>NW_019167826.1:1513374-2182682 GCF_002303985.1 Durio zibethinus
CCTGGGCCGCCTTGTATAAAAATGGTGAACCCTTTCTCGTCAGATAAGAATAACATACTGGGCTTTAGATTCCAGTCAAATGGAAAAAGAAAATGTCACTAAGCCTCCAGTTGATTAGACCAGAATAACAATTCCAGCCCAAGATATCAGGCATGCAAAAATGAAGAACTGCTAGCTGAGCTGTGTCAAATTCAAAACATTGGTGGTCCTTAATAAGCTTCCAAAAGGCCCAATATTTTAGCCCAATTCTTAAAGAGTCCTTGGATCAGAAAAAAGAAAAAAAAAAAAAAAACAGAAAAAAGACGTCAATCAGTAAAATCCAATGATTTTTCTTGATTGGATTGTTTTTGTTTAAGATCGTTTGCCTGAAAAATAAAATGTAAAAGGAAAGAATAGTTTTACGCTTAATACAAATCATTTGTAAAAAAGTAATAAACTTTGCTTTTGAAATATTTAAATCATCTATAATAATTCTATCAACCAATGCAATCAGTAAGCCTTTAGTTTTGTTTTTATTATGTCTTCCTCTCTTATCATACACTTATTCAAAGGTTTTTTTTTTTTTTTTATCTATCTTTCAATTTCTTTCGTTCTTTTCCAACGTCATATCACATAAAATTTGCATTTTGTTGCACAAGAAATGCCATGGAAACTTTGTTCAAATTCTGCTGAGAAGCAAGAAGCAAAGAGTGGAACCCATTGTTGTCTTGAAAAGCACGCACGTAAAGCTCTTTACCCACCAAATTCTTCCTCCAAAGCACCGGCAGCAGCTATGTGGTTTTTTCTTCAATTTCTCATGTCTTATTATCTGGCCTTTTACCCAGGAAAATATGTTGAAAGAAAAAGAATCTGGTCTGTCTTATATGTTTCATATATATGATCCTTGAAACAAAGCTTTTCTTTTCTCTATTTTTTTTTTTTCTAGATTTTTGGGACAGAACCTTTTTTTCTTTTTTGATTGTGTGAAGAACATGATCCATCAAAGATCTCATATTGACAGAACCAAAGGATAAAACTTTGATCAAAGTGATTTTAGATGGAAACTGAAATATGCATAAGCAAAAGTCATTGAATCATTGGGCTGACTGGCTGAGCATTAACAAAGATAGAAAACGTGTGGGTAATTATACCAAAGCTATTAAAAAAAAAATCAGACAGAATAAGGAAATTTTTATATGGTGGTTAAGGGGGTGATATTACAGAAAGCAAAGCGATGCCCTTGTTTTGGATTTTTCATGGCTCTCTCTTTAAGCTTGAGATAAAGCATATATTCCGCTGAGACAATGCCTTTGTCTTCTTCTTAGACATACCTTTACAAAAGCTTTAGACCCCCTTTATGGGCTTTCTGAAATTTTTTTGACTCAAAAAGAGGTTAAACAATTGAAATGGAAAAAGAGAAGGGGAATAAAGCTTGCAATGATATGTAATTTGCATATATATATATATATATATATATATTGTAATTAAGATGTGGATGTTTGACACTTGGCCCGTTGACTGGCTACACTTGAAAAAGGCAAAGTGGCTATATTTTCTGATGATAAGGCTAAAAAGTGATTAATTATAGCAAAAATGCTTTTAGGGGGCTAAATTAAGTAATAAGGCTTCTTGTATGCAAGAGGACCCAAAGAAGGATCAGCATAATTGGTGCATAATAAACCCTCCATTTTTTTCTACATTTTTTAATTTTAAACAAGTTAGATGTCACGACTTTAAAATAATTTCTTCACTTGTTTTCTCTACTCTTAATATATATTAATTTATTATGGCTATTTTTATTTGCCATAGAATTTGATTTTCTAAATAAGGTAGGATGCAGATGAAGTCATACACCAATATTTCAGCAAATTTCTTATATTTTCTTCATCATTAGTTCATGCTTCTAGCTAGTACTATTTTTTGTTATAATTTAATTAGCATTAGTATGCCAAATTAACTTCTGGAATGTAATAATGGAAATACTACAAATTTAGCAGATAATTAAAAAGATTCATCATCAGGAAAGTAAGAATTATTCAAATATATACACTAATATTGTAATTGAAATCTGATTTAGAAGCAGCTCTTATGAAATGAACCTTGGATGGAAGATAGTGAAACTGAGAAATATGCAAAAGGTATCACAAACAAGTGAAAGGAAGAAAAGCTCTCTTTCTCTCTCTCAATAAAGAAGAATCCATCCCCTCAAGAAAAGTGCTAAGCAAAGAGTAGGGATAAATAAACAAATTATATATATATATAACAAGGGTGGGACAAGAAAGCAAAGTGAAGGGTGGCCAATGCCAATTACTCTGTCTCATATCACATTCTCTTGCATCAACTTTTTAAAACTGATGTAAATTTTTTGTGGGGACTGATCAAATTAATTAAATTATACTTGACGGAATGACAGCTTAATCATACTTAATCTACCTATCCTGATTACATATATATATTATAATGACCTTTTCTCTTCTCCATCTTCACAAGCAAACAAAAGCACTTTGACAGATTTGTTTCCATGCCCATCATCATGGTCAATGGGGATATTTCAGAAGTAAAACTCACTACTCCCTCCCTCTTATTTTACAAAAATATAGAGACAAATTAATTATCATTATATTATGTACATATATATATATCAACATTTAATATAAAATGTAAAATTTTTATGTTTGTATTTTTTTTTAAAGATAATTACATAAATTAATTGATCTAAATTTTGATTCAAATTTTATATCAATTTTCTTAATTATAACTTACATGTGAATAGTAAATAAACAAGTGTGCTCATAATTTTGTTAGCACTTGATCAATTATTCATATAATATTACATGCCCATATGTAGGATATATAAATATTGGTGTCATATAATCATATAGTACTATTTTTTCTACTTTAATAAATAATTTATATGTTTAGCATAATTTTGTAAGAGAGAGAGAGATTCAACTGAATCAAAGACTGAAATAGAAAATTTGAATGTTGGGGGTGGAAAAGGGGGATATGGCTTAGTGTACAGGTTGTATATCACAACTTGGAATTAAAATTGAGTAGGGCAAAGGGTAGGGATTCTAGGGTTATTGGGGGTGTTTTTGTTTGCCACTATGGCCTATGGGAAGAAAAGAATGATTGAGCAATTAAAATATCAGAATACTTTGTATCTGAGGCATCATTATGAATATTTTGAAACTAAACAAATTAAGAGAACTATTCATTTTTTAAAAAATAAAAGGTTAAAATATTAAAAAAAGCCTTTGAATTATTTTATTTTGGTTAAATAAGTTTTTATATTTTTATTACATTAGAATAAAGTTTTATTTTTTGATTTATATCTAAATAAATTTTTATTTCAAACGAAAAAATTGATTTATAAAATGTTATTTAAGTATAAAATAAAGGTTTAAAAATCAAGTATTTACTTGAGTAAATTATAAGTTAAAGGTTTATTTAAGTATAATAAAGTATAAAAATTTATCTAAATAAAGTACTAAAGTTTAGGGATTTATTTATTAATATTTTAGCCAACAATAAAAGCAAACATCATTTTCTTACACCTAAAATGCAAGCTCTGAATTAATGAAAATGAGACCATGCACCAAGAAAAGTGAAAGAAATTTAGGTATTAACTATCAAACTTAGGATTAATATCCGTTTATATAACTACTTTTATGAGATAACATTTAATAAATTTAAATTTTTTTATTTTTTATTTTTGTTTTTAGATTACGATCTCATTTGTATAAAAGATATATACTTATTAATTATCAAATTAATTCATGTTTTAGACAATGATAGGTTTCCATTACTGAATTCTAATGATATCAATAGAAAATAATATGATTTTGATATATGATAATTTGATATTAGATGTAATAAGCAAAGCTTATATCTAATTGCTCTAGAACAGATAGTTTTCATTTTTCTATAGTTTTCATTTTTCTTTCTGGTCATTGCCTGTCTAGCACATTATGACACTTAAAATGACAATAGTGGGCAGGCATGTCACCCATTTTTAGTTGTTCGAGGTCGGCATTTTCAGTAATATGCATGGATATATATATATATATATATATAATTATAATATTATGCATAGAAATTCTATTTAATTTGCCACATTTTCTGGAGTCTGCCTGGAATCATAACAAAATGCTTCTTTATATCATGATGATGACAGGCCAAGAAAAAATCAATTTCACGTTTAATTTCCTATTCTTTTGCCCCCAAACAACAAACTAAATCTCTTTTATTCTCATCCTCATCTTCCTTAAATATAAATTTATCAAAACGACAGCTTTTAAGAGACAAGGCATTACAAGGGAAAGGGATTAATCACCGACATTCCTATTCTATATCTCTTATACATAAATTCATAATGGAATGGTGAGAATGTAGTTGTGGGAGGCCCCCTTACGCATGGGAAATTCCGAGCAACAAGCTAGTCTTCAATAAAATCATAGCTACATATAGTCTGAACTGATCATCATTCATCACTGCCTCAAAGGATATATATATATATATATATATATATGCATATCTGAATATCAAAACCTCATATTGGATTTCAACCACACAAAAATTCCATGAATGGTGGTGAGAAAATGTGCAAACGCACCAGCAATATCAAAGTTCAAACCATAACTTCATGTCTGAAATGCTAAAGTAAAGATAAAGGAAGAGGGAAATCATATATTCATATGTTATTTTTCATAGCCGACATGTTATACAGGAGAGTATGACTTTGTACTAAGTAAATTTCAGGCGACCCATCACAATGCAAAGAGACACAAAATCAGTTATGTGTCTCAATCATATTCACATTGATGTTGGAGAAATACTGTATGAAGCCCAAGCTGATTGCTGATTTTATAAATGGATAACCAACATATAAGATAGCCTTTGAACATGTGGGGATGAGAAAAAATAAAGAAAAAGAGAGAGGGGATGAGAGAGCATGTTTGCTATCATTCTCTTCTCAGACCTTTGTTGAAAGTCTTGGGATCGAAGGCAGGGATCTTAATCATAACATTGAGGAAGTATTTAATCATCTTCCTGTAATTGCAGTGAGTGCAATAAGCACTTTAATTTTAACATTAAGAAAGTGAGAGACAGAGAGAGTTTTTCAAGCAAATCTTGTATGAGGGATAGCTGCAAAAAGGTTTGGCCTGAAAGAAAATAAATAATTAAGTCAGAGAGAGAGAGAGAGAGAGAGAGAGAGAGAGGTATGGAGAGGGATTATTCAGCTCCTCTCTCTTTCTTTGTTTCTTTCCTTTCAAGATACTTTAAGATGGAAACTTGAAAGAGTAAAGAGGAAAAACTGAGAAAGTTGCCCTAGCTTAAAGCAACAAGGTATGTGGGTGTCACTGAACTGTTTCTTTGATTGAAAGTGTGAGAGATTCCTGGAAGCAAAGCTGGTTAGTAAAAGTTTAATTACTCAATCTTGGGATTTCCAAGCCCTTTTATTTAAAAGAAGAAAAAAAATTATCATTATGGATCGGAAAATGTCCATCACCAACACCAGCTCCAAGACCAGCTTGTTGGGTCTTCTTCTTTACCTATTCCAACCTGTTATGGAGTTGCAAGCACCCATTCTTGGAGTTGGACCCCAACCCCAAGTATCACTTTGTAAGTTCCACCTAACCTTGCACTCTTTCTCTGTTATGCTTTCTACAATATCTGGCTCTTCACAGTTCAAAGGCCATCATGAATTTACTTTAACTCCGGAATCTCCTTTTTTTTTCCCTTCTTTTCTTTTCTGATTTGATGTGCTCAATCAGAATTATGTAGTTAAGTTTACTTGTTAGATTTTGTTGATAATCAATTGATTTTCAGTAGAATTAATATTTTCTTTTTCATGTATTGCTTTTGGATTCATAAAACTTGTGGGTTCACAAAGTGCAGTATATCACATACAGCTCTTTCACTTGCTTCCCATATCTGGCTTGTTCATTTTTTTCGTTCATTTTAGAAAATTTATTCATTTTTCTGTTTACTTGCAGGAACACCAGTTGAGTTCAATCCAAATTATAATGGGGTATCTTACATTCAAGGCAGAAAAATGACATCAATTTAGCATCTCCTCAAACAGTTTCCATGATCCAAGACTGGAATAACAATGAAGGGAGCTTCACCAGCCATTTGCATGATCACAGCGAGAAGCTGTTGCTCAAGACAATATCAATCTGGTTTTCCAATGTTTTCGGCTGGATCAGAATTTTACTTCAACCACCAGAATTGTTCTATCCCAACTGCTAGTTTTACTTCTTACCAAGTAGAGGGAATTTCAGCCAGATATATCCTAGTATAAATATTTCAAATTTGAACCAAGCTTCTTCCCCGAATATCCCAAGCTCCTTTGACATGAATTTGGAGGCCTTGGATCTCTTAAGTCCTCCAAGATATAGCAGAAGCAGTAGTTTTGGCCATCCTTCATATGATCAAAATATTCTTGGTATATACAAAGAGAGCCCTTCTTTTGTTCTTCATCACCACCATTTTCAGCAGTCAAATCAAAGGCCAGCTTATAGCCCTAGTAAAGTAAGTGCTCTCTATTGTTTCTTGTAGCAGCATTCATTTCTGCCACAAACCATATGCCTTAAGTTACAAACATTATTGCCAGTATAATTGTAACACTGCACGGCCATGGCTCTGATATATGTGGCACTGCATGCAATATTTATGCTTCTTTTTCATACATTGCCTTAAAACATGCAATGTAATCTCTTGTCAGCTCTATTGGAAGAATCAAGTGTTTCAACAACTTAATTATATGAAGTATAATTGCATCTCTTAATACAATCTAATACTCATTATAGGTAGTTGAACAACCATGATTAACAATATAAGAAGCAGAATTGATTAAGGGATTAAAAATAAAAGTCGAAGACCTTTTTTCATAATTAAGGATTTTCCTTGTTCAAAGTTATGCCCACTAAAAGAAATATATATGGCCTTCTCATCTTTTACAATGGGGTATCTTCAGCTTTAATCGTTTGTATGCATATATCTTTTCCAGACTTCATGCCTTTTTTTTTTTCTTTTCTTTTTAAACTGCTTTTGATGATCATTGAACTGATCTTTACTCTTTGCACTTCAAAGATATCACCCTTCCCCACTGAAATAACAGAGTCAAAGAGACCGAGCATTTTAGCAGAACCAAAGGCAACAGCAGGTGCAGCAGCCAAGAAATCTCGTTTGGAGTCACGACCGTCCTGCCTCCCTTTAAGGTGCCTAAGGACCAACAAAAAAAACTGATTCAAAGACCAGATTATCAATTTCACGTTTCCAACCTTAAATCATTTGCTTTGCATCAAACAGGTTAGGAAAGAGAAATTGGGAGATAGAATTGCAGCTCTCCAACAACTGGTCGCTCCTTTTGGCAAGGTAAATTCTGGGTTGCTTTCGTTTTTTTTTTTAATTTCATCAGTAAAAAAGGTACAGCTATGGTGGAGAGAAAACGCAACATATACTAAACAACTAGTAGCTGTGGCTAATAAAACAAAAGAAAAAGGCAGGAAACCGAAAAGAAGACAAAAGATTATTTGAGAGATTAGTTCTTAGTTTAATAAGGTTTATGGTTTAGTGTGGTAATTAATGGAAAATGACGTGTGATCTTTTGCATATCACAGACAGATACAGCGTCCGTACTGATGGAGGCTATTGGATACATCAAATTCCTTCAAAATCAAGTCGAGGTAACTTCCCAAACATTCTCCTTGAATTTTGCATTTCTTACATATATTCTCTAACACGCTACCTCGAATGAGACCCGTCGGCCAGTTTGGGTCCAAGCGTCAACTTGCTTCTAGAATTAACCCTAAAGGCTCAGGCAATCGACTAGGGTTTTTCCCTATGGTTCTTTATAGGGGTCCAAGTCCAATTTTACACCGTTGATTATTTTATTCATCCCATTGAACAGCAAAAACATATATATAAGAATAGAGCTGTGATGTAGGCTATGTAGCTTTAGCCATGGAAATTTTTTGTTTCTTAATTTATTCTTTTGGCACAAAAAGAAAGAGGGAACGTAGCACAACTTAATTATGATCAACGTGGTCTAGGATGGCGAAAAAGGAGAGCTTTTTTTTTTCATCTTCCTTTAGTTTAGAGCTCAGACCTGACAGCCACATCTGCTCAGAAGTCAGATTTCTCTGTGTGTGTGGTTTCAATTTCCCAAAGTAAGGAAAGGCAATTGAATTACCCTAACCCGTACATGGAAAACCGTGGAAAGGCAAAGGCCCATCCATGGTTGATTTCCAACAAGTTCTTTTATATTCCTGATCTGCTGCAGCCTAGCTAGTTGGATAGCTCAGAACTCACTTTCTTTGGAATGAGTTAAAGAAATCAAACACTCAGTCATGCCCATTTAGAATCAATTAATTGTCAGAATATTAAATGTACGTACGCAATATTATGTGGTAGTGGAGCATGGATCACTGTAGCAGCCATAATCTTCTGATTTCAATTCAAATGCCAGTTTATGCATGTATGAATATCATAAATATGCACTGAATAATGCATTTGTTTTTTACAGACATTAAGTGTTCCATATATGAAGTCGTCTGGCAATAAAACATCCAGATCCAAACAAGGGGTAAGAAAAACTGATCTAATTGCCAATGAAAAACAACTTTTTCATATCAATTTCATTAATTTAGACAGCTTTGAGGACAAAAGGGATTCAAAAATCACTTTACTTATTATAGCTTTAACATTGAAATGATCATTAGGGTTCAACAATGGAGGAGGGAAATGAAGAACCAAAGCGAGATCTTAGAAGCCGAGGTTTATGTCTAGTGCCATTGTCGTGCATGTCTTACGTGACTAACCTCAGCGGTGGAGGCATTTGGCCACCGCCCAACTTCACCGGAGGAACTTAACAACAACTGTTAGCTTGTTTCGACTAAATCTTGCGACATATATATGATAAAAAAAAAAAAACACTGATTATTTTCTAAGCCATATGTTGGCTGGGAGATAATAAATTCTAGCTTGGTGTCAATGGAACAAATTTGGTCATCTTGTTAAAATTACAAGATCCCAGGACGGACCAAGTTTGATCCATTGACAAGGTCAGTTCTTGTACTTTTTAACTTTTTAAAATTTATTTAATTTGTATTTTCTATAATTTATTGCAATTTACTAATGGTTAATTAAATTAGTTAGGTTTAACCTTCGACGATTTTTTTTCTTCTTTACAAAATACAAATATTTCCAAATTCATCATTTGGGTTGAAATTCCTTACCTCTTACGATGAAACTTATTCCATCAATCTACCAAAATTTTGAAAAGTAACATTAAATTCTGTAATAATAATAATAATAAGAAGAAGAAGAAGGTAAATGATTTCTTATGTTTCTTTCATATGCCTCTTATTAGTAAACTATTATTATATAAATTTTCTTAAAATATCAATTATAAATACGACAATTAGTGTTGGAGAGTGCGTTTTTAAAATTGTAAAAAATATATATATCTAAAACAAAATTTTTAGAATATATCTAACTATAGTTATATATATATAAATATATATATATATATAAGTGTGTGTATGTATTTAAACATATACTATTCGACTAAGGGTAATGTTGCACATTAATGTTTATGTCTTGGGCTGGTTTGGGTGTTGGGAAAGCTCTGTTGTTTACGAAGCCATAACCCAGATGGGGCCGAAACTTGGCCCACCCAATAATGCCGTCTTTGAAAAGCCTACTATTTTTGGCCCAGTTCGTATATTATTTTATTTTATAAAGATATTTGTTGTTTTTAATCAATTTCTTTTTTTTTTTTTTTAGGATTTATGATTCAATAATATACTAGAAAATTAGCCAAGCTATGATCGGGCCATAATTTTTTTTTAATTATTTTTGATGAAATAAAATTATTTAAAATTTTAACTTACTAATATGTATATAAGAGAAAAAGTAATCAAATTTGAAACGATCAACTTAATTATATTATCAAAACAAAAAAAGTTAAAACCAAAAGCTTTGATCAATCAAATGTATTGAAAACTCAAATTTTATTTTCATAGCAAACATCCAATACATATTTAAACAATAACTAACATCTATATCTATAAAGAGATACTAAGAAAATTTTATACATGTGGATTTTGGATATGAACAAAAGTTTATCAATATTATTAAAAAAAATTTATTTTAGTAAGAATATTGAAAATTAAAAAAAAAACACTAATTAGATGGTTTAAGAAACTTTTGGTTTCTAATATACAAAAAAAAAAGCTTAATTGTATTTCTAATATGACATGTTCTAGTATGACACTCTCATTTTGCGTTTTTTTTTTTTTTGCTCAAACTATTTCATGTCTTTTATTTATTTAAGATAAAAGTGGTTTTTAATTTTTATTTAGAGTAGTTTTTAATATTAAAAGTAATAGATTTTAAAATGTTCAATCTATTAAATAATTTAATTTTTAGGCACATTAATTGATTTAAAATTTTTATTATAAATTACTTTTAAATTATTATATATTGAATGGCATTTTCAAATGTTATTTAATTGTAAAAAATAATACTAAGAACAATTCTAATATACTAAAAAAATTAACAACAAAATAAATGCCATAACAAAAAAAAAACTAAAATTCAAATACAAAATAATAAATTAATAAATAATAAAATCAATTTATAATCGTTTAACTTCAATTATTTTTCATATAACTTATACAAAAAATTTATCCCTTCAATTTTCATCAATTTTTTCTTCTCAAATTTCTCTATTTATGACATATTAATTCTTAAATTTGTAATTTAAAATTTCTCTAATAAATTTTTACCATTAATTTTTCCTATTAAAATTTTTAAAATTTCTTAAATTAATAAATTATTCTCTAAATGAAAAGAATTTGCACAATAATAAAACACCTCTCAACCCCATATGTGTCACCATTGGTCAAATAGTACATAGACTCTTAATCCCTTATACCCTTCCTAGTCTTAAGTCTTAATCATGTTCTTCTATTTTATTCTCTTTCACACTTTCATCTGTTTCTCATGTCTCATCTATCTAGAACTCAATTCTCCGCCTCTTCTTTCTCAACTCACAAACTTAATTTTCAAAAGTCCAAAATATCACCCTTCACCTCCTTTTAAAATAGCCTAATGGCTTTTTTCTCCTGCCTTTATTAGCCTTACCAGTGATTTGATTCAAAGTTCAACCTACCCACCTATGCAGCCATAAACATTGGATGACAGAAAGGAGCCTTAATCGCCTAAATTAGCTTTCAGACCTGTAGACACCTCAATCTGTCCAGAGGTCTAATTGATTTTATGAAAAGAAAAAAAATGAAAAAAGCTGAAAAAACGGAAGAATAGGTGGTTTAGTTTGAGTGGAATGGTTTGAACGGGTTGGGTTGGGTTTAAGGATTGAAGTTTGAAAAGAATTGAGATTCCTACTTGGATTAGGGTTCTTTAGATTAAAATCTTATAAATACCAGACAGATCACACGAAATAGGGACATATAAAACAAAAATCATAGAAAACAAAAATCACAAAAAATAAAAACACGAAAACACAACAAGCAGAGAGAAAAAAAATTTTGAAGTTTTTTGGGGAAAAATTTTTTTTTTTGCAAATTTTTTGAAAAATTTTCAGATTTCAACGAAAATTTTCAGTTCTAGTTGAATTTTTTTGATGAGTTTTTTGACGTCGGTTGAATTTTTCAATAAGGTTTTCTATAATCTGGTGAAGATTTCGGTGAATATTGAATTTTTCGACTACCATTCAGCAATTCAACCCAGATTTCGATGGTATTCCCCAAAATTCATTTGAAGTTCAACTTGTTAGAGAGAGAGGGAGAGAAAAGAAAGGGAAAGAAAAAGAAAGGAAATAAGATATCTAAAGCAAAAAGCAGAGATTTGACCTTATATAGGGCATTGAAATGACGCCGTTTTGCAGTTAAGTAATTTTTCAGGATTTGCATGTTTTGTTGCTGGGTGACCCGATTTGAAGAGTTGACTTGCTTTTGACCCATCTCCAACTTTTAACTAAAGTCGAGCTAAGTCACGAACCATGCCTCGAGCCAAGCCATTCTAGCCTCTTTATGTGTCTATAGCTGAGTCACCCCGAGCTGCTTCAGTCGAGCTATTTTTTGGTATATATATATTTAAAGTTTTTTAGTATTTTATTTATTTATTTGTTTTTATTTATGTGTTTATTTTTTGGTATTTTTACATGATTAAATTTAGAATAAAAAAATAAAAAATAAAAATAAAATTTTCGAAATAGATATTAATTATCCAATGATGAAATTTATAAAAATTTCAAATGGTATATTTTTATAAAATTTTTAAGTGAGAAATTCTATCTAAATTTGTCCTAAATTGTGAAATAATTTAGATAAAGTTTCAATAACAATAATTAATATTTATTTTCAAACAAAAAATATAAAAATATAAAAATATAAATTTGGGTTAAAAATATTTGATAATTATTCAAGAATGAGATTTTTAAAAGTTTCAAATGATAAATTTTTAAGAAATCTCAAAGTGAAAAATTTTCTTTAAATTTGTCCCAAATGGTGGAATGATTTAAATGAAATTTTAATAAAAATAATTGTCATATTATTTTTTTTCAAAAAAATAGAAAAAAATATTTCTAAATTGACACAAATAGTGAAAAATTTAAAAATAAAAAAAATAAAAAAATAAAAAGAATTTCTAATATGGTCAAATGGTGAAACATTTAGAAATTTCAAAAGAAAAAATATTTCTAATTTTGGTCCAAAAAGTTGAATAATTAAATATATTTTTGATAAAAAAATAATAAAAAATAAATAAACTTTTTTCGATGATGGAGTCTTTTCAATAAATCAAATGACATTCTTGAATACTTTTGAGGTGAAAAAATATTTTTAAAAATTTTATCAGATTGATAGAAGAATCTTATGAATTATTTCTAATATTCAGTGTAAAATTTTGAAACTATTAGACTCAATACTCTATGATAAATTTAAAAAATATGATATCATCCTTCAGATGGACATGTAGGAGTGCTACAACATTCTTTATATATAACTAAATTTCTAAACTCTGTTTTAGTTTGTAGATCCAAACTTATTCTTTTAGAGATTCTTAGCCAAACTTAAAAATTCTTTAAAATGATAAATTTTTTAGGTGACTAATCATATCTAATTAAAAAAATAGTGACGATTCCATCTATTTGTTAAATTTAACTATAAAATTTTGAATTTATATATTATGACAAGACCCATTCAAAGTTCAACAAAAAATTACAAAAATAAAAAAAAAAAGTAATTATTGGTGTTCATTTACTTATTGTGTCATATTAAGCTAGAATTTGTGTTTAAATGAGGTGGAATTGATGTGGATCAGAAATTAAGATTATTATTTTTTTGGGATTTTTTTTATACTTTATTGATTTTTTTTAAAACAATAAAATGATTTTTTCTCGTTACATTAACAAAGTGGAAAACTTTTTGCATTATTATTTTTTTCATTCCAATCACCATCTTGACCATTGCGAGTGTTAGCATGTCTAAAGTAGCTATAAGTTTGTACCTTCAAAATTTTTATTGCTGTTTTTTAAAAAATTTTTTAGAAGATAGTTCTATTAATTTAATTAAAATTTAATTTAATGTTATAATGAAGTGACTAATTAATAAAGGTTATATGACAATAAAATAGCTGATTAATTAAGTTGATGTGATAATCATTTTGTGATGTTGCAATAGTATAATTATTGATCAGACAATAAAGATTGGGGATAATTTAATATAGAAGTATAAATGATGCATTGAAAAAAAAAAAAAGATAAAAAGCTATAAAATAAGTAAAAAATTAAGGAAAATAACAAAAAAATCTATTTAAATGTAGCCTTATTTTTTGAATGAAAAATGAAAATTTCTCAATGTATGGGGATGAGTTTACCGTCTCGTCCCATCCCCATCCCTTCAAAATTATTGGGTTTGGGCCAATTTAGGAATTTTGTTATTTAAAGAAGAAGACAGAAATTTGATATTTTTTGGAGGTAAGAAGGATAGAGCCTTATCCAGATCGTCCGAGACAATAAGTTACACGTGGCGCTCATCTAGAGTCTTGATATTTTCGACCGCCGGCATTGTTTATCTGTTACAACAGACGGCTAATGTTGACGTCACTATGAGAGCCGGGCAGCCAGCTACAGACTCGCCCGTTGTTTTCCCTTCCTTTCGAAATCCCACCTTTACCTTTCCATCCTTCGTTGTATTGTCACGGACGTTTTGAATCCCACATCGAACATAATAAGAGAGTCACTAAAGTATAAAAGGGTTCACACCATTTTCGTCTCGTGAGACGTCTTTTGTAAGATAAAATCGTGAAGCCAGAGGGAGTCATAGTGGATAATACCTCACAAGGGTGTGAACCGTGATGGTCAGACTGATCTAGGACGTCGAAAAAGTGAATGCCCAGGTCCCGAAGCTGCGTGGGTTCGGAGCTTAAGTCTCGACCCGTGACAAGTGGTATCAGAGCCAGTCTTAACCGTTCGATCCACGTCAAACACCTTAAAAGATGAGTCTTAAATCTCACATCGAACATAATAGGAGTGTCACTGGGATATATAAGGGTCACGAGGTTGGATGAGTCCTGAATCTCACATCGAACATAATAGGAGTGTCACTGGAGTATATAAGGGTCACGAGGTTAGGTGCCGAAGAATGTCACGGAAGGGTCACGATGTCACGGAAGGGTCACGAGGTTGGGTGCTAATAGAAGTGTCACTGGGGTATATAAGGGTCACGAGGTTGGATGCGGGAGAATGTCACGGACCTAAGGATGAGTCCTGAATCTCACATCGAACATAATAGGAGGGTCACTGGGGTATATAAAGGTTTACACTATTTTCGTCACGAGGTTGGGTGCTAATAGGAGTGTCACTAGGGTATATAAGGGTCACGAGGTTGGATGCGGAAGAATGTCACGGACCTAAGGATGAGTCATGACTCTCACATCGAACATAATAGGAAGGTCACTGGGGCTAATAGGAGTGTCATTGGGGTATATAAGGGTCACGAGGTTGGGTGCGGGAGAATGTCACGGACCTAAGGATGAGTCATGAATCTCACATCGAACATAATAGGAAGGTCACTGGGGTATATAAGGGTTTCACTATTTTCGTCTTGTGAGACGCCTTTTGTAGGACAAAATCGTGAGGTCAGAGAGGGTCAGAGCGGACAATACCTCACAAGGATGTGAACCGTGACGATCAGGCTGATCTGAAACGCCGAAAAGGTGAATGTCCGGATCTCGAAGTCATGCGAATTCGAAGCTTAAGTCTCGACTCGTGACAGTATCACCAGAATGTTCAAAAGTTAAAAATTAGGCTTTGTTTTTTAAAATAATAGAAATACACAATTAAAAATAAAAGCATTTACTAATAATATTAATTTATTTTCATTTATTTTTACATATTTTTAGCCAATAATATTTCTTATTAAAAAACAAAAATTTACCAAATTACCAAGTTAAACCGCCATTGAGAAGCGGTAGGTAAGAAAACGGGGAGCTGGGATAGAGGCGTAATTTGAATTCAACGCGTTAGAAAGAGGGTAGTCATTTTGTAAATATCAAAAAAGAATAAAAAAGAATCTCTTATCCGCTGCCCATCTGTCGTTCCTTTATCGGATCCTCCACTTCATCGGTTATTTGCTGGCTCTCAAAGCTTCTCTTCTGTCGTCATTTCCTTCTATCTTTCCTTTCCCTAAAAAGCTTGTTCATATTCCACTTATATTAGTCAATCAAGACTTTTCTTCAACGTCCATAAATTCTTGATTCTCGAGAAATTTTGCTCTGATCGCTGATCAAAACCGTTCTTTGGTTGTTGATACGTACAGTAATACTGCCTGTTTAGGAAATCTCTTCAGGTGTATATTTGTAGCTATCGATTTTACTTGATTGAATTTGTAAAATTTTTATATCTTGTTTTTGGATTGTTTAGTCTCTAAATTGGGAGATCAAATAAAAAAAGAACGAAAAATACTGTAAACATTTATAAATATCTGGCTTTTGACATTTATTTTGTTTATTGTGGGGTGGGTGCTGAAAGAGGAAAGATGGTTTCGTTGCAAGGACCGGTGATTTGCCCGGCCGTTCGGAGCAAGCAAGTTGGGGTTTGCACGCTGCCGGTGAATGGGCCTTTCCCAAGGGCAAGATTGCATAGAAGTGATATATGGGGATATCGAGGGGTAACTGATGGAAAGAGTAAGGCGCGTGCTATTTCTCGTCAACTCAAATTACGGAAGTGCAAGACCACGGTGCAGTGTAGTTTCGGTTCATCTTCAGATGGGAATGGAAGCATGGCCGAGAATTTCAATGAAAACGACGAGGATTATGTTAATTCCAGTGTGGTTGAAGCTGGTATGTGGATGCTAAGCCAGTGACCACCACTTCATATTTGTTGTTGTTGATATGTGAGAGTAATTAACTGATGTATTTCATAATTGTTTCATGTAGTTGAGGTGAGGAGTGTAGCTGATGGATATATGATCAAAATGAGGGATGGTAGGCGTTTAAAGTGCGTCCAGAACAATCCTCAAGGTGGCATCTACCGGATTATGTACCGCATCCTGCCATCGTTCTGAAGATGGAAGATGGGACTGGTCTTCTTCTCCCAATCGTTGTTGTATGTGATCTTACATGATCCCCTATCATTTGGCTCTATTTATTACATTTTCCAGTCATGTTTAATTTGAATTGTGGTTTTAATTGCAGTGGAGCTGCAAAGTGTATTGCTTATGGCAGCAATGCGCAATGTCCAAATTGTATGTCGTTTTCTCTTCCCCATTGAGTCAGGGTTCTTGTTTTCCTGGCACGTTGGATCTATTGAATTTGAACTTCTCCGACACTGGGTTATGTATCGAATGTGGATGTTAATTATGTTTTGGCTATTGTTCCAGGCTAGACCTATTATGTATCAAGTAGTGAAGGACATGATTGACAAGATGGGCTACACGGTATGGACCTTTCCTGCCCCAGTTCCTATATTTCAACAAAATTTAATTTTCATATTGCCACTACCATTACTAGATGCTGCCATCTCTATCATTGGGACATGTCTTTACTCTGAGGTCTGGTTATGAATTTTGATGAATTGCCCGCTCTTCTGCAGGTAAAGCTTGTCAGAGTTACTAAAAGAGTGCATGATGCCTATTCTGCTCAGTTGTACCTCACAAAGGTATGTATCTACTTCAGTATGGAACCTCTGTTCACTCTATTTTTCTCTCTCACTCCCTTCCACTTTTAGAGCATTTGTCGGACTTGCAACTCCGGGATATTCATGTAGAGTAGTCTTCACTGACTCGTGTTGGATGTTCTCACAGGTGGGTGATGAAACAGAATCTGTCAGTTTTGACCTTTGGCCTTCTGATGCCATCAACATTGCTGTGAGGTGCAAGGTACCTTTATGTTTTATTCTCTAGTATCGGTATGATTCCTTTTTTACCAAATAGTCTTTGGAGCATTTGATTGGTATCACTAAAGTATCTCAACTATAATTATTTTAGAATTGCATCTGCTGGGTTCAGCAAGTACTCCATCTATCATGAGAAGGTCTAAGATGGATACTATAACGGTCATTTGAAGCATGTTAACATATAACTAGTGATTATTTTGACATGATGCTTTAAATTCTTGCTATTTAGTATTTTCCAACAGCTAAGATGTATAAGATGGTTCATAACGCTAATTGATAGTTTCAAAGATTCGGTGTTGAGGAGAAAGAATACCTAAGATATGGTTTTGGATTGTGCAGTTTAATGATTAAGGATACCTCAGAATATGGTAGGGCATTGTTAGAATTTTCCCCCCCTCTTTTAAGTAATATATTACCTTGATAAGTGGTAATGGTCCTGGAAAATTGGCTTTCTTTTTATTATCGACATTAGGGCAAAAATGCTGTCTTTCTAGAGAAGCATTCTTGTGGCTGGCTGTCTATGCTTTTGCAATGACCTCACATTGTTTCTCCCTTTTATTGGGGTCTTTTTGGCCACCTAAACTATATTTTTTTTGTGAGATATGGTTTAATCTTTAAATTTCATACACATATTTTTGGGTTTGCTTTCTGGGCTGATTAATATCCTACACAATTATGAATGTTTTTCAGAAATATGACCTTGGAAGCCTACGTGATGTGCTGTGCAGGTACCTATACAAGTGAACAAGTACTTGGCATACAGTGATGGGATTCGAGTGATTGAATCAGGGAAGCTTTCAATGCAGTCCCCAGCTTCAGATGGCTTATTATTCACTGAACTAGACCGGTTAGTCTTAAAACCCCATTGGAGATTTTTTTGCTATTTTTCTAAGAGAATTAGACATGTTTACACTTGCAGGAGATTCTTTTTTTGAATTTGAGAATTTAGAATGCAACATGCTTTAATTTATGGTTCAGACCAAGTGGTCAGCGTTGTCTAGATACGGAGGAGTTCAATATTGTCTGCAACTTATATGAGGCTATTAATCAGGAACGCTACAAGGATGCTGGTACTTCCCCTCTCTCTCTCTCTCTCTCTCTCTCTCTCTCTCTCTCTCTCTCTCTCTCTCTCTCTGCCCATTTATGTTGACCGTCAAAAACATAACGGTGACCTAGAATTGAGTTTTTTTTTTACCTTTTTTGAGGTTGCTTCTCTCGCTGACAGCTGTATCCTTGATACTTGATATTATTTGATGAATTTCTTTCCACTGTAGAATTTTGCCTTTGTCTTTTATTTTGTTCCAAAATAAAGTAAATTTTATTTGTTAACTGAAGTGTAATTATTTCAAGGGCAGAGATCTTAAAATCTTCTGATATTTCTCAAGGAATGTGTCGAAAATCATAACTGTAGTATGACGCCCTTCATCTTTTCTCAGCATGATTTGTTTTTCTTGTTAATATCTTGATATTCTGATGCTACCTGACAGCTGACTTGAGGGACAAACTTGGTGAGTTTCGGGCTCAAAGGAACTTGAGGAAATACACATGACAGGTGATGTTAATAAACTTGAATGTTGAATCTAGAAAGTGTAATTGTGTTCCGGATTGCCTCCTGCTCCTCATCCCCCTTCCCCTTTCTTTTTCTGATTTTGATCACATACAATAAACACTAACCAGTTCTTATTTTTGTTTCGGTTCCTGGTGATTTCAATTGTAAATAGGAATTAATGTTGGAAGCTGATCAGAAACTGGGTAGTGGCATTGTAAAGCAGTTGTCTCATCTTGTACCAAATATGTATATAACAATTTCTGTGAATATAATTGTACAGATACAGTTAAAATTGGTGATGTAATATTTAAGCCTCTGATATATGCATTTTATCAATTTATCATTATGTTACTTACTGTGGTGCTGGGCTGGGTTGGCATGGCCTGGCTATATCTTGTTTTCCCCTCGTACCACCAAATTCCATTTTTGTGTGCCTTGGTTACTACACAAGTTAAATGAGCTAAACGCGAATGGTCCTGTTACTTGGCCAAGACTTTGGCAAAGGCTAAGTACTTGCTTCGGGTGTTCATCTGCTTATTCGCTATCTTTAAATGCGTAGCTCGAATTATACCCAAAAAAACACCTGCCATTATAACACAGAATAAACAATTTAAGGCAGCGACAGAAACTTGTTAACCGTCAGCCAATTAACGCCAAGGAATCTACACACGGCAACTCTTAACTCGCCACCTGTCCTCAGGTGGGACCCAACCGTACGTTTTTCAACCGCTAACGGAGATAAACATATTTTTACGACACACTGGACCCCCCGTCTCTCTCGTTTCATTTCTCTGCGCTTCGTATCCTCTCCCGCGTCGTTTCCTTCGCCGACGACAAATACAACGACCATTACTTGCTAATTTTTTACGATCTAATCGTTGCAATTTTTTACGCTCTTATTTGTCTCATTTTTTTTTTTTGTTGGTTTTTCTCTCTAGGCTTCAGCAGCCTCGTTAATTCCGAAGATCGATTTCTTTGAACTACCGTTTCTTTTAGATCCCAATAGTACTCTTCAATTCTTTTTTACTCTCACCTATTTCTGTTTTTTTTTTTTCAAATAATCTCTCATTCGCGTTCTTGATCTTTCGGTGCTTTTGCCGATTGATTCTTTGAACATGTCGGGTCCTATTGATCGTTTCGCAAGGCCTTGTAAGTGAATTTATCTTCATAATTCAATTTCTCTGCTTTCTTTTTTGAAATAAAAATTTATGATATCAGTTATGAATTCCACGGTCTGTTAGTGTCTCGGTTTGATGTCGGTTAATAATTTCATACTTATTAATTTTCTTGATTGTTACTGCCGTTAGTTCTGTTTTATTTCAGAATATCCGTTTAAATTCAGTTTTAGAGCATCATCGATGAACTTCTTTTTGATTGCTATGTAGGTTTTGAAGGTATTGCTAGTAATGATGAAAAGAAAGATAGGAAATCGGATTTCGAAATCTCTGAAGATGACAAGAAGACTAGAATTGGGAATCTTAAGAAGAAAGCGATGAAGGCATCAAGTAAATTCAGACGTACTCTTAAGAAGAAAAGTCGTAGGAGGAAAAGTGACCTATCTGTTTCGATTAAAGATTTTCGAGATATTGAGGAGTTGCAGACTGTTGATGCTTTCCGTCAGGCATTAATCTCGGAGGAGTTGCTTCCTGCTAGGCATGATGATTACCATATGCTACTAAGGTATAGGTTGCAATCTTCTTTGATTTTATGAAGAATTACTTCATCAATTGTTCCTATCAATACAAATTTTTGTTTACTCTGTACTTATTGAAAGTTCCATCTGTGACAGATTCTTAAAAGCAAGGAACTTTGATATCGAAAAAGCGAAGCACATGTGGGATAATATGATCCAATGGAGGAAAGAATTTGGTGCTGATACTATTTTGGAGGTGATCTCATCTTTGTTAGTTACTGCATTAAATATTTGCCTCTAAGTTTTAAGGACATAGCTACTTTGTTTCCAAATTGTTTATTCAGTTATTGCCCGGTTTTATATGGATCAGAGCTGACTCATTTTTTAAATTGTTATTATGATTAATCAGGATTTTGAGCTCAATGAGTTGAATGAAGTTTTGAAGTACTACCCTCAAGGTTATCATGGGGTGGATAAGGAAGGAAGACCTGTTTACATTGAATTGTTAGGAAAAGTTGAACCTGACAAGCTCATGCGAGTGACAACTTTGGAAAGATATGTAAGATACCATGTTCAGGAAATTGAAAAGTGTTTTGCAACTAAGTTTCCAGCTTGCTCCATTGCTGCAAAGAGACACATAGATTCTGGCACAACTATTTTGGATGTTCAAGGCATGGTATGTTTTATGTTGTTTCTTAGATTTTACAGTCTTCCCTGCCATAATTTTATGTTTGGCCTAATAAGATTTTATTACATTTGCATGTTTCTCATTCTGAGTCATTTTTCTTCATAGGGTTATAATGTGTTTAGCAAGTCTGCACAAGATCTTGTGAAGCGGCTGCAAAAGATTGATGGTGATAACTATCCTGAGGTAGATATGGTTGATATTTTGTGAAATTGCTCATGTTTTCTGTGTTGGTAGAAATTTGTCAGGAATGTTTATCATCAATACTCCCTTTGCAGACTCTTTACCGAATGTTCATCGTCAATGCTGGTCCTGGTTTTAAGATGGGCTTGAAAGCTGTCAAATCTTTTCTTGATTCCAAAACAGCTAGTAAGATTTCTGTAAGTTCAAAATCTTTATGCAGTTTGGCTTTTTTCTAGAGTTAAAGTATCTACTCTTCTCAGTGAATAGAAGTTACCTCATCTTAGAAATTGTTCTCAGGTTCTTGGTACAAACTACCAGAATAAGTTGCTTGAAATTATTGATGCTAGGTAATTAAATTTTTTGGTTGCAGATATGTTGGTTACATTTAATTGTACTGGCTACTAAAACTTTTTGATGTCTTGAACTTGGTTAGTGAGTTGCCACAATTTCTGGGAGGTAGCTGCACCTGTGCTGATCAGGGAGGTTGTATGAGATCAGACAAAGGCCCCTGGAATGACCCCCATATATTAAAGGTCTGATTTGCGCTTTCTGCAAAAACTTACCCTTATTCTCCAATTCACTTGTTTTTCAGTGCTATCTCATACATGTTTATTGAATATCTTCATGCAGATGATTGCCAATCGTGAAGCACTATTTTCCAGACAGATTGTGACAGTTTCAAACGGTGAAGGAAGTGTAATTGCGTATGATAAGCCATGTTATCCTGTGGTATGGTTTACTAGATTGTCTTTCCCTGTGAATATCATGCCTGCTTAGCTTTGGGTTTTATATTGTTAGAATTCAGTCAAATATTCTCTAATTTAATTCTGCTTTTCTTTCTTTTTTTCCATCCTGGATCAGATAAAGAGTAGTGACACATCTGCAGCTGAGTCAGGATCTGAAGCGGAAGAAATTGCTTCTCCTAAGGCAACTAGAAGCAATTTACATCCAATATTGGCTCCTGTTAGCGAAGAGGTATGTGCTTTGCAAATGCGATGAATGTTTGAGTGGCATAAAAGGATTTTATTCATTGCATGCCAGATTCATGGTTTTAAACATCACCTAAAACCAGGATAGTCTTTTCATCTATCGAAGGGTGCTTCACTTACAAGTGTATACATGGATGCTTTGCTCACTGTATAAAGTAACATGCTAACATCCTAAGATGGCTTAGTGGAAGTAAGCTTACAGTCTCACGCTATAAATTCTTAAATCTTGAACTCATAACAACATACCATGATGATTGTATAGGCTAGAATGGCTGGTAGGGGGATCTCTGCTGGTGGTTCGTCTGAGTATGATGAATATGTGCCCATGATTGACAAGGTTGTAGATTCGGAATGTGAGATTCAAGTGTCCCATCAGAGTCCGTATATTTCTAAAGGTTAGCAATGAGCTGTGTTTAAAAGCTTCTATTTTACTCAACCAATGTGACAGGAGAAACTATTTTGTGCTATTTCAACTATAAATTGTTCTTCTTTATTCTACTGCAGGATCATCCTGCATGTAAGTAGATGCTTAAGACCTAATTTTAATGCGTTTTAAATGGTATTACAACCATTTATTATCCATATTCTCATGTTAGACATATGGTATCAATGTCAAGATTTATTGAGAGATAATCAACACCCAAAATAAACAGAAAGTTGCCAGGCTTTGGACATCTCTCTTGTCTCTTTCTCTCGCTCACTGTTTTCCAAGCCTTTTAGCTCATTTTCACTGATTTAATCAATCATGAGTCATGAGAACAGTGTAACCAAAACCAGAGCTCGATTATTGCTTTCTATATTTTTCAATATGTTTGACTTTGATGAAGTCTACTGGCTTTAATTGCAGGGACTCCTCTGCTGCTGGTAGAGCAAACTCCCAAAGGAATCTATGGTCATATCGTTGCTGTGGTTATAGCTTTCTTGACCTTTTTTACTCTTATCCGAACAATGGTGTTGCATCTGATGAAGAAGCAGAGTATAACTGATTTGACATGTAGCATTCCTGACCAGCATGTTGAACCGACATACAAGGAGGAAACTCGTCCCCCTTCACCTGCTCCTAGGTTTACCGAGGCAGACCTCCTGTCATCTGTCTTAAGAAGGCTGGGTGATCTAGAAGAGAAGGTTGAGATGCTACAGTCAAAAAGATTTGAGATGCCTCATGAGAAGAGGAGTTGTTGAATGGTGCTGTTTATCGTGTGGATGCATTAGAAGCAGAGCTAATTGCAACGAAAAAGGTAGTTATTCATGATTCCAACTTGAGTAGAGATGATTTCTTTGATGCCACCACCTTGTTTGATTTAAGATTGTGAAAGCATTCAAGCCTCTCTTGATATTGTCCCCCAACTGTCACGCTTGTTTATTAAATGACTCGAGCCTGATGTATGATGCATGTCTTGTTCTTTTTTTATGAGAGTTTTGATATATTTGGCTGGGCGTTGTATTGATTATGCTTTGTATAAATGACCAGGCTCTTCATGAAGCTTTAATACGGCAGGAAGAACTCCTTGCATATATAGATCGTCAAGAAGAGGCCAAGTCTCGGGTAAGTCAAAAGATTATTATATTCAGCCATCGATACATGCAATTGGATTCATTTTCATTAGTTTGCTGTATTTATGTTCGTATGCATGATGCAGAAAAAGAAGTTATTTTGCTGGTGAGATGACCAAAAAGAAGGCAGAATTTCGATCAGCATTCAATACTTACTATACTCAAGATGGATAAAAAACTTTCTTATGTATTGCCGGTGATGTATCACAGTCACAAACGGAAATGCGATGTAAATAAAATACCATACACATGCGCATAATGGTTGTCCTTTGGACTGTATTTGGACTTGGAGTGATGCCTGGTTATTGTTTTTCGGGTTTATCGCATATTCTGAATGTCGTAATACATTAAATAGTGTTTTCCCTTCTTATATGCTAATATCCATAACGGGTACTTGGGAATTGGGATAAAAGGTTTTATAAATCAGATGGATAAAAAAAAAATTGCAAGCTATAACTGGTTTTCTTTTCCTTTTTTTTTTTCCTTTTTAAATGGGGTAATGGACTCCTCTTCTTTGACATGGAAATGGGAACTGATTATTTCCAACTCAATTGCAAATTTCTTTTGGTAAAGCCAAAATGAGAATGTAAAAACATTTTTTTAAACAAGTTATCAATAAAAATTATCGTAAATATCATTCGCTTGACTACCCGACTGTAAACAGTTTCGGACATAGCACAGAGCAACTGCGATTCGTGGTTTCTGCCATCCTTGATTTTCTTCCTTTTGGTTGTTTGTTCCAAAGTTTAAGATTTTTGGTTCTTGGGTCTCGCTTTCTTCTCAATTTTTATGCGTCTTCAGATGAACTTGCTTTTCTCCAAGGTTTGTATAATTATATGGGTTACTTTTTACATCTTCCCCAGTGTTTTTAGTCTCGATTATATTAAATATTGTTGTCACGATTTGAATTTTTTTTTTTCCATTTTCAGGTTCTTCTGGGTTGTTACACAAATGGGTTTTGCAATCTCATTTCTGGTTTTGCATCGTCACAACTCTTAAGAGGCTTCAGTGAGACTTCAAAGAATGGATTTTCTGCAATGTCGGCTGATAATTTAAGGAGCCTAGCTAAGAGTGATTCCCTGAGGAATTACCATGTTGTAGTGGCTGCAACTCGTGAAATGGGGATTGGAAAAGATGGCAAGTTACCATGGAGTTTACCTTCTGATCTCAAATTCTTCAAGGAACTTACAAAGACAACATCAGATCCTGAGAAGAAGAACGCTATAGTAATGGGTAGAAAAACCTGGGCGAGTCTTCCACTTGAGTGTAGACCTTTACCTGGTCGCCTAAATGTTGTCCTGACTCGTTCCGTGTGTTCTGATATTACTATTGGAGAAAATGTTATAACATGTAGGTCCATTCCATCAGCTTTGCAATTATTAGCAGCGTTTCCTTATCGTTTTTCAGTAGAGAAGGTGTTTCATTGGAAGTTGCCAGATATTTAGGTAAATTTTAGTTAAAGTTGTTGAATTTTGTTGCATATTGTTGGAAGAGATATATTTGATGTTTTATAATGCAGGGAAACAACTAATGCTCCAGATTGTGAAGCCATCCACATTACTGAAATTTAGACAAGCATTAAATGCGATATCTTGATTCCTGCAATTGATTTGTCTTGTTTCCCGCTGTGGTATTCGTCCAAGCCATTAGTAGAAAACGGTATCGGTTTTCTTTTGCAACTTATGTTCGTGTGAGAACTGCTGCGACTGGTTCTCCTTCAAATAGTGAAGTTAAGTATAATGGCAGTTCAAATTCCAATAATTTTGAGGTAAAAAAACTTCACTTTCCTGCCAAACATGATTCTTGAGAGACATGATTACTAAATATACCTGAGACTTACTCGAAATTATCTCATGTGGCAAACAACGCAAGATTCTGACTGGATAGATACAGAATTCAGTTGCCAGGTATTCTTTAACTTCGGTTATCTTCCATTTTATTCATGTTGTTCTTGCTGGTATTTAAATGTGAATATGAGCATCTCCATGTTGTGATTTTGTAGATGCAATTCAATCGATGCAGATCTTTTCAGCTTCTTACAACTAAGGTACTTTTGTTCTTGCTGTCTCTATTGATGTTTCTTCTGTCTTAAACCGATTTTTTTCTTACTTTTCTAACCTGAACAAATGTCTTTGGTACAAGGATTCCCTTGTCTGTGAATGCAGATTTTGAGGATCAATGAGCTGAAGAAAGACATATCTTCATTTGTTGCTTCACACTTTGCATCTATGATCCATACTCAAAGGTATAAAGGAACATAGGGTTTAGAATGGTCGTTAAGAGAAACAGATTTTCACTGCCCTGTTTTAGCATTGAATTCACTGCCCAATTAAGGAGCTGAAGAAAGACATATATACACAAATTACATTTTACATAATTTTACTAGGAAGAATGGTACTACTTATGATAATTGCGGGAAATAATTTGCTTTATTTTTATGACACGTTAATAAAATATTTACTATTGGCTTGCTTGACATCTAGAATAGGTTACCAGTGCCAAGTTGATGGGAGCTACTTAAAGGCATAGATTTGGGTTTCTGCAGATCTTTTTTATGTGAATGTTTTCCCAGAATTATCAAATTTAAATTAAGGAGCACGACACAAAAATGCTTCAGAAATCGCAATCTACCAAGCCTACAAAAGCAGTTTATATAACTTATAATCTTGAAACTAGAGTGCATAAGGAAATACTAAGCCTTTTTATTTCTTTGCTGGGGGGTGGGGGTTCAATTTAAGACATTGTAAACGACTTTCCTAAACTTGGAAGGTCCTAATATCGGTTCTAAGTTCTAACTTTCCTGCTGCATCTCAGCGTTTGCCCTGTTATGGAGGCACTTGATAAGTCCTCGAAGAGCAACATCTGGATCTTCACTTTTCATCAACTCTCCTGCAACTTCAGCTGGTGTTGCCTGAACCTTCTCTAACAACCCCTTGATTTCCTCAAAAAGTGGATGATCTTGAATTTGCAAATAATTACAAGCAAGTGTCCTGAAACCGCTAAATGTGCAATAAGACATATGGAGATGCATATCCATTCGTCCTGGTCTTAGCAGCACTGGATCAAGATGGTCCTTGTGATTGGTTGTCAACACTATTATCCGCTCATCCCCACAACTTGACCACAAACCATCAATGAAGTTCAGCAGACCAGAGAAAGTAACCTGTAAAGCCACGGACTATTGAGTAAAAAACCAACGTTATAAATATGAAATTAAGAGAAGAGCTTTTCTTCATTGATCCATACCTTGTCATCTTCAGCAGAATTTAGTGAATTATCGATGTCCTCAATGACTATTATTGATCGATTACCTGTACCGATCAATAATCTCCTCAAATCGGAATCGCACTGAACCTCCTTTAAATCCAAATCATAAACATCAAACTTGAGATAATTAGCCATGGTAGCAACCAAGCTTGACTTTCCCGAGCCAGGTGGTCCATATAACAAATACCCACGCTTCCAAGCCTTCCCTACTCTCCTGTAAAACTCTTTCCTTCTTGTAAACCTATCAAGATCTTCTATTAGTGCCATCTTCATCTTCGGATCCATTGCCATGGTATCAAAACTCGCTGGATGATCAAGGTTGATCGAACCCCAATAATCAGTACCATTATAATCAACCGTATGAAGCTTAAGTGTCTTTTTCTCTTCTTTTATCTCTTTTGCTTTTTGAAGAATGTAAGGTAAGTATGAACTCAACACCATCTCTCTGCTCTTCTTATGAAAACTCAGCTCAAAGTACCATATTTCCTCCCTTAACATCCCATTGGTGTTATTTTTCTTGTTAGAAACAAATTTACGATTCCGTGAAGAAGACAACAATACCCACTTCAACTTCACACCTCTGAATACATCAACCAATTCTTGATTCTTATCAGTAATCACTTGCAGTCTTTTCTCTTTTTCGTGCTTGTTAACTTTGACCCTTCGCGTTGATGATGACAACTTTTCACCCAAGTAAACATTAGCAGCCTGGAAGATTTGGTTAGCGGTGAGCCCATCAGACTCTTCAATGACAACCGTGAGCTGAGAGGATAAACACAATGAAATCTTTTGAAGGCGCAAAAAGAACTGATCTTTCATGGAATCCGGGATGAATTCATTGGCAATGGTTCGTAAGAGAATGGCAGAGGCTGCGAGAGAGGCAACTGCAGAGAGAAGAGCTTCATATGAAGGCATTGTTTTGGTTGAAAACCACACCTTTCTTTTTTCTAGATGAGTACGCTTTCAGGGTTTTAGAGAGGTTTCGGCTAAGCAGAGGAATAGGCAAATTAGAACAGTTTTGCTTGCTAGGAGAGAAAGCAAAGAAAAATCTCTTAAATAAGGAGGAGCTAGAATCCTCTGGGACTCTGGAGACTGGAACCAATAATGCATTAGTCCAAAACTTGCCTCCCGTCCGGGCCGAATAGAGCAATCCAGCATTTTAAAAGAAGCCCACAACATAATGATGAAAAAGCTAAACGGCGACCCCAATACTAGATTTGACAGCCCAAACTGGTTTACCTTGAAAGCCTGGTAACTTGAAACTATTTACATGCAAATTACAGACTCATTTTCCCGCTCGAAACCCATCAAAATGTAACAAATTTTCTGGAATAAAGAAAAGGGTAATCAAATGATTCAATCCCATGCAAAGATATAACTAATTTCTTTCGTTTTTTTTTTAGCATATAGTTGGAAAGGATGAGGTGCAAGCAACGTTAGTAGCCACCTAAAAGGTGAACAAATTTAAAAACATGTGACAATCTTTTCCAGTCTTTTTCCTACAAAAAAAAAATTGGATCAAATGAGCTTTTCATGTTGAGATATCATGTATTGATTATTTTATAATGTTATATAGTTTCATCAAATCAACATCTCACTTTGTATGTATGGTGACCGATCCATTGTCGGCAATCAGGATACATTTTTTTGTTTTGCCAAAGCTAACCACACACCCACCGACTTAATTAATTTCCAATTTAGAGAATGAAAAATCTATTAACCACACACCCACCGACTCACAAATATATAAATACACACAACCACAAGACATAAATCTTTAATAATCTTATGAGATGTTTATTCTTTAAAATCTTATAATTTTTTAACATATTTTTTTCATAAATAACCCTATAAAAACTTTTATAAACTTACTTATTAAAAATTTATTTTCTCTTATGAAATTTGAATAACTATTTTCGTCAATCACTTAGTACCCAAGGAATTGAAGAATTTGATTGAAGGCCTCTCACCACATCGAAAAGACTTAACTATTTAGCTAAAACAGTTAAACAGAAATAAACTTTGCCATTTTCTAACCATCATGCTTTGACAAAACCCAAGAAAGGGAAATATTGCCATTAATTGAGACTTTAAATATACTAAAATTTGCAGAAGCCATTTGTGGAAACATTGGCAGTTTATGCTTTATCCAACCACTGGAAAGAAAGGGAGTTCCTTTCTGAATTTATCATTTGCAATGTATGAAACTAGGATTTATCAACTTAATTACAGAATGGAACAGTGATTATAAAAATCATCAACATACCAAACATCACATTTCTGGCATATCTTTGGAGCGAAAATCACAATATCTTTCTTCTCATCCTTCTTCTCGACCTTCTTCTCATCCTTCTTCTCGTCCTTCTTCTCGTCCTTCTTCTCATCCTTTGCAGCCCCTATACTTACGATTGATGTATGTTTTCTAAATTTCCTGACTTTCTTAATGATCTTAAACGGATCAGCTTCACCGGTAACAGTTACTGTATTTTTGGGTGGATCAAGGACAATAGAGGTTATCCCTACTATGTCAGAGATTACCCTCATTACCTTCTGCCTGCACCTCGGACAGAGCAGCTCCACTGACAGGACTGTTTTCTGCAACAGAAAAAAAGAGTCAGATTCTACGGTAATTTGTCTGAGCGTGGAACAGACAATTCATTCAAGCATCCTACGACCAGTAAAAGTACTGCAACATTTCAGTGCAGGGTGAGAATGGCAGAGCAGAATGATGAGTCAAAACTTAAATGCATAGCAGAACAAACATCAAATGACACAAATCAATATGGAAAGCTAAACGGGGTTCCAGGGGATAGGAACCTTTGACATAATTGTAAATTGTTGGATGAGAACAAGCTTCTCCAGGGAAAAGTAATGGATCCAAACTTCCTATATATAAATCATTACTACATCTCTCTAGTGCTGTAGCCAAAATTATGGGGTCAATCAATTGACCCCACTCAATTATCCAAAACTTTAACTTAATATAATTGTTTTAATGAATTTTTGTGTAATTTACTTGCATTGGCTCCATAAGAACTTGATAGAAATCTAAAAAGAGGGTAAATTTTTTTTCTTAAAAAATCTTATATTTATATTAATTATATATAATTATAAATTTTTTATTTAATACGATTTGATCACTAATAAGAATATTAGATTAAATTGGGAAATGTAATATATTTTCAAATATATTATCAAGTAATTAATCTTCGATTTTTACTTATTTAAAAATATTATTTCCTTCTAATGAAATATTATTCCCATAGTAAAAAGGAAACTTTCAAACCTTTACATCTTTCTGTTCAAGTTTCATTAAAATTACATATTGTTTGATTTGTTATTAATTCGGTTTGCTTGGTTTCTCTTCTTGGTGTATATTAAAAATTATTTAATTATGATTGTAATTCCTTTTAATACATAAGATTTCATAAAAATTGTTTACTTTTATAATTAATCACATAATTTGTCTTTTTTTTTAAAAAAAAAAGATAAATAATAACAAAATAAGAATAAAATGAAACCCATAATCAAATTATAAACTTAAAATAATATCTTATTATTAATGTATTAACTTTTTATTGAAGTAACGAGATAATATATATACTCTATAATCTTATATACATAAAACTTTCAGATTTAAACATATTTTTTTTAATGATATAATGGTATATAAAATATCATGTTTATAAAACAAAAGTTAAAATATGATCACACCGAATTTTTTTATTCTGGTTACGCCCTGGCATCTCTCAACTTCATTTGATTACTTATAACTTTAATGTGTTTTTGACTATGGTTTTTCTTATGTTTTGGAAAGAAGTTTGGTTTGGTTGGAAACTAAATGGACTGACGGTGTTAGTTGGTGAAAAATAAATGCAAGTCAGTAAGGTTCTTGATTGGGCTAGCAATGGCGTCTTGCGCATTAAATGTGAATTTTGCAAGGACCCCAATCACAAGAGACACACATGCAAACGTATATGAGTAGAAACATCAACATGACTTCAGAATTCTCACTCATAATGACCTTGAATCAGTTTTAAATGAAACATACCTATGCATAGCAGTTTCCCTGGCTCACAAAGTAACTCCCTTGTCTTGAGGAAAATTCTTTCTATTGCAAAAAATAAATCATACAGGCAGTAGTTCATACAATATATGACGTAGACTATATGAAAAGTTCCAGGGAGGGTCAAACAATCATTTGTTCGGAGTTCAGACAGTAGGATGCTTTGTCGAGGATGTTGTCAGAGCAACCAGATTGAACATTTCCTTCTGATTACAGAAGCCTGTCAGCCATATGACCTTGAGTTTTCCAGTACAACTTTAGCTTACCTGTGTGTGTATCTCCTCGAGGAGAACAGGCGAGAGTGAGTTTGTGTATTTGTCTGTGTGTGTGTGTGTGTGTCAGTAGTGGGTCAAGCTGAATGGTAAAACTCACAGTTATACAGTTATACCAATCATTTAGGTCCATTTTTACTCAAGCCTTCAACTTTAAAAGGCCTAGAGATTATAATGGGAAGAGAAATTTACCAACAAGATACAAGCAAACCTTCTTGACAGTCTCAAAACTAGCTGATTCTTTAGTATAATTTGCTCTGCAGCAGAGATGGACATTCAGCGTTGAAGCCCAAAGGTTAAAGTTTCTAATTAAGCTATTGAAACTGAGACCAGAATCAGGAAGTTGTTTTATCCTAATCAAACGTTAGTAACTTTAGGTTTTGATCTTATACCCTATTACTGTGGGAAAATAAATTAATGAAAAAAAAAGAAGCATATATCATTGTTAGACAGGCAGGGGACTCAAATAAAGAAGGCAAAGAATGCTAAGAAAAAACTCTGAAGCATTGAAATGTCTTCTTATAAGAAAGTCTGGAATCATCTGAAACTATAATAACATGGAATATTGAACCTATACCTGGCAAGCCAAAAATGTGGCGAAATTGCAGATATAAAACTGTGGGAGCCAGAGGGCCTCCCTCCAATGGTCCAAGCATTTTAGAAGTGGCACCTCCAGCTCTCCAGCTCTTAAAGGTCTACAAAACTTCATCACAAACTACCCAAAGGGGAATAATTTCAGAAAGCATGAAACTTCGAACAAAGAGGAGTCAGAATCATTCTGATTTCGCACATATGCTAGGCCCCAAAACATTGTAGATCTTTCACCAAGAGGTCATATCTTCAACTCAAATTCTTGTTTGAGTTACAGGCTTATGGCTGAGGATATCATGGACCATGCAAACCTCGCACAGAATATTAACACATAATCAAAAAGACAACAGAGCTTCATTCTGTCTACAAAGAAGCACCACTTTGTTGATGAAAAATGGATGCAAACATTACTGTAATCTGAAAAAAAATGACTCCTTTACATGCTCTTAATGTCCTTTCCATGCATAATGCAAGCTGCTGTTCTAAGAAGTTTATCATGTTAAATTACTTCACATGCAAACATTACACAAATTGGTCAGGATTAAGAAGAAAATAAAGAGTGGAATTCATTAATCAGGCTTAAGAAGGAAATAAAAAACGGAATTCATTAGTAAGGCTTTCACACAAAAATTATGCTTTAATAAGCTTTAAAGCAAGAGTATAGTTAAGAAAATCTGCTAATAACTTCAATTTTCATCACCATAAAATACCATCAAAGTTTCCACTAAAAACAGTAAATTCAATATCCAGCTGTATGAATTAATTGGCCATGTGGGCTCAAGATAAAATGGCAGTGAGTAGTTGATACATCATTTTCCCTGTTAGTCCAAACCCTAGTGGTCTGTCATTTTCTCATTTTCTCTCCTGTTAAGCAATCTCCCACTAGAAGTGGAATATTAACCAGCTCTCCCTCAGAAACCAGATGAGACATGCATGAATAGTAGCATTACAATAATATAACATTGCAAGAATTAAAATGAATTAACTCTTTCAAGTATGGATAATCATCTTTCTCCACAATACTTGCAAATAAGAGAGATCCAAAGGAAAAGTTTGAAGTTCAGTTGCAAGAAGGTCTAGCATAACCCCAGCATAGATGATTATTGACAACTTAATACTTGAAAAGCAGAAAAGAATTTTTGGTAAATATTATATCTTAAAAAATCATGAGAGAGATTATTTGTAGACTAGAAAGAACAAAGTATAGGAGTAATGTTTTTGGTAAATTATCAAGTAACAAATCTCTGGTAAGAGTAAGACAAACTGGACATCGAGTAACAGAGTTACGCACATGGTTTTTATGATTTCAAGGCAGTCCACATTACACTGGACAATTGTACAACAAAATGGTAAAGGATTAAACTCCTTCCAACAAGTAGTCCCTCACATAGATGAATCTGACTATAAATCAGAGAATATGCAACGGCTGTGAAAGTAGAGGACCATTCAATTTCTACATAAGAAGGAAAACAAAAAAGAAATTAACTAGTATAAATCTTTAAGCAAAAGATACAGACAACAGATTATTTTCTCAAAGGGAAATCCAAAAGCCTCAAAAATTGGTGAAGGAAGAACTTTGGCCTAAAGATGATCAATACTCATCTTCACTCTTACAACCTTTAATATTACAACAAAGTTTAGGAAACATATAAGAACTACTTGCACTTACCAGTACAATCGTCAGCATACAAACTGTCTTCTAAGGCATATCTTTCATCTCAATACTCTTCCATGGGCGTCCATTAACAGCATTATCTGCTTCACGCTCAGTTTTCACAGTCTGAGAATAGCAATTAACGATCTTCTTATCTAACTCGTAATAGTACTCCATTTTCTTTAAAGGTTTCAAATCCAGATCAATGAAATGCACCTAGAAATTTGCAACTTAGATAAGATACACATGTAACATGAGAAGAAAATAAGAAGCCTTGCCAAATAGGACTTTGATTTCAGCCCACAAGAATTTCCTCAATATATTAAACACAGAGCTGTATAATGTTTTTTGTAGGTTTGTTGGAAAGATTGAGCAAATTAGTATGGCCCTAAAGAAAATTATATTTGCAAACCATTACAAAAATTTGACTTCAAATAGTTTTGAACAACAAAATCAAAGCATGCACTAGAAAAGTATTTTGGGAGATTACTTTCAAATGCTACAAAAATACCGAATACAATATTTTGGCATTCACAATGAACAGTAAAAGTCAAATAAAAATGGCAAGAGAGTCTACCTTGTACTCAAAAACTTGGTTAGTTGATCCTAGATATACAGTACTGTAAGAAGTTCTTGATAGTAAATCATCATTTTCCTTTGGTCTAAAACTAATCATCAAACTACAGTCCTTTGCACTTGCAGCTATCAAATAGCCCTTCACAATCTTCAAGCTTTCATCCAATGGAATGGAGTGCAAAGGGGTATAAAGGTGTGATAATTTGTCTTTACTCAACTCTCTACAAACCATGCAAGGTTGAGAAATTATGTTATAATAAGCATGAATTGCCCCTTCAATGTCATAAGCATCGAGCTTCTGAACTTCAAGAAGTTGATCTAATACTCCGGAAGTATAAACTGTCTCAGCAACAAGCTGTATAAAACTAGTTGTGCGCAGGCCATTATCTGCTTGAATGACATTCTTAAGTGCATTTTCAAAGGCCTCACCAACCAGAATAGTACTGCAGTCTGTGCCACTGCCCAAGCCCCCAAATACAAGAGAACCATTCAAAAATACGCGGAAGTTGTTCTGAGGGGTGGCATATAGGGCTTCGATGGCTTTACATATCCTGTCTCTGGATCCAGAGAATAGATCCAGTGGATTATATTCACTATATTCTGATATCTGTAAATATTTTTGAAATATCACAATTATTAAGAATGAACATAAATATAAACAAAAATGGCCATAATAGCTAATATATGGGTGAGAAAGTTGCTAGAATAGACACCCTTCTCTTGCATGTGGACATAATAACAAGCACTAAAAAACACCTAATAATATGAAGCAACAAAAGTTACCTCTTGATTATGCAACTTCAGTGCTTGGTGCATTTTAAACCGAGTTATGGTTCTTTTAACAGCATTTTCTTCAGCAATGAATCTTGAAATTGGGAGAAATCCACATTTGGGCTTCGTCATTGAAACAAATGGAAAGAAAAACTCAGTAGAGCAAATCAAAATGCATAAAAAAAAAGTTGATGACACAAAGAAAATGAGGAAAAAAGCATAGAAAGAAATCCACCTTTATCTCAACAGTTATACATGGTCCACCTTTAAGAGTACCTGAAATAAAGAACGTGCAATGATATAAGAACCTAATGGAATCTTTCTATATTGCATAAACTAATTTCTATCATTTGTGATGTAAATCTAGGTTCAGGTTTACTTAGATTTAACTACTCGTATTCGGACATATGAGCTGAGTTCTAGGAAAACAAAAATGAGGAAGACCACATACAAATTTCCAAAAGCATAAACTAGCAATGTAGTTATTAAAATCACATTAAGAAAAAAAGCTGCTTCAACTGGCCAGTTTGCTCAAAGTAATTTTAGATATACAAATTCCAAATAGACCATATATGGAAAGCTACTTCATAGTCCTTTCCCTACTTCCAAACCTCTACTAGGCAAACATTTTGACACCTACATTCTAGTAAAAGCAAGTCTGCTAATGGTACTTTTGCTCTCCTAAGGATAAGATCTGAAGGCAGCTACAAACTTCTCTGATTAAGCTTAGCTGAATAGGATTACAAAGTCCTGTTTTCCTCTGTCTATAAAAGTGACAAAGAAGAGATCATCCCTTTACATTTATAAGCACAATATCCGAAATACATTAAACTACATCAGGAGAAGACAAAATCACCATTAGGAAAGATTGAATGATCTGACATGATTAGCACGGAATCACGATTCATATCAACCTGTGATGAATCAACTCGCCAAGCAGGCCGGTGACAAGTCACATTCTTGTCAACAAACTCAAGGAATTCCTTAGCTACAAGAACACGTAGCTGCCAAACTCAAAAGACCCAGAATGCAAAGTCAGTTATAGAGCTCATCAAAACCAAAATAACCGAATCAGAACTATGATAACAAGTAGAGATACATATACCCCGGCATCAACATTTTTTGGGCCTAACAATGGGCACATGACATGCTTGACGTAAAGGTGATCTACAATCTCGTTGTTTGGCGACGCCATTAGCACCTCATTTTCTTGCCAAACAAGCTGTTCATGCTTTGTTAAAGCTCCGTTTCCCTTCACTTCATTTTTGCCGTTCCGTTGTGACTTTTGAATTCGCATCACTTTCCCAATCTTATTATTATATCAATGAAATTCCAAACCCAAAAAAAAAAAAAGAAAAAGAAATAAGCAACCATTATACTGACAATTTCAATTTTATATTCCACTTTCCATTTTTAAATAAATTTCGAAATTCTAAAAAAAAAAAGAGTTGAAGAACTTACAAATGCTGGAGATGATCCAGTGTAAGCGAGAACAAGATTAGCAGCTCCTTCTCCTCTATAGACCCAATCAACTGCATCTTTTTGCTCTAAAATCAATTTTTCCATTTATCTACGGCCGCTGCATTCACTCACCAGCAAAAGGAAAATCTAAAAACAAAAAAAAAAGAAGCTAAAAACCAATTAAAAAAACTTGAAATGCATTGGATACCTGCTCGGAAAATCTAAGAACAAAGCAGATTAAAAATTAAAAGTTCTAAACAATCGAGACAATCGCATGCAACTAAGGGTGACAAGATAGCGTTGGAGCTCAGCCATCTTCAAAAGTAGCTTTTTTAAGAAGAAAAGAGAGAAAGAGAAAAAAAGGAGACCTTGTAATTTAAAATAACGGGAAAAAAGCGACACTGTCGTCAGTAATAGCTCAGCTTTCGGTAGACTGAAAAAGAAATTAAATATGTTGGCATAAAATAGCGTGCAGGATTTATGGTCGTTTTATAAAAAAAAAAAAATTAAAGAGAATTTTTTACGATTACCCCTTTTGGACTTGAATCGACGAAAAAACCGGGTAAGAAAACGACATTTTCTTTGTTTTTTATTTTATTTTTTGGTAAACAAAAAAAAGGATGTACAGTAAAGTCCAAATCCCAATAACGAGATACTGCATTTTAATTTTTATAATTTTATAAAAATATAAGATAAAATTAAATTAACGGAATAATAAAATTAAACTAAATTTTATATTCAATAATTTTAAAATCAGTCATAAAAAAGATTAAAGGAGAATCATATTAAATTTTAATTGTAAATTTTTATGTTATTAATTTTTTTTAATTTTTATATTATTTTAAATTATTTATATTTACATCTTTCATTATTTATTTTTAAAAATTTTACTCTTTTCTAAATTTAAAAACTCTCATCTTTTAACCGGTACACAAAAAATCAATGATCTTTGACTCAGTCGTGAAATCATTTACAAGTGGTTTCCGACAGAAATTAATGTTCCGCAAGTGGCCAGGGGAAAGATCGTTTTTGCTGCCCAACCATCTTCTTCCACATGCAAATCAGAAAATAAACGTTTTGATTGAGGGAGCAAGTGGGCTTGTATGGCCAATTCTCTGGCATATATGCAAAGGATAGAGTTATATATGGGAAAACAAGTTTGTTTCCATTTTCCAATTTCAATTTCCTTGTTTTTGAATAATCAAAATGTTTTGAAGGAAAGCAAAAAATATGTTTAATATATAAAATTATGATAAAATAATATTATAAATAAAATTAAATAAAATGATATTATTTTATTTTATATTTAATGTATTATGAATAAGATTAGATAAAATAATATATCATATTTTATGTTTGATATGTCTAAAAATTATAATAAAATAATTTATTTATTAGTTAAAATTATTTTTTTAAATTTAAATAATTTAAATTATTGATATAATTTTTAAAGGTATAATAAAATATATAAATTCAATTTCATAAATTAAAAACAATTATCTCCATTTATAAAAGATTAAATCATCTTATAATAAGAAGATAATTAATTATTTTTATAATTTTATTTTATTTTTAGATATAAATTAAATATAATATATAATTATTAGTATTATATCATATTTATTATCTTATATACTAAACATGAACTAAATTTTTTTACGATTCAATAATTTATTTTTAGAAAGCTACGCAATTAGAGATTTTCTTAAAACACAATAACCAAAAATAAAAAATAATAGAATGGTGGTTGGGTTTCGATGGCTCGTGTGGTTATCCCTTGTTCATTTCATAATTAATGATGAATAGAGATTAGTGCTTGTTGTAACGGTTTTGAGATCGTCAGACGTAAATAAGTTTTAAAATCGAAAAAAAATAAAAGGAGTCGTCACCAAGTTCGTATAAACCAGTTCAAAACTGGCTGAAGCGGGTCACCGAGTCGGGTTGCTCAAATCTCGGGTCGGATCTCGGTCAACATGCGGATCCTCCTTGGCCTGAAACGACGTCGTTTTGGTCATATGTTCAAAACGACATCGTTTTGCTTTTAATGTTTTCTATAAAAGTCAATTTTTTTTTTAGGTTCATTTATGTTTCAAAGGGAGAAACAAAAAGGAAGAGAGGGCTGTGGGGAGAGGTTCGGCCGTCAAAAAATCGCATCGTCGTCGCCTGGTCACCGTCGTCGGTAGTCAAAAATTTCAAAAAGTGATCAGGAAGCTACTTTTAACGCGATCTTTTCAGATCTGAAGTTCGTTGTACCAGAAACAGCCCCAATCAACGTAGATCGAGGTTTAAAGCTTTTGGTTTCTTTTTTTTTTTTTTTTGAGAAACTGACTTTTTATTTTTTTATTTTTGCAGGGCTTGCTTGACACTGATAGTTCCTCACTGTAGGTAAGAACTGTGTTGTTTTTTTTGTTTGTTTTCTTTGGTTTGGGTATTTGTTTGGTTTTCTGATGGGTAAGAGATTTCGTGAGAGGTTTGGGTTTTTCTGAGTATGGGAGGCTAGGATTTTGGATATTCAAAAACTTGTTCAAAGGAGGGGGGCTGTGTGTCCAAAAAAGCTTTCGAAAAGGGGAGTTCCAGAGAGATGTTGAAGGGGATTTCGAGAGAGAGGTTGAAGGGGTATTCTTTTTTCTTCAGAGAGCCTTTCAACGAGTTTGAAGGGAAAATGGCTGAAGATTTTTAAGGGCTTCAATTAAGAGGATCTAGGTGGCTGTAGGATGGCTGTAGGTGGGCTGAAAGGGAGCTGGTCAGGGGGCGTCAGGAGGCTGTAGGGTGGCTAGTTGTGGGGCGGCAGCAATGCCAGCCACCCTACTTTCTGTTTTTCTCTTTTTTTATTTTTTTTGTTATTTTATATTTTTATATAATTAATAATTATTTTTAAATATTATTATTAAAATTAAAACAGTAGACCCAAACAAAACTGGTGTCTACATTACTCAATTTTGTGAGCCTGCTGAGGTCGTTCTCCAGTGGACATGGAAATTATTAGTGAGGAATAAGCCTTCGGGTCAAAGTGGCTTAAATTTTCCACAAGTGAGGGTCCCCTGGTCGCTCTCTCTGGAAAGGTGTTGTTGGTCCGTTGGGGTTGATAAGTTAGGAATCAGCTTGCTCATGACTGCTTGCTTACATGTTTTGCAATGGCATTTAATCAAATAATTTTAGGCGATGATTGATGCATAAGGTAATAAATAAAAAAATAATAATAATTTTATATTATATTTAATTTGTATATAAAAAAATAGATAAATTATAATTTGTAAAGATGATTAATCATTTTCTGAGCATAGAATAATTTAATTTTTTTAAAGTAAAAAAAATTACTTTTAATTTATGAGATTAAATTTATATATCCTATTATATATTTAAAATCTACATTAATAATTTAAATTATATAAATTAAAAAAAAATAATATTGATTAATAAATAAAATTATCCTATCTTAATTTTTGCTTACTTCAAATACAAGATAAAATAATATTATTTAATCTGATAAAAAATTAACTTACATCAGTATAAAATTAAAAGATTTTACGCATTTTTTAATAATTAATTTTAATAAATTCAAAAGATGAGAGAGACAAGTGAAAAAGTGAAAATTTTGCTTTAATCTAATCCCTTAAATTTATTAAAATCAATAATTTGAAACAAGTCTAAATTTTTTTTGTGTTAGCTAATCTCTTCCTATGTAATCAAATTTTATTTATAATATTATCTTATTTTATTTTATCATAATATTGTGTATCAAACACATTTTTAATGTATATTTTCTTATTGTTATTATTACCATGTAATTAAATGAGAGAGTCCCACACATTTCGAATTGTGTGGTTTTTAATTAAGGGCAAGCTAGAAAGGACTTGGATTGGTTGAAAATCTTAGAAATATATGGATATGCTTTGACATATAATATGAAAAGAATAAGATAAATTCTACTTTATAAGATGAAAAACGAGGACAAAACAAAAAGTTAATCAATCAGATAAATTATTCTCTTATAATTGGGGAACTCTTTTTATTTTCTTTCAATCCTCGTGTCATTTTGATAATGGCAATCTTATTATCACATGGGATAAGAAATTGAGAATATTATACAAAATTTCTACTACAAAATGTTCATAAAATTTAGTGTAAAATAGTATATGTATCCAATCATGCATAGGGGATGTTTTTATATATATAAGATTGAATATAGAATCATATATAATATATCATATATTTCAATGCTTTTAACTATTATTTATCTTAATTAAGTATCTCTATCATCATATGTACCCATCATAAGTAATTAGTATCATACCTTTTTTAACAAGATTTTTTATTTATCCTACACTCTACACATTTAATCTTGCAAAATCTTACAACTTTCTTTCCATATTTCTTTCATAACTCACTAAATATATTTTAGATTTTCTCTACTTACCCATAATCACTTTCCTTTTATAATTTTATCTAAAAAGTTTCTCTTATTCATCGAGCAATATTTTTAATAATCTACAAAAAAAATTAAAAAAATTACAATCATGCTTTTTAAGATTTGAGGCATAATTTCTAATAAAATAGAATATAAAATCATAGTATACCATATCATGATATCAATGTTTTTTTTTTTTTTTAAATACCCTAAACCTAACATACGGAAAATCGATATTAGTATTACTACATATTTTTTTTTAACAAGACGATTAATTAATCTTATTGTGTATAAGATCAGGTGGATAATTAATCATTCAATAATTTTGTTTTATTCTTTTAAGTTTTCTAATAAAAACCTAAATATAATTTTATATAATAAACTGTTTATCTTGTTTTCTCCGAATGGATCGTACCACATCCACATAACTTTTTCCTTGGACCCAGCTCAGGCTCTATATATAGCGGACCAATACCCTCCAGTCTCTTCGTTCTGCCTTCTAATTGCATAAATAAGAGAGAAAGTAGTCAGGTAAGAAAATTAAAGATGGAAGTGATGCGAGTGCTTCACATGAACAAAGGGAATGGCGAGACTAGTTATGCAAAGAACTCGACGGTTCAGGTTTCTCTTCTTTTCCGCCATTGAAACATCATCATACATGTTTTCAGTTTAATTAAGTGTGTGTGTGTGTGTTTTTTTCCTTCCTCAAACCTATGTGTTTGCCTTTTTGTTGTTTCGATTTGTTAGAGCAAAATCATATCTGTCGGGAAGCCAATCATTGAGGAAGCAATACTAGAAATCTCATGCAACAATGTCATAGAAAGCATGGGGATTGCAGACTTGGGTTGCTCATCGGGACCAAACACCTTAGCCGTGATCTCTGATATCATGGACATGGTACAAGCAACAAGTCGTCATCTTGGTCGTCCAGTACCGGAGTTGAGAGTGTTCTTGAATGATCTTTATAGCAATGATTTCAATGACATATTCATGTCATTACCGGCATTCTACAACAGACTCAAAGAAGAGAAGGGTATTGAAGCTGGATCCTGCTTCATAGCTGGCATGCCAGGCTCTTTCTATGGCAGACTGTTCCCTAGCAACAGCCTGCACTTCGTGCACGCTTCTTCCAGTCTTCACTGGCTCTCTCAGGTTAGTGTGAATCGGTGATCATAAAACGATGAAATTAAAAGAGTTCATCTTTCAACTTTACATACCTATAATCTCATGAACGTTACAGCTAGATCTAATTACTTATAGACCTATAGTCTCATGCACATTACGGATCAATAGATCATACACCATAAATTTTATTAGTCTACCTTTTATTTAGAGTTTTCAAAAGAGTATAAATAAGTTATTAAGGTCATGTTTGGTACGTAGAATTATATATATATAAAAGATAACATAATAATTATTTTATATTATATTTAATTTATATTTTAAAAAAATAAAAAAAGTAATCATTCTTTTCATTTAAGATGATACAATTTTTTTTTAATTAAATTTATGTATCTGATTATACCCTTAAAATTACATGAATAATTTAAATAATATAAATTTTGTAAAATGATAATTTTAATCAATAAATAAAATTATTCTAATTTAATCTTTATATACATTAAATATGATATAAAATGATATTATTTAATTTAACTCTATTTATAATATTATTTTATTTTATCTTATTATAATTTTATATATCAAATATGTCCTTAAAAATAAAAACATTAGTTTATATTTTCAATAAACACCAAATAAATATTTTTATCGACAACTTCAATAATTATGCTAAGGTTGCATCATCGTACAGTTGTGGGCCAAATATTTATAGGAACCATATATTATATATATATATATATATATATATATATATATATATAGGTAGCTTACCTGATCAATATATATTAGGAAAAAATTTTAAAAAATAGGATTCTTAAAGTTTGAGATTCAAAATTTTTAAAATATATTTGTAAAAATTTTAATTTAATGTAATATTTAAAAATAATGATTAAAATTAAATTTATTTGACAAAAAAATTTAATAAAAACATACAAAATGAAACAGATGGAATATTTTATTCTAGCATTACATTTTTTTTGACAATATCAACAATTTCTGTAAACTTGTCTTTCTAGAATTAGTAGGTATAATTTCAGATTTTCAGCTAATTTACAAAATTGTATGAAAATTAAGTTCTTTTGTTGAAAATTTTAATATCTTTAAACTTCCTACTCTTATATTTATTTGTGTAAATAAAATATTATACACATAAATTCTTTTAAATTTATAATTTTTAAATATAAATTCTAATGACATACCAATTAATATAAAAGTCAATTTGCATAAAATTTAAGTTACAGTATCATACACTGATTTTAAGTTTTTAATTTCCTTTTTTTTTTTTCATGCCTGATACATATTCATCAATATTAAAAAAAAAATTCCTATAATATCTATGGCTTAAAAGTTGATATATTCGATGAAAGGGCAAAATCTAAACATAAGGTGAGAAATTAAAATGGTGAACCCCATCAATAGGGTGGATCCACATTACCCTAAGAATTAATTTGCAATCGAATCTCATTATGTATGATATATAAATGCATGGTATATATTTATGTATGATCAGTACTAAAATGCTCCTGAAATCAAGAAGTTTGAATTTCATTACTATAAAAACAAAACGTGCCAAATAGATGTCAAAACCAAACGTAAAAGGAAGTTTAATGAAGTCAATACATAAAACTTTATGGAAACTTTAGTATGGATCGAGGTCACTATCATAAGTTTAGACAGACATCAAATTGAACTTAGCATTAATTCAACAATAGAGGCATATATTTTTTTATTCAAAAAAATTAAATCTGAAATTTTTTTATTTAAATAAAAAAAAAATTCTTTGGTATGCAAAGAAGATTTAAAAGTTTGCATATATTCGTTAGGGTAGTTAAATAATACTAAATCAAGTTAATTATTAATCGAAGATTAGGTACTCTGTTTTTGAAGTTTAAAAACCCTAGATCATCTATGTATAGAAATAAGAATTCAAACATGTAGCAACTCTTTTTTCTTAAACTAATTTTCAGCAATTATTTTAGGATATATAATAGTGATGAAATCAGGGATTTATACTTGGATGGAATTGAACTAAAAACTTGTATGTGATGCAATTGTAAATATATATTGAACAATTTAATGGTGCTTGGGTGTGTGTAAGGAAGAAATGCTTGATTTTAACAGGTTCCAGCAGGCATGGAGAGCGATGCTCTCAGACATTTAAATAAGGGAAAGCTCTATATTTCAAAGAGCAGCCCGAAGAGCGTGTTGGATGCGTATTCATTGCAATTCCAGAAGGATTTTTTACTGTTCATAAAGTCGCGTTCCCAGGAATTGGTTTCCGGTGGCCGCATGATCCTTTCTTTCATGGGAAGGAGATCCGCTGATCCCACAACTGAAGATAGCTGCTACCATTGGGAGTTGTTAGCCCAAGCAATTATGAGCCTGGTTAGAGAGGTATATGCTGCAAAGGCTTTTTCTTTTAATTTTTCATGCATGTCATTTTGTTTCGATTGGTAAGTTCACTCTCTATAAGTAAAGTTCGAAATGTGAATTAGGTCAAACAATTCCCTTAAAAAAGGAATCACGTGCAGAATTGGACTAGAATCAATCCTTGAATGGTACAAATAAGTAAGTTGTGAAAGTGGAATGAGCTTTCAAGGTTGACTAACTAAACTAAACTAGTGAACTTTTTCCAGGGTCGAATTGAAGAGGAAAAGGTCGATTCTTTCAATGCCCCTTACTATGCTCCGTGTGCTGAGGAAATTAAGGTGGAGATACAAAAGGAAGGATCTTTCATAATTGATCGCCTTGAAGCTTTTGAAATTGACTGGGATGGAGGTGCCGTTAGTGACATCCATACAGCAGAAGGGAAACTATTGACAGGACAACGAGTGGCAAAAACCATCAGAGCCGTGGCGGAATCGATGCTGGAATCTCACTTTGGAATTGGACAAGATGTAATGGATGATTTATTCAGCAGGTTCGCGGTCATTGTTGGGAATCACTTGTCAAAGACTAGAACCAAGTACATCGATTTGGTGATGTCCCTGATTAAAAAGGGGTAATCAAATCAAATCAAATTAGAACCACAGCTTAAGAACAGTCTGCAATTTTATAGTTAGTTTCCTACTTTTGTTTCGCTGGATTCTACAAAAACCAAAGAAATTAGATGCAAATACAGCTTCGGCTATTGGAAGCCTTTTGTTTTCTAGGATAATTAATGGGAATTAATATATTAATAGTCCCTGGAGAAATAAAATTCCTGAATTTAAACTAGTCTAATTTTATTTTATTAACATGAAATTAACGACCAATCACAGCATTTTAAAGTTTGTGAAAGCAAGCATTTGAAAAACACATGTCGGGTGACAGTACTGCAATTTCAGTTAACCTCATTCTTCTACTTCAAATGGTATGAATTATACTCATTCGGTCTTGGTCAGAAATATCAACTATGAATTCGTTTGGATGTTTGATTAATTAGTGGAACTCTTTCAGAAGTTTGTAATAAAAATCCGTGGCTACAAAGGTTCTCCTATATCTTTTTCCATCTCGCCCTGTAGTCATTGTCGGTTACCAAAACCTTAACCTTTGAAACCAATTAATTGTCCAATTTCAAAACTAGGTCGCATTGTCTTTGCCCACGAAATCAAATATAAATACTAACATGTAGTATACAATCATATATCTAGCCACTTTCCAGGATACCGTCAAGGATCCTGTAAGTCAGGAGCCAAACAAGGCTAATAAGGCCTGTGGAAAAAGTGTATATAACGAAGTCTATGATGAAAACACTTTCAGAACTTTTTAATAAAAATCTGTGGCTATAAAGGTTCTTGTACATCTTTTTCCATCTCGCCCCGAAGTCATTGTCGGTTGCCGAAGCCTTTGAAGCCAATTAATTGTCCATTTTCAAAACTAATTACGGCGTATGATATATAGTTAAATCGCCATATTTCAATATCTTCAATATCACTGCAAGTCTGCTAAAGTTGCATGACTTTGATAGCTCATACCAGCGACTGGCTGGCTTTAGAGAGTACCAACGTCCACTCAAAGAGTACTTGGAGTTGAAAGGGGAAATTATTTCAAGCACTGGTGGCAAATCTTTGTAGGCCAATAAACCGACACACCATTTTTGTACCTAAAACGTGTTTTCCCATTCAATTTCAAATGTGAAATTCATGGTTCAAATAAACATAAAATGATGAAATTCTTCATTTTTCCTGCCAATGACAGTAGAGACTAGGAAAAATGATTCAGCTTTTGCTAGATGTTGGTCCTTATTGCCTTTGTTTTTAGGCAGTTTTGGATCTTTGTCCCTCGGCAATCAGGAACACGGAGCTGATATTTCTCCAGGTAGTCTAGGATTGCTGTTTATTGGGGGTAAGTTTATGGCTGCATCAACAGCGACAATGGCTTTTTTTACTTTGTCCGAGTTCGCAGTCTCACGTGTCCGCTTTTTGAGTCATTTAAAACGCAGCTTTCATGGAAAAACTCTGAATTCTGAAAGCTTATTTTCTGAACCACACTTCTTTGGAGAATATGGTTCAATATTGACACATGTTTTATAAGTAGCTCATGTACTAATATCTGTTATTTGACACTTGGTCAATATTCACCGAACAAAATTTCAAAAAAAATGATTCAATAAACCAAAACAAAATAATATCTTTTAGCATCAGATCGAGTTGTTACAGAATATAGAATTTGTTCAACCAAGCATGCTTTGACTGTGGAAACAAATGTGTTGTTTTGAAGGGTCGTTGTTTCATTTTGCCATGAGTCTTTTTACAGATATGAGAATTGCTTCAAAGCCAACATATTCGGAGAGACGCATGTATTTGTGTCGAGCACTGAATCAGCTAAAGCAATCCTAAACAATGACTTGGGGAGATTCACAAAGATGTAGATGAAGTCAATTGCAGAGCTAGTGGGGAATCAAAGCTTGCTTTGTGCTTCTCCCCACCATCATAAACTGTTCCTTATTGCTGTTAGTTAAACAGTTAGATGAACTCATTGTTAACGCTCCTGGTAAGGGAAGATGGAGGCCCTGTCATTGTACTTAATGAAGCTCTTAAGGTTTGTTGATAGAAATTCTTTTCCTCAGAAATATACATGATTTGCCATGAAAGGTTGCACAGCAAATAGGGAATAGTAAAATTTACCCTCGACAATCAAATATGATTTTGCCCATCTGATCAGGAGTCTGTGGCTCTAATTCAATTTGATGCATATAACCTTCGAAGCAATGTGCAAAATGTTGCTGAGTTGGCGGCCTTCAAGTTTTGTCGAAATCACTTTGCTTATGGGCTTTCAAATGCTAACAGTTGGCACAAACCTAGCCCAAAAACCATTGAATGAGAGCTACTGGCCTATTGATTCACATCATATTTTAGCACTAAACCTTCTGGGTTTATTTTTAATGACTTAAGCAGGCTGATCAACTTCATCCTGCAGAAAAAGCTTCAACAAAGTTCTTTCTTATTCTGGATGATCTTAATCAAATGCCCTATGCTTCTAAGATAAACAAAATTTAAAATATAAAAATTATTCTTATTATAATAATAAATTTAAGTTTTACATTTATTCTAAGCAGCCTGTTTTTGTATTATGAAAAAAATTTTAAATGCAGCTTTAAGTTTCCATCTTTTAAAGTTGTATTAATTATATTTTGCATTATAGGTAAAATTATTTAAAGAACCTTTTTACTGAAAATAGTAATGATATGTGCTGCAATATAAGGTCAAAATTTTGCTAAAATTAAGTATATATAAAATGTATAGATAAGACTTTTAACAACTCAAATTAAAAAAAAAAATCATTTTAGCTAATACCGTAATTAAACTTTATGTAATATTTTAATATTAATATAATTATGTAATCAAACATAATATTAAAAATTATAATAATTATTAGAATAACATCTAAAATTACAATAAGATATTGTAATTATATCAACATAATTATATTAATATTATATAATATTACATTAACATATTAATATGCAATTTAAAAATCACTTAGCAACAGTGTTAGAGACATACATTGATGAAGAAGAAACAGACCTCGTTGTGACATAACTTACTTTAATTGCATCTCAATCATGAGTTATGACACAAACACTGGTTGATGTTTGCTAGCTATTCATCATGTCTCAAGAGAAAACCTGATCTTCAAATATTAAATAATTAAGATATCTTGTAGTACAATATTCCTTCTTGCTCCATATTTTCATGGAAAGTAAGAAAAAAAACGACGCCATGCTTTATGTATCATATATAAAAACGTATTGTTTGATATTTAAATACCTAAGCTAAGATAGCATATGAACGAAAAAAAAAAAAAGAAAAGCGTGAAATAATAGGTTGCATATGCCCTGCCAGAATGATCCAGCTTGTCCTACAACCTTACCCAAATGGGACAGACGCCGCCCCTTAATCTAAGGGCAGAGGACAGGTTGCCAATTTTAAGGCAATCTGAAAATAAAAACTGAATTGTAGGTATTGAAATTTAGAATTTAGATTTGGTGAATGCCAACTTAAAAACGATCACATATTAACCAGCTGAGCTAAAATCCTGTTCACTCCCTCATCATTTTTCGCTTCTGTTCTGTCTTCCGTTTGAGGAATGGTTGGATGGAAGCTGCAATATAAACTTCTTGACGTCTCACCATGCCAAAGAAGGATATGTACTCGTACTGACACTAATGGCAGGCAGTTCGGTTGTATCCAATTTTGTAGTTTAATGATTACCTTTATCTGTCTTCCCCAATAATATTTTTTCCTTAAAGGGGGGCTGGCTACGTTTTGATTCCAACAGAACCCAATGCCAACCCCCTATAAAGCCAGTAGTCTCTCTCCAACCAAACAAAAGCAATGGAATGGATGAGAACCCCTCACCTGATATCTAATTATACCCTAAGGCCTAATCATGCATACACCAGTTGATGTACGTTTTACAGATACTAACAAATATGCCAAATCTTTAGTTGAAAAAATTACTGCATTGAAACGAGAAATGCCAAGAGTTTCTTGCTAGTTTGGTTGTTCTTGTTGACATGTATTAGCTCAATCCTATGATTAGTGCAGGCATGAGAGCTGATCTCCTATCAATTCATCATCGACTTAACTATCACAATGTTTTCTACTTATTAAATCTCATTCTAGTGATCATGATGTTGATTTCACCAATCAAATTGGTTTGAATTTTTTTAAATCAAATAGTAAAAACAAGGAGTAAGCTTGCTATTTTACAAGAATCCAAAGACCAAAAGGTTCAGAGCTGAAAGTACTAAAAAGAATATTAGAGGAGACTTTCATGGCTGCTGCCTACTGATTATGAAAATGCCCAATTGAAATTAAGGTTTAGAAAACTGAGAGTTCACATGGTTCTTATTCAGGAGCAGAAAATGAAAAGAAGGAAAAAAATAATGATGGGACCTCTTGGTTCATATGACAGCTAGTGAGCAGAAGAATAGAAATGGAAATGACAATCTTTGGAGACAAAGATATTAATATTGTTGCTCCAATATGAAGACAAATATTATATTATATTATTATTTTCCCCTTTCACTTTTCCATACTATTATAATTCTATTATAATTGTGTGATATTATCACTATTACTATCAAAACATGAAAGGAACAATTGAACAAACCAGTCTGCTTTCAGAGAAATAGGGGTCTTCCATTTCCATGAAAACAGAGGTTGTGTTTCTCTAATTGAGGATGAAAATCCAAATATAGTTCACAGTCGAACAACATTTGTAGTATTGGAATTTCAATGGTAGAGGGTTTAGGTTTTCAATTTTTAAGGTTAATCAACATAAAATTTATATTTGATACAATGTCAGTATATAAATTTTATATATTGTCAATAAATTAAATTATAATAATTCATTAATGAATAAATATTAACTTTTAAAATAAATATATACAAATTAAAATAATTTATCATTAATAAAATATTATCATCTGATTTATTTCATTAATGAATTATTATCATTAATTCATTAATAATATGTAAAACTTATACACTAATAAGATATTAAATATAAACTCATCAATGTTAAGGGAATACAGAAGACAAAATTGCAAAGACCCCAGATAATAGGAGTTGTCAATTTTACCTCAAAGTCAGTTTTCATACTGAAAATCTGTATTGATAGCTGAATGGCACTAACAGAAATAAATTGTTAAAAAATATAGTCAATTTGTTGACAATGAATAGTGTGATGAAGTGAAACAAATGCCAGATGGATGGTCCAAGATATAACACAATCATGCAGAAATGGGGCATACACGACAATTTTTTTATTAAAAAATTGAATTTTACTGATGGATTAATTTAAGAACCCCCAGACAATATGCCATTTGTACGGAAAAAGAGCTTCTGGCAAGGAGCAAATAATTGAGAAGTTCGATGTTTAATGTACACCAGTTGGCCATAGTGCCAAGCTGATCGAGAAACAACAAAAGTGGAAGGAAATGTTGTTGATGATGGTTAATAAACAAGAAGAAAACCTCTTTTTCCCATTTTTGTTACAGAATTATCATAACAAGTGGATAAGAGCAGGGTAATTCATTGCAAAGAAGCCTACGCTGTAGAATATAGATACAAAACAGAAATACCCCACTGCCCACATGGGCCTCAACCCTCAACCCCACTCCAAAGCCAATGTTCCCTAGTAACCACCGCTTCAACCTCAACCCTTCTTTTTTATCCCACTAATGGTCCCTTTGCCAACACTGAAGACCAAATAAAACCATGTTCTTGAAACATTGGCTATTGCCTGAATTATTTACTGGACTGGTTTCAGAATTTTCAAGTTGGTACTGAGTTCTAATTATGGGCAAATAAGTTTTTGATGGTTTTTTTTTTTAAGGAAAGAAAAATCAGGAAAACGAAATTATTAGAAGAAGATTTGGCATGTCACTTCAAGAGACAATACAGAGAATTAAAGAAGAAAAAGCTGGTGGTGGGAACTTTGTGCCTGGAAATATTGCAGAAAAATATCCTCATTTTTGCTCTAAAAGTATCTAATGTTCCTCAAAGCCCCCGCCAGTTAGTGAAAGTAATGATGATAAACACAATTAAGATGGAGATTAAGATAAAGCTGCTTAGTTTATTGGTACAGGGCATGCTAAAGTAGAGCAAAAGTTATTGACTTTCCCGTGGAAGATTTCAAGCTTTTTGATAGTAAATTCATCAACATTCTAAATTATTACTCCATTATGCTGGAGTAAAGTACTTTACTTTCATGCACTTTAAGTATATTTCGGGAAAATATATATTATAATAATCGGAATAACAGTGTAATTTCCATGATTGGGTATTCATGAAGCAAACGCTCACCCTTTTTTTGGTGCTATTCATGTATATCATAGCATTTTACACTGTTTGCCTTCCATCATTGTACCTTTGGATTTTTGGGTACTGATTAGCATAGAAACAGTCAAACACGAGGAGTTGGAAGAAGAACCGAAGTGGAAGTTGGACTTCAAGAAAATGATAGAATTGACTGAAATTGGAATGTAAATCTATGCTATAATCATGAAGAATTGAAAACAACAGCGAATCGAAATAGCATTCAAATAAACAAGGAATGATTCCTCTAACCAAATTTGCATGATGCTGAAGATATATCTGAAGTATTTTAGCTCTAAAATTGCCATATTTGACAAGAGAACACAAACAAGGATTTCCCAAAGCAAGAAGTAAGGACTAAATGTGAAAGTAAGTTTAGAGGAGTTGAAATGAATTCTCCTGTCAGAGAAAAGAAAACTCAAATATTCCAAACCCTGTACCCAACCCAACTCAGCACAGGACTTTAGGAGTTTTTTTTTTCCCTGAATTCCGTTGCTGCTATTTCTTATTTTTAGGCCCGATAAACTTTGTCCGAATGCACATGATTCAGAGTCAACTTATAAACTCAGCAAAGCAGAAACACAGATTCGCAGAGCACTGAACCGTATGTCCAATTCAAAGATCAAGGAAAACTGGCAATAAAAAGACAAAACAAAGAAATAAAAACGATAAAAAAACCACAAGATCCCATTGAACTTAGTTGTCTTAATTTTACTCCCACAAAACCAGGGAAATATTATCAGCGTACCTCACAAACAGAAATTATAACTATAAGATCCTGAAAACCTAATAATTCGAAAATCGAGATAGATTTTTTCTTTTAAACTCGATGATTTTCTCTAATCTCCTAATTCTTAACCACAGTAGATGTGCACTTTTCTTTTCTCCTAGTGTAATGGGCAGTATTTTCCTGCAGCAGAGTTTTCTTTCTTTCAGCAATGAAACTATCTATGATGAACTGAAACTCTTCACTGCTCATCTCATCCATTGATTTCCTTGGCGGCTCTATTCCTGAAATCACTAGCTCTCTGCTGATAGCTGTCTCTGGTCTCCAAAACTCCCGGGGCCGTTGGTTTCGAGATTCCAAAACCATTGATCGAGTTCTTCGGTACTCCTTTTGCTCGACTGCAGTTGAAGAAACGTCAGGCTTTTTCTTTGTCAGTACTGTACGGATCGTCGTAGGTTGTTTAACTGGAGAAAGGGAAATTTTTGTCTCTGCAACTGTATCAACTGTTGTCCGTTGCTGCTTTTCTGGAGAAAGAGCAATCGCATTTTGTACCAGGATGATTTGTTTGTCCACCATGGTCTCCTCCGTGGCAGGAGCGGCGGTAGCGACGGCGGATGTGGGTGTACTCCGGCGACAGCTGACGTACTCGTCGTAGATGTCAGGATTGGTGGTTTGTTTCTGGGTCTGTTTTTGGCTAGACAAAATATAAACAACAAGGATGATGATGTTTACAAGAACGAAGTTATAGAGAGATTTGTCAAGAGTGGAAACGAAACAGCGGCGAAAATCTCCAGCAACCTCGACGGTGTCAGGAATCACAGTGGGGAACCATGACCATGACAACAAAAACAAAGCAAACAAAAACCCAGTTAAGCGAAAACCGATCCTCAAGTTCCTCTCCATGTTATATCTCCATAAAGCGTCTTCTTTCTCTGCCTTGACGTTGTCACATTCAAAGGAATCCATGCTTGTTTAACAAGACAATGAGGGGAAACGAAGTAGAAGGTTTAAGGTTGCTTCCAGATTTGGAACCTGGTAGGAGAAGAGAGGAGTATTCTTTTGAGTAAAGGGCTTTGGAAACTGAATGATTTGAATAGATTCGTAGGGCTTTATATATAGCTGAATTATCCAATGCTTTTGCATTAAAAAAAAAAAGGAAAAAGAAATTACAGAAAAATCGAAATGATTATTGAATTATATAGAGTTAAGCGCAATTGAATGATAACCAAATGCAGAGCCACGCGTGGTGGGGAGAGAGAGCGCGTTGCGTTGGGTTAGGTGGTGTGCTGACTGCAGACACCAGAGGGAAAACGCACGATCTCGAACGGGTCTCACTGTGGCACCAACAAATGATTTTTTTTTTTTTTTCTCTCTCGCCAAGTCGCATGTCTATCTTTTCCCGTTACGAAAAGTAAAGTGGGTCCTATCCTTATAAGTTAATTTCTTTTTATCTTTTGAAATTTTATGCTATGTTTAATACAGAAGGTAAAAATAATCTAATAATTACCATTAATAATTTATGTTATTTCATAATTCAATTGTTAAATTAAAATTTTCTTTTTCTTTCTTGACAAATTGAATGTCAACGACAATCAAGAATGCAGTATGAGAAGTGTATTTATTATTATAAATTTCCTAATGAAGCATGAAACTCCGGATACGGCTCATTCGGATTATTTAGAAAATTTCACATTAATTTACTAAATTACGCTCTTTTGAAACACTTAAATGCGATTTTTGTTGTGAACCACCTTAATTATATTTAATTTTGGTTTTATTTATCAATTTCTCAAAACCATTATTTGGTTAATTAGATATTAATAGTAGTTTAATAAATTGATGATATATAATTAATGTTATTTAAATTTGAATTTTAATATTTTATTAACAGGTTACGTTGAAAAAATTTTTTTTCCAGTCTTTGAATTCGTGACCAATATAATAATAGCCTGTCCTAATTTACATCCAATTTCAAAGTCCTTTTCCAAACAATTAATTCATTTGCATATGGGCTGATCTTTTGCTTATATTTCAACATCAGAAACAAAGAAGTTAGGAATAACCCAGAAAAAAAGTCAAAATTTCCTGAATATTATTCCAACAAAAACAAATAATTTTGGGAAAACTTTGTGCTGTTTGGCAGTATGGAAAAAATATTGAAGATTGTATGTATAATTGATTAAAGACATCTTAGATTTGATTGACAAATGACCTTCAGAAGAAAGTGTAGTGCCCTGATCCTGGAATTTAATTTTAATCCCTATTGGTTATCATATATAAAATTATTAATTGTTTGGCATAAATTAAACACCATAATTAGCAATTCTTTACTTAATATAATCACTCATGGACTAATGCACTACAGAGCAGTTCACCTTTCTTTTTCCATCACATGGGCTACTTTCCTTTTCAGAATTGGCTCATTTCAATTCACTTTATGCACATTTGGAAAGCTGAAAAACTAACACCCTTTAGCCTTATATTGGCCACAAAACTCACAATTCACGAATCTCATTTGGCCAAAATCTTTGTCTGGAGAAAAGAAGATGAAAAGGAGAAGAGAAAAAACCACTAGTCTTGAAAGAATTCTGAACTCAACTGTTTTGTAGGTTTTGATGATCACATTCGAATTAATGAAAGGGAAAAATCAAAAGCAAATGAAAGTTTCTTTGCATGGGAAAATCATGAGTTTTAAAATTAGAGAATATTAATCTCAAAATAGTTAAAAATTAAATATGATAATTTAAAATATAATACTGTGATATAATACGAATATGATATAAAAATAAAATTTAAAAATAATACGATTTAAAATTTTATCATTAATTATATATCAATTTAATAAAATTAAAAAATATATTTTATATTTTTATATTGATATAAATTATTACACATAATTTTTGTATAAAATATAATATAAATATATAAATTTTAATATTTTATATGATATGAATATATAAAATAAGAGATCTATTAAAAACAGGGGAATTGGGAACTCTTGGTTTGGTGGTGGGAATGTGATGAATAATGAAATCCAAGAGACATTGATTAGTTCAAGCTCTCAACTCTCTCAGGGAAAGTGAAAAACGGTTTGATTAGAAAAGAAGGCATGCCAGCATGACCGAGTTGGAAGTAGAAAAATTAGAAAGGTATATGAATATCACGTGAGGCCTGACAAACGGTACGAAAGCCACCGGACAAAAGTTAAGATAAAAACAAATATTAGTTTTCTTCTGTAGAAATTATCGCACTTCAACTTCTTCAGCTCCATTGCAGACGCTACCAACCGTGAGATATCGGGCGACACCGTCAGACACGCAATGTTCAACCCCTCCCAACACTCCGGCACTTGGAAATAGATATGAAAAAAATACGAAAATAATATAATTTAAAATATTAATATAAATTATATATAAATTTAATAAAAATAAAAAATATTTTATATTTTTTTATATAAATTAATAGATAATTTATATATATAATATATATAAATTATTAATATTTTATATAATATAAATATACGGAACATCGAATATATATTTGATTAATCAGAGAAGGACAAAAATTCTCAATGCCAAAGAGGTAGACTAACAGGTCAAGATCTTTGGTTGAGGATAAGAACAATGTTAATCCTTGATACAAGTCCATGGCACTGTAACTTTCCTCACTCTCTCTCTTTAAGACTTTAAACTTTTTTTTTTTCTTAATCAATGGTTTACCTTTTTCCTTTAATTAATCCTCTGATTGCCCAGCTAATGTTGATTATTTTTACAAGTGATCTAAACCAATTAAGGTTAGCAATTTGATGACCATGGCACTCAACGACTATTTGATTAGTATATTAGTTAAACTGTCAGAAAAAGCAATAATGATTTTTTAATGATTCTGTATCTGTTTAATGAATTTACACTTAACTCAATTATATTAACATGAAATATTCAAATATAGCTTGCCATATCAAGGGTGCAACGTTGAATCAAATGTCCCCTTGAAGAAAAAAAAATGCAAGTCTTTTGATTTAACATGGATTTGAATTTTATCGCATTTTTAAGGTATGATATAATTAAATTCATCGTATCATTAATTTAATTTAAATATTAATTTTAATAAAATTCATTCAATATAAATTTTTTTATGAATTTTTTTAATCATAATTATAATAATAATTATTATTATTTTTAATTTCATTGAAATTATTTTTATTGTTCCTCCAAATGAATCTTTAATCATTATTTTAATAAAAAAATTTTCTTAAGAGTATTTTTTAAAATTACTATATAAGATAATATTTTTATCTAATATATTAATAACGAACTATAAAATTGTTAACGATTGCATTTAATGCAAAATTCATTAAAATTGTTTTGCATATTCCTTTTGTTGCATGCAAAACGGAACAATTAGCTTGAAGAAATTAATTAGTTTGTCAGCTCTTATCTTATGATCGACATGGGATCTTAAATGCTTTTCAGCGTAGGCCATAGGCAAAAAGAATGAGAAGCAATTAACCTGCATTTAATTCTCTACAGCTTTTGGGTTCATGATTAATGGAGTGATTAACAGTAGGTAAAAGTGAGGTTGGATTGTTAAAATTTTGTAGTTTGCTTCGAAAAAGGTTAAACATCTATGGGTCCCAGAAATCAATGGGTAATAATACCTCTCTAGTGTTTATTTGGATTGTCTAACAAGAAAAAAATTTAAATGAAATTTATTAAATAAAAATAAAAATTAAAAATTTTATTATAAATTAAGTAAAATTTAATAAATTTTGATTTACTTTTAAGATAAATATTTTAAATAAAATTTTGATATAATTTTTATCGTTAAATAAATATCAATTAAATTTATATTATAAATTTTTTATTAAATTTTATTAATTTATCAATTTAAATTTTTTATTAAATAATTTTTAATTAAAAACTTCACTTAACGAACTTTATCTAAGTTTTATAGTACTGACTCAACTCATTAATCTTTTCATCTCACAATCACAGCTATCTAACATATTTTAAAAACAGTGATCATATTTTAAAGATAAAATAAAAAATTATAAATATTAAAATTTAAATAATATATATAATATCATTTCTTAAAGTAATTGCGTAAACCAATTCTAAGCCTATTGATTTGTATTTAAATTTCAACGACTTTAAATAAATAAAAAAAAAAAAAACGACCAAATTTTAGTTTGGAATCATTTTTTATCTTTGTTTCCTTTCTGTTAAGGAACAACAAAGCTCCCCTGTCCATGAAATCCTGAACTCCTAATTGAGTTATTGTCATTTTCATGGGCATATAACCCAAAACCAATCTACTAGTGGGATCTCAATGCTTTGACTTCACAGTCAAGACATTCAAATGTGGAAAAAAAATGAAAGTCTACATATCAAATCAAGCAATGCGTTCACATGTATGAAATTGATCAGCGAAATTTATCTTGTTTCCTTTCTGTAAAGGAATAACAAAGCTCCCCTGTCCATGAAATCCTGAACTCCTAATTGAGTGATTGTCATTTTCACGCGTATAGAACCCAACACCAATCTACTAGAGTCAAGACATTCAAATGTGGACAAAAAATGAAGTCCACATATCAAATCAAGCAATGCGTTTGCATTTATGAAATTGATCACAGAAACACTTTTCAAGAAAAGTTATTTACCATGGCCACTAGCCTCCTTTCAAGGCATAACAGCTAGAAAATGTATAAAACAAACCATGCCCTGAAAATGGGATTCAAATCACTCCATGATTATAAGATTAGTTCGTTGCTCATCTGTGGTTTGATATTTCTGGTTAGAGTTTGTCTTTTCCAGGATGGTTTGATTAGATATTTTTAACTTATGTTCACAACCAAGCTAGCTAGTTAAGTTATTTAACTATAATTGTTATCAGTATACAAATAGGGGTTTTTCCACATAGAAAATTGGTTGATATATGAAATCTTATCCGAAATATCTTAAGGGATGGAAGAAATTTTTAGAATGGAATGACCCGTGTCAAATGAAGCCTAGGGGATTGGATAAGAACATGGAAAGCAATTCATCTACTTTTTGCCTTGTATTTTCATTCATTGTTATGCTTGTTCTGCTAAATGCTGACTTTGATGATCTGTTCCCTTGTTTACTAAGGAAACCATTTTTGATTTGGACAAAATAGAAAGAATACTTTTCAGGTTCTCTTACTTTCAGATTGCTTCACTAGACAAGAGAAGAGAAATAATGAAAGCACTGCATCTGTAAAAGTATGGATAAGACCAAAGCAAACCCACTTTTGGAAATTAAAATATCAAAGTCTCTTAGATTTTCAAGGGGCACACTACTTGTAAGAAAAAATCTGAATTGAATTGTTGCTTGACACATGAAAGTTGGTATGATATAACTCAAACGGTCAGACCAAATTAGTACTTCGAAAAAAGAAGGAAAGAAAGAAACTTTTATCAGTATGACACAAAAATTCCACCACTTCAAAGCGGGGGTTGAATGCATTGAGGAATTTTTGAAGCAAAACTACAAAACAATTCTATTTTTGCTTAGCCCTTTGGTAAAACGACCCACCAATAATAGTAGCAGCTCCCTTGCTTTTTCACCCCAGTTGACGCCTTTTCATTGCTTTTAGGCTGCATAATTTGATGTTAGAGATTGAAAAGAGAAAAAATAAAGTTAGAATTCAAGTGTGGTTCTTGTCGCTCTAAATCTCTTCTTCGAGTTTTAGCACATATGGGTGATGGATAGGGTCCCAATTGTCAATCTGCCATTGACAAAGTACTTACAAGTTAAGAAAAAGGAACAATTAAAAACAAAATACACCTATTTTTCAAGGTAAAAAAAAAAGAGAAAGGATTCATCCCTTTACATGATCCATTTCCTCTATCATGCTTCAACAAATCCGACCCTCAAACTAATCTTAAAGAATCAGTGGTTTTAAAATTTTGACACTCAACCATTCAAAAATCAAAATGCAAAATTTTTAGTACCATCCGAACATTTGATTTAATAAGTAATGTATAATTCTTAACATTCGAAACTCTTCTTTCTCAAATTAAAAAAAAAAATCATATGTTTTCAAAGAAAAACATGTTTTAAGACAGAGTATATTAATTTGATTTAAAAATCCCAATCTTTCATCTTTGGTAGAGACTAAAGAAAAAAAGGCTTAGGATTGGGAATAAGGATAAAATTTTAATAAAGAGAATAATTTAAGCCATCCTCTTTCGACCTTTATGATGTAGAATATGTACCACATACCCTTTAAACAAGAGTTCAAATTTATTAGATTATCCTAAAGCAAGACTGGAAAGCTAGAAAAAAAAAAATAATGAACAAAGACGCTCTAGTGGTGGAAATTCGGATTTTGAAAAAGGGGGAATGAAAGCCACTTTTCTCTAGAACCATAATTGTTATTATTCATAATGACCATGGTCAAAAGTTAATTTTATCAATGCTTTCAAAAGTAGATGGAAAAAAATTATATACAGCTTTCCTCTTCTTTTTCCCTTTTATCTTTCTTGTATAACTGAACTTTCTTGCTGGAAAAAGGTCTGAATTGATCAGATTGGTTGATTAATTTGATGATAATGTTCATGAAAATGACAATTTGTAGTTGTTAATTTGGTAAAAATTTTGAAATTGAAGTTTCAACTACTTTTTCATCCATATCCGTATTCACCTTTTTGGAAAAATTTTAGCATATCAGATTTAGACATGCATGTAGGAAGGATTTCTACTGGATTTTTAATTTGATTGCCCGTAATTAAGGATGTAAATAATAATTTAAAATACAGATTGTGTGAAGGATTAAAAGATGATTGGGCACTACAAAAAAGAAGAATTATGTATGGTCAAGGATGTATGAAAGAATCCTACTTCTTCAACTTTACTAGTAATACTAACAATTTCCATCTACCAAATTCACACCAACCTACAAAAGAGATAACATATTATATTTCCAATTAGATAAAAATCAATATCTAGCAGACAATGGAAAGTTTAATTAGTTCATAAACGAGTCCAATTAATGATCAATCAAATAGTAATATCATTTGAATTCAAAATTTAATTCAATTAATTTATATAATTATCTTAAGAAGTGGTATTCAATGCATTTATAATTTTTGCTACGTAAAATGTTGACGAAAGCATCTATGAATATTGCAAGAAAGCCTTCAAGTTACTCTAGATATAGGAATAGTACTCCTGAAAGCAATGTTATCCAAACCACATATACATACAAGGAGACTTAAGTGAAATGATGTATTTGAAGGAGCAACAACTATATAGGTAGTCATAAAACGTAATATAGCTAAATGGGCTTTAATTTTGTTGAGGTTAGTAAAAAAAATTTTATTTAATCTAAATTGATATGAAAATCCTGGTGAAATAAAGGCCCATTGGATTTGAATTAGACAATAGACAGTAAGAGGATCATCTCATAAATCTCAAACCTAGTTTCTTAACATAGAAACGATACAAACTTGAAATTTTCAAGTTTCAACTTTAAATTCTATCTAGCTTTGGAAACCATAGTGAATAGAAATTATAGTTTCCATAACTATGGTAATATGTAAATTCATTATGTAATGGTGGAACCACTCTTATAAAACTGGTGTGATTAGTAATACATAAGCTGCCATGGCTGATTGTTCTATATATAGAAGATACTAGTTGAAAGAACTTATAAACAAAACCAGCCTATTATATGTTAACAAATTAAGAGAAATCATTACGTCCCAAAATGGAAGTGTATGTAAATTTCTACCAAAATCACAAATTACATGTATTGATCTAAGACTTGTGGTTTTATTCCTGTACATTATTTTCATCAAGTACTGATCCCTCGATTCATCTCATCAAGTGATGGAATGGACAGATTGGACCAACTAATTGGAAGTGCTGATCAGAAAACGTATGCCTTCCTCGTCATGAAATTTTGTTCCTTTCAGCAATGAAAGCCTCTACTGCATACCTGAAGTCTTCATTGCTCATATCATCCATTGATCTCCATGGCGGTTCTCTCAGTGATAGCCAATTATTTGCTTATCCCTCTCTTCAATCTTCGGAACTCTTAACTGGTTATTATTTCGCTCGAAACTCTCAGAATTGTCCGAACAAACAGCCACAATTTCCCCAACAGCATCCTCTACTAAGATGATATGCTTGTCCACCAAGATCTCTTCCGCTTGTCCCTCCCCCCGATTAGATTCACCATTAACGTCGGGGCTGCCCCGATTAGATCCCACATTCTCGTGGTAAACAACGCAAGGCGGCTGGATCATCTGTTGTTGGCTAGATAGAAAGCAAAGAGCAAAGATGATTAAGTTCATGAAGATGAAAATGGACAAAGGCCTGTTTGAAACAGCGATGAATCCTTGATAAAGAGCTCTAGCGATATCGAAATGGGTGGACAAACAAAACAACAATACCAAAGCCAAGACAATCCTGCACAAGGGAACATTGTTTTTCCTGTTTTTTTGCTGCTTCTTGTATGAGTCTTCTTCTATGGATCTGGGCGCCATCTCAACCTTAAAAAGTTATCAATGGAAAGAGATTTGGAAGCTGGTTACATATAGTACTATATTTTCGTAAGCTTTGGTTTGGGGATCAATTAATGAAAAACTAAGGAAAGGAGTCAAGTTTAAGCCAAAAGAAAAGAGCCTGAAATTGAGAACTGGCTATTTCTTTATATATAGAGAAGGGATATCCATACTTCCTTGAACCTTTCGCATTTTCGAAATGGAAAATACAAAGAAAATGTTATATGGAATTCCTGTTGATTAAGGAACGTGAAGTATCATTTGAGTTTTGAAATTTTCTTGCCGGTTTAATTATTTATGTAATTTTGGTATTTTCCAACAGGTTTCACAACTATATTTAATTTGTATATATATATATATACTTGTCAAATATGAAGGCTAAGCTAGGCGGTATTGCTGTGTATCAATTTGACTAAACAAGACAAGCTCAAAACTTTAACTAATAATTTTTAGGCTCCTTTAGTTGCTGTTCATTTTTTTTTACTACTTTATATCATGATATCCATCGATTTATCATTTCAATGAATCAACCAACCATCTGAAAGATTTTCTAACCCTTCTTTTTTTTTTTTTAGTGTAGTGGAGGGTCAAAGACCCAGACAATTGGCTAGAAAATTTGCTGATCAAAAAGAATGCAGAATCCTCTCTCTTGATTGCAGCTCCGTTTAGTAATCCAATTTGCTGCCATATTTTTTTTTGGCTTGGAATATGATTAAGTGATCAATTTCAGTTCCTAGCCATATTAATAATGCTATACACTAACCTTTTTTAGATTTCCCAAAAAGGAAAAGTTTCTTTGATTTCCCACCAGCATTTTTTTTTCCTTTAATGAATTCATGTGTTTTGATGGCGTAGAACTTGTTGACTTTGAATTTAATTTGGATAATGAAATAGTGAAGGGTTTTGAAAATTGTAGGCCAAACAGGAATAAAAATAAAGAACCAACGGGTTGACAAATGGAATTAAAAGAGTTGTACTAAAAAAAATTTTTGAATTAAGAAAGAGATAATTGTGAAATCTTACTGCAAATTGATTTTCCTTTGCTTGAAAAATATAATCACCAAAAACACACGAAAGGCTGAATTTAGATTACTACTATGAATTTCCTAGCATTTACGTGGAGTTATAAATGACGCTATGAGCTTCTAGAAATACCAGCCTCAAAGAATGAGAAAATATAAAAGCTAGCTCCACCGTGAATAGGTGCTACCGGATTGTGGAAGTTACAGAAATTAACAAAACATTGAGTAAACGACTGCTTTCAGTTTGGGGTGAGTTGTGTTCGCAGTTCACTAGCCTTTTCTCTCGGTTGTCTTTTGAGTTACTTTAACTAGAAAGCACCCTTTCGGCCTCCGTGTTCATCATCTGTCACAGTTTTCCTTGTTCCTTTCTTTGATATGGGTGCAGAACCTAAAACTCATAAATGGAATCCTATATACAGGCTCATTCTCCATCTAAAATCTCAGTCTTGCGGCCAAAAAAATTCAAGTCAGAAAAGAAAGAGAAGTAACAAATTGAGCATCTCCATTTGTGATAGGAGAATTACTGGACAGAAATAAGATGATTGTGCTCTAAATGATGCACTCTGCTTAAGCTGAATGATTTGATAATAGAGATTCAATTCAACCAAAGAAGAATATTAGTTTTTGTCAGAATTTCCAGTGTTCCTGTCATATACCTAACCCGATTAAGCATAATATGAAACACAAACCAAGCATTTCAATGCCAAATCATTGACAAATTCGAAAAAGAAAAAGGAAATCAAATTACTAGCAATGAATCTACTTCTTCTTGCCGCCTTTACCAGCCGACTTTCGCTTAGTGGGCAAAACAATCTCACCCTTAAGCACAGGAATCTCCATAATCTCAGACAACTGCCCAAATTTCTTACGGAACTTCTCGACCTGGTCAGCGTCCACAAGAACAGCCGACCTGTTTCCAAGGTAAAACGGATGGTTCCCCGACCAAACATCCACCACGTACTCTTTCTCGTTCTCCCCTGTTGTCATCACTAATTCCCCATTGCAATAAACTTTAGCATCCTCGTAGAATTCCGGGTGGATATCTTTCTTCCGACACGTCACTTGTGGCCTATAGCTTTCAGCCGTTGCAGTCACTGCCTATTAAGAAAAAAATGGAAGTGATTAATTTAGATGATTAAGGTGTTAAAGATTGGATTAGAGGAGGTTTGGGTTTTGGTTTATTTATCTTTCTGGTGGCGAATGAAGGAGGAAGAGACTGTTTGATTTGGAGAAATGTGTTGGAGGCTTCACTGGGTTGCAAAGGGATGGAAAGAGGATGATGGAGTTTTTCGTGATGAAGATTTTGAGATTGGCCCTTTGAAGTTCTAAATTTACAGGAGAGCCCCTGGGCTTTTCTTGTTTATTGGGCTTGTAATGAGTTTCATAAAACAGGTCAGTGGTACCAATGAGTTGGGCCTAGATTTGGTGGAAAAATTAGATATCGGGTAATTTGTATGTTTATATTGTATTTATTTTGTTAATTTATTTTGACATGTTAAATAAAAAATAATTTTTTATTTTTATTAAATTATATATAATTTTTATTAAAATTTTAAATCATACCACTTTGATATTTTCTTCTTTCTTTTTTTTTTAATTAAATTAACTATTTGTGCATTGGAATTTTTCTCATTTTTGGCAAATTGAAGTTTGTATGTTTAGGTGTATCCTTTCAAGGTGGCAGTGAGGGGTTATGGCACTGAACAAACTTTCACCTTCGATATTATAAAAGCAAAAAAAAAAAATCTTGCTGAAAATTCAAAAACAACATCAAAATTGGTTGGTCCACCAAGCCTCTGCATTTGTGGTTACCAATTTCTATCAACCAAACTTGATTGTGGCAGAGTTGCAATGGGGCGAAATACTATGGGGGCAAAGTGTTTAATGCTCTCATCATTTATTGTGATGGCGACTTTCTCTCTCAAAATCAAAAAATTTTAAGTAAATTATATTATGTATTAATATCATCTAAAATATTAAAATTTATATATTTATATCATTTTTTATTTTAAAATTATATATTATAATTTATATTAATATAAAAATATATTTTTTAATTTTAATAAATTTATAATTATTATTAAAATTTTAAATTATATTATTTTTATTATATTATATTTTAAATTATTAGATTTACTTTTTAACTAAACACAACGTGATTGCCTTTCCAGAAAAAATTGCATGCTTTGAGGGCTTCATCTAAAGATCAGAATAGTTTCACTTTCCAATCATATCAAACTTTCCCGTCTTCAAGGACTTCATATTTGCAATTTTTTTTTTTCTTTTCCGACGTTGTCACCTAGTGTTTGATCATTTCCCATCGTTGCAATTAAAAAATTTTCTTGGCCACCATGAAAAATATATCTTTTCTCTCAAATTGACAAGACAGAGACATTGTGAAGGTGACAGCCACATGGCAAATGTCAGCCAAGCTTCGTCAGTCCCTGTTTCTCATTCCATAATAACACCCATCTGTCACGCACGTCGCTCTCAATTCAACGACGGCCATTGACGGTTGCGTTCGCCACCACAACGTGGCTATTCCTACTTATGCCAAAAGAATCGCACGTTTGGAATGTAGTCTGTATAAATACAAATTAATCTGAACCGTAGGTTTAATGGATCGTCGCCATTTTGTTCTCTGGATATAGGAAGTGCAAAGACTGGTTCAATTCTTATTATGAAGGATTGGATTCAAGTTTGGTTTCTAAATTTTTTGACATATGAGTCCCCTTCTCTTGGTTGTTCACGTTAGATTTTTATTGAATTTAAGGAAAAAAAAAGCCAATTTTTAATATATTTTATATTAAAATTTTAATTTGTTTATAAAATTAATAACATAAAAATATCATGAAAAATAATTTTAAAATATAAAAAATAAAAGAATTAAGTGTTAAAAATACAGTTTCGAAATATAAAAAAAATGGATTAAAATTAAGATGAAAGATATTTGTAGCAAGCCATATTGACAAGGTCAAAAATTTTAAATTATAATGTTAGAGGTCAATTTAAAGTAAAGATCAAAGATTTTTTTTGTGCTTTGTATTTTACTGTTTAAGTAAAAAAAAAATTAAGAAGATAGTAAAAAATTTGAATTTCTATACCTCATGTAAAGAGGACATTTATAGTTGTACCATAAAAGTGTTGGGTATGAGTGACTTGTATTTTAAAAGGCAAGTCAAGACTAACAATATTAATCTAACCTGACTTAATAGATAATGATTTAATTAGAAGGTGACAAATTTTTTTTATTTAATAAGGAGGCAAAGCTCTACAACAAAGAGGAATGGAAGAGGTTGGGGTCGAATCCAATTTTGATGTCTTTTTAAAGGTTGTTTGATCATTAGATCAAGAAGTTGAAGATTACAAATTAATATTTTTATATGCTTTCAAGTGAAAAATTAAATTAATTAAGTTGATATGAATATCAAAACTTTAGATCATTCAACATATTAATTTAGATCAAAATGATGAAATTATTATTTTTTTTTTTATGAATTACCTTTGAAAAGAAATAAAAAACATATGATTTTATAACCATAAAATATCTCTAAAATAGTATTAATAATAGCATTAAAATTTTGCTTATACTTTGCTTAAAAAATCTTGTATAAAAATCATGCTTATACAAGATTTTTTTTTCTTTTAATCTTTTGGGAGCATGTGAATTGTGAAGGTGACAAGTATCTACTTAGTTGACTTTATTAATACAAAGAAAATATTCTAAGTTCCAATCTTTCAACAAGTTTGGCAAGGGTGATGTGAAAACGTTCACTTTCAAGATAAGATGGATCAACACAATTGAAATTTCTTAATCTATTAAGTCCACTACTTGTATTTCTAATCGATGATTATAGGGAAAAAAAAAAAGTGAAACAGTAAAAAAATATACAATAATCAAATACAAACATATTAATTTATATATATATATAAAGAAAATTGTAATTTAAAAAATAAAAAAATTATAAATCATAAATTTTGAATTCAAATTTATTGAATATTATTTTTTAAAAATAAATACATAAATTAATAAATTAAACCTCAAAATTTAATATATATTATTCTTTCTTACTATCATAAAATTAATATTAAGATACAAGTTATTAGTATCATATTAAAATTTTAAAGATTTTTTAATTATTGGGGCTTAAACAAATTAAACATAGAAGTTAGAAAATGAAAATTCCTTGATTAATGCTCCAAATACACTCAATAACGTACATTTGTTGGTAAAAGATATTATAAATGGAATTTTCATTTTCTGTCAAGTGCCATAGAAATCTGGGACTCTGGAAAATCAGAGTCTCATCAGATTGAAGAGCAAAGAAAACGAAATTATACTCTCATCTCATGTTCATGTAACATTAAAAAAAACCGAAGGAAAAAGAAACAATCTCTGTGCTTCTCGTGACGGCTCACAAGCCAATGTACATGAAAAGTTGAATATCATTACTCATTGCTGTCTAGGCCACTTACTTATTTCCACTTCAACCAAAATAGCTTTCTTTTAAATCTTTGATCACATTTTTTAATTGCCCATTTCTCTTCTCCCCACAAATTTTTGTGATCCGAGCAACTTCAGGTAGTGCTTTAAAAACCAAAAAATAAGGATCAATTTTGCATACGGGTTCTTCGGTTTAGAGTTATTCTCGGATCTGGGTGTTTCCAATTTTGGATCTTTTTATTTTTTTTGTCTCAGCTTTTTAATCTCGTTTTGATCAGTATTCTCGTGGTTATATTTTGGCCATGAAGTTTTGGGACGCTAACAAAGTAGTTTTGCCTTTTGTCTGATTTATTTTTTTTCTTCTTTCTCTACTAAAGATTCCATTTTTGTTTTCATTTTTTAGAACTTGTTTCTTTTTTCTTTCCCTGTTAGAATCTTCGGAGAATCACCTGGTTATTTTGGTTTTTGTTGATTAATTAATTCAGCAATGGAATCTTGCTGCATGACACTCAACGTTAATGCCAATCCAATTAATGTTAGCAAAGGTCGTAGTAATGGAGGCAACGTTTTCTGGGGAGAGAGTAGGAGGGGAGGTCTTAAAAGCAGGGATTTTGGAACACAGTTATGGAAGAGTTTGAGAGCTAAAAATGGTGTCAAAAAAGTTAAGCCTGGAGTGGCTTACTCTGTTCTCACCCCAGATATTGACAAGGAGACTATGGTAAGTAAAAGAAAGCATTTTTAATGTTATGTTTGTTCCAAGGATTAAACAAGTAGCATTAGATTTTTATAGTAAGAGCTTGTGATTTATCTGATAAACTGATAAAGCATCCTTTTGTTTTTTGTTTGTTTTCAATGTGGGCATTTGATCATTATTAAGCACTTGAATCTTTTGATTCTCAGAAGTTTCAGGCACCAATCTCTTACACTCCACAAGCAGATCCAAAAAATGTGGCTTCCATCATATTGGGTGGCGGTGCCGGGACACGCCTCTTTCCTCTTACTAGCAAAAGAGCCAAGCCAGCAGTAAGAAACCACTGCCCTTTGAGAGTTGAAACTTTTTCTTTTTTGAAAGTAAACATTTTTTCTTTATTGAGATACTTAAACTGAAATGAATGAAGTTTGAAAATTAAACCCAATTATTAAATTTGAAGTCTCATGATTGGTAGGACAAACTGCTTAAACTTTTTAGGTTTAAGTATTCTATGATTTTGTTTGGTTTCAGGTTCCAATTGGAGGTTGTTACAGGCTGATTGATGTTCCAATGAGCAACTGCATCAATAGTGGCATAAAAAAGATATTTATCTTAACTCAATTTAACTCCTTTTCCCTCAACCGTCACATAGCTCGAACATACAACTTTGGAAACGGTGTAAATTTTGGAGATGGTTTTGTAGAGGTAAGCCCATGTTGGTTTAGTAATACTGGGAGAGATATTCGAAATTATGTTATATTACTAGTTGAAGTTTGGCATCTCATTTAGAAATGTATGTTTCTGTGTGGATCATGACTTTTTACTATTTTCGTTCTCATGAAATTCGATTGTTTCCTGAAAGGTTTGATGAAGCTATGTTGCCTGTAACAGGTTCTGGCGGCCACTCAAACACCAGGAGAAGCAGGGAAAAAGTGGTTCCAGGGAACAGCTGATGCTGTGAGGCAATTTGTTTGGGTCTTTGAGGTTAGTTACTAGGATTTTGTATATGAGCTGAAATGGTCTGCCTAACCCCTGAAGTTCACCAAATATGATTTTACTACCAGGATGCCAAAGCCAAGGATGTGCAGCATGTACTGATATTGTCTGGTGATCATCTTTACAGGGCAGACTATATGGATTTTGTGCAGGTACTTAGTCCAATTGCTATGAGCTGCAATATAGCATTCAAAGCCTCTTCTTTTTTCTTTCTCATGCATGAATACCGTACCATGAAAAATCATTCTGGCTAATCCACAGTTACTGTTCTTGCAGAAGCATATTGATTCAAATGCTGATATCACAGTCTCATGTTTACCAATGGATGACAGGTATTTATAATGGCTATAATCTTTATAAATGATTCTCTTAGCATGACATATGAGCTACAGGGAACTGAAATTTATTACTATCAAGTTTCTGAATATTTCAATGCTGATCCTTTATCTGGCTTTTAGATTCTTTTTATATTGCTTATATGTTTATTTTGCTCAGAACATTAAGAATATATCAATGATTGTTTTCCTTCAGAATTTGGGAATTAACTTTTTTTTTTTCCAGCCGTGCATCAGATTTTGGATTGGTGAAGATAAATGAAACAGGATGCATCATTCAGTTTGCTGAGAAGCCAAAGGGCCCCAATCTTAAAGCTATGGTACATACTTTTACTGCTTATGTTACTTCTTAAATCTTAACCCACATTTCCATAATTTTGTTGTTTTCAAATATTATTTTTTTCCTGATAATCAAAGCTATATGTGTACTTTTACTGGCACCAGTAATTTCCTCTAAAGATTGGTCTTGCTTGTTTCACATTTGTACTACAGCAAGTTGATACCTCCATATTAGGGTTATCAGCACGAGATGCTGCAAGATATCCATACATTGCATCAATGGGTGTGTATGTGTTTAAAACTGATGTCTTGTTAAAGCTTCTGACACGGAGCTGTCCATCATGCAATGACTTTGGCTCTGAGATTATTCCATCAGCTGTGAAGGAACACAATGTACAGGCAAGATGACTTTTACAAGAACTTTTACCTTTAGTTTTCTCTTTGGATGTTTCAGTAGTAATCAGATGATATTATTTGCAATAATGAGGACTTCTAATCTGGTGATCAAACTGCTGAGTTTCTGGCTGTTTGAATATTTGCAGGCATATTTGTTCAATGACTATTGGGAAGACATTGGGACAATAAAGTCCTTCTTTGATGCCAATTTAGCCCTCACAGAACAGGTTGCTCTCACTTTTATATAAAAGTTTAACCTTTTATGTGATTGACTAATCAACACAGAAACTAAATCCCCATTTTCCGCTCACAACAACCCAACAAGTATAAGATCTTAAAAAAGCAGGCTGCAGTAACAAAAGTTTGCATATTTTTTGAAATAGTTCTGCTAAATAAATAAATAAAGATCCTCTGATTAAGATGCTGCCATGTCATTTTTGCATATACATATGCAAATCATTGCATCATTACTTCATCTGGTATGTTGCACTATGGGACACATCACTTATCTCACCTATGTACCTGTACCCCTCATAATCCTAAACATGGCATTTTGTATCCATTTCCTGAAAACTGATTGTTTTGTGTTCTTCATGCAGCCACCAAAGTTTGAATTTTATGACCCAAAGACACCTTTCTATACATCTCCAAGATTCTTGCCTCCTACCAAAGTTGATAAATGCAGGGTATGACTTCAAGCTTTAGTTTATAACTTGATTGATAATTTGGTTGTCTTATCTCATGGCTAATTGGTCCTTGCAGATTGTTGATGCCATAATTTCACATGGTTGTTTCTTGCGAGAATGTAGTGTACAACACTCTATAGTTGGTGTGCGCTCACGTCTGGAGTCTGGCGTTGAGTTTGAGGTGATCCAACATCTTCTCTTTCCCATAAAAAAGTATCTAATAAGGGCTTAGAAGTACATCTTTTTTATGATAATCTGCATTTTAGAAGCAGAGCTCACTTTCTGGTCCTATACTTTTTTAACCCCCCTCTGGTCCATCACTAATTGGATGATTTAGAGTTAGTAATGCCATTCACTACACTCTGAGAAGATCCTAGACAATTCACATGGCACCACAAGAGGCAAATTATGGAGATAAACATATTATGCGAGGAAAAATTTAACTGGGTGTGGAGATATTTCTAGTTGCCTCAACAGTGCTAAATGGTTGTAGCAATTAATTTAGATTTTTCTGCTGCAAAAAGTTCCAAAACGACCTAAATGATGCATAAGAAGTGGAGAACATATCTGTGCATATTGCATGATTAACCAGTCAAGCAGTGAGCAGTAGCAATAAGCCCATGATAATTACTGGCTCTGAAACAAAAATACAGGTGACCATTGTTAGTCTTCATCCATTGTGCCAAGCCAACTAGACTGAACACATAATTTTAAGCTTGTTCTATTTATAACAGATTTCTTTTAAAGGTGTTTACATTTTATTCTATCTAAAAGGTTTACAATTCATCCTCTTATTTCTCAAGTGAAAAATTATCTTCATATGTTTTCTTTGCAGGATACCATGATGATGGGAGCAGACTACTACCAAACTGAGTCAGAAATAGCATCTCTGCTTGCAGAAGGAAAGGTTCCCATTGGAGTTGGACAAAATACCAAGATTAGGTGAGATTTAGATCAAAATATTCTAATTGATCATCTCCATTTAGGAGATATTTTGTCTTCAAAATAATTCTTTACCCCGATAACTAAACACTTCTTGCTGTTGTCTTTTGGAAGGAATTGCATAATTGACAAGAATGCCAAGATAGGAAAAGATGTGATCATATCAAATAGTGATGTAAGTATTGCTTTCCTTGCTTCTATGAATGTCTAGTATATGTAGAATGCTTGTTTCCTTGATAATTCTAATTTGCTTTGACCACTCAGGATGTTCAAGAAGCTGAAAGACCAGAAGATGGGTTTTACATCAGGTCTGGGATCACAGTCATAATGAAAAATGCAACAATTAAAGATGGAACCATCATATAAAATTTTTGAATTCTTCCAGAGGCCCTTCTGTTCAATTGAGCTGGTGACGGAAAGCTGAGAACCCTAGTCTGCCATCTTCTGCTGTTTTGCAGTGAACATATAGGAGTAATGCTTTGTTTATGTAAATTATAAGTTCCTATGCAATTTTCAATGAAATTCATAAGCCATTTGCTTGAAGTTCATTTAGTAGTGCAAAACACTATTGTAGCTTACAGCACAAATTAAGTTGGTTCATCAAATCAGTACTCAAATCACATAATCTGTTACACTTTAGCTTCAATCATTACAATTCATTTCTCGGAGAGAATTCGCTTTACTTTTTCTTTAACACATAACTATTCTATAATACCATGACAAGTTTTCTTTCTCAATTTCCTGAGTTACTACTGACATTTTTTCCAGCCCACCGTTCTGCCCTTTTGATATCCCTTGCTTTCTTCCATTTCTCAATGTTCTTCAACCTTACATACATCTTTCGAATCCGATTAAGTTTTTGAGACTCTTGAGTAATGATGTTGACAGTTGAGGTGCCTTCGCTCATGATTACCTCGTAACCATCTCGGAAAGAGTCCATTCCTTCAGCAAAAAGTTGCCAGAATAATCCACCGACGGCTGCACCTCCACCCCTAGCTGATGAGTAAATTGCGGTGTAGACCGTGTTGAACAGCTCGTCTCTTTGGTTAGGACCAGAAATTTTCAATGATTTTCCAAACTCCGCAAATAGCAAAGGCTTCTGAAGGATATTCTGAGCATCTTGGATGTGATTGTACAGCCAATTATTCAAGAAGGCTATTTGGGTTTCATCACTTGAGCTTTGTAACCTGATCAACAAGCGAATTATTCAGGTTCAGGGAAGGATTGGATACAATGGCTTTAGCTTCTAAGTGGAGAATTGCTATTGAATATTACCATTGATCAGGATACGAATGAACTGTAGCAAAGTCAATGCCCGGGATCTGATTGTTTGCAATGAAATCAGTTCCTACTTGAAAGTTAGGGTTATATTGCTGCTTTTGAGACGATGATGGCCCATAAAACCCTTCCAAACCAGCTTCCAGTAAGTGATTTCCATCAATGGACTTCACGTGAGAAGCCATCTCTGTAATCCAGGCCTATTCAACAAACACAATCACCTAATCGGGTTAACCAAACTCAAATAATGACTAGGTTCCCAGTCCCACCACCACAAATTTGAACATGGGAGACAGGTAAAGGCTAATTCATCTAACAAAAAGCCACTTTAATGGCTATCACGGGAAAAGCAAAAAGCACTAACAATACCATTGCATTAAATTCAAGAGAGTAAACTAAATTGTCTCAGGAATTTATCAAAAGATATTGTATTGAAAAGCCATTTTTAGATGGAAAAAAAATAGAAGAAACATGATGAAATTCCGGATATAAATAGGTTTTGGAAAAATGAAACCAAAACGAAGTAGCAGTGAAGCAAAGGGGCTTGAGGATATATATCCCTTGCCTGGATGGTCCGTCCTGATGGATCTGAGAGGCACCTGGGTTCATTCATAAGCTCCCACGCCATTATTGTTGGTTCATCTTTGTAAGCCAATCCAGTCAGGCTGTTATGTCTTGTAAGAACAGCCTATTACACACAAAAAAGATAGATTATCACGAGTTAAATGTAGAAAAAAATTTAGTATTTTTTTTCTAATTATTTAGAAATTAACCTAAAGGCTTGATGTAGAAAAGCAAAGTAAGAAATCAGAAGAGGAAAACAAACCAACTAAAGTAGAAAAAGTTTTAATTTCACCAGCCTGCTGCCATTTCTATAACTGTCAGTCACATTCACAGAAAGAAGAAGAAAAGATGAAAGAGCAAGCATTTAAAACGTTTTGCATCAGAGACAGAGTCAGAGGCAGAGACAGAGAGAGTGAGAGAAAGAGATGGGGGAAACAGTGACTAACTTTGATATGGTTCTTGTAGTATTCCTTCACAACGGAGTTTGTAAAGAAATCATCATCAGAGCCAATGGATTGTCCTTGATTTCTTGCCCAGTTCACATACTGTTTTTTCCCTCCAAACTGATCATAGTTATTCACAAAACTTAAAACTAGCTTAATCCCATATCTCTTTGCCTCAGATACTACAAAATCCAATCCCTTCAAGGAAACAAAAAAGAAAAAAGTAATCAGAACCCAGATCATGGAGTACAAGACAAGAACCAAACTTTTTAACCTGAAAGTTTTTTTTTTTTTTTAAACCTGGAACATTTGCTCATTGTAGGAGCCAGGTGAGTACTGAAGAGGTCTGTCTCCAGCATCACTGAAAGCCCAAGTTCTGGCTATGTTGAGGCCGTGCTGTTTAGCTTGTTGAAATGCAGTTGAGACTTTGCTTCTCTGAGATGAATCAGCAGCCATGTACATGAGCCAATAAGCATTGAATCCATTTGCATAGAATGGGCTTCCATTCAACATTAGTTGCACCCCTTTGGTTTTAACAAACCCATCATCAGCTTTCACATGCAGCAAAATTCCTTGCTCTTGAAACAATAGAAAACCAAACAAAATCAGAACCCAATGCTTCATTTCTCTCTTTTTTTCTTTTTAGTTTCTCTCCAAATGCAGCAAAGAAGCAAATAAAACAATATTAACTCAAAAAGAGACTTTGGAGGTTTATATAGGCCATAGAAGTAGAGTTTCCCTATATTTTACCTCTTTTTTTTTTTAAAGTAATTCTTGTAATAGATATGGTTGAGCTATTCCTACCATGGTTGTTTTATTCAGTAAATTACCTATGAGCACAAAAAAAAAAAAAAAAAAGGAATTTAAAAACCTTTAATGCCCTTATTTGGGGCATTACCCCAAAAAAAAGATGGGATTGGTATGTCTTATTGATACTTGGCAAGGCATGGCGGAGAGGACAAACTTAAATGTCAATAATGGCCGTCCATTTCAATTTCATTTTAGCGGTGCCCATTACGTTCTAGATCCCCCTCGTGAACTTGAAGCTGTCAAAAGGCAAACGCTGATAATGGTGGGTAGTTACTGCTGTACTTCAATCCATGGAGACGAAACAACCGCGAAATTTAACACGAACGAATTTAGTTTAACTTGTTTGCAAAGACTGATCAATTTTTATGTTCCCCTGAATCCTCACAGGCCACGGTTCCAAGAGTTCAGTTCTATGATAAAAAAAAAAAAAAAGAATTTGCAAGTGACACTCAAATTTGTAAGCCATATTTTGATGGAAAAAGTAAAAAAAAAAATGTCAATAATTCTTGGCGTACATCACGGCGGCATTTGGAATCAAACAAAAAGCTTTGAGCGGGGGAAAAATTCTGACCATGCAAAAGCAGTCTATCAAAAATGGTGACGAAGCAACACCTGGCATCAAATCCAGTATCTTAATCATCAATCTTGACTCAAAAATCTAGTACTACACATTCATTCCTGCAACGTCAAGACGTTGGATTTTATTATAATAAATGTTCTTTTACTTGTGGAGGTACTTTTTGTTTTTTTAAACAAGAAATGGAGACAAAAATAATAGATTGGAAATCACGACGAGAACCCAAAGGAAGAGGCAAAGAATAAAGGGAAAAAAAATCTTCCAATATTGAATAAAGAGGGTAAAAAAGAAGGAGATGTGGTCGCTTTTGTGGGTCCTCCAATATTTCTCCATTTTCCCACCCAAAGCTCCATCAAAATGGTTTGGAATTACAGCCTTCGTCACCATCTCCGCTTGCATAAAAATGTGGTTCTTCTTTTTATGACACAAGGCATTATGTTTTCTTTATCAAAATATATTTATAAATGAAGTTTTTTAATTTTATAAGTGGGTAATTTATATTTTTAATGTATTTTAAAAAATAAGATAATATATATATATTATGGCATCTTATGGTCTTTCCTTTTCAATTACAACCCTCCTATTGTTTTATGCTATATTAAGAGAAAGCATTTGATGTTGAAATCTCAAGCACAATAATTATTTAAAAAATTAAATAATTTAATTATTAATTTAAACTTCATTTTAAATCGAAAAGGACCCCCTCACATGCCTAGAGAATAAGAAATTTCTCCATGATAAAACCACTCCTTTTGCAGTCCACCTTAATTTTTAATTAACATCATAAATATTGTTTGATTGATGGGAAAATCTTCTATAGATTTTGACTCACCAAGTTTTTTTTTTTTTTTTTCGTTTCCTAAGAAAGTTTTCAATTATCAACATTAACAAGTCTTGATATGCCAAAATTACACCATACGAAGTTTCCGAATCCTATTGACATTGTTTTGTTGGGAATCATGTTGATCTTAAAAATGTATATATTTTCATTTTTATGCTCAGAAAAAGAATCTATCTTCTGGTATATGTACCTTTCACTACGATTAAGCTATCCGCTGATTGCAAACCAATGGTACAAAGGATGATTAAGAAAAAAAATTATTGGTTTAATTTCTTGTTGAAGATACCAAGCACCGACGCCGCACCCCGCGTGACGTGATTGCATATTCCAAACATAGTGGCGTGATTTACTGATTCATGGCTCCCAGACCCCCAATGCACTGTTCATGGAAGTCCCAGGACCTCATGCTCTTGTCTGCTTCTTCTTTAACTCATCCACAAACTCATTTCATGCAAATTTTCGTTTAAATTAGTTGCTATGTTATTTGAATCAACACTAATAAATTATGAGTTTAAAAAAATTTATGCGTATAATATCTTTTTTAATCAAATAAATAATAAGATAGAAGTTTATATATCTTTTAAATTGTGTTTCATTTTTCATTCCACTAACAAGAATTTTTCTTTTTTTATTGTAATTGAGATTTCCAAAATTTAAATCTTGATTATTAAAACTTAGAATTTAACATTTTATCAACATATCATATATATTTTTTATAATTTTTATCAATCTATTTTTAACAAAACAATTTTCATGTTCAATCATAAAATTACCTCACATTGCGATGAGAATCTTTTCACCTAACTTTTAAATTAACAGTGTGTTTTGATTGAAGGGAGAGAAAAGAAAAGAAAGTAAAGTAAAATAAAATAAAGGAAACAAAACCCTCATTTCTTTATTTGGATAAATATTTAATTTAAAGAAAGGAAAAGAGGTAACAATCAAATAACCTTTGATTTTTCTTATAAACTCAATTTTTTTAATACCTCAATTTGGAGAAAAGCTTAGGAAAGAAAAGTTGAAAAAAAAAATTTATAAAAAGACTATTATGTCTATCTTTTTATTAATACTAAAAATCAAATAAAAAAAAATCTAAGCAGATCACAATCATCCTATAATTTTTGTAAAGCCATTTTTTTTCAAGTAAGTTTCATATATATCTTTCAATATAAAATTTTTTTATAATTTTTTGATGATTTGATTTTGATGAATGGTTGAGTATAAATAAATATATTTTTTGGGTTTATAAGATATCAGACTAGCTCAAAATTTATCAATGCATATTTATAAAATATCTTTCTATTTCACTTTATTAAAAATCATTGATATAGTAACAATTATGAGGCTAAACAAGATAGTAAACATATTATAGTTCAAGAATACTCTAAAATCACAGGTAATGAAAGCTTATAATTGAAAAAAATTATTATAATGAATTATTTTATTTTTTTCACTCTTTATCTAAATAATGATTGTTAGAATTCATTTTATTTTATTTTTTTATTAATTTTAATTATCCAAATAAAAATTACATATATTATTTTTATAAAAAATTTTTTTTTATTAATATTTATCAAAACATAACGTAAAGCCTTTTTAAGTTAACTAGCACAAGATTTCTATTTACCTTGGAGCCTTTGATGCTGCAACTGCCACTGAAAGTGTGATGTTTACTGGATATTGTGAAATTGAATCAGATCTTTGATCGGACTACTGGAGAAGAAGATAGAAGAGGAGGAGGAGGAGGAGGGCCCATTTATGGATGTGTTGCTACTGGCAGCTGATGATATAAGGGATTCGTATAAGAAACCTCGCACCCTAACAACCCAAATGCATTGAAGAAGGATTGATGGTGAACAATGTTCATACAGGGGCAGGATGGACCCCCAAGGCCGAATATGTTCATTTCTCTAGCTTCTACCTTCCCCCTCTTGGCAAGTGTAGATTGAGAACTTGAGCCCAAATCCCTCAATGCTACACAGGTATGACTTGTAGAAGGGACTCATGGAAAGTCGTTCTGTGGGCGCAAGAATCACATGGGTTACGTAGGAGCCTAACAACTTGAACTCAACGTATTGGACCAAACTTCATCAAATGAGCCCGAATTCTAGCGTTAGGGATTATATCTATGAGCTATGTAGCCCTTTCAGTGGGTCTATTTTTCTAACCGCTACCTTCATCGGCCTAGACCCAGGAAATATCAAGTGATTCAAGTCACATCTCCATAAAAATTTTTCACCCGTTAACGGGACAAGTGATTTTTAAATTATAATAAAATATTTAAATGATTAATTTATTAATTTATATGATACTTATTTTTAATATAATTTATTTTAAATGATAATATATAATAGATATATAATTTTTTAAATATTATATTAATTAATAAATTTATAATTTAATTATTATATTAAATATTTATAAAATTTAAATATCATATTTAATATTTTAATATAATTAGTGCTATTCATTGGCATTACCGTAATTTTGATTTAGGATTGATATCGTTAGGTACTATAGGGGGGTCATTTTGTCTTGACTCTCTTATTGTCGACCATTGACAGATTGAATTACTTTTTGAATGCCATTTATCGTTTCCCCGTTCAGGCTTGTGGCTCTCCATTAAAATTTGCAACTGTCTATTAACAGAATAGTAGGCTAGGTTGATGAAAGTTTTAAAAGCACCGAACTGGGAAAAAATACAATTCACTTTTTTTTTTTTTCTGCTTTTCTTCGGTCCAACAATTAATCATGTGGCGATCTGAAGAAAACAGTTGATTTCCATTCCAAGTAAACCACTAGTTTAATTGTAATTTTTTTTTGTAAATCAAAGTAAAAGAACGGTACTCCCAAGGATTGTGCATGTATAAGTGGGAATAGAATTCCATCGAAAGAATCTTGCATCTATGGCTTCCATTCCAACCCCTATTATCTTTGACATTCTCGTTCGACTTCCAATAAAACCTCTAGCAAGATTCAAGAGCTTAAACAAGCTTTGTCGATCCTTCATCAAGGATCCACATTTTATCTATACCCACTTGAAGAACAGTACTGCGAGTAAAGTTAATGATCTTTGCTTAATCCTTTCATGCGTGGGGCTTCGAAATCTTAACGGCATAATTCACTTCCTCACCGTCAGAGCCGACATTGACGAGCAAGCAGTTGTTGAATTCTCTGCTCCTGTAAGTTTGGACTCTTACCAAGTTTTACCTTCTTGCAATGGTTTGGTTTGCTTTTATGGTCTCCATGGTTGTGTTCATGTTTGCAACCCCAGCACCAAAGACATAGTCAGACTCCCAGATATTGATGCTGAAGGCTTTCGATCTTTGAGCTGCGGCTTTGGCTTTGATGAAATGAGTGGTAAATATAAGGTCATTAAGTTTTTTGAGCCTCTGGAAGCAAACCCTTTTGTTGATAATCTCAACAGGATTGAAATATTTACCATGGGCAATGATTCTTGGAGGACTATAAGGTACCATTCTTGTTTTCGTTTTCTACATTACCAACCACCGGTGTTTGCTGGAGGGTTCTTTTACTGGATTAATGCAGCTGATTCTAATCCGGACGGTCCTTCTAGTTTTTCTATAGTTTCATTTGATATCGGAAATGAAATATTTGAAGCCATTTCTCCACCAGAAAGTATTTCAAAAAAGAATTGGTTTAACTTATATCTAGTGGAATTGAGAGGGAAGCCATGCTTGGTGGACTTGGATTATGAATTGGATGAAGACAGGAAAAGAATGGACATCTGGATCTTCAAAAGCAATGTTGTTGAGAAGAAAGAGCATTGGGTGAAGGAAACTATTGTTCATCAATCAGAACCTATTGATTCCACTCGTCCGGTGGCGTTTGTCAATGGTGAGGAGATTTTACTGCATGGATTTATCAAAGGCCTGGGTCACTTGAACAGCTACAATCTGCAAACTGGTTGTTTTAGACAACTGAAGATCAAAGGTATTCCTTCGCAATATTGTTACACAAGTAATCATGTGGAAAGCCTTTTCCCGGTTGACCATTAATCCATGTGAAATCCAGGTGGTCTACAGTTAAGCATATATTCATCCAGGGTGTAGAATTGCCACAACAGTTGCAAAGTTGAGGATAAGATTTCTCTCCATCAAGTTTCCTTTTAGCTCCCAACTTAATATTTTTCATCTGATTATAATAAAGTTTTCCTCTTGCAACTTGCAAGTAATTTCCCTCTTTGTAAAGATTGGTCTGTGAAGATTATTTTGCTTTGCAAATTGCAACCTCATTCAAATAGTAGTCCCCCGCAATACTTTTCCTTAATCATTTTTCCCGAATGAAATGTTTTAAGAGTTTATCAATATTTTTATCCCTTAATGGCATTCATTTAAGGGTATTAATCTCCTGAAATAAAATTTTGGCATGAAAAACTCTACTTTTTCTACGTACTTACAGATATTTTTAGAGGAAAGCAGGGTCCAGTCTGCAGTGTGCACATGGTTGGCTTTGGTCCTACTGGACCCAATCAGTATGGGCAAAACCCACTTCCCACAAGCCCTTGTTCTTAACCTTCAGACATCATAATTTCCATGGCAAAAGTGGAGGTCCCCCCATGGTACAATTATTTCAAAGACGGTAAAATCATGAATTATTCGAAAACAAACGTTACGTGGAGTGAATTTCTAGGTGCGGTGGAACCAACTACCAGTTAACATGTGAGGAGATCCATACTCAAAAGGAAAGTACAGCGACGAATAGTATTATTGAATTATTAGTTTGGGCTTACCATTGGCATGTATTAAAGCTTAAATCTGAGGTTTGCATTAGGTTTTGTATGAAATAATGATTGTGAGTCTCCATTTTTATTTTAGTGATGGTGCCTGACTGGCTGTCTGATAGATAGATATGGTATAAAAATTACACGAATAAAATATATAAAATATGATTTAAAATTTTAAAAATATTATAAATAAATTTAATAAAATTAATAAATTATATTTTATATTTTTATATTTATTTAATTATGATATAAGATTTTTGTATAAAATATGATATAAATATAATATTTTAATTCAGTTCAATGAGAGTAAATTTTTAAATTAGAAAAATAGGATATTTTCATTTGTTTAAGATAATATTTTTTCTGTCTCAGTTTTTATTTATTTTTTAAATGATTCAAAATTATATATATTTTATTTTTTAAAACATTTAAATCTCTTATTTTTATTTAAAATTACTTTTAATGATTTTTTAACTTTTTAAAATTAAAAATTATGAAATAATAAATTTATAAAAAAATTAAAAATTTAATCTTATATACATCAAAATTAAATTTTTAAAAAATTCCTTGTAACTCAATGCGAGATTATCAATTTGAGACGGAAAAAGTAGTATATTATTATTTAATTATAAATTTAGAAATTTTTTAAATATTAGTAACATAAAAAGTATTTTTGATTTATTTAATTTTCGAAAAAAAATATATATTTAAATACATGGAGAGGCCTGGACTGGCCCTTAGCTTTTTGGCCTTTCCCACCAAAAATAATGGCGGCGATCTCTGGCCACTGCACATTCAGAACACACAACTTCCCACTCTCTGCCACCGGCTCCTTCTCCTTCTCCGGCGGAGCTCTCCGATCTTTTCGCATTTCATTCGCTTCTCCTACGTCAGTCCGCCGAAACCACATCTCTAGCCAGGCCTCCTCTTCCACGTCACCACCTTCTTCCTCCGTCAATGGGACAGGTTCGTTTTTTCTTTTCGCCTTCAGTCTTTTGGCTAACTACCCTTTGTTTCGAAATTGGATAAGCAGTTTCTCACGATTTGTTTGGGAAGTTAATTTGGTGATTGTGCATGGAATTTAGGGTTTGCATGTTGCTATAATTTTGACCTAATAATGGAAATGTTCATTAGATAAATAAATTTTTATGTTTTTCAATAATGTAGGCTTTATATGCTTCTCTATAATTAAAATTTTGAATTTTCCTATAAAAAAAAAGCTTTTGAATTTTTAGTATTTTTTCTTTATTGGCTAAAATTGGTTAGAATATGGAATTAATCAAATACTGAATGTATCAAAAACTCTTGCAAGTTCAAATTTTTGAATGCAAAGATTGCATAGAATTGACATTAGTTTATTGGACTCTTCTTCATTTTGTTTGTTATTTTATAGCAAAAGGGGAGATGAAGGATTTTTTTGCATATTGGAAACGTTGATAAAGCCTCCATATTGAAGATATTAGACAGGGCTGAAGAGGTCAATGCTCTGCTAAGATCAGGTCGTTTGTTCCATTTAAGGGGAAGACTATGGCCATGATTTTTGAGAAGCCATCAATGAGGATAAGGGTTTCATTTGAGACTGGGTTTTTCTTGTTTGGAGGTCATGCTATATATTTGGGTCTGAATGATATCCAGATGGGTAAACCTGAGGAAACTCGTGACGTTTATCTTGCTATAATGACATTATTGTGGCACGTGTCTTTGCTCATCAGGTATGATGGTGAGTTTTTTCTTTCAAGTAATTATATCCAAGGGTGGTGTTATTTGAAGGCCATAAAGGGAAGCAGAGGATTGCTTTAAAGTTCATATATTTGATGCACTTTTTTAATGAGAAACTTTTTAATTTTTGTAAAATTTTATGCTTAAAGATGCAATTTGGTTATCTTTTCTGTCACCAGACATTCTTGATTTGGCTGAATTTGCTACAGTACCTGTTGTTAATGGCTTGACCGATTATAAGTACCCTTGTCAAATTATGGCTGATTCTCGCACAATTATTGAACACATTGGCTGGTTGGAAGGAACAAAGGTGTCTTTACTAACTATTTCACCTTTGTTTGCTGGCTTCTATATTGTGAATCTAATATCCGGTTGTATGATTTAACTGTGGTTTGATATGAATGCAAATTTCATGTTGTCTATGTCGGGGGTGGAAACAATATTGTGCACTCTTGGCTGTTGCTGGCTTCAGTTGTTCCTTTCCATTTTGTCTGCACCTGCCCTATAGGGTTTGAGCCTGATAAAGGGACTGTTGAGAAGGCACAACAAGCTGGGATCAGCAAGATTGAGATTACAAATGATCCAAAGGAAGCACTTAAAGATGCTGATGTTGTATATTCAGATGTGTGGGCTAGTATGGGGCAAAAGGAAGAGGCTGCCAATTGTCATCAAGTGTTTCAAGGATTTCAGCTGTGTTTTAGCAAAAGATTCGTTCAATATATTGATATCAACATTGTCATTAAGTGATAGGGAAGCTAAGTTCATACTGCCATTCCTAATTGATCCCAATATTGGGTTTGACTATGCCATCTCCAACTGCTTGATTCAGATCATGCTGCGAAATTTATAATGAGAAGTTCTCTGCCTGAATTATGATTGAGCTGGTTGTGTGGATTTTAATTAGATTTTTGAATTATACATACCTTAACATGAAGTGGCTGCTTCTCATAGTCAATCATCTTTTTATCTATTATTAATGATTCAGTTCTAGAGTGGAGCAACCTTCTGCATTATCTTACCTAATCTCCATGCCCTTGTTTATTCATTTTGCTCATCCAATTTCTTGCCTTGTCTGTCAATCTCAATCATGTTTACGTCTTGATTGATTTGCATACACAATGCAGATTGATGAAGCTCTTATGAAGATACAGGCCCCAAAGCTTATTTCATGCATTATTTGCCTGCAGAAAGTGGAGTTAAAAGTGACTGCGTCTGATGGTTGCATCGTCTTCCCACAAGCAGAAAATCGAATGCATGCACAAAATGCTACAATGCTTCATCTACTTGGTATGATTTCATGGCAATGTTGCATTCTTAAAGGCAAGTGCTTCAATGTTTGCATGAAAATCAACTACGGTGTGTTACTTCTGGAATTCCACTTTTCAGATCAGATTCGAACTCAAAAACCTTTGAGTTGAGTTTCTAACTTCTTTCATGGGTATTAGGGCATTGAAACTTTTAATTCTGGTTTAAATTTATCAAATATTTTCATCCAATTTCAATAGCAGTACATTGCTAGACTGTCAATAATCTGTTACCAACATCTTTCTCTCTTGGGCAACTAAATGTCCTTTCTTCGTGTACTAGGGAGGGAACCATCATTGTAGCCTCCACGAAAGTGAATCTCTACCGTTCTTCTGCACTAAATTTGTTCCACGCGTCCTGGGGATTAAACAGAATTGGGATCATATAAAAGTTAAATGCAAATCATTTTGTAATGGGATTGTACGGTAAGAATGTGATAAAAACGACTGAAATTTTCTCTTTTGTTTTCTCGTTTCCTTCACTTTGTATAAGAAATAAATTACTTAAGAGTTGAGCCAAACCTTTAGAAGATCAAAAACTTTCTCACAAGTGTATTTTTGCTGTGTGCTTGCACCTCGTTGCTGCAACTTGTCAGGATGAACACAAAGCGTAGCTTTTCTGTATGCTTTCTTTACGGCTGCAGTGGCTATGACATCTGTCAGTGGTATCGGCTGCCAACCGCTATCTGGGCCAAGGATCTGCCGGCAATGTAAAATTTCACTTAAACGAAAAGCCCCTTAGCAGCAAAGCCGAAAGCTTAACTCCCTCCGACGACAATTTCACATACATATATGCCCATATAAATTATCAAAGATCTAATCCTATGATCCTATGATACTTTTCCACAATATTTATTCACACTATCAGAAACTAAACTAAAACTAATAGCAATTGGGAAGGAAAACCTCGGCCAATCCAGAGACCAGGGCCACTGATCCAAGTGTTGTCCTAAATGGATAACGATATATAATAGAAGCAGAATGATTCATGTGGAGAGAAACTTATGTACACAAATGAAAAGCTGTTACATACGTATTGTAATGTAGATAGTAGTGCACGAATATTTCCCTGCTTCCCACTTGACCACCTTTTGACTTCAGCATCCAGAGTTTCCGCTAACCTCTGCAATATAAATTAGGATCCAAACTGTTAGACAAGAACCGAAGCCTTCCTCATAATTGCAAAGGATTTCTAATTTCATTTGAATGGATATTTACATTTCTTTCAGCTTGTTCTTTCTGAGCAAGAATATCACGCTTGTTCTTCTCTGCAAGAGCTTTGGCCTGGAAAAACCCAACCCACAAAAAGAAAAAAGGTGAGCTTTTCAACTATCTGGAAATAATTGTGCTGACATCCTCAACAGGGGTTAGGGGGTGGGGTAAGAAAAAGGGATAGTCGAGAACAAAGAGAGCAGAAGACATACTGCTCGTTCTGCCGTCCTTTGATGCTTTTCCAAGTCAACTTTACATCTTTGAGTTAACTCACCAGTAGCTCGATCCAACCCCTCAGATGAGTTTGAACCTTCATGAAGCAAAATAGAGATGATTCAGGATTCAAGATTTTTTTTCCCCCAAATAAGTAATCTAATATTCATAATTTTTTTCCCCTTTTTTGCTACGTACCACTCTGATTTGTAGAATCAGGATATTTGCCAGTTGCAGGAGGACATGAGCCTTTGTAATGTGAGTCCTGCAAAAGATTCTATTAATCATTTCTTTGCCCTTCCATTCCATCCAAAAACAAGCTCCAAAATTAACAGGAAAGATAAATGCATGAACAAAGAGACACTCACATTAGATTGGAAACTCTGCTTTGCATCAGAGAACTTTTCAGCCTGTTTTCTGGCTCCAAAGGAAGCCTTCTCGGACAACGCTTTCTCTAGGGCACGCTGCCGGGCCTCTGCAGTTGCTCTCTCTACCGCAGCACGCTCAGCTTTAAGTTTGGCTTCCATAATAGTCTTATCATTGGCCCCTGCAGAAGGTTTGGTGGACTCTCCTTGGGCTTCACGCCCTACCTTACGCCGTGCTTCTACATTTGTTCTTCCAGCGACAGCCCTTTCACGGGCTTCTGCAAAGGCTCTTTCACGAGCTTCACGAATTGCTCTTTCAACAGCTATTCTCTCCTTTTCTCTTTCCCTTTCCCTCTCTTTTGTTTCATCTACTCTTCTTTGTTGTTCCTTCACTAGCTTAACTTCTCCCTGACAAGAAATTTTGGTTTCCCTCTCTTCCTTCATCAAGGTTTCATGATGACTCTCATTGTATTCTGCACTTTGGCTTGTTTCAGTGTCATAAGCTACGTGTGTGGTTTCAAGTTTCTCTCCAAATTTACAATGTAGCTGAGAATCAACCAACCTTTCCTCATCAGAGAATTCAAAGTTATACTTGTTCTCTTCTTGTTTCAACCCAAATTCAGCCTCCCTGGCGTCTTCTTCTGATTCACAAACCAGTTCTTCAACATTCTTTTCCATGGCCCAGATTATTTCACACTCTCTGGAATGCTGCTCATATTGGTTTTGCTCAAAAGTTACGTCTGCTGTATCAATATCTATATCGCACCTGTAAAAATCAAAAGCCTCCTTTGTATTTTCCTTTTGCTGCTCAATCTCATTGAGTTTCAAGTTGCTTTCAACCAAGTCAGCCTTATCAAATGCTAGGCTTTCCTCCAAGTCATTATCTACTTCAACTGCTTCTGAATCTCTTCTAGTTTCTTTACATTCACTATAAGCTTTACTTCCTTCTGCTATCCCTCCATTTTCTTCATTTACAAGCAGCTCGGCAGTCATTTCACTGCTGTCTTCATTAATTGAGGGTTCAAGAATTTCACCTAGGTTGTTGATTTCATTGTCATCGTATTCATCATTAGCTGCTTCATGATCTTCCTGACAGCATTCTATAACATCTTCTCTTGCTTCTGTCATCTCATCTGCTTTTTGATCAGTCTGTTTTTGCATCTCTTCAGTTCCCAGCCTCTCAGGAGCCTCTTTTTCACTGCTGTCTTCATTAATTGAGGGTTCCAGAGTTTCACATAGGTTGTTGCTTTCATTGTGATCGAATTCATCATTAGCTGCTTCAAGATCTTCGTGACAGCATTCTATAGCCTCTTCTATTGCTTCTGTCATCTCATCTGCTTTTTGATCAGTCTGTTTTTGCATCTCTTCAGTTCCCAGCCTCTCAGGAGCCTCTTTTTCACTGCCGTCTTCATTAATTGAGGGTTCCAGAGTTTCACATAGGTTGTTGATTTCATTGTCATTGTGTTCATCATTAGCTGCTTCAAGATCTTCCTGACAGCATTCTATAGCATCTTCTCTTGCTTCTGTCATCTCATCTGCTTTTTTATCACTCTGTTTTTGCATCTCTTCAGTTCCCAGCCTCTCAAGAGCCTCTTTTTGTCCCTCCTCCACCGCTTCTATCTGATAAGCATCTTTAAACAAATCTGCATTCTCTTCAGCCTCCATAAATTCCTCATTCCCCATCTGATAAGCATCTTTAAACAATTCTTCATTCTCTTCCGCCTCCATAAATACCTCATTCCCCAATGAATCACTGTTTTCTTCAAGTCTCCTCTTCCTTTCTTCGTCATAATCAAAATCAATATGCCTAAGATCAATTATTTCTGGATTCTCCATTTTGTCTGATATCTGCTCATTGTCTTCTCTATTGCAAGCATCTTCTTCTTCTTCTTCATTGTTTTCTTCTGGTGCACGAGCCTCTTTATGTTCCCTCTGTTCACTCTCCAGTTCCAATATCTCAAAAGCCTCTTCATATATCTTCTCAAACTCTTTCCGTATAGACACATCTTGTAGTAGCATCTCATTCTCTTCCTTCTCAAAAACATCTCTTAAAGCAGAACCATTTTCTTCCTGTTTAAGCATATGCTTGTATTTCTCCTCCGTATCTACCCATTCCTGAGCAACTGCTGGTCTCTCCAGATTATCAGTATCCTTTAATTCTTGCATTTCAATTTTTCTCTCATCTTCTGTCGGTTTCTCTGGATCTTTCAATTTTCTTTCACAATTCTCTTCAGTTTCTTCCCAATGCTCAGAAAATCTTAGTTCAGTTTCTTCTTTCCGATCATCAAACTCTACATCTGGCTTCAATTTGTGCAGACATGCTTCCTTACGGCATAACTCTTTTGATGCATCTGGTTTCCTCTCATACTCCTGTGCATCTTCAACATGTTTTGATTTCTCACCATATTTTTCTGGTTTTTCAATGATTTTCATCTCTTCTCCTTCATAATTATTCAGAGCCTGCATTGCATCATCTTCTCTTTCTCCCTCTTTTACTGCTTCCATTTTTTCCACTTCTTGCCTGCAATCAGCTTGTGATGACATGAAATTCTTAGCATAAGTTCCTCCTGCAGCTTCCCTGGCAATGAAACTTTTCTCCCTCTCTTCTGATTCAACGGCCACTTGGCAAACTTTCATCACATTTTGCTTTCCTACTCCAGCAGAAGTTTGTACAGACAATATCTTTTCACATGTCTCCTGAGCCTTATCTTGACTGAAATTATTTTGTTTGACAGTATCTTTACCCATCGTTCTTTCCTTAGCTTTCAAACTACCATTAAAGCTTGGTTTGCCATGACCTATATGACCTTTTCTTCTTTCCATCATTTCTTTTGCGATTTTTAACCTGGCTTGGGCCTCCTCTATCGCCTTCTTCACTGCAGCTGCAGAAGTAGCAGCAACTGAATTTGCATCCACTTCATCATCAAAGTAAGGGGGAGTCAAAACACCTGCATCATCATCTAAAGAATGACTCCTGGATACCCAGAACTTCAAAGAATTACGTTTACTACCACCCATGTTATTTAACATGCTTGAAGCTCGTGTCACTTTCGAAGGAGGTGTTCTACGGCCAACATCATTAGAACCAAATAATACATCATTAAAATCATATCCATTACTTCTAGATTCGCTATGCAATTCATTAACACCTTTCGAAGTCTGTTTATTAACACCACTAGGTGGAACATTGGACACCGGTTTCTTACACTGCAAGCCTTCCATTACCCTCTCACCAAAATTGTTGGTCTGGCATGGCTCATTTACAACAGAGGGAACTGGCTTGTCACTTGATGGAGTGATTCTTTCATCAACTAAACAAATGTAACCAGGAACAGCATGAAGCTGAGCTACATGTGTTGTTCCATTTGTCCCATTTTTGCTTCCAGGGCTGCTTTTATTAATTGACATTTTGAACTGCTTCACACCATTACCAGATTCATGGTAGGTTTGATCACCCGACAAAACTTGATTCCCCACAGGAATGGTCGAAGGATACGAGAATGACCCCTCTGAATCTGATCTTGTCTCAGTTGGTGTCCTACAAATTCAATTAACTCGGGTTCAATCTTTCCACATATAAAAGCTAACAATAACACTTTCTAATAAATTTAGAATTCCACAATGGGCTCAAATTAAAACTTTTTTTAAAAGAACAAGGCCATAGAGTTCCAATACAGCTGTTCTCAATCATCAAACCTCGTAACAAACAGTTTAAACAAGAAGGGTGTGTTTCGTCTTCGGTAAGCCATGAAAGGTATTACCTCTGCATAAAAAGGTAACTTCTTTCAACTTCCAAACACGCCCTATCACCTTATTGGCTTTCTTAAAAGAAAAAAAGAAAAAAAAAAACTTACTTTTTATCTCTTGCTGGCTTAGCAATGAATTCATCATGAGAAACAACAAAATCAAAGTCTCCAAAACTGCCAAAAATGTTGGAATAATCAAGTTTCGAGCTCGAAACATCGACTGAGAACTTCCTCTCGTTCAGCTCAGGAGCATCAAGAACCGGAATCGAAGAACCGGAACCGCCACCAAATATCTCCTCATAATCTTCAACTCTCGATCCTACCTTACTTTGACCACCAAAAACGCCGTCGTACATGTTTTTACCGTTGAAGCTGTGACCATTACTAAGTTTCTTAGAGAAAGCCGTAGCAGCCGAAGCTCTCTGGTATTCCATTGGAATCAAAAAAAGAAAAAAACAAACTTTAGGGTTTGTTTTTCAGATCAGCAGAGAAAAAAATGGTGTGCAGAGTACAAGACACGGAAAGGAGAAGACTGAGGACGAGAAAATGAAACGAGAAAATGAGGAGAAGAAGAAAAATATATTTATAAAATGGGGTATATTTGTCAGTGTACGACATTCAAGAAAAAAGAAAGAAAGGGCCGATAGTTGAACATGATGGAGGGAAAGATCAAACCAAAGTGACCGGCAGTAGCCGGTGGAGTGTTGTGAGACTGAGAGGTGAGTGAGTTTACATCTGGCTGTCACTATTCAGTTTTGTCTGTTGTCGTTTTACCAGAATGTCTTCCTTCCAGGTTACAACCTGCCACCAATCATCGACGCCGACCCGGTGGTCAATTAAGGATAGTTTGGGCATTTTGTGTGAGATGACAGAGGTAGTTTTGGAAGTATGAAACTAGGAATTGTGAAAATGGCTTCATGTTCCAAAGCAAACAGCTGTTGGCTGCTCTGGGACAAAATTTGAAAATTTTTGTTTCTAATTTGGTTTGACAATTTTTTTTAACTCATATGATTAATATATATAAGGCAATTACTTAACAATCCAATCCTCAATAATGAGAAAGACGGAATCCCCCTGATCCGCTAGATATTTATTTATTTTGGTCGAATAAAATATTAAAAATTTTATATATTTATATGTATTTTATATAAAAATTATAAATTATATTGATATAAAAATATAAAATATATATTTTTATTTTATTAAATTTATTTATAATTTTTATTAAAATTTTAAATTATATATTTTTATATTCTATTATCTTATTGTATTTAAAATTATCAGACGTAAAACGTATCGTGGGTAAAAAACACTTGTCAACCAAGGAATTATTGGGCCCTTTGGCCCCTACCTCAGTTCCCCACCAAGAGTCGATGACGAGGCTTGGTTGGATGAGTAGGTGAGTTTGCCATTCCAAGCTTGTTTGGTTAGACTCGAGTCAAGTATCTGGTAGTTATAGTAGTAGTACATCTCTTTTGTAATGATCTCCAGCTTTCCGCAGTGCTGGCTCCAAATGTATGAAATTACAGCCAACAAGTAGTGTGAAAGCTTATGAAAAATGATGGTTTAGCTGTCTTTTCGAAGAAGATTTTGTGTTTATGAACCCAACAAATGTCCCCATTTGAGAAGTAAAAAAAGATAAGAGATCGTTAAAAGATTAAAATTTTGTTTGAAAGTTTGGACCTCTTTAATAATTTAAAGTAAAAGAATCAAATTATGAATAGCTTTTCCCTATTCTTATCATTTTGGTCTTTTATGACTCGTCCAAATAAGATGGCTTAAGGTCGTTTTGCCATTTGAAATTAGCCTCTCTTCTTTTGATAGCTTCTATCGTATATTTCTTTCTTTCATTATAATTTAAAATTTTAGATTTGATAAATAATCCATTCGTATAATTTATTTTCGTGTTAAATATGTAAAATATAAATATATTGTATTAAATCTTTGGTTTTAATACAATATATTTATATTTAAGAGTAAAAAAAATTATTCTATCTTTTAAGTTCAAAGATTTACAGATTTTTTTATTGTTTTAAAAAATTTTCAAACTTACATATTACTAACTAATAAGAGATTGTAAAATTTGAACATAAATATTTTATACATATCTTAAATCTCAACCACTTGCGTGAACCCTATTAGCTCTGCCACTACTACTACTTTCTCCCAAGGTGATTCAGAAATTTGGTTTAACCAAAGACAATCTTGCATGGAAGGGACATGCACCGAAGATAGAACCCATAACAAACTTCTGCCCGCTGAGTTTCTTTAGAATACATTTGATAGAAAACTAACATGGAATATCTTAAAAAGCTCAAAAAAGAAAATCAATCTTTGTGATCTATGTCTGGAGAATCCGAGAAAGTAAAGTTCTTTATGAATTATGATTCGAGGAGACTAATTTTAGTGAAAGTGATCCGACGCATAAAAGTAGAGAGGCCAATACAAGATTTCTGCATTTCTGCTTTTCCTCTTTTTCTCTTTTGGATTACTGCTTTTGTTCTCAACTAATTCCTCAACAGTGTGACTACCATCTATCAGCTCAGCCATTTTGGCCTTAACAACCATCAAAGAAATAGTATACTATTTTCATCTACTATCAAATTTTGCAAAATACAAATATATTATAAGTAACTATATAAATAATTAAATATCATCATAGAGTGATGCTAAGATATTGATTTGAATCTCCCATCTTTTACTATCTAAAGATTTTATTTCATCGATGATTTGTTGAAGATAAAGTCATTCGTAGTTATTCACCGTATTAATATCGGATAAAAAATTTTGATTTTTTATTTAAATGAAAATGAGTATGAGTATTAAATTTTTTTTTAAAAAAAGTATAAATTTAAAATATTAGATATAAAAACAAAGATTGGTTATATAATATTTGTTTCATATTCGTATTTGATAAATTTTTTTATTAAATATATATTTAAAATATAAATATTACATTATTAGATTATTGATATTTTTTCTTCACTGTTGGTTGTCTTAAGGGTATGCTCTCTAATAATCAAATCGTAAGTAAATATGAAAATTAAATAATGAGAAAGTGATATAAAAGTGAAAAGAAAGAGAGCCCATAAGCAGTAATCTCATGTAAAAAATTTTATATTTTTATAATATAGGAAGTAAGTGAAAAATCTGAAAATCAGTCTTAGAACGATTAATGATTTGGGAGCATTATACCCAGAGCTGGCCGCTAGACCAATGATTCCAGGCCATTTTCCCAAATATCACAGCCCCATCTAAAGGCGTTCATGGTCATTCATTCTTAATATTAATAGAATATATGTTAAGTTTTTTGTTTAAAATTTTTAATCTCAAAATTTTTTTAAATCTGACTTAAATTAAAAAAATAAAATTTAATTTTATCAATTAAACTTAATTTATATAATAAAAATTAAAAAATATAATTAAATTAATTTTAATGAGATTATATTTAATTTATATACATAAAAATAAAAAATTTATATATATAAATTTAGATTGAGCAAAGTTAAATTCGGACTTTAAATTTTTTGCTCAAAGTTTAATCTAAAATTTAAACAAATTTAAAATTATACCAAAATTTATTTAATAAATTTTAGTTTAAATTAAAACAAATAATTCGATTCTTTAACAAATCTAGTTCTCATCGTGGCGTATTTTACTATCCAAATATCAGGCCTCACAGCTCATTTACAAAATGCGTGAATCAAATACTACAGGCCTGTTTGCCCATTTAGTGATTACGTGACCCAAAATATTACAGGGCTATTGCCCCATCTACTTGTTGAGTGATCCAAGTCGGATTTACGGGGAAGAACCGAACCATCCAAGGGGCTTCGTTTCGTTTTGGTGTTCACTTGAAGAAGAAGAAAAAACAGAAGAAAAACCCTCTTAAAATACAGTCAGGGAGACATAGGGAGAGAGGGAAAGCAAGTTTTGCAGTGGAAGAAACTAGCAATTGAAACGGTGACATAGAGGAAAATGTTCAGGAACCAGTACGATACGGACGTGACTACATGGAGCCCAGCGGGGCGGTTGTTCCAAGTGGAGTACGCAATGGAGGCTGTGAAGCAGGGCTCGGCGGCTATCGGGCTCCGATCCAAGACCCATGTGGTCTTGGGTTGCGTCAACAAGGCTAACTCCGAGTTGTCTTCTCACCAGAAGAAGATCTTCAAAGTAGACGACCACATCGGTGTCGCCATCGCCGGTCTCACCGCCGATGGTCGCGTGCTCTCTCGGTACATGCGAAACGAGTGTATCAACTACAGCTTCACGTACGAGTCGCCGCTCCCTGTTGGGAGACTCGTCGTCCAGCTCGCAGATAAAGCGCAGGTCTTTTTCATTTCTTAAAATCTCCAATCTTTAAACTTTTTCTATAAAAAAATTGACCTTTATTTTTAGTGTAGTTCAACTTATGGGAGATGCTGATTTTTTATTTTTATTTTTATTTAGAAATGGGAAATTGCCTAATCTTTTAAACCCTAATTAGGTCTTTGCTGAATTCTTGACAAGTATGAGGATTTCGAGAAATGCTTTGAAATAAATAAAGCTGCAGAATCGGTTATAGACTTAAATGAAAATTAGCTCACATTTAGGGCTATTGTGTAGGAACCATTGATAGATTAAGTAATGTGGAAACTATAAGTAAATAGCACTACCCATTTACATTATTGCTGAACTTGTCGATGATTAATAACATAAAATATTTTCCGACCGTGCTATCTAGAATAGACGAAAATGAAATGGATAATGAGGATTAATAGATGCAAATACGAAAAGGTTACAACTGCGGGAATTTCCATCTTATGGTCTATATATACCATTAGTGAGTTAGCTTTACTTGGTAAGAGTTTGAGTGTACCTGGCATCAAGTTGTGATTTTCAGGATATAAAACAGGCAATAGATTATGCAATAAAAAGGATAATTTGGCGAGATTATTGGCGGTTATGAATGCCTGCCAATGACCATTTTGCTACCTTGCTTGGGCTTCCATTAATTGAATGATTGAGAGGGTATTAGAATAGAAGCTCGATTTAGGTTAGAATGAGTTAATGGTTTCGGCACCAAACTCAAAGAGCTTGGCATACCTTCACGTGCTCAGGTTTAGTTGCACTGGGGTTATGTGGTCAAGTATCATTTTATCAACTTTCTCATGATTACTTGATATGGACTCTGTATAGTTGTTGATGTAAGAGTTGAGGTTGTTAGTGTTTCTGCATTAAGTGATGTCAAGCCTTTGAGGTTGGCTAAAGCTAGTAATGGTAAGTTTGATAGATGCTCTATGTTTTCATATGCCTCTTTGATAGTTATTTAAAACGGTGTGGAAGCCTTTGATGTTTATCTTTTCTTTCTTTTCCTTAGTATCCTGTGCTTTCCCGTTCAATTTGCTGCTCAAGTTTTGTATATTTCTCAAAAGTATTAGGGGCATGTTCTTAATTCAGTTACATATTTGAAGGTCTAATGTTATTTGTATGTCATCTCAGTATTAAACAAGATTTTTGTTTGATAAATCTTCTCTCAATAATGTAGTGAGTTTTCTTTTTTATTTTGTGTTGTTTTATTTTTAACCACAATTAAATGAAACATAGTTGATGCTAAAGATAGCAATTTCTAGTGGAACACTAATCCTACTGGATTTCTTGAAAGTTAAACAGTTTTATTTTAAAAGAAGCATAATAATGTTATTTGTTTGTGAAATTGAAAAGGGGAAATGCTTGTGTTTTGGTGGCAGGTCTGCACCCAACGCTCTTGGAAAAGACCTTATGGTGTTGGCTTGTTGGTGGCTGGCTTGGATGAATCTGGGGCTCATCTCTACTATAACTGCCCAAGTGGAAATTATTTTGAATACCAAGCTTTTGCCATTGGATCAAGATCACAAGCTGCAAAGACATACTTGGAGCGCAGGTTTGAGAACTTTATGGACTCCACAAGGGATGATCTGGTCAAAGATGCTCTTATGGCAATAAGGGAGACCCTGCAAGGAGAAACTCTAAAAAGCTCAATATGTACAGTTGCTGTGATAGGGGTTGGGGAGCCGTTCCATATTTTGGATCATGGAACTGTACAACAAATGATTGATGCCTTTGAGATTGCGGGAGAGCAAGAAGGTCCTGCCGCTGAACCTGATGCTGCTGCAAGACAGGAGGCTGCAGCTGAGCAGGGTGGTTCTACTGATGAAGGCGTAGCCCCAATGGATATTTGAGGATGCAAGAACCAGGGTCCATCCTTGTCTTTAGATGAGGTTTTCGAGCATGTGTTTGCAGATTTGAGTTAGGCAGTAGGCACTCGTGGACCGTGTTGAATATTTCCTTTTTCTCATTCAAATCATCTTTATCCTTGGTGCAAACATGTCAAAAATACATTTACATTTATACTCAAGATACATTCATTGAAGTTGTCGACTTATTTATGTGTTATTGTATTGAATTATGAACTGTCTTGCAAATCTCTTGGAAGACTAAGGTGGAGTGGGCGGACTTGATGATTCTCGATATGACTCAATTTTGCATCAACGGCGCATGGACACCCATAAACATAAAACTACATATGTTTTGTTCTGCTAGTTCCTAGTTGCACAAACTTTATTTTTGCCAGCCGAACTTAAGATGGATGCAAACCATTGGATATCCTATTGAAACTCGGTAGTTCCATTTAGCATTTCAAGAAAGAAAATGAACGAGGTAACATTAGACTTTTGCCTCTGGTAACACTGAAAATGAAGGATTGAAGTCCTTGCAATGCAGTTTCTACAGAATAATTCAGTAATGACACAACATTGCGTATGTTAATGTTTCTGTTGAAAAAGAGGAGTCGTGTGCACAAGTCAATCCACCCCCAAAACGCAACTAAAGCTAGCCCTTTTCTTTAGAAAAAATAAATCATAGCAATGTAGAGTGAAAATAAATGCTTCTTTTGTCATGGAGATATCAGTTCCGAATATCAGGAAGTGGGAGGCCCTTGATCTGCATCTGCTTATACGTCCATTGCCAATTCTCCGGTGTTACCTCACCCCCAAGTGAACGAATCACTGATCCACCACTACATGAGCCAGCTTTGCAACATTCCTCAAGAGATAATCCCTTGATCAATCCATATAAGAAACCACTAGCGAAGAGATCCCCAGCTCCTGTAGTATCAACCGCTTTTGCATCCCCTATAGCCGGAACTCGGGCGATCTGTCATAGAAGGAAATTTTAGTTTGCCTGCTTTCAACTATGCATCATTTAACGACCAAAACGAGGTGAAGGCCAGTTCATGCATCTCAAATCAAAATATTTACGGAAAAAGGGCACAATTTGGCCATACTTTCCAAGTTGAGATTGGCAACTAGCCATGTTAGAGTAGAAGTGCATCCCTAAATGGAAGCAATGATAAATTGAAATTATCTCTAACATTTGTACCTAGTGAAACACACTTCTAAACAATAAAAACCGAAAAGTATGAAAACCTCCAATTACTCTACAAGGTTGCAAATGACCAACCTCTTGTCCATGTTTCGCAATGCAACCATTGGGCCCTAATGTAACCACTGCCCATTGGCAATATTTAGACAGATATTCCAGTGCAGCTTCAGGATCCGCATTTTCTTTACCCCTAAAGAAGTAAAATGGAAAAAAAAAAAATCAGCAACTAATGACTGCAGTTACAGCAGCAATTTCCGAGATCCTGAAAAAACCATTCATTATAAAAAAAAAAAAAAATGACAGCCACCTTATCAATTCTTGCGCTTCATCCTCATTGGCAAAGCAGAGGTCTATATCCCCTGACTCCAATAACTGTAAAAGAGGTACTCTAAAATTCCGAACCATCTGACCAAAGTCACAGACTTTATAAGATAAAATATTCAGACCTAAAAATTTTGATATTGAAAAGCACAATAATGGAGAATTGAGGAGAAGTTAGATGGCAATCATGGATGAGCACTTCACTAGAATATCAACCATAAGTCTGAAGAATTTACTATTATCATCACTTTTAAAATTTCTAAGAAAAGAAACTGTATGAGTTACATATTAATCCACACTAGGTATTTCACACTGTGCATAACATTGCATTCAGCCTTCAGCAAAACATAAAGTTATTCCAATTACCTCAAAACTGGCCAAATCCAAGGAGACAGAAAGACCCTCTTGTTTGGCAATTCTTATAGCTGCTTGAATAACTTCCAAATTGAATATCCCATATCTCATCACCAACCACTGCAATGAAAGATACATCATTAAGTTGAATGCTCTGAAATCCAACCAGCTGCCAAGAGCTGAATGATATAATGTGGTCAAAAAGTGCAAATTCTACATAGGTAATTAGAAAACCATAACAAAAAGATAAAAAGATCCAAGAGAACAAGGTCCCCTTGTTAAGAAAGACAGGACAAGAATTTTGAAAAAAAAATCCACAAACAAGTAATCCTAATTTTTGTTTTAATTCCATAAAATAGGACTCACCTTAGAACCACTAAAGTCCTCTTTGGTCAATTCATCCCCCTGAAAAGCAAAGGGGAGTCAAATTTATTGTAAGTTTGTATTTAGCAAGGAGCAGACACAAATCCTTTAAATCAATAAAGAAAGAGGTTTAAACTAAATACGAAAACGGATTGTGAAATTCACCTGAACTTTTACGGCAGTTGATAGGCAAGGGCGCATTGTTCTATTACCGAATGCATCAACTAGGCAAACACACTGCACCATACCATTCACTAAGAAAGTTTCAGCACTTAGCATTAAAAACACAACTAAATTCCATAGGAATTGTATGATGAAGATCACCTGAGCTGTCGGTCCCTTCTTCATTCTTAGTCTCGAAATATTAACTCCACTAATGTTCATGTTCCTTACAAACAATTGACCTTGCCCATCATCCCCATAGGCCCCGATCATTCCACAATTAACCCCAAAGCCAGAGCTAAGTCCCCGAATAGTATTTGCAACACTTCCTCCAGCCATAGTCTTCACAGGAGATGGATCATCGACTGAAGCAAGGATGTGCTTTTTCAACTCCCTTAATATATGCTCAAGCTCCACGATTGCCACCTACATAATAGATAAAATCCATTGACCTTAAATAATCACAGAACCTCATCCCCATATATGATTATTCTCATGTCCATCAAACAAGAAAACAACTTAAAATTTTTCAATTCCAAGGTTGAAAACCGTTATTAGTTAGGACCAAACTAGGTAAGAAAACAAAAAAAAATGACAACAGGTAGGAAATAAAAAAGAAGCAAGTTTGGAACAGAAAAAATGGATAGACAAGGCCACGTCATTGGCATTGGAGACTATCAAACATGACAACAAGTAAAGAACAGAGGAATTTGTGCAGGTCAAAGCAAATAACTCTTGTCTATAAGCCATAAGCCGCCCTAAAAATTTACTTTTACTGACAAAGCCCCGCACTCACATGCATCAACCAATAAAAAAAAATCTACCCACTTACTCTCAAACAAAAGAAAAAACATATATATTCTTTAAGCCCGGTACACAGAACATTAAAAAAAAAAAAGGAAAAACACTGATTCAAAGCTAATGTGGGTTATTTTGATGATAAAAACCCAGAAATTATAGCGAGACAAATTAAAACAAATTGCATAAGTCCAGTCAACAGCAAGTAAGAAAAGGTAGAAAAAGAACAAAAAGCTAGATCGGAAGTTAAGGTATTTAAAAAAACCAAAATACCGGAAAAGAGCCACCAGATTCACCGGGAATTTGATCGACCAAGGATTGATCCACAAGAGCCACGTGATCAATGAGGGCAGCTGGTTGTAGTCCCAGTATAAGAGAAGCCTTCGCCTCCATCGTAACACAAGCCTCCCCGTTTTTTACCATGATTTCTGCTCCCATAGATGGTGCTGTAATGGCTTTTGATTACTCCCTCAAATACTATTTCTAGCCTCCCAAGCTCCTGCAGCTCTCTAAGATTTTTCAATGAACATATAAATATTATATAGGCAGAGACCCGAACATGCGTATTCCGTACTGCAGCATGTGGAGAAGGTCCTCCAGTGAGCGCTCTTCCACTATTCTCCTAGTCAACCTCTTTTTTTATTAAAAAAATACCTTTTTTATTTTTAGTAGTATTTATTTTCCTTATTTGTTTATTATTTTTAATAAAAAATAGGGCCTTTTGGCTCCAAGAATGGTGTGGATTCTGAATTGTGATTAGGCAGCCCTAGAAAGGTGATGAGAAGGCTTTACCTTGTGTTCTGGGTTTGTCGGTTAATAGTAATGAGAAATGAGCTATCCATGGTTGGGAAATTTCGAGGGCTGAGTCTTGTTTGTCAGTAAACGTTTACTCGAACTTGACTTGAGATGTCGGTCCAATAATCTTAATTGAAGTGTGGAGACTTTCTTTTTGGTTCAAAATGGGTCCCAATTGGTTAGAATTTGTAGCATTTTTCCTGAAGAAAACGTTGCAATCCATTTCTCGAAAACAAAATCAATGAATCCTTGCTGTCAATGATAATGAAGGTTTTGACGATTTTGGGTTAAATTTGTTAAACCAACTTTGTAACATCAATTACAATTGCATTTGCTTGTAGCATTTCATGGAAACTCATGCACATGCTCGATCTTTCCGAAAACAGGAATGGATTCTCGAATCTTGATATAATATAGATCATAATCATAAGCACATGTTTCTTTTACTTGTAATATAGATGTGAACATTGCAGTTCGTTTGTGGTTGGTGTCGGCTTGGCCCTTGCCCTACCTTAAATATAGTATATACTTAATTCTTGAATTAAATGAAAAAAAAAACTATAATTGTAAGGACAAACAAAAGGATGGCCGTATACTTCATTGCAGGCTTCAAATATTTCCATGACCCAGCCGAAAGTTATATAATAAGCATTTTGGATATAGCTTTCCTCTAGATTCTAACTTAAATTATTTCCAGGCAGGGCAAGAGCCATGACGATGATGGTTTCTTTATTATTGGTTTAAGCTTTCTGCTTAAGGTAATCATTGGCTTCACCACTACCTAATCAGTGGTTAAGCTTCACTCACTGCACTAACATCCTGATGCATAATTAAAAAACATATGTTAAAGAAAGAAAAATCCGATCAACGCTTTAATTATTGCAAAAAAAGATCCAATTACTAAAATTATTTTTATTAACTTGTAATTTGAGCTCAAACTTCTGCCCCGACTGAGTCGAGTAAAGCCAGGAAAACTAGTCCTAGGAATGCCAGTGCCTGCGGATCAACATCAACATTACAAATAGTGTGCTTCCTAATGTGGAAAGCGCCTAACCTGCTTCAGCAGAGTTCAGTGATCTCCGGGAGAGCGGAATAGATCCTATGAGCAGTGAGTTACCTCGCTCGCCCAGGGGCACTTGTAGAATAAAGAGATCTAAACCCTAGTTTGGTTCCTTCTTGTCCTCCCGAGTCCTGACCATGTAATTGAACGTGGCTCACCAACTGCCCACCAACGCAAAGTGACCCATCATAGTCAGAAGGGGCCAAGAATGAGTTTAATGAGTACAAAATCACAATCATCAAGAATAAAAGCATCTTAGTAATACATTCCTCCGGTCTTGGAATGAGTCTCTGAGTGACCATCCAAAGAGTAGAGCATAATGCTAAAAAGGAGCCATGATTCTAGGCTAAAACTTGTCCGGTATTATTGGGAAAGAAAATCATCCTTCAGCCATGTACTTACTTGCACATAGCAACAAATATTCCTTGATGCCAAATCTCAAGGCTTGAAGCAAACAAAAAAATATCTTGTGAAAAGGATCATTTTTGTGAAGACTTCTTTTCTTTATCTGGTAGGACATTATCTGGAAGAATTAGTTCTGGGGGTGTTTCACGTACGATGCCCAGCATTGAGTCATACTCTTCATCCCTACGAGCAAACTTCTTGCGGAGAACTTTCTCAAATTCAATTTCATCGAAGGGCTTTGCATTCTCAGCTGCATGTACCTGTGCAAGGTTGGTATAATTGGTGGCTGACTGAGAAATAAATGCTATCTCTTCATCAGTTAGCTTCCTCAGGAACTTCGCCGGATTGCCTCCCCACACCTGTTAAAAACAAATAAAGATTGAAAACCAGTATCATCCAAAGTAAAACTTTTAACTACTTTTTTTCCAGCATTCTGTGGCTCAAAATAGTAATACAAGCAGTAGAAACCATCTCTGTACTATATTAATCACCAGCAGGTATCATAACACCTATTTATCTTTATGTTTTCTTAAGTATAAGTTTTCTATTTCTTTCCATGTTTTGTAACTTCTAATGCATGTTTCCAGTTTATTTTTTTTATTTATACATGCTAGCATAAGAAATGAAAGTGCCTTTGACAAACAGATAAATCAATAAGTTCATAAAAAATATTCAAGAATATGGCCATAAGAACAAAGTCCAAGAGAGAGAGTTCACACTACCTCCCCGGTAGGGATCTTTGTATTTTGTCTCACAAGTGCTCCAGCAGCAACCATAGCATGTTTCTCCACTACTACACCATCAAGAAGTGTTGCTCCCATGCCAACAAATGCTTCATCCTCAACAGTACAGCCATGTAAAACAGCACTATGACCTGCTCATTTCGAAGTGTCAATTATAGCCTACAAACAGAAGGAACTTCATCACATTAATTCACATGAAATTTAGGGCCAACGCCATTTTACTTACCAACAGTAACATTGTCCCCAATGATAGTTGATAGCACTTTCCCACTTATGTTAGACTTTGCCACATGCACAAGGGAGTTGTCTTGTATGTTAGTTCCGGATCCTACACTAATGCTGTTGACATCCCCTGTTCAAAGAAAAACTGAGGATGATTATCAACAAAATCTAGTAAAATATAATGTCAAAGAAATAACCCAAACCTACACAACCACAATTTAATCTTGTTGAACAAACTCAGATAAAGAAGAAAATTATAGCTTCTTGTACACAGGGTGGTTGAAAGATATTGGGGGTAGGATGTTGATCTCAGAAACCTTCTTCCTGAGATATGGTACTGAAGAGTCAAAATCTACTCCTAGGCATTAAAAAGGTACTACACAAAAGGGGACCTTTTTTTATGATTTATTCAGGAGAGATGCCACAACCCTACATTGTACAAAATAGTGCTTCGCTATGAAGTATGAGGCCTAGGAATGTGAATCAATTTTCAAATTTCTTATTTGAACAATTAGGAGCCTCAGTCACACAAATGGTGCAGGCACTAAATGTACAAGGGCATTTCTTCATTTTGAGGCAAGAAAACAAACATCTAAAATGCCTTTAAAGTAGAATCCAAAAAATTTATCTTCACAATATAATAAACAGCTTGATTTTATAGTTAAGAAGAAGAATTATAAATACTCATAACAGTATGTCCACTGTATTTAGGTTGTACTTAAGTTTTAAGAAGCAAATGATGTTGGATAGGACATGAATAGGATGGAGGATAAGGTGCAAGTTACAAGCATCCTGCTTGTGTGAATCAATACATTGTTTACACAAGCCAAAAAGTTAAGGAAATAGTAATGCATATTAGGAAGACAAATCTCACATCATCAAGAGAAAATAAAATAATTATAATACCAACAACTAAAAGTTGAAACTAATAGTTAAAGTCACTAGCTACATTCCTCTAAACCAATTGTTAAAGTTAAAACAAGTTATATCCTCATTACCACAAGCCACATTTCTATAGACCAAATTGATGAACAAACACATTTGCTAAACATAAAACATTCTGAATGTGCAGAAACAATCAACATAAGTCTAATATCTCTATTCAACACAGTTTTCAAAATAAAAAATAGTGAACAAACGTCAGTGCAGGACTACCATTAACAGTACCTATTTGTTTATTAATGTCACCATCTAAAAGTTAATTAGCATAACCCTAAACCTTTGATATGCTAATTTGTAGACATGAAGTTGGATACCATCCTTTCTTGAATAATTTTAGTTAGACTTATACAATTTATTCATCAAACAAAAACACCAAATTGTGTGTATAAACAAGGATCTTACCCCTTAAAACACACCCATACCAAATAGATGATCCTCTTCCCACCTGAACATCACCAATGACTGACGCGCTAGGGGCTACAAATGCATCCTTGTCGACCACAGGAGCTTTATCAAATATGTTCATCAGAGTCCGATGCCTACAAACTAAGAAAAGAAGAATACCATAAGCGCATAGTCAGATAACGGAAAGCAAGCCAAAGCAACATAAACAAAATCTCATCTTTGAACACAAACCGTAATTATAACAAATAAGAGTAAAACGCAGCCGCATTTCCACATTAATTAGCAAAGTAAACAACCAATTAACCAGTATAATTATAGCTAAATATCCATAACTAGACTTTATGTGTTTATACAGAGCAAGCTAACAGTTTAAGAACAACATAAAAGAAAATTAAGTAACAAAATGGAACAAATACAAATTATTTGGTACAAAATCAGCTGAAAATCCCTATACATTCAATCGGTTATTCAATTTTGCATTAGCAGAGATTCGCTTAGTAATATAAGTTGAAGAGGGAAAAGAAAAGAAAAGAAAAGAAGCAGAGAAATGGGTAAAACTCACGTTGCTCTTGGAATAAGTAGTCGCCTTGGAGGCGGCAGCCGAGGCGATCGAGGGCCTGACCGGTCTCGCGAATCCAGAATCCGACGGCGTATATGGCTTTCCCTAGGGTTCCCATCGTCAGCCTTTCTTTTGGAAAATTTTGATCGGCGATTTTCTTTGCCCAACTTTTGCAGCGACTATGTAATTTCCAGGTCACTGCGTGGCTGGGAAATAAAGCTCGAAATGGAGAAATGAGCCTACAGCTTGGGCCTGGGCCTCCCTCAGGCCAACTTTGGGGCTTCACCACTAGGCCCCAGACGCTTGATTTGAGCTCTCGAGTCTTGAATAAATTGGGCTTAAGAGATTACGTTTTCTTTTTCTTTCTTTATTTTTTTAAACATTATATTTAACCAAAACGTCATCACGACGGTGCGTTTCGATGCTTACGCGCGGAGCAAACCGTGTAACTGTAAACTGCCTGAAATTTTGTCCTTATCTTGTTTCTTATTTTCATGAAAATCCGCAGATCCATAAAAAATTAAAAATCTTCTTACCTTGATTTGATCCCTGTAATTAAACCCTATACTCATCTTCAATCAGAGGTAACCCTAATTTCTCCTTTTTTTTACAATTTATTTCTTACATTTTTATTTAATTTTCCTTTGTTTATATAATAATTCCTAAATCATGATCTATATTTCCATTTTTTTAGGGAATACTATAATATAATAAATTAATTTCAAATGGAAGGATTAGGGGAAGACGCTGCCACGGCGGTGGCGCCGATAGCGAAGTGGAAGAGCGATTTCTCTCGGACATTTCAGTACTATTTGGATCGTTCCACCCCACATGTCACCGAAAGATGGCTTGGAACTCTTGTCATTGCAGCCATTTACGTTCTGCGCGTTTACATTGTGCAAGGCTTTTATATCGTATCCTATGGGCTTGGAATTTACATCTTGAATCTATTAATTGGTTTCTTGTCGCCTAAGGTTGATCCTGAACTCGAGGTTTTGGATGGAGCCTCGTTGCCGACTAAAGGCTCCGACGAATTCAAGCCTTTCATCCGCCGACTTCCCGAGTTCAAGTTTTGGTAATTTAAACAACCCGTTTTTCCATCTGGGAATTTCTTTGTTTTGATGAATGAACTATCTTTCCTAAGATTTTGGCTTCAAATTTATCTTTAAGTATCGTCTCGGAGCTCCCCAGATTTTGCTGGAAATTGTTTTCTATATGTCTATTCTGGTCTTAGTTGATCATGGTATTTCAGGTACTCCATTACGAAAGCTTTCTGCATGGCCTTCTTGATGACCTTCTTTTCTGTATTTGATGTTCCTGTATTTTGGCCCATATTACTCTTCTATTGGATTGCTCTGTTTGTTCTCACGATGAAGCGTCAGATAATGCACATGATCAAGTATAAATATGTTCCTTTCAGTATGGGGAAACAGGTCAGAGGCTCAGAGCTTGGATTTTGTTTTAATGACCCATTTTTGATTCTGCTGTTTCCTCGCTCTCCCTCCTTAGAAATTTGTGGTAAACTTCAATCATTGAAATATAACATTAACTTGTTCCTTGTGGGTTTCAACAGAGGTATACCGGGAAGAGGACAACTGCCAGTGGCCTGGGTTTAGTGATGGACTGAAGGTCGTCGACATCCTTTAAAGAAAGAGAAGAAACAAAAAGTTTCATGCTTTTAGATTTTAGAAGGAAGAGTCAATTACATATCGGAAAATCTGTTTTACTTTGTCGATCGATCGATATGCCTGGTCGACTATGTTCGACATCAAATTAGTTATCGTTCTTTCTCTAAGCTTCTTCCTATGTATTTGTCGATACATTATTTTCACTGTTTGAAGTGTTGGCCCGTTTCTCCCATAATTTAGCTAAATCAATGCTCCAAAATTATGTTGCTTTCATAGTTATTTGTTGACCTGGTATTGGCTTTGTGGATGGTATAAAGAAGGGTTGGCCGAAACCAATGTTACATTGCCATCAGTAATCAACCAGCCATCAGGGAAAGCTCCCAGGAATTCTTTTCAAGCTTGATAACTCAATATTTGAAGCTTTAAATTATTGAAGTTGCCAATTATCAGGTTCTCAATGGTAGTTGTAAACCGAGTGGAGGTGTAGCCTTGGGAAAATTGACTTGGGGGATGATATGATATGCCAGATGGATGCCTAATCATGCACACACGTCTTGAATAGCAACTCTCCAACAACTGAACCACAGTAATCTCCACAAGTTTGTTGTTTGTACTTGACTTGGATTAGTTAAGAAAAAGAATATTTAAATTTGAAAATTAATATATTAAGTTTTATAATAACATTGTTCCTTAAAGATGGCCAGCTAATTTGTTAAATGTTTTATCTGTCTCTTTCCCTCGCTGGCTTTCTCCCTCCCAACAAGCTTCCATTAAAGATCTTCAACCACTAATGAAAACTGAACCAGTATTTCCTTAGAAAAATGAGTGGAAGAACCTTTGTTGTGATATTCTTCTTCTGGGCAGCTCTAACAATTATCACCCCTACCCTTGTTCTCTGGTCAGAGTCCTCCAAACCCTACATGGAATTGAATGGTAAGAGCTGAAAATTCTTTCACTCTTTTCTTTACTTCCTCTATGGTGTTCACGTCTGATACCGTTTTCATGTTGAAGGATTGGCATTTCTTCCTTCCAATATTTTGTTCAAATGTTTTGTGGATTTCTTGTGATTTCTATTTTTCAGGTCAGAAAAATGAGGTAATAAAGGCTAGGAAAATGATTGGATATCGAATGAAACAAGTAAGCACTGCAACCATAACTTCCAGTCAATTGGAGGCAGCAGCCACAACTGAGCACCAGAACTGGAGCTGGCTTCAGGAACTTGAAAGCTGTGTCAACAAAGTTTTTCAAAAAGCAATGCGACTACTGATCAGGGTCAGCTAAATTCAATTATAGACTTTCCAAGAAAGCGTAGGTTCGCAATATTCCCACCTTTTCTTATACTTGAAGCAATCCCTTGATACAAGAACTCAAGTTTATGAGGTTTAAGTTTTTCCGGTCATTACCTAAAGAAAACATGTAAAAGAAGATGAGAAAGCAAACTTGCAGATATCTTACCCTTGTATACAGAAAAGAACTGCACAAAATTTACATATTTATTTTTTCCCCCTAAGGTTTCTTTCCAGTGAAAGTTGGTTGGTAGAGGTAGATATATTGATGATGAAAAAACTGAGTAGAATAGGTGAAGGATTCTGTTTGTTTAGAATTCAGACTTGGCAAGCAGCATCTTGTCTCCTGAATATGACAAAATTCACGACAAAATTCATTTTATGAGACTTAAAAACATACTATATAATTAATGGTTAGAAAAAAGGCCTGTTTTACAACTTAATAGGATCTCCTGAGCTGATTTTGTCTTCGTGCCAATTGTCCAACTTTGCTACAACAAGGTTAGTTGAGGAAGCTAACAGCTGATTTCTAAGTTCTAACTACTTATTCGAATTAAGTTTTCCAGATATATTTAGTTAATCAAAGACTATCAGCTGCAATCAGCTTTTTTAATAATCAGGAACTTTTGTTATTGGGGCACGAGGTGCTAGTGGATGAATTAAGATAGCTGCAAAGTTTGTCTTTTGTTCCATAATATGATTAAGGCTAGAACTAAAGTTAAAAGGGGAGAAAAAGTACTACCAAATGGGTAATCACATTATTTTTTTTTTTTTTGAATTCCTAATCTATCTTTAAACCTCTCTTATTCTATTACTTATCTGATTGAAGAAACTATTACGTGCATAAGTTCTCTGGAATCCATAACCTTCAACTGCTAACTCCAATAACATACCAATGGATCCAAAGGATAGTCGGTAAAAGTAATCGCATTATTAAATAAAACAAGTATATGATTTTTAATCTCCCACTTGAAGTGTTCAACTCCAAAACTATTGACAATATTGCAAATCCTTTAACATACCAGTTTCTAAGCTAGATCCATGGAGTTGGAGGATATGTGATAAAAAATGGTTGGTCAAGTTGGTATACATTCAGCAAAAGCCATATTTGTTTCTTCATTTTTGTTTTTGCCCCGCCATAAATGAATTTACCTGAGTCTGAGGTTAATGTCTATCGACCCATATGTCAGGTTCTTTTGATGAGTTATCTACTTAATATCTATGGTACAGACATCCATGTGACGTCTTCAAACCCCAGAATTTTAGCAGATAAGTTCATGTATATATTTTCCTCCTCACGAATGATACAAGGGGGGGGGGGGGGGATTCGACAGTATTTTGAAATAATTACAAATAAATAAACAATCAATCTAATATGGTTACATTAACAATTTTTCTAGCAGGTATAGAAACATATGCTTATCAACATCACTACATCAGCTAACAATAATATTCTTTCATGATCAGGCATGTGTAGTGGAATTGTTAGAAATGGCAGTCGAAACTTTCTTGAAATGTTTCAGGGTAGACCCGATCCAACTCTTGCCACCAATCATGTTCCTTGTCAAGAAAAGCTCCGCCTCTTTGACCATCAACTTTGCTGATCATTCAACCCTTTTCTTTGTATTAGCTCCAGGTCCATTACATTTATATTCTCCGTAGAACATAGTGCTGTAGAAATCAAGAAACCAGAAGAAAATGGTTAAGCATTAGTTCAATTTCAAAATTTTACAGTAATAATTGGAAGAAAAGAAAAAAAAGAAAACCGATTGCTGATCTTGCTTGATTTTGTCCGTCTTTTTTGTTACCCTTGCTTGGATGAGTCTCCCCAGTCGTCCCATCCCTGGGGCAGTATCACATTAGACATATAGGTTAGGGCAAAAATGACCCTGGAATATGCACCCCATGGCCTTCCTAGTACAGCAGTCCTGACCCCAGTGATCTTGCAACCCAAGAAGGTAAATCCTGTCTCTTCCGAAGGAGACTCCCTCCGTTGGGCTGTAATAGCTGCATCTCCTTCTGAGAGTGTATGCAAATGGCACCTCGGGAAAAAAAAAATTCCCAAGAGCAATCCATATGTAAATTAATGGTCCAGATAGGCTAGCTACCAATATATAGGATTATTGGTAAGTAACTGATTCCTGAATGTGTTACCTCAAAAAGGGAAACGGCATCCCACAAATGAAGTCAACGGCTCCTTCAATGTAACAATTGCTGTAATAATGTCTTCCAGTGTCATCTAGCAACGTATCCTCGTAAGATAAAATTCTGCATCCAAAGAAAGCTGCCCTATCTCCAGATACCCTTAATGCAACTGCTTTAGCTCCAGGTTCGAATGTATTCTGTTTATCAAAAATAAAACAATAAAGGTCAGCTAACTGGCTAGTTGGTATTGATATAGATCATGATTGATGCTTCTGTTCAAAAAAAGTTCGAGGAAAAACTTTATATGAACCGAAATGGACAGGAAGAAAGTATAGAATCACTGGATTCTATACTTTACATATATAGTTTGAGGATTTCATTTAGTGTTCAATTACATTGGAGATGTTATATACCTGAATTGTGAGGTATCTGCCAACAAAACTCTGAAGCCAGCACAGTCAAGGTAGGAGATTCAAATATATTCCCACTATCTTTCCAAGTTATTATCGTGCCATTTGCCATTGAACCACTTAGTGTAATGAAAGGCTTGTCCGCATGCACAAAGTCTTTTCTTTATAGATGCCAGTCTTAACCAATATGACAACAAGTTCTTTGTTGTTGGATGGCACAGCGTCAATGGCGTCTTGTATCTTCATGTAGTCTCTCTTCCCTGATTGGTCAACTATTATAAGTAGGGCTGCGGAAGTTTCAGCAGCTTCAGCTCGTAGGGTACTAACATAAGCATGAATAACGCTATGACAAAGATGCAAGCGTAGCTAGAATAAGAAGGGGCCATCGTTGCAAAACTAATTTTCTGACAAAAACTAGATATTAATTTGCTTCTTGATCAAGGTGATGAGGTAAATGAAGAAATGAACAATTCTGAGATCACCATTTTATGAACAGAATCATAGATTACGGTGGATATGTTCTTTTATACATATCAGGGGCCAATTTCTTGCCATGGAAGTGTGACATATACATCAATTTCAAGCAGGCGTGTGTACATCAACATTATATCATAAAAGGCTGGGGTAGCCCCTAATAAAAGCAACCGCCAAATATAAATTTTGGAGGAAACTGGATAGGCCGTGGCCGCCCTTTGATTTTATTCCAGCTAGGCTTTCACCGAGTTAGAATTTATATTTTCAGTTTGATTTATTAGCCCCACTTGAAAGGAGTTGATACCTCGGCTACTTGAGAGTAAGGTTAGAAATGTTAATTTGGAAAATGAGTTGCAATATTAAAGTTGCACAAGTCTTGAGATAGCTTAAAAACTGCACTTAGCATGTACAAATTCTTTGTTGCTGTCAATTTAAGATACTTTGCGGATGTTATCTTTTTCTGAATGGCTGAGTCGACCATGGCTCCGCCGGTTTCTTTGCCCCTGAATTGGTGGCTGTCCTATTGTCAGTTGACCTTTTTACAGACTTGGGCTTTGTTTATATTTTACTACTTTTGAGTCAGGCCCGTGATTAAGGTCAAAATCTTGTCATAATGTGAGCAATGGCCTTAAAGAGTTTAAGTCTGAGCTCAAACTTGCTCAGCCCAATATCAAACACCTTGGGCTATAAATTGGAGAGATTACTACGGATTGGAACTTCAAAATAAAGCACTATTTGGCCCAAAAATGAACTTCAATGTCAATTTCTCTTTTCTTTATGAAGCACAAACCAGACCAAAATTTTTTTGTTTAATTTGGTTCTTCAGGCATTGCTTTTGCTTTTGTTTATTCACCTACTTTGCCTTAAAACTGTGCAATTCTAATCTACATTTGACTCAGTGGATGACATTGAAGCAAAAATCAAACATTAATTAGAATCTAGAGGTATAAAAGGAATGACATGACAAAAAGCTTAGTAAAGGACAAAAGTCGGTTTATTTTTCTCCTTTGCTTTTCATTACCAAGAAGGAAAGCAGCAAAAACCAGGATGAGCCAAAACCTTCAATTGCCTACTCATCATTGGTGTATGCATGATCTCATCGCTGTTAATAATTAGTGACCTTCACGAGCTTCTTGTCTTCTTGAAGAACTTTCTGCCCCTTCATCATTGCGAAAAGCATGAAATTTGATCTCCCATGAATATCTTCATCGCCGACCTGGTTCTAGAATTCAACCCCATCAAAATCTCAACGCCAATTATTCTGAAATCAGTAGCTTCAGCTGGGGGCCATATAAATTTATTTGGGTTACCAAACAGAGTAAACTATTTATTCATGTAATCAAAGAGATTTGGTAAGTAGGGACTGGAATTTGGCAGAGCTCCAATTAAACTCTTAGCTGTCATATGTCCTCTGAATTAAAGAACAAAACTTTTTTTTTAACTTCGATGAGAGCCCAACTCCCAAATCTTATCCGGGTCGAATATGCCTATAAAATTCATGTGGATGCACCACCCACATTTGTCCTTGTGGGCAGACCTGTTGGCAAACATCCAAACTGCAACAACAGGCCAATGCCACGTAGTGCATTTTTGAAGAAAAGAAAAGGCCGAAAGGGCTCCACATTTCACTCCCCCGAGGATCATGGATTTTAAAAAGACAATAATATTTTGCTTTGCTTCTACTTGACCTCATTCTAAAGCTTGGCTGTATTTATTTGTTCTGATATGATAAAATCATAAAAGTAGAAAGTTCATTACTAAAGCAAACAGTTTCCCCTTTTTTTCTTCTTGTATGATACAAACAGACAGGCACCTAACTTAGCACTTTAATTTGCTTGAAACCAATGGAGTTATGCAACTCATTGTAGTTGCTGAGCCCTGAGCCAAGACTTATTTCATTGCCATTGTTGTTATACCTATTTATTCATTCAATGTGAGCTGGAGACACCTTTGAGCATGGGCGACATTTTTCTGCTCCAAATTCCATCAAATTATGCATAATCTAGTCGCAGTTTTGTTATACCTATTTATTCATTCAATTAACAAGGTTAACCTCCACATTCGTTAAATCAATATACATTTAACTCTCACATCATCATAAAAAAATATAAATATTTAGATTTTTTATCACGATACTCACCTTTACTTTTTGCTTGAGTTTGCTCAAATATCATCACTAACATTTCATCAATATATTATTTCACAACAGATTGATTGATTTTTAATTTGTTTAAAATTATTAAATGAAACTCAATCTAACTATGGATCTTAAATGTAATCCACACTTATCTTATTATCACCCACTTGACTCTTATTTTAGTTTCACATGATCTTTTCATCAAATGTCAACAAACCTAATTACATCACTATCTATTATCTGATATTTAAGATAAAAAAGAGTTTTAGCTGCAAAATTTTGAATCTTCTCTCCTAAGTTTCCTTTTTACGCTGCAATTTACTTCATTTTTTCAAAAAAACTCTAAATACTTAACTGATTTGAGCGTTGGACCATGTCTAAAAAATCAACTCCAACATCCCAAATCTTATTTTCTTACTGCCTGTCCCAACCTTCCTTTTATCACCTTGTACATCATCATCAAAGCTCCTCAATTTACCACTTCCCAAATCATCGTCAACAAGCCTGTAGCCTGTAGCCACCATAATATAAATCCAACTATACTTTTGATTGTTTTTTCTTTTATTATTTTGATGATCAATTACTTTAAAAACTTTTTCAAACTTTCATTCACTCATAAAACAAGAAATCCAATAAAATGATAAAATCCCATTAAAATACTAACTATTTAAGATCACTAGCAGCAGTTTTAACCATTCCGGTCAATGCTTCTCCAGTCCATTAGGTTCGCCAGTTGGTGAGTGGACCCTAATGTTTGAGACCCGCAGCTAAACATCAAATCTTAATAATTGACTTCGGCTGAAAAAAAGAGAAAAACACCATATTCCTTGCTTTAATTCTAGCATGCGTGACAGAATCATTCTCAAAAATGTTAGCAGTTCCTTTTGGAGTCATCAAGAACACTGCCAATGGAGGGGACAATAATCATATGTACAATTCCTTCATGTCTATCAATATATCAGTACTCCATATAATAATAAAACAATAAAATTCTTGTGGGTCTAATCTAATATTTTCTTTTGCTGTGGAAATGATGAAGAATCAAGGATTTTAAAAGTGTTTAAAGTTTAACCTATCAACCGACGTTCATTAGGCCCCTACATAAGCTTTAGTTTCCTGATGAAACTGGTGCTCTGAATAAATAAAATGTAATGTTCCTTAAAACCTTTCTATAGTTTTTTTTTTTTTTTTGGTAATAGGGTGGCCATGGGATTTCTAGTTCGCATGGATTTTCGCAAAATTAACCTACCACTTTCTCACTGAATTGAGAAAAAGATAGGTGAAACTTCCAACAAGCATTAACCCCAAGTTAAGGTTTCATCAAAGATAAACAAAAGGGATTGATCAGATGCTCTTTCTGTCTGCCACCTCTTGCAGATAAGAGATGAGCGATCATTATTAAGAAAAGCTCCCATTGGCTCTCTACTTTCTTAGCTGATTCAGGGTTTGGTTATTGAACCAGACAGACAAATGACTCATGATTAAACCATGTGGCTGTGGCATGTGCAAGCGTGACCTTACGTCTCAAAGTTTAATTCACTGTATCTTATCCATGACCTGACACCGACTCGGTTGTCACTTGTCAAAGAGTCGTTGGGGGCTCCCCCTCTGCGAATCTAGAGGACTTAGCTGATCTAAGCTAGCTACAATCCACTCGTGCGGGGAATAATTCAAGTAACTTTCTTTAAAAACTTGACATAGCTACATAGATCATTTTCAAAATTGACGCACCTTTAATCCAACGATCGACTGGGCTGTTGCATATTGCATTCAGCTTTTTGGAAGACTTGATTTGGAGAATTGGAGCTTTTCCTATGTCTTCACTCTTCAATTTATGTTTATTTCAATCTTGTCAACGCCTTGGATCAACTTAGATTAGGTTTGATTTTATTGTATTTTTAATGTGATGTAATTAAATTTATTATATTATTAATTAAAATTAAATATTAATTTTAATAAAATTTATTTAATTAAAATTTTTTATTAATTTGTTAATTATAATTATAATAATAATAATTTTTATTATAATTTTTAATTTTATTAAAATCAATTTCATGGATCATCAAAATTAAACTTTAATTATATATATCTCCAATTCTCTTAAAACATTTCAAGGAACATATATAGCAAAAACATTAAATACATCATGTTGCATGAATATAGATGTTACAATAGACATGAATCGCTTGCCCAGAACTGGATTTTCTTATTTGTTTTAAACAAATTTCTTCATGAATAAATAATAATAATTTATAATAATCTTGTTAATCAAGCAAAATCAAATTAAGGGGCCCAACGTCTCCTTTGTCTGCCACGCCTTCCGAGTGCAATTTCGTACTGTGTGAACACACAGAGAAAACCCGCCAATTAAATTAACGGACAAAAAAGAAAATAAATAAAAACGGAGAAAAAAACTTTTTTTTCAAAAATTACAAATTGTTTAAATTAGAATCAAAGAGAAAGAGAAACAAAAAGCAGAGCCTTCATCGTGTGGTAGTTGCTGTTGCAGAGCAGCTTGAGGCGGTGGAAGCGACGGAGAGAGGCGGAGATTAAGAGAGATGAAAAAAATTAACAATCAAACCGCCAGTCTTAACTCTTTAAATAACGGTTGCAAATTTCTAGGTTTCTCATCCAATTAGATTCTCTCTCTCATTCTCTTTTTTCCTCTCTTTGATTGGAGATTGTGTACGTTCTCCATTCCGATGAATTTGTCTCTCCTTTTTGGAAATTTCTGACATTTTCCAAATCTTCATGTTTAAATTTTAAATTTTTCGAAGATTTTTTGGTCAAAGATTTCTCTTTTCAATTTGGATCCAAGAACAGCAGAAAAATCCAAACTTTCAGTTAAAATTCAAAACCAAAAGAGAAAAACAATTAAAAGTTTGCATCTTTTTTCTTCTCTTTTTTCCTATTATGATATATCTTTTTTTTTAAATCTCCGTTAAGCCTAAATTAAAAAAAAATGCCATTGAAAACCTTTGTTCGGGAGATTGGAAATATATCAAAGAAAAGTTCAGCGAGGGAGCATAAGCTTAGGCGGGGACGAGCTCATATTGCTCCAGAAGCTTCTTCTTCTTCTACACCAGTTGGTTCTTCAACTGCATTGATTGAGCAAGGGCAATGGGCAAATTTGCCTCCGGAATTACTTTTAGATATAATACAAAGAGTGGAAGCTAGGGAAAAATGTTGGCCAGGGAGGAGAGATGTTGTTGCTTGTGCTTCAGTTTGTAGGTCATGGAGGGAAATTACTAAAGAGATTGTCAAAACACCTGAACAATGTGGCTTCTTAACCTTCCCCATCTCTTTAAAGCAGGTAAAATTTTAATCTTTTTGCCCTTTATATCGAAGAAGTTCGGTCTTTAAGTTACTTAGATTGTTGGTGTCTTTCTTTTGGTTTAGCCTGGACCAAGGGATACTCCGATTCAATGCTTTATTAGGAGGGAAAGGGCAACTTCAACATATAGATTGTATATGGGTCTCAGTCCTGGTAATTTTTCCTTTTCCTTATCATTTTTTTCTGTTAGCGTTTTTTTGTTTTGAGTGTTTTATATTTGTTTTTTGAAAATGGGTGTTTTGATTCTTAAAATTATATGTTTCAGCTTAGTAATATTTATTAGTATTTGTGAATTTACAGCTCTGTCTGGTGATTTGAGTAAACTGTTACTGGCAGCAAAAAAAGTCAGAAGGGCTACCAGCACTGATTTTGTGATATCTTTAGTTGGGGATGATTTCTCTAGATCAAGCAATAATTATGTTGGAAAGCTCAGGTAAGCTTTTAGATGCGTGATATTATTATTGTTTTGAAGGGTTAGTCCGTTCTTTTTGCAATTTAAGAGGGAAGCTTTTGCAGGTCTAATTTCTTGGGAACCAAGTTCAACATTTTTGACAGTCAACCTCCTCCTGGCTCTAATGTTCAATCCAGTTGTCAATCACGTCGGAAAACTCATTTGAAGCAGGTGCTTCCAAGTGTCCCTATGAGTAACTATAACACGGCCAACATATCTTATGAGCTCAATGTTCTTCGCACCAGAGGTCCAAGGAGAATGCAGTGTATTATGCATTCCATCCCCATATCTGCGATTGAAGAGGGAGGAATTGCTCCTACTCCAATGGCATTCACAAATTGCCTTGATGAGGATTCTTCTCCATTGATAGATTCAGAAGGAAAAAAGCCACAAGTTGGATTCAACTCAACTGGCTATGGTAGATCTCCGAAATCAGTGCAAACTGCACCCTTAGTTTTGAAAAATAAAGCTCCTAGATGGCATGAACAGTTGCAGTGTTGGTGTCTAAATTTTAAAGGACGAGTTACAGTGGCTTCTGTTAAGAATTTCCAGTTGGTGGCTGCTGTGGAGCCCAGCCAAAATGTTACAGTAACGGAACAAGAAAAAGTGATTCTACAATTCGGGAAGATTGGTAAGGACATTTTCACCATGGATTATCATTACCCACTCTCTGCCTTCCAAGCCTTTGCAATCTGCTTAAGCAGTTTTGACACTAAACCTGTTTGTGAATAACAATTCTCTTGTTCCCTTTGCTACGGGTATGATCAGGCTAGTGTTCACAACAATTTGGTTGTACATATTCTCTTTGGAGGCACTTTAGATTTTGCCATTTTCTTCGGCAACCGCCTTTGTTACTCGGCATACTTCTTATGTAATGAGAGCTACACGCATGTATTTTAAGTTTTATTATCTATTTGCTTTTGAAATGCAAGCTCTAGACTCTCCCTCTAAGCATGTTAGATGTAGCTTCATCACATTCTGTGACATATTTTAAGATTGCAGTACAAAGTGTATTTTGTTTTACATAACAATATAACATGACAATACAAAAGGCATTATGGCTCAGGTGCTGGGTTCTGGAAAATATGGTACCCTTATCAATGTATCATAGTCATTCTCTTTATGCTGTATGAATATGCTGTATGCAAACTGGTAGGTAATTATTACAAAGTTGCAATTTATGTGGTCAGAGAGCCCCAGTCTCCTTTTCTTTGTTCTTCTGCCCGCAACTATAGCGACAACCATGCCGTTGAGGCTTTTCAGGATTATCAGGGTCTGAGTCACTTGGTTCTGCAAGAAGCCCTCTGAGGCATCTTCTTCTTACTCTAGGCTTATATATAAGCTTCTCTGCTGGTTTAATGTTCAATTTAGCCTTGGGTATAGGCTCTGCCTTTTCACTAGACTTGGTTGATTCTGGTAAATTATGTAAAAATTTCACATAAACGCCAGGATTTCTTTCGTTCACCGAGCTTTCTAACACAATTGAATTATTGATGCTTTGTGTGTTACTATTGACACATGCTCTTGGTGTTGGATTTTCTTTGGTCATTGAATCATTAGGCTTTCTTCCCCTGGAGCTTCCCTCTTCATCAGTGGTAGCATCAGGGCTATCATCTGGGTTGATCTTATAACCTCGGTGAATGTGGACTGGTCCATCCTTTTTGGTTGATTCTGAACCCAAGTGGAAAGATGCTCCTCTGTTTTCTCCTGCTAGGGTTAGAACGCTGATAACTTTTTCATCTGTAGGCAGCTTTGGTTGCCCTGTGGCCAGCTTAGGAAATAATTTAGAAATATCTTCCCTGATCTCTTTGTGCAGGGGAGCTTGTTCCCAATTAGAAGTGACATGCTTTTGATGAGAATTATTTGGCGTGTTCCTATCTTTTGGATATTTTGAGCTCACAGTTTTAATTTGTTTTTCATCAGTGCTTGAGGTTGTCCATGTCTTCTTTCTTTCAATATCTTCTTGATTTTCCTGGTGTCTTTTTCCTGTTTCAAAAGCAGCCCCCAGAAGCTCTCTGGTTTTTGTCCCAGCTTCTGTTGATGCAGCAAGAAGATTAGTAATTGTTCTCTGCTCTATCTCTTCATGAATTGAACCCTTTGTTGCTGCTTTCCTCTGTTCTTCTGCAACCTTCTTCCCTTTTCCCCTTTCCTTTGGCTTTACTGCTGCTGAAGGTGCTTCTGTAGCTGCCACAGTAATTGGTGCAACTTCTTTTACTTGGGCTGATGGCTCTGAAGGCTTTACTGCAACACCAAATGGTTGAAAAGTGGTTTCTTGTGAGGCCGGTGATGGTGGTTGAATAGAAGTAACCGGTGGTGATTTTTTGGCTGGAGACAAGGTTTTTGGGGAAGCAGCTTTAAGCCGGGGAGTGGCAGCGGCTGACAGCCAAGGGAGTCGAAAACGAAAACGAAAACGTGGTCTCCGATCTCCCATATATGATAAGAAATAGAAACATAACAATGAATAACAATAGAGATGAAAGGTATTTGTGGTTCTTGCTGATGATAAAAGCAAAGTCTGCATATATATAGGTTTAGATTCATATGCCATGGAAAGTCTAGGAGACATTTGCACTTTGTTCTATTCTCAACTTTCTTCTTGCTTTATGAAAGGACAAACAATTTTATGAAATATCCTGGACTGTTTAGACAGATTTTTTCTTGTCTGGCAGGTCTAGCATCTTTTTCTTTATTATTATTATTATTTTTGCCTTAATGCGTTACATGTCTCTTGTTCAAGACTAGGAATTGATATTCTTTTCTTAAAGGCCTTCGAGTTTATACTAGCCTCAATGTCAGCTTAAAGAGCATAAATCATACTTCCACGTGATTCATGGGTTAACTTCCGAGGATCAAAGTGTTTTTTTTTTTGTTTTTTTGAAGTGCCAATTAAAAGCCTTCTTCTAGCGGCTTTGAGGATAAGATAGGGCTTGAATCTAGCAGATGCCAGATTTCTATTATGTTACTCTCCGGACAGTTACCTGGCTTGCTTTAGTCTTTGTATGAAATGATTTAAGCCAGGGGAGAACCAAAGTTGCAAAACTAATTAAGAACATCCATATCTAAAACGATGATACTTGCACCTTAGAATGCTTCATTTCTTCCAAGTTTTGTGCTGTACCTCTTAATCTTGTTTTTTTTTAATCTAAAAATTTTAAACACAACATAATGATACAATAGAAAAAAAAAAAGAAAAGACAGATTCATACTTTATTCCGTCTTTCTGATCCATTCACGCAGTTGTTAGCTTCCCGGTTAAGCCTAACATGAAAGCAAGGAACATTCCAACAAAATGAAGAGCAAATCCAAGTTTTCCTTTTCCTTCGTCCAGTTAATCAAGTAAAGAATTGCTTTAATATAAATTCTTGCTTCTACACCATAGAAAAGAGACCAGGTTCCTTGCTTCATTCCTCGAAGGTATGTAACTTATCACTTTATTTTACTATCATTTTTAAGCATTATAGATCTATATACACACCTGAAAATGTTCATTGTCATGGCAAATATTAAGGGTTTGAATTACATTTAAACAAAATATTTATAACCTACCTTAACGTACCGTACAAGTGCACTTATTTTTTATAGCTATGAACATGGTGACAACCCAGGAAGGAATGCGCAAATTGCCAAATACCTCCTCCTATGTGTATCAGTAGAGATGGAAATGGCAAAGCTGGGAGTCTAGAAAAGCACACACCTGTATTAGTTTAAGGCATTACAAAAGTGAGATTGACAAAATCTGCAATCTAGATACATTAAAAATGCCGAAACCAACAAATTGCATCAAGGGAGAAACCAACCTACATCTTTCCCAAAATTATTACGAAGTACTGTGATTCAAGAAAACATTAAAGCTTGTCTCACCTGTTTAAACAAATTACATCCCACAGGCCACTCAGTGAGTGTGCTAAGATTCTAAATTTAACTATCTAACCTTTGTTGCACGCAAAGGTTTCAGAATCATCACTTCTAATGACCAGGCTATCTCTTTGTGGGTCTTCTCTGGCTGAAAGCCTGAGATGCCATTAGGGCGACCTTTAATTGCTCTGATGCAATAAAGCCCTTGGCCTCCATCAGCCCATGTATCCTTCGAGCATCCTGCACAAAACCACCAGCTATAAGTGCATTGATAGTTCTCTCAAACTCTTTGGGACCCAATTCCTCCTTCTTAGCTTCCAAAACTCCAAGAGCCTGAAGAGCTTTTTTCTCAAATCCAGCCCTCGAGTACATATCACAGAGGCTTACATGAACCTTTAAAGGAGGAACTTCACCCAGTTCAGCAATCTTGCCCAATAGCTGCTCAGCCTCTTCAACCAGCTGCAATTTACCCAACCAATCCACAAGAACAGTATACGTGGCAGTTCCAGGTTCAAAACCATCCTTCTCCAGCTGCATTAGAAGGTTTAAGGCCTTATCCAACAAATTTTTCTTCTCATAAGCTGCAATCAAGCTAGCAGTGCACTTGTCATCAGGTCTGTGCCCAAGTTTTATCATGTTGTCAAAGTTGCTCCTAGCTTGATCAGGATCACCAGCTTGGCCATATGCCTCCACAAGCAATGAACAAGATTCCATAGTCGGTTGGAATCCTGCAAACTGCATGGTGGTTGCAATTCGTCCAGCTCCCACAACATCACCACTATGAGAATAAGACCGAAGCAATGCCATGTAAATCTCCTCTGAAGGTTTGATGTCTCTTGTTTCCATCTCTCTCATCAATGACTCAGCAGACCTAGGTTCGCCAGCATTAATGTAGGCCATTATCATTGAGTTGTAGACCTTCATGTCTGGTTGGAAGCCATAGTTCCTCAAGCTTTCAAATGCTTCTTTAGCACGGGCAACATTATCCGCCTTGCTATACATGTGAACCAGAACCGTGGCAGTTAAAATATCAGGCATTTTACCATTTTCAACCATCTTCTTAAGGATTCTCTCTGCATCTTCTAGGCGATTCTCTTGAGCATAGGCATCAATCAGTTTTGTATAGTCAGGAACGTTTGTTTGGAAAGATTCTTCACCCAAGACAAGTTCTGCTACCTATAAATATTCAACATCATAATAGCAAGTTCAGAATTTATAGCTCCACTATCACAAATGATGCAAATACTCGTATTTACACGCATGTTATTAAAATAGGTCCTGAAGAGAACCATGCATCCAAATAAATATACAACAAATCTATAAAAAAAAAGTATTTATGTTTTGCCATAGCAGCCTAAAATTAGATAAAATTTTATTAAACAAATACGTACTTTCTTAGACTTTGGGATCTCCATGCAAACAGACACCTATAACTAAGGATCTGTGATTTCTCTCTCATTCTTCATATCAATTATCTGTATAGTTACAAATGAAAGAGAGAAATGCTACAAGAGATCTCTTCACCCTCAAAGTTAAATGGCCATGGTCTATTACTAGTATGAACAGGATAAAAATTTATGAAACAAGAAATAGAAATACATAGCCCCATAAACCAAATCCATAGGAACCTTTCCACTAAGAGACAAAAGTCAACAAATATTCTCAAGCTAATGCTTTTCAAATAAATATAACAATCTTATTAAAATGGTCATTCTGAGAAGCACAACAATATCAATGCTAGAGCGACACATTAAAGTGGAAGTTCAGCAGGGAAGAAATTATTATTTTAGGCAGATTCGGTTGTTGTTGGATGCAGATATACTACTTCTTAAGTGTTTGAACAATAACATATAATTATAAATGGAAGGGATAATTTGAAAGAGAAATAAGTAAGAGCAGTACTTCATGATCTCTGGGAAGAAAAAATTCTAAAACTTCTTATATATATATATATATATATATATATATGTATATATCACCAACTTGCATAGGACAAGAAAAAATCAGTACTGATCATCAATAATATGGGATGTAATAACAGAAAAGTATCATGCAAAATTTTGTGACAACATGGGCTGAACAAGAACAAAACTATACCTTTAAGTGTATGTCAGGATTCTGTTGTCCCAATCTCTCAAGCAAAGTGATCCAGTCAACACGACTAGGTTGCAAAAGCTCTATCCATTCAGCCAAAATCTGTGAGGGATCATCCTCCTTTTTTAGTGAAAGAATTTTCTCCATGACCAATTTGCACTTCCCAGATATTGGCTTTGGCTCCTGAATTTCCTCTCTCTCTTGGATTTTATCAGCCACTTCAGCCCACTTGGGATCTGATAAATCCAGTCCATAGATCTTATACTTTAGCTTTCCCTTTCTTTTTGGAAGAGATGCAACGCTAGGCTTATCCTCTGCTACAACAGCCTGTTCATTGAAGATCTTTCCATCCTTTGCTGGCTTTTCATCCCTCAGACGATCCAAGCTCCTATAAAAGTCATTCTCCTCCATCTTCTCTTTAGCCCATTTGAACCGGAGCTCCCTCAACAAATCCCCACGAATCCCAGCTTCACCAGCAAACCGACACATTTCTTTCACTTCTTCGGATTGCAAAAACTGCTTCATTTTTTCCTTTTTCCTTGCCTTCTCCATATCCTCCAACACCATATTACTCACCTCCCATACCGTCCTCCACAAATCTTCACTAAAATCCTGTGATGGCATTGCCACTGTGGAACCAAGCGTCTGCTTAATACCACCCTTCTCCATCTCTTCCAAAACCTTCTCAACAATAATCAAAAGCATCCCATCAATTATCTCCTTATCACAATCCGTGTATACTTCGGATAACTTGCCCCTCATTATCCAAAAGAATCGCGATAAGAACTCATTCACTGTTCCATCCTCCTCTTCCTCAGAATCAGACGCAAGTTTTGCTTCAACACTAGCATAACTTAGCTTAGTTTCTAGGGTTGAGTGAACATATCTAATAAAAGGGAAAATGGGTTTAGGGATTTTAGGGTTGTGAAGATAAGCAGAGCTTTGAAAATTACTTAATGGATGATGGGAAGGAGATATTGCGGCCGAAATGGTTGAAAAATATTTGGAATTATTAGAAACTGATTTTCCATTGATTTTTGATAAACTACTGATTGTTTTCCTAGAAATTAAATGCTTCAAGTTCATGTTTATTAAACAATAGGAGCCAAAACACTAATCCTAAATTCCTCAGAAACTTAAAATGAACAAAGAAACAAATAATTATAACTGCAAATACCTTGGAGATAAAAACTTAGAAGAGAAATGAAGGATGGAAATCAAGAGAGTGGAGCCAGTCTGTTTGGTTCTCGGGAAAGAAAGAACGGGAGAGAAAGAACAAGAAACTAGCCGTGAAAGATGGGCGTAAGCAAAGCTTAGATTTGAGGAGTTTTGTGGAGGGACTGCTGACGAGGGAGAGAAATAGGGGGTTTTTGGTAGGGTTCGTTCGGTTCTTTTCCTTTTCTTTTTTAAATATCTATTTTATTTATTACTAAAAAGTATTATTTATTTCTTTTTCAAAATTTTTAGAATTTCATTTGGAAATTCAAATTGTGATTATTATCGTGATTAATATTAATTAAAATTCAAGAATTAAAATGTAAAATTTAATTCGATTAATTTAAAAGATAATATTTAACAATGAAACTTAAATCTCAATATTTACAATATTTTTTAAATTTATATTTATATACTAATTATATATAAACTTTACAAATCACATTATTAATGAATAAATTTTAAAAAATTAAATGTTTTAAAATGTATAAACTCTTTTTGACATAAAATTTGTATATTGTATTTATTTTCTTAAATACCAACATTGTAATTAATTGATTTGAGTATTTGAATTATAATTTGAAATAAAAATACTATATGTATTAAGATAATACCGGACTTCTAATACTTACATTAACTTATTCCTTATTTATTTCGTTCATCAACCATCAATAATTCAAAAATCATCTCATAAAAAATCAGGTTCAATAATCTGAAATAATGTTTGCAAAAAAAATTTCACACATTAAATTACAGATATGAAACAGGAGAAAACAACAAACAGGTAACATACTATTTACAAAACAAACTATGGGAAAATGACTATGAGAAACTACAGCACTCTGACTATAATATCAAATTTGAGCTAACAAATTCATGGCTAATCCCCTGATTCCTACAATGCCATATACACAACATGGATTAGTTGGGTTAGTATCCCGTTTTCTCAATGAAGAAAGCCGTTCAAGCAGCAAAATAAAAGGAAAAAGTCAATATTAGGCATGTGTAAACCTTGATAATTTCTTTCTCAGATATCCAAATGCCTTGGAAGATGATGGCTTTTTGACAATGAAGTTGTTGCTGGAGCCATGTGAGTTTTCTTGACTAAAAACAGTGCTATGAATAGAGCATTGAGCGGCATCACTTTTCAGCATGAATTCGAAGAGGCTAAGCAGTAGTAATGCATTCTCGGATCCTTTAGAACTGCCATTGACAGATATGCTGAACAAAGATTGGATTATGCTTTCTGTCATTATCATTTGACAATACCCTGTATTCTCATAGCATAATGAGAGGAGCACATCAAGAGCAAGTTCTTGTTCCTCCTTATTACCGGCTTCCAAGAGTGTGGCTATTGAACTACATAAATTGGCTTCTGCAACTTCAATTCTAACCTCCTCGGTATTGCATATATTGTTTATAATCTCAATGCAATAGCCTGCAACATTTGAATCCTCAAGAAAAGAAACCAGCTTGGGGATATAACCCAAATATGCAATATGGTGACCAACATCACTGCCATTAGACAAATTACATAGGATCTTCAGTGCAAGCATGCAAAATTTTGTGACTGTAGTATCAAGGACTTTTAGGATGGAAGGCAAAACGCCAGATGCCACAATTCTGGACTTATAGTACTGTTTCCAGGATAAGACTTCCAGTACTGCAAGGGACTCTCCAGCTGGCTCAGAATCCAACAATGTTGCCAACAAATAGATAACATCTTCATGACAAGGAGGTAATTGGATTCTGCAGGTAATAACAGATATTTTTATCATCATACAATTAGTGAGAACTTCTACTATCCTAGGACAATGGCAACTTGGTATGATAAATCAATGTCAAGAACAATATATCAAAGGCAGGGGAATATTTAGAGTTACCTGCTACTGCTCAAAATCGCTAAAAGCACCTCTGCTCCATCTTTTTGCATTTTTATATCACATATTTCATTTGCTTCCTTCAAAAATTTAATCACAGGAGAAACATAACTACTTGAAAAAGTCAAATGCTGGACCTTATCATTGTCTTCTAGAAAGCCTTTAACAGCTACAACAGCCTTGCATTGAGACTCCCAGGAATGTTTATCAAGTTCAGAAAGAAAGCCAGCATTGATGTCATGACTACTTGAAGTCATAGAAGAGTGATGATATCTTTGACTATGAGAATCTGCAGCAACCTGAGTTGGCACAGATGTAATCTCATCATTACATTTCCCGTCTAGTGAATCTACAATAGATTCAGAACTTATTGAACCAACTAAAATACTCTCTATTTGAAGTTGAAAACCAAGCACAGAAATGCCAAAACTAGCAATGGAGCAGGAAGAAGGTTTCTGTAAGGAAAGCAGTGAAGGGATTGGTCTTGCATGTTCAGGAATCTTGATTCCATGCCTCAAAACCCACTTTGAAATGAGACCCTTCATTGCTAAATTTGGAGTGACTGACAACTGCTCCAACCTTGTATCAGTCACCGGGCACATCTGATTGCCCTCATTAAACCACTTCTCTATCCAAACTCGTTCAAATGTTATTCCAGAAGCAATAATTACGGGATCATACAGCAGTCTCATAGAGATAGGGCATTTGAATTGCTCAGGATGTTTAGGAATGAAAAAGTCATTAGGTGAAGTCTCATCATCTTCTGTTTTCACTCCTTGCTCCAGCTCCATGGATAAAATAACGTTCTCTTCCTCCAGAGGAATGATGCTTTTAGATTGGAGTTGCCAAATTAACTTTCCATATTTGTTCAGAAGATGTAAGAGATAATTCAAGATTTTCCTCTTTGTTGGGTTCGTATCATGGACTTTTCTAAGTAGTTTCTTGATAGATCTTTGTTCTATCAAAAGGGAAAAAGGAGATGTAATGCTCAGCCTCAAGGCAGCAAGTCGAAGAGCCTCAATTTCTGATTGCATTTTGGAGCCTGATGCAGATCCGTCCTGTTCAAGCAGGGCAAGTATAACTGCTCCAGCCTCGTATTCAGAAGGTTCTAGAGGAAACCTTGCACTCCTAAGTTCATCTATAATTATAGATATCTGTAAACAATAATTTCCCCTGATTACAAAAATGGAAAGCTTCTAAAGGAAAAGGCTAAAAAAGACTGAAGATGGTACATAAATTTAAATCTTAGCCAAAAAAACTATGTATCTTCCTCCACTATAGTAACAATAGCACCAAATAACATGCATTAAAACAAGTAAATCATGCACTTTTCAATTCTCCAGCTAGCAAATTTCAAAAAGAGAAAAAGTCATGAAATATTACAAACCTTTGCAGCCAACAATGGTGGAACCATATCTTGAACCTGATTCAGGCAAATCTCCATGGTATTCCGAATTTTTTCACACCTTAAGAGTATCGCTTTTGCTGTAATTGCCTAAGTATTTCATAAATACAATTATTACCCAAATAATGTCAACAGAAACTTGAACATTATGTGAATGGCTTAATGCATAAATTTGACAGTCACAAACTAGAAGTGGCAATGTGAACTCAAAGTGTCAAGCTATTTGGAATTAAATGCTTACCACAGGGAACAAAATAATGCAAGGGAAGGATGAATATATCAAGAATGTAATAGTGTTCTTAACATTACATTTTGGTTGATTAGAAAACAAAAATGATATGCTGCATGAATGTAACATGGGTATTTATTTCATAATAAAATAACCACCTGGGACTAGTGATATCATTTCTAAATTCAGAAGATACTCCTTTCACATATAGTTTATTTCTTTTGAGAAAAAAAAGTATAAGTTAAAAAAGGAAAGTACCAAGTAGAGTTTGCTGGATTCAGAACAGTGCAGGATTAGTAACTTGGCTTTATCCATTGCCGATTGTAATGAGCATAATGCCCGCAGTCCAGATTCGCATCGGGGCCGAGAAGACTCAAGAGCTGAAAACATGTGCAAAATGCTATCAACGAGTTTCTTCAGCTCCAAGCACATTAAGCGATGCACCTGCATCCACTGGCAATTGTCAAGACCACAAACACGAATAAACTAGCAGTGGTGGCTTCCCTCTCAGTATAGAAAGGGAAAAGCAAGAATTTGAAATTGATGACTGGTAAGGTAAGAAAATGCAACCATTGGATTGCAAAAATGTTCGCCAAAGTGCTTTTTTTTTTTTTTTTTTTTACAAAAACAGAAGTTAAATTTCTTTCAAAAGGGGACCTTTTCTAGCATCTCTATTCTCTTGGACTCCAAGTCCTTAACAATTGGAATGTAGGGATGTATATACCTAATTCTGAAGGCAGCTAAAATTTCTCAAAGCCAAAATGAAACCTTCCATTGAGCTAGAAATTCAATAGCTCAGAGTCCTAATAACGCGAAGGCTATTAAGAAAATCTCAGTGCGATTCTATTATGCTAAAGTGAGGAAAACTATATGTTTTTCATAAAGTTAAAAAAAAAAAATTGATATTTAACTGGGAAGGCATCCAAAAATGAAAAGCCAGTGCCTTTTCTTACAAAGTAACCTATAGATTTTCACTCTTGGATTCAACTAAGGGATGCTATAGGATTTTCAATGAAAGCCTTCAGACTTATTTAACCCCATTCATTTTGGGGATGTCAAAAAATTATGGTCCAAAAGCTGGATAAAGCAGTTGATATTAACCTTAACGGTGCTGTAATATGGAAGATCAACATTCTCAGTAGCACCAAGTTCCATATTATAATAGTATCCTCACTCTGCAAGTTGACCACAACAATTTGAGTCCTCAAATGGTTATATTTGCAGAATACATCATAACAAATTTGAATTACAGTTACATGAATACTTCCACCAATTAGCTCAACATTATCCAGTCTATTAAATAAAATGAAAGGAGAAAGAATCGAGACCAGAGGATGGTTATGGACCAAGCCAAATAAACAGATAAAAAGAACCAATAAAGCTATAGGAGCATTACATATGCAGGAAATCATAAATTCTTACGATTATAGAGCTTTCTTGTTTGAGATTCTTCTAGTTGAAATACTGACCGAAAAAGGCGTCTCTAAACATGAGAAAAATTCCTATGAAGTCAGACGTTGTAATCATGAAAGCAAACTACGGTCACTTTTGCTTTCTCTTAAAGAGCAGTCAGGAATCAGCAAAGCCATATAATTTGCTGATTTATCGAACAAGCCAAGGCAAATTTGTTACTTAGAAAATAGCTTCAGAAATTATTATTATTATTATTATTTTTTATGTTGTTTGATGGAAAATTAAGGAGTGAAGGGAAAATAATTTACTGATTAATCGTGACATCATTTTTTTTGAAATTATCTTTTTTTTTAAAAAAAAAAGATAATTTTTTTAAAATAACTATTTATAACTAAGATCATTTATCAAGCTTTTGATTATAATTCAATTAAAGTCAGATCTTAAACATAACTTTTTAAGTATTAGTTTAATTTGATTTGGTGGGAAATATTATTTTATTTAATTTTAATTGAAAATTTAAAATATTAAAATTAAAAGTCTTTTAATATTTTAATTTAAAATATTTATATAGTTTTAATCAAGCTAAACTTCATATATGATTATTTAAGCTAGAATTTAACTTGATTTTATTTAAAATAGTATTATATTAATAAAAAGTAATTTTGTTTGATTTTAATTAAAATTATCAAAATATTAATCTTAATATTAATATTTAAAGTTTTCTAATATTTTCAATTTAAATATTTTCATTTTGTATATTATTAAACATAAATATTTTTAATATTTTAATAATAAATAGAATTATATCATTATTTTAATAATAAATAATTTTTTATTATTTCAATAATTAATATTGTTTAATATAATAATTTTTTAATAATAACATAAGATAGCGACTCTTTCTTAAGTGAAACCAAAATGCAGTCACAAGCAGGGGCTAAAATTCATTGCAAAAGCAAGTTCTCCAGAACTTGAAAATGAAGTAAACAGCATCTATGATATGCATGTTGATAATCAGTTTTTACTCTATATATTTCAGTTGGTCAGTCACTGCTTAAAAGTTAAACGTTAGAGTCTAAATATAATTAAAAAGAAAACTTACGTAATTACTCTACTGGCAAAACTTAGCATGATCTCCACAGAAGACCCGATACAGAAACATCAGAATGAACAGCTTATAATTTGCAGTCAGCTTCCCTAACTTCAACAAGTTCCCTTTTTCATTGTACAGTTGAAATACCAACTTAATTTTCAGTTGCCCAAGAGAGGAGCTGTAAGGGGAAAAGATCCTAGCAAAGCAAGACAATCACAATGAAAATATAGGCTAAAGGTACCACATAGCCATCGAAGTGATACATACAAAAAATATAAGAGAAAACAGTTATGAGGAAAATTGTCACCGCCTTCTTGAGGAGAAACCAGAGTTTTATACTAGTATTTGTTGGTCAAACTCGACATTTCCACAAGAAAGTTTCCAGGAGGCGGCTGTTACTTAACTTTTGACCGATTACAAGTCCGCCAAATGCTTTGATCATTAGGTTGACTTCTTCAGAAATGGGTAAGAAAGAAGGTTTAAAAAGAAAACGGACGTTAATGCCACTAACTTAAAATCACCAAAATAAGACTTAGTATTAACTTTGTTATGACTATTATTATATATTATTTACTATCTACTTTCCACTAAGTTTTGTTTTATTACTTGTTATTGAATAGGAAACTATTTCTTCTGCCATTCATGATATTAGCAACCTGAATCTATGATCCAATTGAAACCTTATATATGGTACTAGGAAAAATAAATATAGAAAGCAAAAGTAATCCTGATTTTCCTAACGCGGTAATACTACTTACGAACAGCATAAGCATAGTATATGGTATACTTATTAAAGTAAGTGTCTTGAACGTGTGCGCTAGCTGCCAAGAAACATGAAGGGACACAAGCTAGACTTTTCAATGACTTTTTTGTCAGGTCGTAGACAAATGTAAATGCAAAACATGAGTTTGAAACGATAGAAGCCAGTGATTCTTAACTATTTAACCAACAAACTGAAGACCATGAAACATCTCGACGACCCTAGAGTGGACTTAGAACAAGAACAGTCACTTGACTGCCTTTAAATCAAGGAAAATTGAAAAATTATAATTCTTATCATTTTCAATCGATATTTTATGATTATTTTTTATTGTTGAGTCTTATAACACACGAGAAGCAGGTGGTATACAATGCATACTATCGCTATTGGAATGAATCTACCTACCCATTTATCAGCCATCAAGTATGAGGTTCTGTTCTACATTTCTAGCATATTGTCTGAAGAACTATAAAACATTATTAATAAATCAAAAGAATTTATGTAAGTATCACCAATTTCATGCAAGAGAAGTACCTGATTGCCAAAGGACACTGTGTAATTGCTGTTTGCACACCATTATTGAGCATTATAATTGAATCGGTCTATAATAATGGTTTACTTGATCATCAATGGAAAGAGTCAAATGAGCAAACTTGCAGAAAAACTTATCATTAGAATTTATAGGATCAATATCGACAGATATACTGTGTAGCTCTTTGGTGACTACTGGAATCTCAGCCTATGCCGCTAATTACTCTTAAGAATTTAGGCGACAATGACGCTATAAGCAGGGTCTGTGCTCTATCATGGGCAGGCAGACGTGTTCTTCTGACTCCAATGCCATGCCTAAGCAGTTACAATGAAATAATACCATATCCAGACTTTCTGGAATTCATAATTGGTAGTATTGTATAAGCAAAAAGTTTCACTTGTATCCAGTAGCAATCCAATAAAATAAACATTGCAGAGCAACGCAATATGTACACCAAAGCAGTAACGAGCAAAGCCCATGAACAGATTACAGATACAGAAAACATTATTGGCACCTTACCAAAAGACACAAACCACCCAACCAAATAACCAAAAAACAATAGGACCCAGTGTTCTTTCCCACAATCCCTCTTGGCTCAAAAAAGCTAGGAATCAGTAAACTAGTTCCAAAGTAAAAAAAAGTAAGTTGGCTATCCGTAATCATTATTGGCATATTGCTTCATAGAAATTTCACTTATTACAGGATAGAATAAAAGCAGAATTCTTGATAATTAACAATGTATTGTTGATTTGATGATATTTCTTATCGAATAATCTCCAATTGCTTCAATTGGAACTAAGAGTGAATCTCTTTGAATATGGTTGAATACTTTCTTTGTCAAAACGTGGCAGTTTATTGTCCAGGAGACAGACATCAAGAAACCCTCGAGTCTAGTATCCCAAACGTGGCCCACGGGAACTTAGAACGACCGCCCAGGCAAAGAATATAACCTCTTTGTTTCAGAACAGAGGATTTGTTGGCCAGGAAGGAAAGCATAGGAAAAGGGAGGCACTTCAGAATCCTTCTCGCATTCATCAATGGGAAACAACACAATTATGCGTTAGTTTAACCAATCACAGATCTCTGGCCTATGCCCATATCTTCTTTATCAGAATAAAAACCAAGCCAAATTATTAAATCAATGTCCAACATGACAAACGAGCTTTTGTCACTTCAAGCTACAAGATGGTGGAATTCCACTCCATTGGATGCTTCACGAAAATCAAGCATCTGCTCCTTTTGGGACATTCCATGAGCAAAACACGCATTTGACGCGTAGATTCCTTCTAAGATTGGTCTTCGGGCTTTCAATATCCAAGTGAGTGGATGGTGTATCAGTGGAGTAGACTACTCCAGTAGCTCAAAAGGCACTGGTCTTTGCTTTGACATTTAATATCCAAAAAGCTACCACGAAAAACCAATAGGACTAGACTTTTTAAGTCCTCCTAAATTTTAGAACAGGTTTTGGCGGATACACAATTATTCATATGAACGCACACGAATTTATCAGTTCCAATCACAGGAAAGGACCACATGACACGGTTTCCACGGAACCCATTAACATAACTTTCGCCTGAGGGGACCTGAGAATTGACATGATAAGGATTCTACATTTCCAAAGATCTAGAGGATTTTGGTGTGGGTTCCTCGCGGATTTACCCGTCATATAATGGCCCATATGGATAAAATCAAGCCAAGAACCAAGCAATTTCTCTAGCCCCAATCATTCGACACCCAACAATGTAAGATGAACCCAAAAAAAAAAAAAAAGGAAATTTTAAGATAAAAGGTGCAAAAACTAACATTGTTCTTTTAGATAAGCTCCCTGTTACTAGTCATTTTTATATTTCTTAAAGAAGTAATGTGATAAATGATTTAAATTTTAATAAAATATTTAACATAATATTTAAATTTTTAAAATTTATAATATGATAATTAAATTATAAATTTATTAATTAATATAATATAAATCTTTAAATTTTTAATATAAATTAATATTTTATTTGGAATAAAATTTCATTTAAATACAAATAAAAATAACAAAAAATTATTTAAATACAATAAAAATATAAAGTTTTATTTAAAAATAATTCAGAAAATTTTTTAATATTTTAAAATTTTCAATTTCAAAGAACTAAAATGCTGCAGTGAACGTTAGTCCGCCAGTTTGAAAATTTTGACGCGAACGCGGTCCTACCAAAAAGTAAAAGCTTAAAGTGCGAGAACCGCCTTGCATACTAAGAATCAAAGGCAGGGGCAACGCACCTTCTGTATCAATGACATTTCTTTTTTTTTTAATTTGGAAAAAGGTAATTGATGAACCCACACCTAACAGTAACAACTACTAAATCTGGTTCATGAATGGGTACTTAAAATCACATAGTATTTAAAGGAAACAAATAAAATATATAATTGATCGAATTTAAATTAATATAATATTAAATTTAAATTTGAATTTAAGTATGATTTTAAATTAAAATTTTAAAATTTAATTCAAATTTAATTAAATTTTATTTTTTTAATTTGAATTCAAATTAAGATAAAAATTAAATTATTCGAATTCATTTACTTAGATTCAATTAATATAAAAAAATAAACTTAATTTTTATATTTAATAAAAATTTAATTATTTGTATTAAAAAATAAATTTAAATTCGAAATATTTTATTAATTAAAATATATTAAAATATAAAAATTTAATTAAATTCATGAATTATTCAAATTAAATATAAAAATAATCGAATTCAACTTTATCAATAGATCAAATTATTTAAATTTAAACTCAATTTTATAATAATTAATTTGAATTTAAATTTTATTCGAATTAAATCTAAATAATATATGAATATTAATTTATCATTTATACCTCTAGTTAAGAAATTATAAACATGAAAAGATATCTTTTTCAAAAGGAAAATGAACATTTCATCAATCCAAATCAGGGAAAAGCAGCAAGAAGCCTTAAAAAGGAGAGGAAACCCCAGAACAAACAGCATACAGTAAAAACCAACTAGAAGATACCCACTTGGGTTAGAGACGTTAATCTGGTGATTTATTAAGCCCATGAAAAAGGTTATAATGTCTGCCTTCAAGAAAGAATTGATGAACAACCCTTGCTGCACGAGAAGCAATATAAAGATCAATGAAAGAAGAAAAAGTCAACAATGGTAAATGGACCGTAATCTAAGCAATATGTATCAAAGAAAGACGTTGAGTCAATTCTATGGGGACCAAAAAAAGATAAGCATCAAATGGTGTGAACAAAATTGTTGGTGTTAAAGCCAACTTTCAGAGCCCTAAACTCTGTACGAGCTGAAAACTAGAGTAACAAATTTCCTTTTCTAATATAGTTACCTATATTGATACTCACAGACGGAAAAAGTGATTCAAAACTGACAATCTTCTAAAGCTTCAATTTCTCATCATTCTATATCATTAGATCCTGAGTTCATCGGCTAAACCTAACAAAATTAATCAAATTTCAGCCATCCTATAGAAATGTAGATAAATAAAATGGTAGATGTTCCAAACTGAGTTCTTGAGCCTCTGCAATGCTCTCTATTTGTTCCTGTTCTATTTGTTGTTCCTTGTATCGGTTTCTTCTGGTCGTAATAACGTCCCATTAGGCCCAAAAAGCCTACTTAAATTAATTAGAGAACCCAAATGAGAAGAGAGACAAAGGTCGTGAATATGGAAGGGTAGAATGGTAATTCAAGGTTTTAAAATGGCAGGAAGTAAACTGACACGGGATGTTGCAAAAAAACTGCACCGTTTCGCAATTAGAAAAATACAGACTATCACCGCACGTCTCAGCAAACGTCCAGGCGGGAAAAAAAGATATTTGGAATGTTGTTTGGAAGCCAAATGTCCATCTTCTAAGCTCCCGCACCAACACCGTACTAAATTCAAGAATCAACTTGATCAAAGTTGAAAAATAAAATAAAACGAAAAGTGAAAATATTTCTGATGGTAACCACACAGCCGAAAGTCCAAAAATCATGAGGAGGTCCCCAGCCGCCTTTAGCAATTGAAGGGATATTAATCAAACGTTACGAGATATGAAACATTAATGAAAATGAGAGAAGAGAATCATCCTTTCCCTTTTCAATCTATGAAGTTCATGTTCCTGTTTTACCAGAGCTGGATCATCAGGCCATAAATTGAATCAAAGTCCCCTCCATCTGTAGCTTTCTCAGCTACTACCATTATTTTTCTCATTACTTTTATTAGAAAAGAAGAATAAATTAACCATAAATAACACTCTCTAAATAGAGTATATTTTACCAAGTTGCCAGATAAGAGAACGAAGAAAATCATGTCTTCCCACTCAAAAAAATGGCAGAATATCTTATGGTATATTTTGCCGGTTTCAAAAGGAAGGTCGGGCATCATATTGTTGGAGTATCTATCTAATGGGTAGACTTTGTTTTGGGATCTAATCCCTACCATCTAATAAATTCTCAAAGAAATCAACTTGGTGATGAACTGATGATGATATTATAAAAGACAAGAAAAGGAATTCTATAAAGAGTCAGCCCTATGACACTGGATTCTTGTCCATCAAAGCGTTTGCTTAATTAAGCGAATCTACATCCTGTTGTGGCCCCAAAAAAAAGATATTCGCCACCTTGCACAAACCCACCACTGTTGCTCTTTATAAGTAGCGAGCAATGCAATTTCTTACTCATACCACCCCTTGACTTTGGTCTTCTCCCTTGACTGAGACAGCAATCTCTTTTTCCTTGCTAGTTTCTTTCTCTTTTGTTCGGTGAGAAGGCACTGAACTCATCTCCTCTTTAAGGTCTCATCTTGGTAGACATACATTCCTCTTCTCCAACTTTAGTTCATCTTCACATCCAACTCATCCAAGCTTTATCATATTCCTCTTTATTTTCATTTATCCCCGAAATAATAATAGCATCAAGCTCTATGGCTTCTTCACGTGATTCTAGCTCCCACTGGACTCCAAAGCAAAACAAGCTATTTGAGAAGGCACTTGCTGTATATGACAAGGACACTCCAGACCGCTGGCAAAAAGTGGCCGCTGCTGTAGGTGAGAAATCAGCCGAGGAAGTGAGAAGGCACTACGAGATCCTAGTGACGGATCTCATGTATATTGAATCTGGTCAAATCCCTATACCCAATTACAAAAGTACTGGGAGAAACAGAAGATGAATTGCTGGTGAGCAAAGGTAGAGTATTATTTGCACACTTAATACTTAGTACTACTCTTTGAGTCTTCTCTACTTGAAAACTATTACTCGTGCATCTCTATTTTCTAGCTCAACACCCTATTCTCGTTTAATAAACTAGTAAAACCACAATATCTAAACAGCCATCTTTCTTAAGACTTCCTGTGCAATGCCAAATGCTGTCAACTGATAACAGGGCCGTGGCAGGGCGTGGAACCAAGGTCTTCACAAAGCCAATAGGAATATGAAAAATCTGAGAAGTCTTTCATCTATATTCAACTCCTCCAAAAAGATTATGATTCACTATGTTGATGAGAAGTCAAAAAACCGTAGTTTCTAGAGGACACCCCTAACATGAAACACGGACGTGCCCTTGAGCTCCAAAAACGCAGCATATTATACTAATGAGGGATTTCTTTTTCCTTCTTTCATAATTATCTGACCCTTTCCTACCCTTTTTGGATACTTTGGAAATCACTTAAATAATGTTATCCCGTGTTCTTACCTAGCTAGGAAGGATTCATGGTATGATATCTAAAATCCCATTAAAAATTTTCAAATCTTTAGATTTTAAATTAAAAAAAGGTCTTTCAAAGCGGTTGTAATCATCCATGTTTTCTCTAACATGTCATGCACTGGCCTTTCCTTTTCTGCTAGCTAGAGTTCAAACCAAACACCGATCCTTATCTCCCCACAAATATTTTTTTATTACTTTATGTTGTTTTCTATATAATACTCTATCCATACCCTATTTCAATTTACTAAGATAAAGCTCACATGAAATCTAATCCTCTTTTGTTTAGATCGCATGCACATGGTCCTATATACTATAATTCAAAGAACTTGAACCCAATATCATAAAACAAATAAACTTAAATCAGTTAGCCAGTGCTTCACGTATTCATGTATTAAATAACCTATTTTCCAACTTTAAAATTTCTATTTCCTCTTTAAACCTTCATTAATAATCCCTAGACTTACTCTCATGACACTGCTTTTTCTTGGGTCATGAAGCCAATGTCCAATATTTCAGCTAAAAACAAATAATTTCCATAATCTAACTTAAATGGGCATTTGCACATGCCCCTCCTCTTATAGTAATCCAATTTTCTAGAAGGCACGATAATTTATATTTTAATTACTCTAATGTTCTTGTATTTTTAAATCTTCCGCAGGTTTATGAAGAATCTAAGGCTCCAATGAAGCAAAAGTTTCAGCTAAATTATCAGAGGATCTGTAAAAACTAAAAAAAAAAAGGCATAAATATAAAGAAATTGAGAATCAGCATCAAGATTCTCCCTATCTTTGGCTCCAAAAATATATAACAAAAAATCGAACTCTATAATTATTATTAAGCTTGTAAGTTTTGTACGGGATTTTCTAGTTTTAAATAAAAATATTAGTAATAATTGTTCTGTGTTTTGTCTATTGAATCAATGGTCTCTTTACGTTGTTTGTTTTCAAAGAAATACAACATATGAATCGTCTAAAAAAGAGGAAAATTTAAAAAAAAAATAGAAACTATACTTAAATTACTGGATAAATATTACAAAATAATAGTAATAATCAACAGAGAATAATGAAACGTATCCGATCAAAATGAAAATAAACATATAATCATGCCAATTAATCACAAACATTAAAGGAAAATTGTCAGTTTTCATTTGTCTTTTTCACCATTAAAAGCAGGGGAAAGGTTGTTCATCAGGCATAAATTTGAGTTCGAATATTGTGTCGCAAATGGCATGGGATTTTAAAGAATAAAAATCAAAGTTTCTTCATTATGGAATTAAATAACGGGATTGAAAAAGAAGCTTAACAGCTGACCTATTTGAATTCCAGCCACCGAAATCGTAGTCAGAAGAGAGAACCAGTCAAGGCATTAATTGAAAATCTCGGTTTGAATTTTGATAATAAAGAGGGATTTGTAAAAAGGGAAATAAGGTTGCCATTGATTTTGAGAGGGAATCAGAGAGAGGCTAAGGATTTGTAAAACGAAATAAAGAAACGAATCGGCGTGTTTTTAAGGCAGTTGAAAAGGCGGGAAAATTTTTGTTTCATTTTACAAATAAAAATTCAAAAATGCTCCGTTGAATGAAACAATCGTGGAGATGCGGGGTATCGATCCCCGTACCTCTCGCATGCTAAGCGAGCGCTCTACCATCTGAGCTACATCCCCGTGATATCGAAGATGGTTAAATAAATTTTATTAATTACTTAAGAGTAGAATTAAATAAAAAATAATAATATAAAGTATAATTAAAAGTATTTCAAATTAGTTTTAATACATATATCCATATGGTACTTGATAAAAGTTTATATTTTTAATTTTAATAATTAAGATCAAATTGTTACATCTTCATTTATAAAAAAATAAAATGTATAAATTAAAGAAATATACAACTCATCTTATTTACATATATTTTTATAGTATGTCACGTAAATATTATTTTTATTCTTACTTGTAAGCATCATTCATTTATGATGTCAGATGTTATTTTTCTTTGATCATAAATGAATGTATTTTGATTTTTCATGAACTTAGTCATTTGTAATTATAGAATATTTATAAATTTAATTAATTATGGATGTATAAATATACTTCATTTTTTGTGGTATTTAAAATTTAAATCTAAATTCATATTTAATATTAATTAATTATGAATCAAATTTAAATTGAATGAATCTAATTATTAATTATTCATAAATTTCATAAATCCAATTAATTGTGCTTAATGTAATTTAAATTTAACATATTTATTAAATAATATAAATACACATAAACCAAATTAACACATTAGATTCAGTTCCACTGCAACATGCTAAATATGGCCTAGTTATTATTCATTTTAAAATTTTACTAAACTAAAATAAAAAAATTCAAATCTCTAGAATTTAACATGGGGTCTAGAGTAAATTATTTTGCAACCATTAAAAACATAAAACACAGGCCTCCTCCGACTGTCACGCGCTATCATCAGCTAAACAAAGAAAATGAAAATGAAAATCACAAACTAACGAGAAAGACGCGGGCGTAGAAAATGTTTGAGAGAAGCAATCTCACGCTATAAATTTTCTTCCGATTTCAATCCTTAAGCACTCACATTCACATTTGTTTTATTGTTCAACAAAATTCATAATTTTTTTTTTCAAGCTTGAACCTTTAAAAGGAACGGCAAGATGGCAAAGATTGCTTTGGTTCTTGTTTTCTCATTGGCCCTTGTTTTATCAATCCAGTCCGTGGTAGGAGACGAGGCATTTTCCCCGGACCAGATAAACAAGGCTACTTCAGAAATCAAAGACTACTTCCATAGCTTTTCAAGTTCTGCAGGAAGTGCCTCGGAGAGTGTGAAGGAGACCGCCTCGTCATGGACAAGCTGGGCTAAGGACAAGCTCAGGTAAAAACTATATGGAAACAATGTTATTTTACTACATACGCATTTGGTATTAATTGCTTTCTTGGTTTATCTTCACTGGTTTTTGCTGCTACGTTCAGGGGTTACGGCTTGCTGTCTCCGAAGGAATCATTGTCATCGGCATCGGCACCTGCAAATGCACCCGCACCAGCATACGCAAGGTCTTTTGGACCCGGACCTGCCGGTGCACCCATGGCTTAAGATGGGATTCGTGCCAAAATAGTAACTTGTCCTTTTTGGTCCTATTCCAATCAATTTGGACTGCAGATTTTTTTTTCCTTTTTCTTCTTAAGTCTGCTGTATTCTGCAGACTTCAACCATGTATGGTTCGATAATTACTCCAATGTATTATGTTGGCAAGAAACTTGAATAATGCTTGAATACTTTCTCTCGTGAGTTTTTTTTTTTTTTTCCTTATTTTCTCTGCAACGCACCACGGATTAATTTGAAGCAGTCATGTTTTTCTTCCTCCAGTGTGATGATCACAATTCAAAGCACAGATGAGCTTTTACAATAAAATGATCATCGGTTGCTTACCAATACCAAGAGCTTTTGTCCTGGCGCTTATAAGAAAATGCGAAGAACACATCCATGGAAGGTGCTATTTCCAGTGAGGAAAAATTGGATGGTAAAGATTGGTTGCTGAACAATTGGTCCAGGATGGAAAGGGCGCATTTGCAAATTAAGGCGTTTAATTTTAAATATGGTATATAACACCAAAACGATAATTAAAAAAAAAAATCACAAATATGATATGATATATAATTTTAGCAAAATTTATATATGAATTTGATAAAATTAATAAAATATGTTTTGTACTTAACAACATATCATATCGTATGTGATATAATAATTTTTTATATTTTATACATATATGATATAAATTAAATATATATAAATACATAAATTATCAAATTTAGATTTAAATAGGTTTACTTGAATAGGATTGATAATGAGAGGGTATTATTAGCTTTGGCTAACGAGGGTCAAAATCAATCAAATGAAATCCACATTGCTGAAATCAAAGTGTAAACGTCTAAATTATGTAACAGTATACAATTAAACCTGATAGAGAAAAGGTTTTATTCTTCGTTTGTTGTTTAAACATGCCACCAAAATTCAAGCACTTTCGTTTTAGGGCAAAATTGATATGCAATTTTTGTTGAAAGTTGAGCCAAGAGATTGTTGTATAATCTCGCAGGTTCTTATAAAAGACAATTGATCAAAGGCAAGGTCTTATATTTGCCCCCAACAAAACAGTCAAAGAAATTGAGCAAGCAATGAACTCACCATTTCAATCAGCAGTAAATTATGAAGAACGAGACACCATATGCCATTTCAATCATGTTTCCTTTTCTGACAGTGTTTTCAGAAATAATGGGGCAGAGAAATGGTGAGAAAGAAACTACCATAAATTAAAGAGAAACAATTAATACAAGATTTTTCTGTTTGGAACAGTGCTCAATGCCAAGAGAAAACCAAGGCTTACAATGAAGAATTATACAAATATTCAAGATCAAGGCCAGCTCCCTCCACACTCTATAATGTCGTCTCTGATTAATCCAGGCTGCCTCTTCTATGCATATCTCACATTTCGCAACCATGAAGAGCTCTTACTCCTGCGGCTGCTTCCTCACATTCTTGTTGTTATGCATCCAAACCTTGAAAACCTGCCTTTTAACCCCAGACTCAGCACAAAACTTCTCCACTTCCTCCTCATCTTGTTTATTGATCCTCCATCCCAATTTCTCCGCTAACTCCAACATCTTATCCTTCTGTTCCTGCGTAAATTTTGTTCTTAACCTCTTCTTAGACAAAACATAAGTGGGTGGTGGTGGCATTCCCTCAGCGTTGGACTGGAACACATTAAGATCCTCGCTTGAAGACTCGGTTCCACAGCCACCTCCGCTGCCAAACGCCACATTCACTGGTGCAACCATTGCACTTGAAGGACTTGTATGAACTGAGTACCTTTGATGGTGGTGAAGCATGGTTGGTGATGGTAACGGTGGAGGCAACTGAAGAGGGTTAAGCATCAAGCTTCTTCTACTTGAATTAGCCCCGAATTGGATCTCTCCATCAACCTCTTTGCGGTGAAAGTTGCGGTGACAGTCACAGGCAGCACATTTCAAGGCCTCGAGACTTCCTTCTTCTCCACTAGGCATGAACTCACCGCAGCCATCGTAAACGTTTCCACCGATGCTGGCTGCGTGGTTCTTGAGACACTCTCGATATCTGATGACACTGGATGGCTTAGTGTTCGAACTAACCGAAATGGGTGCAACAGCTGCACAACTGGCAGTGACTCGATCCAGGCGTGGAGATCTTCCTTGGCCGAGTGACTGTTGTCTCTGCGGACGATGAACATGATCTAGGGTTTGAGTGCAAGTGAGAAAATCAGTACCATTAAGATTCCCATCTCTTCTTCTCTCTACTCCAGGCGAGTTCTGACCAAAGCCTGCAGAGCCTGGCGTTTTATTATCATTTTCTTCACCTGTTACTTCCATAATTTAAGAAGCAAAACCTTTTATCCAAGCTAAACGAAGCTCACACTAATCATGGATCTTTTTTGTGTGTAGCTTAAAAAGTTGAAACGTTTCAAAACAGATGATGCAAGTAGCTTATAAAGATAGATATCTTGTTGTTTCCCCTTATCCTCCTCCCTATATCGAGCATTATGCTGCCAAAATCCACCGACCCATGCCGCTAATTTCAACCGTTACACAATCCGTCAACTGAGATAAAGAAGAGAGAGAGGCAAGAGAGTTGTTATGGCAAACAAAAAAAAAAAAAAAAAAACCTCAAAGGCTCAAATAACAAAAAAAGACATTAAAGCTGAAATGGGACCAAACTCACAGAACTAGAAAAAAGAGAGAAAGAGATGTGCAAACAGCAGGCCACCAGCTTTTACGCCTTAACCACAACATCAAAGTTGCGTAAACATCTGTAATTAGAAAGAGAAAAAGAAACGTGAAAGAAAAGGAGATAGATTTGGGGTTTGAGTTTGAGTTTTAGGTTAAGGAATTTGCGTTGCTTCTGTGTTCCCAACAAGAGACAGCTTGGTTGCTTGTGGTGAAGCCGGGAAGATAAGAATCAATCTTTAGGACCTAGAAAGAGAGAGAGAATCTAATGAGATTAAGGGGTCTTTAGCTGTACAAAACAACCGACAATGTCATGTTCATCCCTATCCCACGCCCTGCCACATTTGGGTCCCACTCCTTACCCTTCATTATTGCCCTCTCCTCCGCTTCCTAATTCTTATCCTGACCCCCTCTCCCCAAATGACCAAGCAGATATTTATAGTACTGCTCACCCCTGATGCGACGTAGCTTTCGCTTCTGCCATGATCGTCCCTCAAGCCTTAACTTTTTTCTTAGTAAAAACAGGTTTCCAGAAACTAATAAACTCTCCATTACAGACTAAAAGAAAGATCTTTAACAAGTAATACAGATTCAAAACTCTCAAAAGAGAAAGACTAAGAGACAATGAAAAGTATAAATTTTTGGGGTGGTCCACATAGTGGAGTTGTTGTCCTGTTGCTTAGTGTATTGAACTGAAGCATCAAGGCCTAACGTGCGCATTTCTGCAACTCTATAGCAGAACCACGTTTGCACCCGAGCAATGTCTTTACCTTTCCATGATGGAATCGATGGCTTTATTTGTCTCTCTGCTCTATTCCACTTTGTATTGCTTTGGTACTTGGTTGCTCACTGTTCTTTTTATTCTTTGGGTGCAGGACAGCTTCAACCAATGGCATTTCGAGTTCAAAGAATCCTTCATCAAGGCTTTCTATCACATTTTTGTTTCATCACATCAGCGCCTAACTACTCTGAAAATTTTTCCTTATTCATTCATGTATCATAATTCATAATTCCCAATTCAATCAACTCCCCAGCTCCTTTATTTATGTCTTCTCTTGTTTCCAACCATATTATGAACCTCATTTAGCATAATTTGGCAAGAGCCACGTTTTTAATGCTTCATCTTCATTTAAAATTTAAATTTCAACACTTAAAATTTTTTTATTTTTATTTCCTTCTTACAAAAAATATTTTATTTAAAAAATAATTATAGTCAAAGGATAATAAATAATAAAAATGAAGTTTTTTAAAAAAATTTTGAAATAAATAAAACTATAAAAACATAACAGAAAGGACTATTTTGTTAAACCAATGTTGTCATGCAGGTTAATATGAACCATAACGTGTACAAAGATTGCAAATCTTTGTTTTAAGTTACTTAAACAACTATTTATAATATTAATGTTTATATTTTAAGGTTGTTGCACGAAAAAAGTTCAATAGAGTAACTTTCAAAGAAAAAAAAAAGGAGTTCAAATGTTCAATAGAGTAACCGAGGGAAAAGGACTGTAGAGAATTGTTAAAAGTATTTGTTAAGCAAAGCCCATATTCAGTAGGTGATTAAGGTGGGGATAGAGCGCCTGCTTGCATTATTGGATCCATCTTCGGCCCAAACGAGGAGTGGCTTGGAGCTTAACCTAGTTGGCTCGCCCGTTTGAGAAGATAGTGTCGATCACTTCTCGCTTAACCATATTTGAAAGTAGTGGTTAGCGTCTTGTACCATCAGTGCTTGTAGTTCCATCGTCCCACCATCTCCCTGGAAGAAAAGGATTTGCTGCAACCTTATCTCACAGTTGAAGATTTCCAAGTCAAATTGACCAACGCAGCCCAGAATAAGCAGCAGGGACAAATATTAACGTCTTCCAATCAAATGGAACCCTGAGGGTTCAGCAGCGGATCACGAGATCTTGGTGATCTTCTCTATCTAATGAATGGGGAGTCCGCTTTGAAATCGTTCGCCCTGCACCCACCCCCGAGTATATGCTTCAACAGGAATCACGCACACAAGGGTAGATTGATACAATACAAACCTCTGGTAAAATACCTCCCCGTAACCCAACAGACGCCCTGTCTGTTGTATTAATCTTTGAATTCAGATAATCATTCTTCATCTAGATTTTCTATTTTTCCAGTGTTAAAATCAGAAACCACTATTCTATTGTGGCTCTCAATTAAGTAAGTCGGGCTTTATTATAAATGGTCATTGATTAATTAACAATAGAAGGTTCTGACTTCAAACATGTGTGGCTGTTGCAAAGATTTACAAACATGAAGCCAGAAAATAGACAGTTCAAGAGAAGCAAAGCCACATCCAGCAGTGAATTGCATTCTATTAATGTCCTATACGAGACGGTTGACAACTAAAGCTGGTGTCTTTAGAAAGGCCAAAGATATGGGCAGAGTGTTTATTCAAAATCTCAAAGCTGATTTACGACACCAAAGTTGAAAGAATTTACTGGCTTTCAGAACGATACTTTCACTTGAAAGTTTTCCTTTTAACCGCTTGCCCTTCAAGTAGATCATGGATTGTGACAAATCCCAAACATTCTGTTTCAATGACAGTCATTGCCCCCAAGCACAGGCTCTAGTAAAATAACAGACAGAAAAATCATTAAAAAAGCATAGGAAAGAAATGTTAAAACCAACAAAGTTCAAACTTCAACTATAGGAAGGGTAGATCATCCCAAAAAAGGTAGAAGATTGCATCCAGGGAGTATAAGCATGCATTTTCAGAGAGATAAGTGTAGGAAAACACAAGATCATGGATATAACCTCAAGGTAATTTTTGTCATTTACCATGCAAATCTATAGCATAATTGACTCCACATGGAATCCCAATCTACTATTTTATGAGTAAGGTGGAGGGTATGAAATAGGTAGATTACCCATATACGTGTAGTACTTGGCACAGGAATTTCATGTTATCCCTTTTGCCAAAATCAAACCATTTAGGAGTCCTTGCTAGAAGGGGAGAGGTAGGAGGTTTGATCAATTCAACATGAAAGAGAATAGCTAGATTACCCATATACGTGGACTACTTGGCAGAGGAATTTCATGTCATCCCTTTGCCAAAATCAAACCATTTAGGAGTCCTTGCTAGAAAGGGAGGGGTAGGAGGTTGGATCAATTCAATATGAAAGAGAGATAATACTAAAAAAGGGTAAGCATAAGCTGACGGTCATACCATGAGACATTAATGAATCTAAACTTGGGGTGAATTTTGGAGTTCATCGATAACCCCAAAAGGATCCCAAGCCAACGCTAATGGGCCACGTGTGTCAAAGTTTTCTCCATTGTGTCTTTCAGCAGCAGAGGTTTGATATGGTAGGAGTATCCCAGGTAAGGAATGAACTATCTCTATTGATATCTTAATATCAATTACAACTATGCTCAAAATTACTTATTTAACTAGGATTCCACATGGAAATTAAACTGAATTCTTTCAACAGAGGATTATAACAATTTAAAAAGTACAGAAAGTTTAAGGCATTTGGAAACCAGTACCTTGTTCAAAATTAAAGAAACAAGTTTAAAAAACGAAGAACATTTCCTTAAGACAAATCCTTACTCAGGCATTTTACCTTGAACTAGCTGTGAAAGAGATGCACCTTCAGAACAAATTAAGTATACAACCAAAGGGGTGGTGCTAAACTGTAGTCAGCGGTAATATTATCTAAAGTTTGCATGGAATTTTAACTATTAGAATTAGAATCCAAATCCTGAAGACTCCAAGACCATCAATATAGGAGAGCTACAGCAATGACCAATATGGAACTTGCATCAAGCCTAATAAATAGCACTAGAAATAAATGTAAGATATGCCTCTTAGTTACTATCAATTTCAAAGCATAACTGTTCAAATGAATCTTCTAAAAGGCACAAAAAGCAACAACAGGCCAGTTCTTAAAATAGATAATGCCAAATGCCTCTTAATTGGCATCAACCCAACTCAGAAAAAGACAAATCTTTTCCATGAAATGCAACTAATACAGATAACACCAAAATATGCAATAAAGCAAACATTTTCTTTTCTAAGAAAGAGGTCATACTCATACCCAAGGTTGAGAATGCTATTAATGGGGTCGAGAAGTCGGGGCTGCTGCTGCTGCTGATGTTGTTGCTGCTCCTCTAGCTGCGGTGGTGGAAGACTAGCAACAGCGACAGCACTTGACGGCGCTCCTTTGGACTCCACAAACCTCCAAAGATACCACGAAGCAACTGATCTGTACGGTCTCCACTTCTCACACAACTGATCCATCTGCGAAGGCCTCGGCAACTCCTCCAAATTGTAGAGGAATTGAACCCCCTTTCGAATCCCGAGATCATTAATCGGCAAAACATCGGGTCTATGAAGCGAGAAGATCATAAACATATGAACCGACCAAGAACCGATCCCATTGACCATAGTAAGCATGGTAAAAAGCGATTTATCGTCCATATTGACAATCGCCGAGTTCGATAATATCCCTGTCCGGTATTTTCTCCCGAGATCATGAAGGTAACTCGTTTTTCGTCCCGAGACACCAATTTGTCGGAGCTGTTGAGGGGCTATGGAAAGAACAGTTTCAGGAACGACACCATTTTCGCCTCCGCAGAGAGCGATGAAGCGAGTGTAGATGGAGTTGCCAGCTTTGAAAGCAAGCTGTTGGTAGAGAATGCTTCGAGTGAGAGCGAGGAAAGGGGTGTGGAAAGTGTCGAAGGTTGGAGGTGGATGGAGATCGATTAAGGATGCGAGGAGGGGATCAGCGTTACGGAGGTGGCGTATGGCGTTTTCGATCTCGCCTTCGCAAGAGAGGGACCGCGCCATGACTCGTGGAACCACCGTTAGGGCTCGATGTGGAGTGAGCTTTGTTTTGGGAGTTTTGGCGACGGTTTTAGGCTGTTCCATTACGGATGTTGAGGAAATCGTAGCTTGTTGGGAGCCATTAGGGTCGGAGTTCGAGTCAGGGGAGAGTTTCCGGATTTTACTAGGCCGTAAAGGGATTTTAGAAGGAGAGGACGAGGTAAGGGGAGAAACATTGGTGAGTTCCATTGGAGCAGAGGTTACAAAGGCGGTAGTGACGGTGGTGACGGAGGAAACAGCGGCAGTGGAGGCATTTTTCGGATTTCGAGTTTGCGTTTGAGCTTGGGCTTGGGTTTCGGTTGGGGTGGCAGATGAGTCTTTTGGGGGCTGAGATTGAGCCTGTGGTTGAGGCTGTGCCGGGGTTTGTTCTCCCATGTGAGATCGATAAAAATCTGGGTTATAATCTAGAAATCGTGTTGACTAGGGTAACGACGGCGTTATTCACGTTGACGATTGGCGGTGCGCGGCGGGGTTATGGGGAGGAGTGGATGTGGAAGGAAGACATGAGTGAGCAGAGTCACTATAGGAAGCCTCGACAAACCTCCAGTGACTGACTTTTAACTTTTTTTATTTAATTTATATAATAAAATTTTCAATCTAAACTGGGTTTTTAATTCGCTTCTCAGTTGTTTCTTCCAACAAGCGTTGCCGCCTCATTGCTTATTGATATTCCACGCTCGGTTACAGCGCGTGCTGTGGCTGCCCACAAAGGATCTATCGACCTAGCCCAATTCAAGAAGGCCGAAGAGAAGCCCAGTTCAGAAACAGGCCACAGGGTCCAGAAGGCAATTCTTACGGGTCCATGTTGTTGGAGTTTAAAGTTTTGAGCCCAATCAGCTAACTTTTTAAGGATGGCAGCCCACCCAGCGGATTTAATCCGATTCATTTAAAAATTTTTTTTTATAAAATTAAATTTAAATCGAATTATAATTAAAAAATTTGAAATTTGATTAAAATATAATTTTAAATAAATTCGACCTTAGATTCGATTTATATATAAAATTATTTTTTAATTATTTATATAATTATATATTTATATTTATATTTATATTTAATTTTTATTTATATTTAAAAAATAATATTTTATTAATTTTAAATCAAATGCAATTTTATATAATGTTAAATGGAATTGGAATATAAAATTTTCTAAAAAATTTAAATCAAATTAAATTTAAATATTATAAATATAAAATCTGATTGGAACAAAATTTGGTGTCAATCCGACCCGTTGCATTTTATAGGCAATTGGAATATTGAACCGACCGGTGAAGAACATTTGGCGTTCACATGTCCCACACCAAAACTAGCAGTCTGCTTGACTGCTTTTTTCATTATCAACGGCGGCGACCTCGTTTCCTCGTCAGTTTTTTCATTCATAGTTATCACGTGGATCTTTTCTAAATTACTGATGCAAAGATGACAAAATCAGACAACCTTACCTCAAACAATGCCAACTTCCAAGTTTGTGTTGATTCGCTGAACAGCGAGGGCTGGTAGTTGGAGTTCCAATCAGACAACCAATGTTTTCACTTTTCACTTGTAGACATGGATGGAAGAACATAAGAGTCCAGACTGTTCCAAAGAGGAAAAAAGGAGAAGTTACAAACAATGGGATTTTTGTTTTCAATCATAGGAACCAAAAACCTTGTTCACTTGTGGTAAATAAAAACCCTTTTTTTTTAAATAAAAAGCTCCTTGATTCTCAAACGATAGAACTAAATGAAGGATTTGAATCAATAACTCTCTCTTTCTCCTCTTGGACATCAGTCTGGAAGACCCCGCAAGAGCAATAAAAACAAGTTAAATTCAGTTCGAGTGAGGTCAGGGGTGACCACATTTATGGTAAGTTTAAGCTGGAACTAACGGTTCTCTTCTATTACAGCAGGGCAAATGGGCTAGGAGACATGATATACACGGTCTGATTCACTGATTCTGATTCTTTTTTTTCTTGGTAATGTTATATTATAATCTATAAGTAGTATTTACTTCCTTCTTCCTGGCTTCCAGCTCATAAAATCTTCTCTATCAGGATATCCGATCTACAATTGCTGACAAAAAGGCTCCTTTTCTTCTCTCTGGGTGATCCGCGAGTGTTTGCTTATTGAAAGAGACTGTTGGTACAGAGAAAGAGTGTCAGATGAGTTTCAGGGACGATTATGATTATGGGAGGGGGGATCTACGGAAGCCGTTTCTACATACAGGAAGCTGGTATCGGATGGGTTCCAGGATGGGCTTCAGTGCGCTGGGCTCATCTCAGGCTATTCGTGATAGCTCTATCTCTGTTGTAGCCTGCGTTTTGGTTGTTGCTTTGGGTCCTATCCAATTCGGTTTCACTGTAAGTTAACTTCATTTTCACTTGTTTTGCTTCTTTTCTGATTTAGCTTTAAGTTTACTGTCATTTGAAATAAAAAATGGGAGTTCTGAATTGGCTTTAATTTGTTTGTAGTCTGGTTACTCTTCTCCTGCACAATCTGCAATAATCAAGGATCTTGGACTAACAGTCTCAGAGGTAAAATTATTTATTTATTTATTTGGTTTGGTTAACTGAGTGTTCTCTTTGATTTAACTCAGCTAATAAGTCGTATTTTGGGGACAGTTTTCTCTATTTGGTTCTTTATCAAACGTGGGTGCCATGGTTGGAGCAATGGCCAGTGGTCAGATAGCCGAGTATATGGGACGAAAAGGGGTAATCTAGTCACTGGTTTAGCTTTTCATTTTTTTTCTTATTTTGATTTGGATTACTAAGTTTAGCTTCTTATTTTCATTGCAGTCTTTAATGATTGCTGCTATTCCTAATATAATTGGATGGCTTGCGATATCTTTTGCAAAAGTGAGTTCTAATGATTATATTATACAATCTTCACTCGGCTACTTTGGTATAAGATCATTTACGCTTACAACAAAGCTTGCTGCATTTTGCAGGATTCATCTTTTCTTTACATGGGAAGGTTTTTGGAAGGTTTTGGTGTGGGAATTATCTCTTACACGGTAACATGGAACTATGCTTTGTTTATTAAAATCGAACTTTTGTGCAAAAACAATGCTGAGCTTATTGATTGTGTTTATCATGTATAGGTGCCTGTGTATATAGCTGAGATATCACCTCAAAACTTGAGGGGGAACTTGGGTTCAGTTAATCAGGTTGGCTCTGCTTCTGGCTCTGTTTATCATGACTTCATGAGTGTTTTGATGAATATTTATAGAAGGCTTTAATCATTTCTTAGACTACTCAAACATGCATGTTATCTATGTAGCTGTCTGTCACACTTGGAATAATGCTGGCCTATCTGCTGGGACTTTTTGTTGAGTGGAGGATACTTGCAGTTTTAGGTAATAATCTGACAGCTTACTTCTCATGAATGCATCATTTGTTGAAAACAGTTTCTTTTCTTCATCTTCTTGTCTTTTCAAGATCAGTTAACTGTTATTGTTGGAAAAAAAATGGATTTCTCATGGACATCAGTCCTGGTAGACAGTTAGCAGCTTGGCAGAGCTGTTCTGGACACTATTTCAATGTGTCGAAAAATTCATTCCGGTTTAGAGTTGGTTGACGATTGAAATTTAAGGCTTGTGTTTGACTTAGAAAGGAAAGAATTCCAGTTGGTTGCTCACTTGTTTCATTTTTTAGTTTTTTAATAAAGATTTCAAATTCAGAGAATGGTCTCATATGGCTTCATTTGAATATTACTTCTCTAGCCACTTCTTTTGTTGTGATAATCAACTTTCTCCTGCACATTGCATAGTGGTTTTTAAAGCCTTGACCAACAAAGTTTTTGAGATTCGAACATTCTAAGCCTGTTATTGCTCATTTTCAGAGGAGGACACCTCGCATCTCAATTAATTGTTATATTGCTTTAAATCACTACTTGAAGTCATTCCTTCCTCTAAAAATGGGAAAAAGTGAAGAAAAACTTTAGAATTTAAAGTTACTCGATGATGGAAATAGGAAAATATTCACAATCGACTATTTTTACTGATGGAAATTTCTAAATTCATTCTTTGTCAGGAATACTTCCATGTACAATTTTGATACCCGGTCTATTTTTCATTCCAGAATCTCCTCGATGGCTGGTAAGCTTGAGAAGTAGGTTGTCACTCAAGCATGCTCACATAGATAGTTATGATCACCTGATTCAAGTTTCCTTTCCTAATTTTAGGCAAAAATGGGTATGACAGAAGATTTTGAAGCTTCTTTGCAAGTTCTCAGGGGTTTTGATGTTGATATTTCAATTGAAGTGAATGAAATCAAGGTAATAATAAGAAGTTAAACAGCATTTTTTTGATTGCAGTGGTCTGCCATTTCTATGTTTGCAAGTTCTTGCTCAAAACTTCTAATTGTTTTGTACGTTCTTCTCCTCAAATGACTACTTCAGTTATTTATTATTATCATTATTATTTTAACTTCACAGAGGTCTGTAGCATCAACAACTAGAAGAACTACAATTCGGTTCGCAGAACTCAAACGAAGGAGATGTTGGTTTCCGTTGATGGTATTTTAATTGCTCACAAGTTTTATTCTAACTTTCCATTAATCTGAACTGTCCTAGGTCTTGATAGCACCAGAAACAAAAGGAACCTAAGTGGTTTCATGGGCCAATATCTTTCAGGTTGGAATTGGAGTACTTATGCTGCAACAGCTTTGTGGCATTAATGGTGTTTTATTCTATTCCAGTACCATTTTTGAAGATGCTGGTAAGCTTAAGCTTGTTTCTCCTCTTATAGAAACATTTGCCAGACAATAATTGTTGAAAATTTTTATCATTAGTGTTGGTTATTTCTTTATACAATTAGCAGTACGTCGATATGCTTCCCCTTTATCACTAATTTTGTCTTTGCCGGGGTTGTGATATTAGTAGGCCTTGTTTTACTATATTGTCTCCTCAGTGTGTTGGCGTACAAGCTCTGCAGTTTGCTTATGCTTATGCTTATGCTTATGCTTAAATTTTTAATCCTTCTGTTTGCAATTTTGCTGGCTTTACCTGACTATTCTTTTTCATCTTCTTTTTATATCACAGTACATACCATAAGTTTGATGTTCAAGTTAAAAGGCTTAACACAATTTAACCTTGAGCAGGGGTTAAATCAAGCAATGTAGCTACCTTTGGAGTTGGTGCAATTCAGGTATAGCTTGAAGAAATGCCACACCTTTTTCTTTGCATCAAAATTTTCAGTCCATAATGAGAACTTTTGAAATATTATGATCATCGGAATTATGCATACTAGGTCATTGCTACTGCTGTAACCACATGGTTGGTGGACAAAGCAGGGCGCCGTCTTCTGCTTATAGTAAGTTTATTCTAATTTCATTTTCCATACGTTGTTGGTAATGACCTAGCACCAAAAGAGATTATTGTTTGCCCTTTACTTATTTCAGGTCTCCTCTTCTGGAATGACTCTCAGCCTCCTAGTTGTTGCAGTATCATTTTTTTTAAAGGTAATAATATAATGGATTCTGTTGACAATAACCCCTGCGAAAAAAAAAAAAAAAACAAAAAGTAACCTGAAATCTCTATATGATTCAATTGTATTGAAGTTTCTATTTGTTTTACCAAAATTATCACCATTTTGATAATTGATCCAGGATGTCGTATCTAGTGACTCTAGCCTTTACAGCATTACGGGCATCTTGTCGGTAGTTGGAGTTGTGGTATGTTACTTTTCCTTTTCTGATACTGTGTTATTGCTAAAATGCAATTGTAAATTGTCTAATTTGTTCATCTTTCAGGTCATGGTGGTTGCCTTCTCTCTCGGAATGGGGCCCATTCCTTGGGTTATAATGTCAGAGGTATCAGATGTTACATTATTTATCATCATCTTTCATCCAGTGAATTGATAGACTATGCTTACTTTTGTCAAATCTGCTGAAATGGGTGGCAGAAGTGCCAATCATCTAACTCTAAAAATCTGCAAGCTATACGTTGCTAATAACATCATCATTTTATCAAACGCAAACCAACTGTTTAACAGTAAAATTTTGGTTTCTGATGTTTTCACTCAATCTGGAAAGTGGTCATTACTGTTTAACCCTGGTTAACTTTGTATGGTTGAACTCCCAAAGAATGTGTCGCTGTTAAACTGCAGACTGCAGTCCAGAACTTTGACTACTAAAATTGAAGTTGACAAAATAGCTTGGTGATGTTGGATGTTTGCTGGTTATGAAATTACTGTGGATCCATTTCAATCATTTTACTGCTTGAACTTGCTCTTTTGGAAAATCTTCTACATGAGTGGTGAGTATGGTAGAAAATGATAACCATGATCTCCCTTTTAAAGTTGCATCTCCTAATATATGCTCATTTCCCATCAGATTCTGCCGATAAATATCAAGGGTCTTGCTGGAAGCATTGCAACACTTTCCAACTGGTTCATTGCTTGGGTGGTTACAATGACTGCCAACCTGCTTTTAGATTGGAGCAGTGGAGGTACCTCTCTCTCTCTCTCTCTCTCTCTCTCTCTCTCTCACACACACACACACACACACATCCACATCCACACCAGATGATTGACAATATGACAAAAAGCAAAAACCAGAATATCAAAATTAGGCAGTGTTTAGAAGATCATTAACTCAACCTCCCTTCACCTTTGACAGGAACCTTTACGATTTACATGCTTGTCAGTGCTTTCACTATCGTATTTGTGACCCTTTTTGTACCTGAGACAAAGGGAAGAACACTGGAAGAAATCCAATGGTCTTTCAGATGAGCTTTTCTTCTCCTTATTTCATTTTTTTCTTGGAAGAAGCCCATTTCCTGCAGTTTCCATTTTGTGATGATCTCACAGATCTCTAGGTGTATAATTTTTGTTTGCAACCATCTTACTTTGGCATAGAAAAGGAATATTCTCTAGCCAGCATCTTCTGTTCCTGGCTTGTGTTCTAGATGGCTCATATTTCATCCTCAAACAAATATCTGTATTGTCTGCTTATTGGAATGATTAATTCATTTATATTCTTTCGAAGGGCAAATTGCTTTCGCTCTCATTTTGACATATAGACAGAGAAGGCAAGGTAATGGGCATCAAGGTTTCGAAACTCAGTCTTTAAACAACGGATACGATTCACCAATTGCATGTGGTCATGTTTTCAGTGTCAAGAAATCTGATATTTGTACGTGTCATTGAGTTTTTCTCCATCTTTTGATATGAAGATATGAAATTGTTAAGTAGGAGAGTAATTGTCTGATAGTAGACTGATGTGAAAAGACTGAGCAAGATGGGGAATCATTCCTTGAACGAAACTGTTGCGAAATGAAGGTGGTAGATGCCCTTCACACTAAACCTTAGTAAAGAGTAACTATGGTTCAATATGGTCTTTTTCATGTTTTAAATTTTCTTTCTTCTCCCTCGTCCCCATCCAATCACAAACCTATAAAACCTGACAGCAACCCCAGATATCCTTCCCCTGGTTTGGTCAAATTTTCTGTTATTATTACGGGCATGGATCGCAGGCCATATACAATGCGTTCAGCTACACGAGTACCTTGGTCATTATTGCTTCATTAAGAATACATGTTTTGACCCAATAAGAATCAGCAGGAAAGCAAGGACCACTTATCAATTATTGCCATCGTGATGCTTTCCACTTTTAGCCACAGCACAATGGTCTGCATAAATGAAATCTGTAAAAAAACCTAACATGCACTCACCAATAATTGCAATAAATATTTGTCCCTACAGTAAAAAATGAAAACCTTGAGGGCAAGGATTAGTCTGGAAATGCGATGATGGCACATTGATGAAAATTTCAATAAATGTAAGTCTCAACGAGGTGAATGACTAATAAAAACATGGAGAATATAGTACAAAATAAGCTAGTCTCACATGATGGTACTCCAGACATGCATACACGTGCAACAGAACGACACACAAAGGTAACCTGTCTGAATGTAGAATCTAACTCAAAATGTTGCTCGGCTAGGTGGTTATTTTCACAGGATAGTTATCAATGCAATCTTCCCAAGGACCATTACTAGATGGCTTGACATTCCGAAGTGCTTGCCAGACTGCACTATTACATTTGAAACCACTTCCAAAAGCAATTTGCCAGACACGGTTGTGCTTCCGCATCCTCCCCTTGGCCTCAGTATATGCCAATTCATACCAAATGGAGCTTGAAGAAGTATTTCCAAATCGATGGAGAGTCATTCTAGAAGCCTCCACATGTATCGGTAGCAGCTGCAGATTCTTCTCCAGCTCATCAATCACAGCCCTCCCACCAGCATGTATACAGAAATGATCAAATGCCAACTTGAAATCCGGAATATAAGGCTTGACACTGGAATTGAACAATTTCTTCACTAACAAAGTTGTGAAAAACAAAAGCTGCTCACTGATTGGCAGCACAAGAGGACCCAAAGTAGTGATATTTGTTTTTAGTGCACCTCCAGCTATTGCCATCAAATCTTTAGACAACGAAACACCCGTCTTCCCTGCATCATCCTGTTCCTGATACACACACCTAAATGCCTTATCATCTGCTCCACGATGAGTCCTCACCACATGAATAAGCTTATACTTTGCCCAGCTCCTATCCTTAGACTTATTCGAAAGCAAAACAGCTGAACCCCCAACGCGAAACAAACAATTGGGTATCAACATAGACTTCTTGTTCCCAAAATACCAATTCTGAGTAATATTCTCAGTACTCACAACAACAGCATACGTATTCCTATGCACCTGCAACAAATCCTTTGCAAGATCTACCGCGATCACCCCAGCGCTACACCCCATCCCACCTAGATTAAAGCTCCGAATATTTCCCCTTAGCCTATACTTATTCACAATCATAGCCGACAAGGAAGGCGTTGGATTAAACAAACTACAATTCACAACAAGAATACCAATATCCTTGGGGTTGATATTTGTGTTCCGGAAAAGAATATCCAATGCCCCAAACATAACCTCCTCAGCTTCTTCCCTCGCCGCCGCCATGGATGGCGTTGGAGGAATATTATGCATTGCTTTTGGCACATAAGTCTCTTCTCCGAGCCCCGAGCGCTCCAATATCTTGCGCTGGAACTCGAGAGACAATTCATCGAAATCACCGGTCAGCCTGGAGTGTTCCATGAAACGACCATGGGGAGCTTTAAGATGGTCAGGAGCATGATAACAAGAATAATCGACAAGGTAGACGGGTCGGGGTCGGGTCATGATATAGACTGTTAACCCGAACACTAAAATAGCAGAGCAAATGATTATGCTGACTAGATTGTATTGAAGGTGAATCCATAAGTGGCGTAAATCATCGAGATTCATTTGAGAAACTTCGATCGAAATCACCGCGACCAGAGGGATAAAGCAGAGGGTCAAAAGATTGGAAATTAGATAGTGGTATCCCAATTTTACGTACTTGAGATTGACACTTTGAAGGAAATCCGGTAGCCTTCGAGGTTGTTGGATCTGAACACCGAATGACCCATTTCCCGATCCACCATTTGTGGTGGCTACGCCTCCTTGGTTCATGGTGCCGACCTGGTCTGTTAATAATGAACCGAGGGGTGTGACAGGGTTTTGACGGTTATGTAAAACTCGTAAATTTTCAGAGTGGTAACAGGTGTTTTTTGGGACTGACAAAATCTAGAACTAAATTTCCAACCGGACTCCAATGTTTAAACTTTGTTCTGAAAACTGGAAGCTTTAGAGAAAAGAAGGGTAAAGATGGGAATCTAATGCAAGACGTGCGTGTTGAAGGTGGACTCCTTTCCTGTGGCGTGGTTTTCATCATTGCTAACAGGTTACTATTATTAAAGATTGGTTTTTTTTTTTTTTCACATATTTTGTTAAACATCCACGTGAATTTTCATGGCTTGGAATGATTCTGTTTTTAGTACTCTTATCAAAATGCCAGCTCTGATAATAACTGAGGCTGTAGTTAAATTACTACTACCAAACTGCCAACCCCGCTTGGGAAAGGTACGTTAATGGAAATATCGCGGGCCAGCTGGGTTGCGTCAGAGAAACAGCCGTCGAGGTTTATTACCAAGAAAATTGTCTCCGTCCATCGACATTGTTGCTAGTATTATTTTTTTTTTCTTTGTTGTTAAATCATACATTGGTATATTGATTCATAGGGCGGCGAAAGTCGTTCTTCTAGATTTCGCCTTACGTCTATGGACAGGAAATATGTTTGATCAAGTGACGGAAGCCTGGAAAATTGTCAAAGATTGAGATAATTTGGCACAAGAAAACCTGCTTGGACATTGACTTTGCTTCCTGAATCTTTGCCCTACCTGGGAAAAGTTCACTATCAAATTAGATAACTTGGGTCTGCATATTTCGCTCTGTAATCAGCTTTGACACTGATTTGATTTGACTATGGCGGGCTTTGACGGTAGCATCTGGTTTTAGAAATTGGAACTATGGAGCTGACAAATAATTATGCAGACCAGCCTTGCTCGATGTCCACTGGCTAGTGAATCAAACATATTTCACTTGCCTGGGATGCGATTGGCTTCTAGTTTGTTATTGGTATAGCTCGCAAAGCCAATGTAACACGATCAGGAAGATGCTGTCCCTTCAGAAAGCCATCCACCGGCTTTCTTAGTTCTCTTTTAGTTTTTAATCCCTTTTTTTTTTTTAATTTCCTCTCATTTGTACTTTTTATTCTTCATTGTAGTGATCGAATTCAACTAGTAGTCCAGTAATATGATCATACGATCAGAGAGCTTATAAATGCATCTCAAGGGGCATTGACAATATGTAGCCTTTCTTTACACAATGTCTGCCCTTCGACAACTTTTGGCGTCAAAAATAGAGCACAATTGAGGTGGGAAAAGTTGATTTATCAGAAGTTCAGAGCAGTAACACATTTGTGGGCTGTGGCAAAGTAAAATATCAACACACACTATCAACTGAACAGAATAAATGCGAAAGAGCTCCAATAATGGAATCGAATGATGCAGCTGCTAGAGGGCTTCCTTTATGAGTTTCTGCGTGAGAGCTTTGGGCAATCCCATCACACTGTCTGTTGTCCCTACCTGCAAAGATCCCAAACGAAATCTTATCTACCTCTGATGTCAAAATATAATTTTTCAGTTAGTGAAAATCCAGTAGCTACCAAACTAAAAGATGCTGTTCAGATTGGATGCGCGGACAAACGGAATCCAATCTAAGATTACTACGTACTAACTACTTTGAGAGTTTTGAAAAAGGCTTGTGGGGGCTATATATCAAGGCATTTTATCAAGCTATTCGTTACAGAAATATTCATGCATTGCCCAAGATCACATGTTTAAGTAGAACATGTCGATTTTGCAAAGTACAGACAACTTGAAGCAAGAATCATGTTCACTAATTCTTGCCTCCAGTTTTACAAAGTTGCACATCCTACACTAACGTAAATTATTTGCTAATTGGTTAGTTCGTTACCATGTGATTCACAGAAATAATCAAACTAACCACTTGTTTAACATATGGCTTTATCAAAGGATGCTCAATAATCAGTCCTCCAGCAACATGTAATACGGTCCCTTCCTCAATCTGAACAACGAGAAAGAAAACAGATAAAGAAATTCATTTAGCTCATGCAATAAGCAAAATGAGGGGGAAGAACAAAGAAGAAGAAAACTCTTACCAGTTTCTCAATGATCTCATCTGGTATTTCATGGAAATATATCTACATGGCATCAAAAATGAAATTAAAAAATATGTTAAGCCAAATTATTAATATGCTTTTCTCACCCTTACAATAAGTATGAAGTGCCTAAATCAGCATTAGCATAATTCAAGCTTCCGATTCCTACACAGTGCAGATCTCTCTAATGACTGTTTTTTACCCCTTCAGGTACATAATGAATATGGTGACATAACATGCAAAAGTAGGTAGAGTAAAAGGCATCTTTCATTACTATTTCACATGCATTTGATGCTCTTTCTGTGGCTACCATAGGTTGATGCAACTACTGATAATTTGACTAAAAAGCCTGAAGAAATATTGCCAACACACACACAAGGATCGAAAGGATGTTGGAACAGGAGTGGAGTTCAATCCAAAACATTTTCAGTCTATATATTCCTACATGAAAACAGTGTTATAATATATTCGTCACACATGTTAGGGTTCTTAAAAGACATTGTTCTCCTGATGGAACACCCTTCACTAGGTACTTGACACAGCAGGGGAAAGAACATAAATACATGAAGAAATTACACAACTACCACATCATTTAGTTTATGTTGCTCAGATGTTCTCCGTTCATTAACAACACAAAAGTTTGGTAATTATTTAAGCAGGTGCCAAGATTTCTTGTTTGGCCAAAATATTCAAATCAAGAATGAAAGCCATTAATACCTCCACTCTATCCCATGCTCCTTTTCTGAATCCGGTTTTAAGGTTCGTAACAAGAACAGACCCCACAGTTGCAGCATGCCCACCCGAATAGCCTGCACAATGGTTAATCATTAAAGTTTTGAAAGCGTAGAAGAGTAGCGATTGGACTGAAAATATTAACACAAACCTTGTATAAATTCACGTGCTTCTTTCTCATTGGCTGGTTTTTCCCTCACAACACCTTCATAGATCACCACCTCGAGATCATTTAACAATAACAGTAAGGAATAAAAGTGGAAGAGTTATTTTTTCTACAAGATGAAAATATTAAATATGTCTATGCTTACAAGCATGAATTTTCACCAATTGCCATCTATATTTGAGGATACATTGTGCAAATATATTTAGGCACACAAAACATCAGTGCAAGATATGTCCACACAGTAGTCCTGCATAATTTACAAATTATCTGGTTTCTTTCACAAAGAAAGTACTTCTAGCTTAAAGGCAAACGTAAATCTGATTAATTGTGAGTGAGACATTGGTTTGAAAATAGTGGGGTCAAAAGAATCCACACTAATTAAGAAAAGGAAAAAATGCCTTGCAGCATTCATATAAAGAAGCATTAAAATTATAAGGACCCACTGAAAGGTTGTAGGGTGGATTTAATTAACCTACATATGATTTAGGCTTTAACTCCATTCCAAAGAGCCAAATAACATGTGTCACAGAAATAAAATAGATTTTTATCATTAAAGAAAGGGTTTATGGTGGCAATAGATAACTTATAAACTGTTCTTCAAAAGTTTGACACATGCAACACAGACTGTATCCATAATTAAACATGTCAGGAAGTTTGAAGCATATCAAAGGAATAGATTTATACTTGGTCAGAAGTAATTAGCAACGTTGGATCTGCTTCCTTTATGTAATCACCAACGGGGCCCCTGTGTAAGATGGCTTCTGCCTGAGACATTTTCACCAGCTAAGCGTATACCAAGACAATACAATGCAGCAAGCAACAGCAGCAGTGGAAACAGTAAATATAAAGAGCATGCATGTAAGTGAATCAAACAGGAACATAGAAAAGCCGCACTTTAAATGTGTATGTTTGTAGGAAACTTGAATAGTCCCTTATTAAGGCCCACTCTTATTCTTTTGCAAAGATGAGAAATATGATTCAACCTAGGCAGCCCATTAGCCTTAAGTTGCAATTAAATCATGAAACTGGAGCCCTAAATAGCACTTATGCCATTGATATTGAAACAGATGATTTATTTTGTCCAAAAATATATCCTCGGACCATAGATGGCATTTGGTGAAACCATGGCCAATTGCCTAAAAGGGGAGCACGGTTGGTAACTAAACAAAGTCAAGACATACTGTGTCAGCAGCAATCAAAATAGTTGGTATCTCATCCTTCTCTTGATTATCGATAGTTTGTAGCTTTGATAAAATGGAATCAGCCTGAGATATCATTCACAGTAAAATCAATAAAAGAAACTCGAAAAATCCCATCTCCAATTTGACATCCTAAAACAAAGAACTAGACAATAAACACACCCACAAGCACATAAAAAAGGATAAAACACTGCTCAAAGCAAAGAAACATGACATCAATTTTAGGCTCTAAAATTTTTCTGTCAATCAAAACAATCATTCCAAATAAGCACTCCACCATTAAGTAAAAAACAGAACCTTTGCTTCAGCAAGAGCCATGACCAAATCTTCCGGGTTCTCCTTTCTGATATCCTTCTCATCAATATCTGCACTCTATAGAAACAACCAAACTGAAACTTTTTAATTGTTCTAATAAATTAGTGACATTGAAATTTCCTACAGATATGAAAATTACTACCATTAGTGTGAATTCATATCCCATTTCAGCTAATATTTTACGACGAGCTATGGAGGAAGATCCTAATATTATCTGCATTACAATAACAATTAATCAGTTAAATTTTCAACAGAGTTCCAAAATTTTTGGAAAGCAATATTTCTTCTTCTTTTTTTTTTTTTGGATTTAATTCTTGATATAAAATTTTTAGGACAAGACAACAAAAACAAAGATACTTTCGAGTAACCGACCGGTTTTCATCGTACCTTGAACGGACAACTTTTGTCTTCCATTTTAGTTTTGTCTTCACAAAGATCGAGCGAACGAGCGATTGTAAGTAGAGAGAACAGTCAGAGAACGAAGCAAAGAGGCGGCGTGGTGGGCGTGTTTTGTACGCGGACTGAAATGGGACCCTGGACTCGAGCCCTAATTGTCCGTCCAGGGCACAGATTATGGGCCATTCAGCCCTTTGACAAAGCAAAATTAGTTCTTCGTGGAAGCCCAAGACCAAGCCCAAATCCATTAAGACTATTGGCAAGGAAAAATGGGGAAAATTTTTTAAAATTTTTTTATTTATTTGACTACTCAATTTTGAGGAAAAACCAAAATACCCCAATGAGAAAATTAAATAAAAAAAGCTTAAAAAATGGTATCAATATGTGATAAGCTTAGAAATTTATGTTAATTCTTAATAAAAAAATATGGTTTTCTACAAATTTACATAATTAATTAGAAAATAAAATCCATCTCTCAGGAATTTGTAAAGAGGAGTTGAAGGATTACGTGTAGCTTAAAATTTTCAATAAAAAATTAATTATCAAATTTAAAACTTCTTCAAATGAACCACTTTTTAGATTGAATGCTATCAGACAATTATTATATCAAATTATACATAACTTATTCACTAAGTTTAATTAATTGGGCCCAAAGATGCATCAAAATGCATGAATCATAGCCTCTAGTTTCCTTAAGGCAGGATATTACTGCTCCATGGGATAATATCTTTGTTAATTAATTTCTAAAGCATCTAAAGCTGATAAAAATTCCATTGAGAGAGGGAAGAACAAGAAATGAAATACGTGAGTAATTCGAGATTTAATCTAATTAATTTATATGATCATTCTTAAATAATAACATTCAATATTTTTTATTTTTTTTTATCTTTAGATTATTGCTTGTTTAATATAAAATATATATTTATTATACTTGCAAACGTAAAATTATCTTTAGATTACTGTCTTTTTTATATAAAATATATATTTATTGTACATGCAGACGTAGAATTCTACGTGTGTATATGCAGCAGAGAAGTTCGATGGCTTACCAAAGTTGAACCAATTATTAATGGAAATGATTTAACCGAAGGGGAAATGGATTTTGCTTAGATATGACAACTCCCCGGCCTCTTTATTTCTCTTTAAACAAAAAAAAGTGACTTTCCGTATTTCCCACATTGGACGGTATTTAAAAAAAGATTACTCTATGTTTAGGTTAGGGCCAAGGCCGTCTAAATTTTAATATTTCAACCTTTTTTGTTTCTGTTTATGGATATGAATATCTAAGTATTAATTTTACACAAAGCCTATATATTTAATTATATAATATAGTTTTTAGAATTCAGTTCTGATTATTTCTGCATTAAGGTAATTCAGGATACGATCTGAATGTATCTACGTATGGTCAGATAGAAGACAGAAACATTAACCAGAGGATAATATATCATTAAAAACAGGAGCATTACATAGAACTTTGAGTCATGTACCAATGCTATGATCAGTTATGAGTCATACTTGGTACATATAACGAAGCACATATATAAAACAAGTACAGGAAGGTACAACTACGATCAGGAAATGAAAGAGAAACAAGAGCAATAATATATCTGCTTCTTGTTGCGCGGGGCTGCATTTGCTTTATTAATGGTTGTTTCCACCGGCGGATTCTGGTTCATGCTTCACTGAAGCCTGAGATTCCTCATCCTGCAGGAGAACAGAAGAGATATATATCAGTCATATGGCCATGTGGAAATACTAAAATTCATACCAAATAATGTTTGAAACTTGTCCTTTTGACTTACGTGGCTCAACGCTAGCCATGCATTTAGTTAGTATTGCATCAAGTATAAGTGAAAAAACCGGAGAAAAAAGGTCTGAAGAGCGGGAATTAAGTTAATTGGTACTAGTAATGGTAATACCTTTGTTCTTCATCCATGAAATTGCATCCTTTGTTCCCTCCTGCTTTCTTATAAGGGGGTAAGGGCACATGGCCTGCCTCAATCTGCTTGATGTCTTCGACAAGATTCTCATAATGCATCTTCACTTCCTCCACAGTTTTCCCTCCAACTGCCTTGGCTAGATTGTGCCAGCGGTCTGGAGTATCCTTGTCATAGATAGCCAAAGCATTCTCAAACAACTTGTTTTGCTTTGGTGTCCAGCTCGAACCAGAGGCCATTGCAGAAATAACTACAGTGATAATAATTACAATAATAACAATCAAAAAGGTCAGAGAAAATTCAAAAAAGAGAAAGAAATACAGAAGATTGTATGCGCAGAAGAGACCGTCAATGCTGCTCCTCATATAGTAGAGGGAGGAGAGAGAAAAGGAAGAGAGAAAGGGAGGTTTGGAAATGGTGGGCCTGTGGGCTTCTGTCTGGTACTTGAGCTGTTGCTTTCCTTGCAAAACAGCTGGACTTTGTAAGAAACTACGTGGTTTTACTTTTGTTTCCGAGTTAATTTCATGGATTCGCCCTAGACTAAACCTCAAGAAACATAATTCCTGTCCTGGTCGGTTTTTATTTATCAAAGAATATTTCTTCCTATTTCAGTCTCTTTTTTCCTCGCACATTAATAATCATTACTAACCATACATTATCAGTTGGCTAGCTATCTGGGATTTTGTTTATATTCATGTATGAATTCAGCCTTCGCAGTCGCCACAGGCTGGAAAATTTTACTCATTAGTGCCACGTAATGCACCAGACTCGAAGTTTCCCTCATGATAAATGTGCTCAAACTGATTTTTTTTTTTTTTTGCGGGGGGGAGGGGGGGGGGGACAACATTTCACAGAAAGGATCAAAATACATGTATTTATGGTGTTAAATCTGCGGCTAAGGTTAGATTTTTTGGCTGAATATTGTGTCCAAATCCCAAACCCCTTTTTCCCAGATATGGTACTAATTGATTCCTTATTTAAACTTAAAATATTGTGTACAACACTTCACACTTGAATTCAAAGGAATACTTACTATAAGGTTCTCAGATTTCCAAAGTCAGATTTGCATGAAACTTGTTTAAACATTTAAGTAAACGTATCTATATCAAGAAAATCTCTTCCAAGTGAAGTTATCGAAATTACTTTCACTAAGCGATCAAGTTAAAGTACCAAGTGTATACAGAAGTAAGCAACAGCCTTCATCAGGTGGGTCCAGAGTTAATCCAGCGGCTGTGCTCTTCAGCATTCACGGGTGCACCATTGCTAACCAGTGAAAATCTTCACGTTTGAGAGTGCTGTCGAGCTGTATTAAAAAAAAAGTCCCCTTTTTAGTTTTTTCTTTTTAGGTGTTTCTCCGTTGTGAATTAATCTTAAAACGTGACACTGGCTGCCCTTATTTTTAGTCGTTAGTCTCTTCTCAATAACAATATTCCAAAACTTTTTAGCTGGCTGCTAGCTCTTTCCGTACAATTTTGTACTTTTTTTTCTACTGAAAAAAATCAACAGGTGTATCTCTTTTTACCGTGTAAAACTTTGCAGCTCTGCTGTAACAATCTGTCAGTTCTAGATATTGTGGTAAAATTCTTCTTCTTTTTTTTCACTTTATTCAGTTGTTTGTTTGTTTCATTAATTTAGACCAATTATTAAAGGAAAAACAGCGTAATTATTGAAGGAAAAGGAAATAAATTCATACTGATCCTTGGAATCTATGGGTTTTTGGATTCTGGAAGGATAAGCATTGGAATGCTAGCTAAGTTTCATTCAAATTAGCATTTCTGTTTTCATAGGCTGCAATCAAATTTTTTGAGCAATTAAAATGTTGGTTAATTTAAAGCAGTCTCTACTTCTACACCGAAAATCAAAACAATCTTTGCATAATTATTGACATTTTCTTCTATCTTCTAATACAAATTAATGTGGATTCTTACATTGTAGCAGCTATAGTTTAGCTGTCATGACTTGTCGATTTTAAAAGAACTTAATTAAGCATTTGAAACTCGATAGTCCACTATCTCCAGCTAGCTTTTGGCATATGGGTCATAAGCCTAAGCTAGCAAATGATTGTGTCTGACAAGATAAGAGTCATAGTCTTGTGGTGATTATACCAAGCATGTCATGCATTTTACTTGACAGTGTCAATGCTGGAAGTAAACCTATTAGAGTCGTGGACAGATCTTGTATCTAAACTCCCTGGAAACCACCATGTTGTCCCATAATTAATCACTCATGTTCATGTACCCTAAGGGAACAAAGGCTAATCATAGATTTGATCTCAAGTAAGTTCAGTAATTGCTGGTAGTGGGCCAGGCAAATGTTTCACTTTTGAACAACATGATCCTAGAGCAACATAAGAGCAGCCGAAAATAGCCACTGGATCATATGTTGAATTGATCCAGGATGGACGTAAGCTAACTGATCATACTACTATATACTAGTCCTATAATTAGTTTTAGCTTGAGTCATGATTTATACGACCATTATATGCTGCAGTGTTATCGGTCATAGAGCCATGCTTGCACCCGGTACCTCTTTGACGCTTACTGTCAAACTTTACAGGCTGCTAAATATAGCACACTTTCGTTATAGCCCAACAAATATTTTAAACACATAGTAGAAAAAATTCTTGAAAAACCAGTTGATCATAAATGAAATGGTTAAAATTCATTAGTGCTCTTTTTTGCATGAAATGACATCTCACTTTAAGTGTGAGTTACCTATATGAATTATCAATAAAGTCTAATAAATAGGTCATGAGATTAGCCTAGCATCTCATACTCCCCTTGTCGCAGCCAAAAAAAAAGTTAGAATCAAAATTATCCGGGTAATTTCTTTGTGAATATTGAAAATGTATATCGAATTGTATAGAGTAAAGCTCCCTTTACTTTAGTTTGGATATCAATAGGAACATGACAAGAGCTTATGTGATTGACCATGGTGGTTCCCACTTTTTGGAGAATATCTACAAAGAATATCCATTTCAGGCACATATATTTGTTGATGATTATAGAATCCTTATCATCCACTTCAAGAAGAATTTTATTTTTTCACCGGATGCATTTCCTTTCTATTTCAAGATCTTTTCAAGGCCTCCATTTCCCTTTTCCCAGGGTAGCCTAGCATTCGCTCTGCAAGTTGGAGGCTTGGGGTTACGGAATCCAGGACTTTATTACAGGAAAGAACGGCCGCCACTCTCGACCTATCAGTACCAAAAGCACCTTAACCTGCAAAGGTGGTCCTGTTTAACTCATGAAGGAATTTTGCATTGATATGCTTGCTGAAACCAGGGAACCTTTGAGTTTATCATTGTCAGAGGCTCAGAGTTTATTCAAAAAAACTGGTTTAAAGGAAATTAACCACAACAATTCCTGCATAAGTTTTCCGCTAACCTCCAGAAAAAAATTGGAATGCCAAGTAAAATCCATTTGGAAACAAAATGTTTCTTCCGATTCTCTGTAAGTATAGCAGGCCATTATTTCTCAATTCTAATGATGTATAATTAATTAGGTTGATATTGATTAATGTCGAAGAATTCTTGGAATGGAAACATCCAATAGGCAGAAATCTCAGCATTGGCTATCATCTAATAACAGGTGCTTCTTTCTACTTCGTCTTCTTTCTCCTTTATGTTAGGAAAGTGAGGTTTAGCGCCATGTAATTATTTTTTGACCAATCAAAAGTCATGGGCTTTGGTCTTTTGTTTTACACAAAATCCTATTTACTTAATAAAAGAAGGTAGTGCCACAAACCTAGAAAACTAAGTAAAAAAAAAAAGGAGAAAAAAAAAAAGCAAAAAAAATAGAGAAAAAATAGAAAAGAGAGAGTTGATTGAATGAAAGTTGATCCGTAATTCTATTGAGTTAAAATTTTATCAACAGGTTTATGATTCAGAGTTTTATATTCTGAACAGTAAAGATCGAGTTTGAAACTCTCTGTAAACAAATCCAATGTATATTTATTGATTCACTTATTTGATGAAATTTCTCCAATTATCTCTCTAATTGTTGATTAGCTCTAGTTTTAACTAGAGAAGAAATTTATGTATCCATTATTTGACAGTGAGAAATTTTTTTTTTGGTGATTCATGATTTTTTCACGTAAATCTTGATTTGTTTTATTTTTTCTATATTGTTAATTGTTGTATATCACTGTGGATTTATTGTGATATATTGCTTCTGCGTTATTATGTTTATTGCTTTAGACCCAACACTTGGTATCAGAGCGAGGGTTATTTTGAAACATCGATATAGAAGTAGCCTAAGACAGAAGTAAATTCTATTTGAGATCATGAAGAATGATACAGGTTTCATGATAAAATTGACAGCATCAAATTATTCAATTTGAAAGCTTATAATAGAAGATCATTTATACTGCAAAGATTTGTGTGGGTCGGTATTGGGTGATTCAGTTAAACCAACAAATATGAAAGATAAAAGCTGAAAAAAAGTTAGGTAGAAAGACACTGGCAACAATAAACAAATGAGCTTATATCAGTGTGTTCCATCATATAGCATAGGAGATAGATGCCCACACTATTTAAAAAAAATTGACAGCATTGTATGAGAAAAAAACAAGTATGAATAAAGTTATGCTTATTAAAAAAGCTTGCAACTTTATAGTACATGGATGGATGATCGATTATAGAGCACTTGAGTGATTTTTAAGATATATTTAATCGAATAACTACTATGAAGCTTAAGATGGATGATGAAATGAAAGCATTATTTTATTTGGGTTCATTACCAGACAGCTAGAATACTCTAATTGTGACTATTCTTAATTTAGCTCTTAATTATAAAGTGATATTAGAGATGGTAAATGACAATATGCTTAATGAAAAAGCAAGGTGAAAAGATTCAGACCCTGAAAATCAAGCTCTGATCATAGAAAACAGGGATAAAAATATCGACAGAAGTCAAAACTCAAAAGGTCATAGTAAGTCTAAATATAGATCCAAGTTCAAAGATAAAGTGAAGTGCTTTCATTGTGAAAAAACAGGTTATATAAAATGATATTGCAAAATCCTAAAGCCAGAGCAGAAAGATGAGAAAGGTGAAAGTTCAGATGATGGCAATGTTGTAGCAGTGAATTCAAATAGTAATTCAATTATTTTGATTTGTACACATGATAATTGTAATCATGTTGGTGATCCCGGTATTGATTGGATAGTTGACATAAGAGTGACATATCATTGTGGTCCTAAAAGGGAGTTATTTACAAATTACAAAATAAAAGACTTTGGTTGCACCAAGATAAAAAATAAGAGTGTGTCACAGATTATTAAAATTAGTGATATTATTGTACAAACTAGTACGGGCTGTATGTTGACTTTGAAAAATATTAGACACATTTCAAATATAAGAATGAACTTACTTGCTATTAATATCTTGATGAAGAATGATATGAAAGTCAACAAAAAAATGAGTAGTGAAAGCTTCTCAAAGGATCTATGATAGTTGTAAGAAAAAAATTATGCTGCACAATGTATAAGATATGAATGTAATTGGACGACAACCAGATAAATAACATTGAGAATGATGCTTCAAGAAATTTATGGCACAAAGAGGCTGGCAAATATGAGTGAGAAAAAAGTTACAGGTTTTGACAAGGCAGTCTCTCATTTTCTTAACAAAAGGTATATCTCTCGATTCATGTGACCGTTATTTATTTGATAAGCATCGTAAAGTTTTTTTTCATAAGAGTTTTTAGAGTAAAAAAATATATTGGAATTGATTTATTCTAACGTATGTAGTCTTATTGAAATTGAGTCATTAGAGGATAGCAAGTATATTGTTACTTTTATTGATGATGCTTCACATAAAACTTTGATGTATATGTTAAAATATAAAAGTCAGGTATTATAGTATTTTTAAAAATTTTATGCAATGGTGGAAAAGATGACATGGTTACCTTTAAAGTGTATTTAAACTAATAATGATGAGAAATACACATCTAAAGCCTTTGAAAAGTACTGTTCAAAGCATGAGATCAGGCATAAGATGATAGAACCTAAAATGTAGTAACATAGTGGTGTAGCTGAAAGGATAAACCACACCATTATGAAAAAAATCAGATGTATATTGAGGATGATAAATTATCAAAGTCATTGTGAGGTGAAACAGTCAACAAAGCTTGTTATTTACTTAATAGATCATCATCAGTTCTTTTGGGTTTTAACATTCTAGGAAGAGTGTGAAAAAAAATGCTTCATACTTTCACTTGAAAATTTTTTGTTATAAAGCATTCATGTATGTGTCGAAAGAACAAAGGTCAAAACTTGATAATAAAGCTATATAGTGTATGTTTGTAAGATATAGTGATGAAAAATTTAGTTACAAGGAATAGGATCCAATGAAGTAGAAGACGGTCAAAAGTAGAGACATGATCTTTCATGAAAAAAAATCATAGTAGACCTTGAAAAAAAAAGACTATATGGGTTACTGTTAAGTGTGATGTTTCAACACCGACAAAGAATTCACAGAAAAAAGTTATAAATGATAGAAATGAGTAAGAAACAAAACTTGAAGTTATGAATGAACCAGCCACAGTTAGTGATGAGTCAGATACAATTAATTTTAAATAGGAAGAGCAATTCTTTCAACCTTAGAGTGTTAAGCAGATATAGCTACCTTCAGTATCAAATGGTGTAGAGTTTCAACCAAAGAGATCTACTAGAGAGCATAGGCCATCTATCAGGTATCTAAGTTTAAATTTTATTTTAGTTACCAGTGAAAAAAAATCAAAGAGTTTTCAAGATGTGCAGACTACTCCTAATAAAGAGCACTGATTAAAAACAACGAAAGAAAAGATGAAATCATAGCAAAAAAATGGTACATATAATCTTGTTAAACTTTCAAAAGAGAAGAGGTCGTTGAAAAATAAATTAGTGTTTAAATTGAAAAAAGATGGTGATAAGCTAGTGAGGAACAAAGCTTGACTGATGGCAAAATATTTTTTTTAGAAATCAGACATCGATTTTGATGAGATCTTCTCTCCAATTGTGAAGATAAGTTTTATTCAAGTGGTATTAAGATTAGCAACTAGTTTGAATCTTTAGCTTAAGTAACTTGATATCAAGACTGTATTCTTGCATGGTGACTTGTAATATGACATTTATATGAATCAGCCTGAGGATTTTGAAGTGAAAAGAAAAGAGCACTTAGTTTGCAAATTGAAAAAAAATTTATATGGCTTGAAACAAGCTCCACAGTAATGGTACAAAAAGTTTATTCTTTTATGGTAAACCGTAGCTATAAAAAAATGGTAGCGAATCTTTGTGAATATATCAAAAAATTTCTTGATAGTAACTTCATTATTTTTTTATTATATATTGATGATATGTTGATTGTAGGATAAGATACTGGTATTGTTTGAAGGTTGAAAGAACAATTTGTTTAAGTTTTTTGACATAAAAGATTTAGGTCCAATAAAGTAAATTTTCAATATGGACATTATCCGTGATAGGAGAGCTAAAAACTTATAGTTGTCACAGAAAAAGTATGTTGAAATGGTACTTAGTAGATTCAACATGTAATATGCTAAATCAATTCGCAGTCCACTTGTCAACCATTTTTATTTTAGTAAAAAATGTTGTTCGGTGATTAAAAAATAGCAACTAGCTATGTCTAGTATTTTTTATTCTTCTATAGTCGATTCTTTTATGTATTTTATGGTTTACACATGGCTTAACATTGCTTATGCAGTTAGTGTAGTGAACAGATTTTTTTTAATTCAGGAAATATTCACTGGGAAGCAGTGAAATAGATTTTTAGATATTTGAGGGGCACTTCAAAAATGTGCTTTAGTTATAGAGTTTCACAACCAGTTCTAAAAAATTTACTGATGCTAATATGACAGATGATCTTGATGGTAAGAAATTTACTTCAAGGTATTTGTTCACTTTTGCAGGATGAGCTATGTCTTGGCAGTCTAAGTTACAAAAGTGTGTTACTTTGTCAACTACAGAAGCTGAGTATATTGCAGCAACCGAAACAAGTAAAGAAATGCTTTATATGAAATATTTTCTTCTTAAGTTTGGATTAAATCAAAAAGAGTATGTGATATTTTATGATAGCTAAAGTACTTTAGATTTGAGTAAGAATGCCATGTACCATGCTAAAATAAAGCACATTGATGTTAGATATCACTGGTTACATTTAATGATTGAGGAACAACAAATGCTATTAAAAAAAGTTCATACTGATGAAAATGTAGCAGATATGTTGACTAAGACACTTCTCAAAAAGAAGCTTGAGCTCAGTAACTTGGCCAAAATGGGTTCCTTGACCAAAGTAAATTATAAATGAAACTGCTATGGTGATGAATCTCCTCCTAATGAGGCTGAAGGAAAAAATTGTTAGGAAAGTGGGATCCAGCCCTATGTAATTGGTTTTGGACCAATCAAAGGTCATAGGCCTTGGTCTTTCTTTTTACACAGAACCCTAACTATTTAATAAAAGAAAGCGGTGCCGCAAACCTAGAAAACCAAGAAAAGCAAGGAGAAAAAAAAAAGCTAAAAAAATAAAAAGAAAAGGAAAAAGAGAAAGTTGGTTGAATAGAAGTTGATTCATGGTCCGATTGAGCTAAAATTTTGTCAGTAGATTTATAATTCAAAGTTTTACATTCTGAAAGGTGAAAATCGGATTTGAAGCTCTCTAAGAACAAATTCAGATATATTTGTTGAATCATCTATTTAGTGAGATTTTTTCAATTATCTCTCTAGTTATTGATTAACTCTAGTTTTAACTAGAAAAGAATTTTATATATCCATTATTTGATAATGGAGATTTTTTTTAGTGATCCGTGATTTTTCTCTTTACACTAAAAAGTTTTTCACGTAAATCTTGGTGTGATTTATTTTTTCTATGTTGTTGATTATTGTCTATTACTATACGTTATTGTAATATATTACTTTTACATTGATGTATTTATTGCTTCAAGCTCAACACTTTATATTTCATTATTTCGACTGGACGGAGGGGGGTTCCCTTTGGTATCAAAGTGGTCTAACCCTGTCCTGGACAGAGATTCAGTGAACAATGTGGTGATCATTTGTTGACAGGTACATCTAGAACATTAAGCACTTGCTTTTAATTGTGATATATCAGGCTACCGATATTTTGGAATCCTTATCACCCATGTCATTTCCACAACAAAGTGATCTCTACTGATACCATTTTCCTGCTATCAAGATCTTTGAAGGACTGGAATAATTTTATTCTCTGCTGCCCCCTCCTTTCAACTTGGAGCGTTTTGCCATCTCGGGCTCTTTAATTATTGTTTCAAATTGCAAGATGTGGGGGCATTGAATTGTTTCGGCTTAATTATTCCTGCTCAGGGTCAGGGAACCATGAATCTGCTATCTCAGCGTAACCTTCTTCCAAGGCTAAATGTCCATTGTGGGGACCAAACTGATGCATCCAACACGCAAATAAGTTTTTGGGGAATATTTGAGGAAAAGGAAGTAACCTTTATAGAAAATTCATTCGCCGGCTGAAATAAGGGAGATGATTGATGGGGACAAGCTGGACAAGTACTATTCCATTGATCACTGATGGTTCAGAATCGAACTTTCCTCACAAATTAACTGAGCAGTACAATACTTGGAGAAGTGTACTATTGGAACCTGCAAAAGAAAGACAAAACAATTGCTCATGTATGAAAGGATTGTTGATTAGGTTCTGAAAGAGAAAAATACCTGAAAGGAGGGAGCCAATAAAAATTGAGATGGATAACTCCAAAAATTAGATAGGCATCAATCTTTGTGAATTCCCACTTTGGCTGAGCAAATGAAGTTGGATCGTCGGGCCTTCTTAAGATCACATCAGGAGATATCGGTTGGCTGAGTGATAAGAGAGGAAGATTCTGCCAGGCTGTATAAGATGAGCAGAATCTTGAGATTCATAGAGTTGATAATCAGTGATGAAAGACTCTATTGGACCTTATATGCGATATGTTCAGATGGAGATTCCTCTGCCTTTATGTTGTTTTCTAGTCAATGTCATCAAATTAGAACATCAAAACAAAAAATATGGGGTCTCCCCTTTGTATATATGCAGATCAGGGCATGGAGATGGAGTGTTATTATCACTTCAAAAAACATCAGATTTCTTGTGTTTAGCTAGCTCCTGTAAGAAACTGGGATTGGCCTAGAACTAGGTGATTTTGAGCCATAACCCAAATCTGTGTCATTCGAGTGCAATTTCATTTCCAAACACCATCCATATCATGAACCTTATATCATGGGCTGGCAAGGATTATCCCTTAGCATCCAAACCCAATAATCCACTTGAGACACAACTCACCTGAGTTTGTAGGGACCCAACATCCTTAAAAAGAAAACCCAAACCAATCAGCTAGTTTTGTCACCAACCCAATATCACGGACTTAGAATCCATTGGACTATATGTCAAAAAATGAATTACATCGATACAAATAATTTTTTTTTCAATAAATTATTATTTAATAATGGTCAATATTAAATAATTTTTTTTTACCTTAGACCTCTTATGTTCGGTAACTATTTTGAACTTTGACTAATATGAAATCGAATTTGATCAAATCTTATAAAGGAACAAATTATTTTAGCTTCTATTTTTTTTATTTACAAAACTTTTAATTTGGAAACAATTTCACTCTATCTATTTAAAACTTAAATAAAATATATTTTTTAAAATCACAATCTAAAATAAAAATAATTATAAATTTTAAGATTTAAATTTTAAATTTCTTAAAATTATTTTTAAAAATTTATATAAATTTATGAATTAATCTAAAAAATAAAACTCTTATATGATGAATGTTCAAATTAAAATATGTTTCTACCATCTTTCAAAAAGATTGTATCAAATAGAAAGGAAATGATTTCATTGTCAATATATATATATATATGTAATTTTGTAAAGATAAGATCATGCAAATTTGTAAAGATAGGATTGAAGCATTCTTTTGTAAATACTGTCTACTTTTACTTATCTAATTATCTTGTTGTCTTTCTCTAACAGTTTCAACTTATAAAATCCTATTTAAAAGTTGGTGAGACCAAGTCAATCTGCCTCCAGCTTCGTGGCTGCTTTACTATAAACTTTTGAGCTAATCAGCTCATGTCACGTCGACGCCGTCATGACAGCGCAAAAGCGTGTCCTTTTGTCGTTACCAAATTGGTCCGCCAGCCTACATGTTCCTTAGCCAAGTTGGACACGTAGCTTTATTCTGTTTCCATTTTTATTTAAGTGGTATTTTAGTCACGTAATTTTCATTGCTTTCTTTTTTTTTTTTTTTTTGAATTAAAATCTTATCATGTCATATCATCCTGGAAAAACTAAAGTTGAGAAATTATTTTTAAATTTGAAATTTAGATAGTAATTGATTTTTAAAAAAATATTTATTTTTTATTTTTATTTTAAAAAATAAAAAATGAGTGAAAATATATTTGATTATTAAAAATAAAAATAAAATTCTCAAAAATAAAAATAAAAATGAAGTAGAAATATGAAAAAAATATTTTCAATTATGAAAACAAAGAATGTAATTATTTTTTCTTTATATTTTGCAAATTATCATATTTATGTCATTAAGTAATAAATATATATTATATTTATTATTAAATTTAATATCATTGAATATTTTATTTATTTTTTATTTTTACATTTTAAAAAAATAAATTTTATTTTCGCTTACTAAATACATTTTGTTAAATAAAAATAAAATTTTTTTCAAACCAAACAAAGTCTAATCTTTTGCTTGCAAATTTAAATTTCATCCATAAATTAAATAATTTTTATATTTAAATTTATCAAAATTTAATATTTTATAAATAAATTATGCTATGAACAATTTAAAATAAATTATTAATTACAACTTCGTGACGAAGTTTCAAACTTTTTTTGTTATGTTATATTTTAATTCTAAATCCAATCATAGGATTGAATAAAAAATATGTTGGACGGTTAAAATGATGTTACACGTGTGCTGATACGTTGCCTTTTTTGAAGATAAAGCTACGAACAATAATAGACGTTAAAAATAAAAAGGTTTTCAAGTGGAAGGAAAAACGATATAAACGCGTTGGCTATCGGTGGTCCACGTGGGAATCCGCGTTGGAAATTGCCACGTCAGTCACTATCTCTTTTTTGTAGTTTAATTTTCCTTTTCATTTCAGTCACTGTAGGGCACGGCAGCAGTTTCGTATTGTGGTCGCTGGATGAAAGGTGCTTTAGATTAGATGTTTGACCATCAAACTTTAAATTGTTTGACTCCCAATAGATGCTTCATGCTTTCACATTTTTCTATGCAAAAAATTCTACTAGCCATGCAAGATTCAATGATTAATGAGATAAAACAAGAAGAAGAAAATGACTTTGCGCAGACGATCAAATAATCTTGAATGATTCAAATTTGTAGTATTTGATTCCACACGTTAATATCTTTTATTTGTAATAAAAAATAATAAACAATATATTATTAGTTATTCATAATTTATATTTTTAAAATAATCATTTAATTATTAATTTTTATTTAATTATTTAAATTTAAATTTTTTTAACTCAATCGTTAATTTATTGAAGTTATCTCGAATTCACAATTTGTAATAATTATTTTAAATTATCAGATACAACACATTTTATTTTGATCTGAAATATCAAATAATCTATTTATCCTGAATTTTTTCTTACAAAAAAAAAAAATTCATTGATGTGATACTGTTATATCAATTATTAAATATTACTTGACACTATCATATTATTTTTTATGATAGTTATTAATATGCCATGTAGCATATTAGATAAAGCAATAATGATATATGGTACATGTTTATTGTTGTGATAATGTCACATTAATATATCATCAAGAATTAATGATTGAATAACAAAAATAATTATTAAACTTGATTAATTAAATTAAAATATTATTTTAAAATATTTATATAATTAAATGATTAATTATATATTTTTCCTTAAAAAATAATATTAATGGAATCATTTGAACTAACAATGGAATGAAGATTTATCGAATCATATTATTGATATAAGAATGGTTAGATTATATCTATTATGAAATATTAAATGTTACAGAGATTAATAAAAAATGTATTTATGATTTTGTCTTTAAAGAAAATATAACTCAATAGGAAAAAATTATCTTTATTTATAAAGTCATAATTTAATTTATGATTATTAGATGTAAGATTGTTTCCTTTCCAAAATTCGTAACATTTATATATGAATTTGATTATATAAATGATTTTACATTTATATATGCTAACATAATAATAATTTTTTAAATAGTAACTTAAAATCATTTATGATACTTGTTACATCTACTTTCTTAATTAATAAGGTTAATTTCCACGTTCATCGAGTCTATACATACTCAATTATCATATCACCATTAAAAATGATCAAATTATTTGTCACAACAGAGGCTCAACTTTACTCCTTCGCCCATCAAAAGATTTGTCCAACAATTACCATCAATGTCTCATTAGGAAATCATCTCGTAATAGAACAATGATCTTCAATTTATTTAAAATTATTAAATATAATTACGTTAAACTAAGATTATTAAATACAATTCACACTTGTTCACATGTCCTTTTCTCGAATTTTACATGAATTTTTTATCAATTGTCAATAACATTAGTTACATTAAGGGTATAGTAAAGTCGAGTCGACACAGTTAGAAGCTCGAGCTCGACTCTGTGAGAAGCTCGAGCTCGACTCTCAACTCACGGTTCGATATTTGGCTCGAATTTGATCGAGTTTTATTTTTCTAACTCAAGTTCGATTCGTGATCGAAATCGAGTTACTCAAGCTCGCTTGATTAAACTCGATTAATATGTAAAAATAAGCTCGATTTTTATACTCGATAAGAGCTCGATTATTTGTGCTCAAATTCGAACTCGAATTCAATATATTTTATTAATTAAAATAATAAAAAATATTTAAATATAAAAGTTCGATTAGGCTCGCGAGCTACTCGAGTCGGGTATAAGAATACTCGAACTCGACTCAATCGATGAATCGAATTACTCGAATTTGAATTCGACTCGATAATAATCGAACCAAATTTGAGTTTTATTCAAATCAAACTTGAGTAATTTGTGAGTACTAATATATCATTTACACCTCTAAATTACATCACTAAACTATTATCCCAAAGTAAAAAAAAAAAAAAATCAAAGTACAATATTTTGAACACTTCTTCCCTAAACTTCTTTCATATTATGTGTATTTCACCTTCTTCATCCAAAGAATTCTAAATACTTAATTGATTTAAATGTCAAAGCACCTCTTAAAGAATTAACTCCTTTGCTTTTTTACTGTATTTTCTTGTTGTCCATACTTTCCTAGTACATGTACAAATTATTTCCTACTCTTTTTCTATGTCACCATCCCACTCACTTGTGCCCAAAACACCATTAATCAACAATACCTTTTCATTCTGCCATGATTATATATATTAAATTGAATTTTAATATGTGTTTCGTAAAAAATATTATAAAATATTGACACAATTATATAACAGTTACAGTAAGATCAAAACTTATGCTAATGTTGTTAATCAAATTAATCTTTACACGTGGAAACAATAATTGATGGTAAGCTTTCTTTCCAAATGCAATGAATTTTAAAAATTACTATATTATGACAATTCAATATATGGCATTAATGCATCAGTTAATCATCAACAAAAATGAACAGAAGTAAATGTTGCTCAAGAAACAAACTTTATACTATATATATATATATATAGTAAAAAAAAATTTTGAAAGTAAATAAATTGTTCAATTTTTATATTAGAGTAAACTATATCTATTTAATAATTTAAATTAAGTGATTATAAATTATACATTCAAAATAATCTTAACAAATAATCATAAAAAAAACTTTAAATTCAAGATTTTTTTATTTTAAAAAATAAATTTTAACCGATTGAATTAATAATTTATTAATTTATTAATATATATATATATATATATATATATATATATATAGACAATTTGGGATGGGGCAGAGTGGGTCAAAAGAAAGCACTACCAATAATATATTCATATTCCAAGCAAAAGAAAATCAAATCCTGAGAAAAAAAAGAAACTTTGGAGTTGTCCTTTTATCCACAGTTTCATTGCTAGTGGTACCCAACTATTTGTTTAATTACGACATATGCAAATGATATGAAGTTAAACGAAACGATTCATTGTTTTTTGTATATTTACAAAATTGTTGTTTACCTAAGCGGGCTTCCACGACCAAGACACAATCTTTTGCATAGTTACCTAGTCAATAAACCAGGAATGAAAACCCACCATCCTCGAAGCTCTGGTTCAAACCCATGGCTCGTCTTGTCTGACTGGTTATATAAGTGAGGCGTTAGAATCTTTGAGTTTGTGGAAGGGCTGATTCATTTAATAGCTCCGGTGGAGAGTGAAAGCGACACAGTATTGGCAAAAGGCCCGGCGGTTGAAGAAAAAAAATCTTTTTTTTTTCTCATTAATGTCCCCTGACCCCCGTCTCTTAAAAGCCCGTGTCATCATTCATTCTTCTCTCTAGAAACAACAAAAACAACCCTTTTTTGCTTGTTAGCTTAAATTCAAGATTAGCGTTGTAAATCTTACGTTTTTGTTTTGTTTTTTTTGGACATAAACACATGCAGTTCAGTTTAAAATTTTTTTATTGTTTAAATGCTTAAATTATTTATCTGGGGTCGGCGGTAACAAAGGAACAACATCGAATGCAGAATCAAAGCTCGTGATTGGAGGTAAGAATTTACGAAGAACAAGAAAATTTTAAAATTTTCTAAATACATATTTTCGCTCTGTTTTTAAGTTTCCCATTTCTTTATTTTTATTCTCCGTAAATTAAGTAATTACATAAAATGTACAGACTGGTAAGAGAGAGAGAGAGAGAGCTCTTTGATAGTAATGCTAATGGTCAACATAAAAAACTAACAGTTCTTTTGTAAAAAAAAAAAATTGTAAAGATTTTTATTTTATTTTTTCTTTCAAGGAAAAAGAAGAAGAAGATGAGTCAGAGACTTAGCCTCCATAGAGCTTCATGAATATCAGCTTCACATTACCAATGGAAGCTCGAAGAAGTGTGCTGCTAATCTTCTTGTTAGCTGTAATCTTGTTCTTGATTCAGTGCGTGCTGGCTCAGAGAGTTTCGATAAGTTCTCCCATCGAACGGCGGGCATTGCTCGATCTCCGCTCATCATTAGGTCTCCGAGGCAGGGACTGGCCTATCAAGGCTGACCCTTGCACATCATGGCTCGGCGTTCAATGCCAAAACGGCGCCGTCAGGAAAATCACGGTTTCCGGTTTAAGAAGAACCAGACTTGGACGACTCAATCCCCGGTTCAATGTTGATTCTTTGATTAATTTGACCCGGTTAGTTTCCTTCAATGCTTCCGGGTTCTCGCTTCCCGGGTTAATACCGGATTGTTTTGGAACCCAGTTGATAAATCTCGAGGTTCTTGATCTCCGGTCATGCAATGTCTCTGGTTCAATCCCTGGTTCACTCGGCAACTTGGGTCGACTCACTTCCTTGTATCTTTGTGATAACAATCTTGCCGGTTCAATTCCTGCTGCATTGGGACAGTTAAGGAATTTAAAAATTCTTGATCTTTCAGTTAATTCGCTTACTGGTTCAATTCCTCAAAGTTTTGGCCTTCTTGGAAACATCGAAAGGCTTGAACTTGCTTCAAATTACTTATCTGGGTCAATTCCACCTGGTTTAGGTTCATTAAAAGGTCTTCAAGTGTTCAATGCCTCGGATAATAATCTTTCTGGTTCAATTCCCCTTCAGTTTGGTAATCTTTCAAGGTTGGTTGAGCTTGATCTTAGTAAGAATTCTTTGTACGGGTCGTTGCCTGAGGAATTTAAGATGTTAAAAAGTTTACAAAAGATGGTGATTGGGGACAACGAGCTAGAAGGACGTCTACCTGTTGCTTTGTTTTCAAGTCTTGTTGAGTTGCAAGTTGTGGATTTGAGTGGGAATAGACTTGATGGCGCTCTTAATGGTACATTTTGGTCAATGCCTAATTTGCGGTTCCTTGATGTATCTAGCAACAATTTTACGGGTCCTTTACCGGGACCTAATTCTAATAGTAGTGCTGCTACAGCTGCCGTGTTCAATCTGTCCAACAATTTTTTATATGGAACTTTGAATTTTTCCTTTGGGATGTTTAAATTTATTGATCTATCTGGTAACTATTTTCAAGGCATGGTAGATAATGACAGTGAAAGAAATGCTGATATTGATAAGAATTGCCTTCAGGCTGTGCTGAGGCAGAGGAGTTTGGAGGATTGTAGACTGTTTTATACAGAAAGAGAGCTAAGTTCTGATAATTTTGGAGCACCAGACACTCTACTGCGACCTCCTGCAGAATCTAGTTCACAGGGCAGGAAACGATGGATATTAATCTTGGCAGGAGTATTTGTTGGACTTGGCTTCATTGTAATTTTGGTATTGGTGCTACTACTGATCTTGAGACGGTGTGATAAGGGCATTAGAAATCAAAGGGAAAGTGCAGATGCAGGGCCTGTTCCAGAAGGAAATAGTCCTCACCTTCCAAAAGATCCTACAAACATAGCTGGTTCTGGAGATTCATTTACATATGAGCAGTTGCTCCGAGCAACCGGTAATTTTAGTGAGACAAATCTTATTAAGCATGGTCACTCAGGAGACTTATTTCGTGGTATCTTGGAAGGTGGGATTCCTGTGGTCATCAAAAAGGTCAATCTGAGTTCTTTCAAGAAAGAATCATACATGATGGAATTGGATTTATTCAGAAAGCTTTCTCACACGAGTTTTGTCCCGCTCTTGGGGCACTGCTTGGAGCATAAAACTGACAAGCTTTTGGTCTACAAATATTTGCCAAATGGAGATTTGGCCAATTCCTTTTACAGGGCTACCAACTCGGAGGATGATAGTTTAAAGTCCCTGGATTGGATTACAAGGTTGAAAGTAGCTACTGGAGCTGCTGAAGCCCTATACTATTTGCACCATGAATGTAACCCTCCCCTTGTTCACAGGTAGCGGATGCTAGAAACTAGAAATGTCTAAGATCTATATGCCAATAGCTACTCGTAGCTGTCCCTTTCTCCATTTTGAATTATGTTGCTAAGATTCTTTTTGAAACTTTTCACTAGCTTTATGATTTCCTTTTCAAAAGCTTCAATATTTAATGCTATATGACTTTTGGTGATTGAAGGGATGTTCAAGCAAGCAGTATCCTTCTTGATGACAAATTTGAAGTGAGACTTGGAAGCTTGAGCGAAGTTCGTGTCCAGGAAGGGAATACACACCATATTGTGCTCACAAGGTTTCTCTGGAAGCCGCAGTAAGTCTTATACAAGTTACTCTTTTTTATCATTTTCAAGCTGTCTATTAGCCAGGAAGTATTATATAATTTGTCTATCCTCTTTTATTTGGAGTTTGTTGAATTAATCTAGGAATAACTTAATAGATTTTATTGGTTTTTGAAAACCAACTTGATATATTATTTGGTTTTTGTCTGTGGTTTGGCTATTCCTTTTAGTCCTCTGTGCTGCAATTGCTTTAAAACAATCGACTTTCATTCTCTTCTTGTACTCTAGTCTTTTAGTTTTGACCGTAATATATCTGGTCCTGGCACCCTTTTCTTTTATCAGCCTGTTGTCTTATAACGAAAGCACTTGTTATCATATTGCTATGCGTGCTACTTTTGACATAGTTAATTTGATTTCAAAGAGCTATGGCCTAGTGAATTAAATCAACTAGAATTGGGATATACTTGGATGCTGATTTTCTTAAATGTAAAATACTAGTTTTGATGCTAAAGAAGACAGCCCGCCAATCAGCTTGGGCTGGGCAATTCCGGCCTATACATTGGAGGCATGACCAAGCCCATATATTGGCTCGAATTTTATATATAATGTTGAATGATATAATATAACTGTCATTGGCTTGCGGGCCTGGCCCTTGACAGCTCTGTTGCTGTCAACTGTTTGTTCCACTTCTGCATTTGTTAGCTTTTAGTTTTCAATTTTGTTTAGTGGTACCCTTAAACCTTGATGTCCATGGCAACTTTGATACACAAACATAAACACACCCAGTCAACCATACACGATACCCGACTCAGTGAAGTAATGAATAAGAATTATAAACTATAAAATAACATTAATTCTTTCCAAGGGCATTGGAGTGATGCAATAGGTTAATGGTTGAAAATAGCCTGGCGCAGGTGATACAACTATAGATTGCCAGTTTTTTCTTTGTAGCACGAGTTGCATTTATAGATTATTTGTATTATTCATTGATATTGGATCTTTGATGTGACCTTATGAAATGCAAATTAACATGCATATGAGCAACAAACAAGTTCTTTTTTCTGTTATTGTCTATCTGTTCAAAGCTACAATAATAAGTTTTTCTCTCGGTGATGTGCAGGACCCCTGAGCCAGGCCCTTCAGGTTCAGGTACATAAAATTCAATTGCATGGTTGTTAATATTCTTAATTCTTTATAGTACCATTTGTCAACATGTGAGATTTAATAGTAATAATTCTCTAGTCTTTGGGGATTCACTTAATTGATTACCCTTCTTATCCTAGAAGTGCTGGAGTTGACAGCCTTGGTTGAATTGGTCCACTGGGTTGAATGTGAAATGTTAAGCAGTTATCATTCACATGTATACTGTTGTACGTATGTTCTAGAAGCAAATGATATCCATTACTAGTTTCCACCACTGAAACTATAGATTTTTTCCACCAACATAATTATATCCTTGGTCAAAACTGATCCAATTTTCCCATGGAACTATGAAGTATCCCCTAAAACTGTCGTTGGGGAGGGGAGATTTTGAAATATAACATACAGCATCTCATCAGCTTTTTTCTGCATCAGTTACATATTGGAAAGAAAATCATAATTCTTATATATTTCTTTTGGAAATGGACAGGCTCTTCTTCGACTAATTGTGCCTATGACGTGTATTGTTTCGGAAAGGTATTACTTGAGCTTATAACAGGCAAGCTTGGCATTGGTAAAGCAGAAGATGCATTTACAAAAGAGTGGCTTGAGCAAACTTTGCCTTGCATCAGTATATATGATAAGGAATTGGTGACTAACATTATGGACCCGTCCTTGATAGTAGATGAGGATCTATTGGAAGAGGTATGGGCCATGGCAATTGTGGCAATGTCATGCCTTAACCCAAAGCCTTCCAAACGACCCTCAATGAAACATATTCTTAGAGCATTGGAAAACCCTTTGAAAGTGGTAAGGGAGGAGAGTTTCAGCTCTGCTATGCTAAGAACAACTTCGTCTAGGAGATCATGGACTGCTGCCTTCTTTGGAAGTTGGCGACAGAGCTCATCAGAGAGCACCGCCATTTCAGGCCACCCCAACAGAGAGGGTGCAGGTGGTTTTAAGCAGTCAGGTAGAGTAGGTTCTCATGGCAGTGGAGGAATTGAACACTCATCCTCAAATAAAAAGTTGTCGAATGAAATTTTCCCCGAACCAGTGGAAATGCAAGAAAGGGAGAGGTTAGATGAGAATTAGTCGAAAGAGTATTTGCTACGTTATTAATGATTTTAAGGTGGCTTCTGTGTAAGTGCCTGCTCAACCATTGAATCCCAACTGCTTTTAGTTGTACGCCCATTGGGTTCTAAAGCTATTTATAAGGAAATCTAGCAGGCTATCCAATCTGATGAAGATAAACTGGTTGAGCTGATGCATCTCTAGGCGGGCTAGGCCTGACGAAAATGGCCGAAGTCAGCCATGAAGAAGCGACCGGAGACCGTCTCCATTGAGATTCTTCTCCTATTTCTAAAGCTTGTTTGAATTCAATTGTCAATATAAGCAGCAATTTTTCATTGTTATTGGCATTTTCTCACGTATCTAAACATGTAGAGTGTAAAATTGTCAAAGATTAGGACTCTTTGCAGCTATATTAAGTTTCCATTTTGTTAATAGCAATCAGAAAACACATTAACTGTACCTCAAAACAAATATTTCGATTGAGAATTCAAATCTAGTGATACAAAAAATTTGATGTCCCATAAAATTCTCAATATGATTCTGCTGGTGTTCTACCAACCGCTTGCATCTCAATAACTCCAGTCCAGAAAAAGACATCAGGCATGCTTGCTAAGGCAAAGATGAGTCCCCAGAGAAGCTTATTGACGACTGCTTCAGTTTAACTGCATCATGCTTGGCCACTCACCTAGAAAGACTACTTTCTACCCAATGCAGAAAGAGACCAAAAATCATAGTAAGATAAAAGAATTATGTCATGATTGCGGTTATAGTTTTCCAGAGAGATTCGACGGCTTGCACCACTTCATAGCATAGTATCTTGTTCATGGCTGTAGAATACTAGAATCTAAAACCATGCTATGCAGTCAAGGAAAAGCAAAAGGTGATCAGTAACAATAAAGAAACTGAAACAGCAGCTGTGGCAAACAGAAATGGGGAGGAAGACCCATGGTTTTTTTAATTTCTGTTATCTCCAAAATCCTCTTTGATAACAATGATACCTGAATATCTGAGAATATCATGCAAAAACAGACTATCAAATGCAGCTTGATTGCCTAAACAAACATGAATGCTGCAATTTTTACGTGGCTGTCTTCAGGTGTCCTCTAGTAGCAGTTGCATAAAGAGGGTGGAGGACATGTCCTTCCTTATGTTCAACATGTTCCCATTTTTGTCCATCAAGCTTTTGCGTCTCGAATTTCACACAAATAGAGAGTATGGTCTTTCCCAATCCCAACATAGTTTCCAGGATGGAACCGTGTTCCTCGCTGACGAAATATAATGTTTCCAGAAGACCCATCTAAGCCACAAAAAAATAACAATAAAAAAAACCACCATGAAATTAGCTCATGAAATTCAATAAACAACAATAACCACGCCTTATTTCAAAAGGTAATGTAGAATACCGGTGATGCTGCCGTATACAAGAGCATGGTAATCAGCTCCTTTACGCTTATTCTTTTGCAACATGTTGTCGCAATGTTAAACATATCAATATCTGTTACAAATACACCAGGGAAAAAATTTCAATAAAATTACTTCACCCAATATTAAGAAGAAGAAAAACAAAATCGTGAGTCACTGACTACTAGAAAACCAAGAATCGAACAAATTCAATCAAGTGGTACCAAGCGGCCCTAAGATAAGTCCAAGTATCGGTTCTGGTACATACAGCCCAAAAACTGTAACATCATATTGTCAATTGTCAGCCTAAATACCTTTGGGCTGTAAGGTCGTTCAAGCCCATCAATCGGAGTCAATTTACCAATGACCGTTGGTAAAAACATCGAACATTACAACGTGTACAAAATGAAGACAAGTGTAATTAAAGTTGAACCACTTCGGTCACAAGATCCAAATTCCAAAAGAATCATACTAAAAAGAAATGATAATCCATCAATTATAGATTAGTTCTCTTTTAAATGTAATCTTCTGTCCCTTTTGCTGGTTTTCTCCTCACTGTCATCATATGACTAATCATCATTTTTCAATGATGATTTTAGATAAGAAGACGATTGCAGATTAAAGTTTATCATTAGCAACTCAATTTTTAACAGGACATTCTCTTATCTCCTGACTCCTGAGGGTCTAACTTCTGAGAAAAGAAGGGAGGGAATAAGGCCTGTCGGTTTTTCACATTTTTTTTTCTTATCATCGGTCTCTGTGATTGAGATGTTATCAAAGATTTACAAGAATCAGATTGGGCATTGGTTGTGGCTGGATGATACCAAGTTTTGTGTTGGAGGACAAACTCAGGCCTCTCAACCATACACCGCACTGCACTACTTCCTGTTACTCTGCAAAACAGTGCCTATCAACATCTCAATTCTCAACTCAGGCTTTTGCTTTCCCACTTGCTCTTGCTGACACAAAAAAAAGATAGAAAAAAGAAAATTACTGAAGGGTATTGCAAAGTTTCACTGACATTCTTGAGCATGAAAACTGTAATTCCAAAAACAATTACCAGGTTCCATTTTAGTGCAGCTTAAGTGATTTTAAACAAGGGTTACCCTTGAACTTTGCTATAGAATAATTTGATGAGAGATCCTGTGCAGTGCACAACTCTATCATACAATAGCTTGGCTTGAGATTTTCGGGTGGGGTTGTTAACCAAACAACTTGTCAAAGCAACCCAGGTGCAGATACGGAAGGGTCCTACGGGGAAGAGCGCGTCGACAAACGCGGGGGCCTGGGATGGATATGGCAAGTGGTAAAAGCTCTCCTCTTCTTCCGCTACTCGTCTTTTTCTTACAATAAGTTGACAAGTAAGTGAACAAGTTTTATGGTACGCTCTGTCCTCTGTCTCTCCGCTCTTTGTAAAGCACATCCCATCTCTCTCTTCTTACTGTTGCTTACCCTTCCTCCTTTATGACTTTGTCAATACGAGTAACTTATAACAAACCAATTCCACGCGCCAGCATAACACTTGGGAGTCACTTGACGCTCAAGTTTCGTGGTAAAGAACCCACCAGAATCAGAAATCGCCCATTGGGTTACTGAGGCGGCTGTATGGCAATTTCCAGACACGCTGACGTTACATTAAAACGATATAAATAAAAACATAAAAATAATATAATTTAAAATTTAATAAAAATTATAAATATGTTTAATATTAATAAAATTAAAAAAAAATCATACTTTCGATATAAATCATATCACATAATATCTATATAAAATATAATACAAATACATTATTTCTATTTTACACAAATGAATACATGAATCACCAAAGATTGTGTTGTCGCTAGGGCCTGGGAATCACGTGCTAGAGTGGAAATGAGTTGGCAGCAGTTCCAGTTTCTCGTGTCCAGAGCAATTAAAACTCAGCGTCTTCTCCTCATAAGGCAGAGCTGGCAGTGGCACCAGCAAAATACCTTCACTCAGTTTTTCCTCTTCCCGCACCTTCAGATTTTAACCTGGCTTTCACTTACCCCTCATTCAATGTCACCGAACATTAAAATTCCTACATAATGGAGTAGAACAAGCAAAACCCATTTTGGCTAGCTCGAAGTTTCTTTATCTACCAATATTAATAGAGTTGTTTGATAGGTTTTGTCTACCTTCGAGAGTGTATCTTTATGATTTGTATTATAATCTTGACAAAGGAACAGATAAAGTCAACTAGTAGTAATAATCAGAATGAACAGAAACAGCATAACAATTAACAAGAAAAAGATTTAATGTAAGGTTATGAGAATTTAATCGATTGAATAAACAGCCAACTACAGTAATTAAGAAAAGAAAAGGAAAAAGCAAGGCCCTTGTATTATGCTTTTCTGTGATTACATTTGAAAGAGATGAACTGATGATAAAGCAACCAATTTGATGAAACCGAAACCAAGAAGCTTCGTCATGAAACCTGGAAGCTTAATCTTCATTTTAATCAACATGAAAAGCAAAAATAATTTTAAATCTTCTTTCCCTGAAGCTACCACATGTATGTATTGAAGAAGAAAAAAAAAAAGAACGATTTACCAGAATTTATGAAGGCAAAACATGAGACCCAAATACGAGTTAAAGCAACTTTAATTAGCTGCTCTTTCTGGGTTTGCTTTTTCTTCTTGTTCTCCTTCTTGGAGGCTCCCTCGGAGGAACTGATTGTCCTCCCTCTCCTTTCTTGGATGCAAAACATGATGCCTCTGCTTTTGCTTGTGGCTTTTGCTCTTGTTGCTCTTCTTCTTTTTCTTTTTGTTCCTCAGCAACTTTTACTTTCTTTGATTGGCTCTCGATAACTTCTGCTGCTTCCTCTTCTTTTCTCTCATCAGTTTCAGTTTCAGCTTTCTCAACAATCTTTCGGGGTCTACCTCTCTTTCTAGGAGTCTGAGCCTGAGGCAGTGACTGTTGCTGGACCTCTTCTCCTACTGATGAAGCCTCAGCTATTGCTACTGAAAGTTCCTTGGTTTTTTGAGGCTTCTTACCCATCAATCTTTCCCTATGAATAAGTTTTTTATTCAACAATCAATACTCAGTTATCATAAACCCAAACAAACTATCAAAATCAAATCTTCAATGACTTCTTCTTCTTTTTTTTTTCTTTTAAATGTTTGCAGCTCTTTTACCCTTCTGTATATTGAATCCAAATATTCATAGAAATATGTCCCATGGTGTATTTTTTATACAAGACCCTAAAGCAACTGGACCAATATCTTTGACCAATATCCAAATTCTGGAAACCCGATTAATACAAGACCCTTTTTCTTTCTTTTCCCCTCTCTCTCTCTCTCTTATTATATTCTATATATTTACGACCCTATACCAATACCAATAGTAACAGATTCTATTTGCAAAGAACAAACCAAGCTCAAAAAGCCATTAAAATCACCTTGCCTTTTCTTTGTCTACCAACACCATCCATCCCTATAAATCCTACTCTTTTGCAGCAGCAGAAAAGACAACTAGGAGGAAATGAGGTGGAAAGCTATCTTATTTCATTCACCCCAAAATTTCCTTTCTATTTTGTTAAACATAAAAAGTCCAAATATAATAAAAATAAAGAGGCCTGCTATTGTAAAAGAAAGGGTGGCCCAACACTTAACCATGGGTAAACGCTTATGTTTGTGTCTTTCTCTTGTATAATAACAAGGCATTTAGGTTAATTTGATTTTTCCTAGGAAGAAATAGAGAAGTCTTAAGGAAAGTGATAGCCACATCCTTGATTGGATGATTTTTGTCTAAATTTTTTTTTTAAAAAAATCTTGATATTTGATCTTTGTTGATGATATATTGGGCCAGTGAAGGTTGGACCTATTGGAAACTGGGTCGGTGAGTCTATCGGACCTATCTAGTTTCTTTTCCAGGTGATATCTACCACATACTTATGCAATTTTGTCCCCACTAAATCTATAAAATAAATCACAACCATTTGAAAGCAAAATAAATAATCATGAAAGGTAACTTTTAGTAAGCTGATGTGATTATTTAACTCGTCAATATCATCAGTTTACACGATCAAATGTTCTGCAGTGTTCAAGACCAATCGTCAGGACATGCAATGCAAGTTAAGCAAACTCTAAAAGGCAGCAGGTAGAATCGTATGGGAAGCTTGGTAGACAGGTAACAAAAATAGGCCCACTTCAGAATCAATGGATTGCAACACAACAAATTTAGTATCCTTATTCATGTCGAATCAATAGGCTCTTCCAGAGCTGGGTTGAGGCCGTGACTCCAAGACTAGTCTTATGGTCGAGTGGATTAGAGAAGGTTCTGCCATTGCGCCATTCCCATAGTCTCCACAAGCTAGTCTCTCTGTGGCTGGGGGGATGAGAGAAGCCCCAAGCTCATCAATTGACATGAGATTTTTTTCTGTGAAAGAGTTGGTCCACATGAAAGTGTTCATAGCCGGTGCAACAAACAGTGGCTTGCTGTAGTCCCATGCTCGTACGACACAAGTTAGCAAATTGTCACATAATCCCGCAGCAATCTGCAATAGCAGATGTTAGAAGATTAAAAAAAATGTTTAAGAGCAGAGTTATAATCACATCAAGCCGTATGATCATTTAAGCAACTAAACAGTTTCATGGAAAGGGAAAATCAAAAGCATATGACAGCAGAAAAAGAAATTCTCAGATAAATTAAAGCTTGCATAAGTTTACTCCTCATTACTATTAAGTATAAGCTACTGGTCAACCGAAAATATAATTGACATAAAGAATCAAATAAGTAGTATCTTTCCGTAACTACATAAAGCACATCCTAACAGTTCAATTAGGTGACTGTTAGGCATTCTCTGCACTCATTTTCTATGCTCTTTTCATTAGCAAGCACGTATATTGTTCAGTGTCCCTTCGACAGTTAATACAAGGTATGAAATGGAGGTACAAAAATATACCCAAAGACAGCAAAATCATATTACCTTGCCAAGCGTGTTTGCTGACAATGGGGCAATGACCATAATATCAGCCCATCGACGAAGCTCAATGTGAAGCACGTTGTCACCTATTCTCCTCCAGCTGGACCATTCCTCCTCATCAGTGTAAAATTTTACATCCTTAGGAATTGATGCTCTGTCAATGAAATGCAAAGAGGTTTTTGTTGCAACTGCTTTTACTTCCGCCCATTCAGAGAAACATTGGCAGAGTTTCGCAAACTTTATGGCAGCGACACTTCCACAGGCAGCAAGTAAAATCCGATGTTTTCTTGGAGTAGGGTTGACAGGTACTATTTCCCTCTCCACGTTTTGATGCTCAGGATATGCCATAACCTATGCAAAAAGTGCCATCATATTCTTAGAACTCTCAATTTCATCATGTTGACATACAACATAGACAATGCAGCAATGTAAAACAAAAAAAAGAAAGAAAGAAAGTAAGTCATCTAAAAAGAGAAAAATGCATGCAAGAATAACCCCACAATAAAAATCTGTCATTGCGCGAATAAGAACCTTTGTTATTCTCATAAGCAGGATAGAAAATGAACAATCACAATCTCTTTGAATTGAACTATGGGAACCCAATAAGCTAAGTTTATGTAAAATATATGACTCATAGATTGATTTCAGAGTCCACAAAGAACACAAAAAATCATTTTGAGAACTATAAAATAGAAATGCAGTCCCCTAAATAACGGCTACGTTCAGAAAATTGACTATGCTGGTGCAACCAAGAACTAAACAACTACCCCTCCCCATTTTTGGCACCATAATAAATCTTATATACCGATTCATGGTTACATAGATCTTTTAACTGTTCCGGGGTTCAAAATCATGACTGAACAAAGTTACCATCGAACCTATAGAATTTTTAGTCAAATTCACAAGCATTTCTACCTATTCAACGCCAAAGGATCAACAGGAATTTACAAATGATCAAAAGAAAAAATGCTACGAAAATAATAATAGCAAAAAAAAAAAAAGAATCTTTTTACCGCTCAAAATTAACTGCCAATTTTCTTTCTAATTCAACCACTAGTCAATTACAATCCCAGAAAAAGAAAGTGAAACAACCCAACTAAATCGAAGTGAAACCCCAAACCAATGCACACAAGAAAAGCGATTTCTACCAAGAATAATTGAAACTTGGATTTTCTTGACTTGAAACTTAAAACCCACTTCAAGCTTTCACGATACAGAACAGTTAGGCTTGAAGAAATCCAAGATTAAACATAAAGTAGGCAAGACCGCTAGAGTTATTGAGCTTTTTTTTACGAAGAGAAAGAGATGCTCACCTGGAATCAAGCAGAGAAGAACACAGGATGCTGACTCTGGTGTTCAGACCTTTAGGCCAAAAAGAAAGGGACAAGAAAGTAGGGGAGATTTGCCTGACAAAGAAGCGCGAGAGTGGAGCCTTCAAAAGAGCCCCTGTTACAATACAATTGTAAAATGTTACTCTACCAAAATTTCTTTTCGGAGCGGCAAATCCTTCCCTTTTCTAACAGTAAAAAAGCCCAATACTGGGATTTTCTTGGTTGCCCGCTCCTTTTAAGAATTTGCTTCTCTTTGGTATTGCTCTACTGTAAATTCAGCAGAAAAGTCATTAGGCCCAAAGAAAAATGGGCAACAAGCCTTTCTCAATTGATTGATGTTATTGGCCTGTTTTTTTAAGTCCTCTCTAATGAGGCCCACTGGGGCATGAGGGACTACATCCAAATTCTAATGGTGAGTTCATGACACAACAGTCAACGTCTCAACGACCATGTGGACATGGCCGTTGATTACTCCTCAAGGCAAGGGCAGGGTAAGGGCAGGACAAACCTTTCTTACGACACCGGCCTTGTAATGCAAACTCTGTGCTGCTAATCGGATAAGAGCATCATGACTATAATAATGCAAAAGTAGCCCCAGGTCATATGTAGCCGATCTCTCTCAGGATATCCAACCATCTGGCACCATTAACCAACAAAAAAGTCATCAAAAAGTCCACCACTCACTCAAGTTTAAATTTTTCGCACAACCAATTTTGGAGAATTAAGATTACGATCCCCTCTATAATTAAGAATAAACCAAATAAAAGAAAAAAAAAAAGATTGCTACTGTAGCAGTAGAATAATGCTGGAGGTGTCTGGAGTTCTGGAGCCTTGGGTCTTTGAATATGTACTTATCCACCAATTCTTTTCAGAAAATCAAAAGCTTTAAATGTTGAAAGCGATTTCAGAGGCCACTAGACAGAAAAGTTGGATTATTTGGACTGATAGAACATAGATGACAAGCTGGCATCTTTGTGGATGGAAGATTTTCTTGGTAAGATTATAATTTTGTTTTTTGCGTTTGTGATGCTATTTGTTTCTAGAGAAACTGATACATAATTTGGCTGGTTGTTCGACGCGTGTTTTGTTTGTTTATTACCGGCTTTTCTTTGTCTTAAAAGCTTCCTCTTTTTCTCTCCTATTTTTTTTTCTCTTGAAGGAAGAGGATAGTACACGAATCGATAAGTTTTCAATTTGATCCTCTTGTTTGCTTTGATTCCAAAACATGGAGATAGAGAAAGCTGAGTACGGGTTTGCGTAGCTGTAGGGTCCCCTGGAGGTTACTTTTATTTCAATTTCCAAATGATGAATGTTGAATGGCAATTAATATTTCTTCTAAATTTCGACTTGGTTGTCTTAATTATTTGCGGATTTATTGAAATTTCAAACAAGTAATTGATTTTTTTTGGTTGCTGTTGTTCCTTAAGTGTCTACATATCTGAAATCTGAACTTGTAGTTTTATTACCTTGGGATAGATAACAATTAATCTGTAACTTATTTTTTTTATCAATAGAAACTCTTTTTTTTCTTTTTCCTGTTGTTCCTTAAAGTGTATGCATGTCTGAAATCTGAACTTTTTTTTTTTTGTTAATTTGGTATAGAAAACTATCAATTGAGTATATTTTCAAAAAAAAAAAGTGTACTTTTCCATGATCTCCGTTAGCCATGGTCATATGGTAAAGTTGGCAAATTTTCGTCTTTCTTTGGCCATAAGATAATATTGTTCGATTGCATCTCTTTTTTCTGTTATGGTTTTTCCTTTTATTTTCCATATTTCAAGGGCTTCTGTTGCTAAAAATTAGGTCGTTCTAGTATTTATTTTGTTTCCTGGAAGCCTCTTATCTAGCTCTCCTCTGGGTTTTTCTCATATATTCTTTTATTCTCCCATAATTTGGAGCTAGCTGATTTGGATGACAATCCGTTGTGATTTTCTGACTGGCATTACTATCCTGATGTTATAACAGGTTTTCACAGGCAATTCCATACCAATTTGGTTGGTGTTTCCAATGTTGTGATTCTAATTGATGTTAGAGGTTTTCAGTGAAGATTGAGCTCCTGAATCATGGAGGGTCCTTGTGAAACATCAGAAAATGTTAAAGTAGCAGATCACGACCTTCAGATAATTCGGTACTCTCCTTTTGAACCTTACGCCAGATTATCATCACTATGGTTTGATTTGAGAGTCTTCTATGTTAGAGTTAGCAATTTTCAAGCGAATGATTCAACTCCAGAGTTTCTAACTCTCAATCATTTCCCTCTAAACCCTGACACCTTGTTGGAAGTTAATGGCAGTAGAAGCAGCTTATACTCTGATGGGGCTTCTTTACTCCTTAGAAGGGATCGTGTAGATAAGAAATCAGAAGAAGCCACCTTTGTGAGTACAGATAGTATTAGGTTAATGGAAAGTGTGAAATTTGAGGTGTTTGATAAAAAGGATCTCATTCTGTCTGGTGTGTTGGAAATGTCTAGTAGTAATGGCTTCAATGGGGAATCTAAAAATATTGTGAAACGATGGAACATGAATTGTGAATCAGAGATCACATCTGGCAGTGGTTTCCTGAAGGGAAAGCATATTCCTTGTCCTGAATTATCACCACCAACCATTGAGGTTTATGTTGCAGGTTGCTTCTCTGGAACACCAATCATCTTGACTAAAACATTGCAACTTAATTTCCGGAAGAAGCATAATAGGAAGGGCATTTTAGATGCAATTCCAGAATATCAGAGCACTAAATGCCAGAAAGATACATCACCTGGACTTGATATGCAGGTAACATACCGGACATTTCTGTATTGAAATTCCATTTCTTTCCTGTACACTTTAGTGGACTGATTTTGAGGTATTCTATGTTTGAGCCATGCTTTGGTGTTGCATTCTTTATATTACATTTTAGCAGCTCATGTTCTGTATATATAAGGATGGCCGTTCATAATCTTTGGTCAAAGCTCTGTGATTTGAAACTCAGTTTAGTTTCCTCTTTTTTATGGCTGCTAATGTGCTTCCTGTCTTGAAACATGTTTCTTTTTGCAGTACAGTCCATACTTGCAAGATTTGATGCATTGATTGGTAAACAGAATCTTTATCCTATATGTGTCGTTAGCGTAAGGGCAGTGTACCGTTTTCAAGTATGGGATGTAGTATACCCCTTTTCCTTTTCTATTATATATTTTTCAGTGTAATTGTTCTGCCAAATCCTGACGTCTATAGGCCCACTAGAGCCATACTGGGTTGGTGTCATGTAGAGGCCCGCCATCTCCTGGCTGTTTCTTGCCATTTTCTTGTTGGGGCACTCCCATTCTCTGCTCTTAAAGCAAATGCTTGTTTATAGAGTTCATTGCAATCTGAGTATTTGATTAATAGCAACTTGCAAGCCAATCTATGGTGAACTATGTTTACTCTATTTTGCTTTTTAGCTAAACTTCTATCCTTGAAACACATTAAAGAGGAGTTGCTTTGCATGCCTGTACTCAGACCTGCCTCAGAAAGTATCTGTTGATCTTTTCTATTCTTTTGGCTTCAGACTTTGCACAAAAACTTACTATTGCATGAATGGAAAGAGTGAAATCTTGTGACCAAGAAATTGGTTAGAGCATCTGAGCATGCTATATTTCCTCAAATATTGGTTTGAACAAGACCTTTGTTTTATAGATTTCAATTATTGGCGGTTGTTTAAGCCCACCTGATACATTCAAATTAGGTATCTTTTTCTTTGAAGGCAACTTGTATCGATTTGGGTTAAACCCTCTTTGGAAACATTTCATGTAAACTTTAGCTATTGTTCATCTTTAGAGAATGAGAATGTATATTCTCACTCCTTCATGATTGTTGATCTATCCTTCAGTTCAGGCTTTCTCTTCATCCTCAAGAATCAGCCTGGCTGGCAGAAGGAAAGAGGTAACTTTGAGTCAATAATTTTAGAACGAGGCTGTTTCTTAGTGAGGATCACCAAACATTGCTTTTTTACCATTGTGTAGGATATGTTTGAAGAGAAGGGCAGGAATCCTTACAATTAAGATTCCTGTTAAATTTGGAGTCTAACATAATTTGTTTTGTCATACTGGACATATATTTGCTCATCTCTAACTTTGTTACATTACTTTCCATTCGTAGGTAGCAGAATACAGAAACTACAAACAAGAAAATGAGGAAGACTACAGCAATATCTACTGGAGGACGACAGACTACATAGATGGTGAAGATGGTGAACTCTCATGGTTCAATGCAGGTGTAAGGGTTGGTGTAGGGATTGGTCTTGGCCTTTGTCTGGGCATTGGTATAGGAGTTGGCTTGCTGGTTCGTACATACCAAGCAACCACCAGAAACTTCAAAAGGCGGCTTATCTGATTCCTTTCATCTAAATTGCCATTACTGTCGGCTCCCTTGAGATCCAAACGCATCCAACACCATCTTGTTCACATAGATGTATCTTTAACCGCGGATTTTGGCGGAGTAGTGACTAGTTCCCCTGAAGGTAATATTCTTTTCTCCTTTTTTTTTTTTTTCCTGTGCTTCGCCTTGCTGTGTTATAGTTTCTTGGATAATTTATTGCTGCTATGGAGAAAGTAAATGGTTGTGAGATTATACATGTTGAAGCCTGTATGACTTGTATTTCCCTGTAAATAAATCTGTGATTGAGAAAAATGGGATGCGGTCTGTTGAACAGTCTTGTCAAATTTCTATCCCATTCTTGCAGATTCTTTTTCCCCCTTTTCAGGGATGCTTCTGCTTCCGAACAAGAGTCCAAAACTTGCTGGTTAATGCAAACAAACCTATTAAAGTCGTATCAAGTATCAACCATGCAATATGGGATCGAGAGAGTTATATCATATTATATTCACATATTTTTTCAATATGAAATTAAAGATGTTATAATAAAAATTTTACAGTAACAGTGATTTTAAAAATAAAATTTAGAAATATGTTTTATTTTTTAAAAAATCATACATTTTCTTTTTTTCAATTTTTCGAAGGAGTTATTTTCTTGGTGTTGCTGCCTTTGGCTGGTTTAACAGGAACTCAGTCAAACGTTTTTCCAAGAACAAAAATTATAAAAGACCTGGTTGGTCTCGTCTCACTTGGCTCTTGGATCGTAACGTTTAAAAGAAAACAGCAAAACTTACAAGCGTTTTGAAATTTCTGAGCAATGGGAAGCCTGTTGTTGCTGACACAAGAGAACGAAAATAATGTACAATTTTCAATGCACAAATTGTTAGGTACGTATTTTTTGGATCAAACCAAGTCATCCGGGTATCAAACATTGATACGTATTCCTCCTCGTTTTCAGACTCTTTTTTTTTTTTTATCTTTGAAATTATGTTCGATTTTTTTTTAATTATTCATACACGTGTCACAAATCTTACATTAATAAAAAATTAATTTTGAATGTATAAATCATAAGTCTTCTTTTACATAATAAATATATCTTTTGGATTGAAAATATGAACACGTAACAGATGTATCTTTCATATTTATAATAAAAGTTGATGCAAAACTTTATTCTCACCTCTAACCTCTAATGGGTTTAAAATTGAAGCTTAAGTTGATCTTCTTAATTTAAAATTAACACCTAATTTAATATTAATTAATTGTGTATTTGTTCATTTGTTAACTCACTTCATATATCCCTAACTTGTATTCAAATAAGTTTCTAACATTTAATTTGTATTCAAATAAATCCGTAATTTTTAATTTATATTTTAATAAACTTTTAATATAAATTAATAAATAAAAAATTACAATTTATCCCTTTAACCACCCATATTTCCGAAATTCAACTCACAAACATAACTCATTTATCATTTTGATGGGAATGCATCGAATCTAGCTTTGCTTCCATCATTAGTAATTAATCACTCTTTATTTAATAATGTAAATTCAAAAAATTAAAGTCAAAAGGAAAATATATACATATGTTTGATTCGGAAGTTACACCAACCATCAATTCATTTTATTATCATGTCTTAATATTTATATTTTAAATAATTTAATTATTATTATAAGATTGAGAATGTTGATCTTAAATGGAATACTCGTTTGATGAAAATGAAATTTCATAATGGTTTTCTTTATTATATAACGAGAAGAATTTAATTTTAACACATAAAAACTGTTTTTGACTTTTAAGGTTGCGTAAGATCAGCTTTTAATCCGTTTTTAAAGTGGTCTTTAATTAAGATGTATGATTATCTATGTAGTCAACTGTTGAATCAATTTCTAAACTTCTTTTTGTTACAACAAAAATAATAATAATAATAATAAAAGGAAGTTGATTAAAGTCGTAAAAATATTTGTTCTTCTTTTGACTTTTGTGATTCAAATTCGATAAAATTATAAAAAAATATTTTTTTATAAATTATTAAATTCAATATAAATAAATCTATGAACGAAATTTAAGAATTTCGTACCGTTAAAAAAAATTTTTAAAATATTTGAAAATAGAAAGGAGCTTTAAATGTACTTAACAATATCATTTTGGTTTCGGTAATCAAAGAGTTCACTTATTTTGTAGCTTTGTTTTCCAAAAAAATAACAAAATTTTCATATATTTTTGACAATGATAATGTATATATAGTATTATTTTAATAATAAAATGCTAAAACTTTGGTTAAGATAAAGCTGGACTTAGGTAAAAGGAAACCTTTCATTTATTCAACTAATTAGGTCAATGAAAAAAAGAAAATTTTGCTGTAATAATTACCATTACCCAAACTTAAATACTCCTTTTTGTTCTATTTCGTTCGTTCATATTTGATTGATTTGTTCAAACAAGCTAAACTTTGGTTATTATTTTAAAAATATTATATTAAACTAAAATTTTAAAAAATTTGAAATTTACAAATTTTATGATTTTATCAAAAAATAATCAAAGTTGAATTGCTTAACACAAAAGATCAATAAAAAAACAAATATAAGAGGCCGAATTCCGAAATGATTTTTTTTTTTTAACGTGGTGGTTGGGGTGGGCTTGATTCTGAGAATAATAATTAGGAATTTTCAATTGTGTATTTGTCGTTTCATGCATTTTCATTGCTTATTTTTTATCTTAATTTTTGTCTTTTTTTCATTTAAACAATTTCACATTATAATAATATTTTTTTAGGTTAAATTTTTTAATCTCAACAATTCATGTGAAACATCAAGGTTAAGCCAAATCCTATACATATATATATAAAACAACTTACGTCAATATAAAATTAAAAATTTTATTTTTTTTAATCATTGATTTAAATAAATTCAATAAATGAAAGAAACAAGTGAAAAGAGACAAAATTGTTTAATCTTATTCTTCGAATTTATTAAAATTAATAGTTAAAAAAATATAATTTTTTTTTGTGTAAGTTGATTTTTTTTTATATTATATATATAAATAGATAGAGAGTGAAAAATGATTCACTTATACTAATATAAATATTACACTCTTTTTTAATCATTAAATTTGTATTAAAATAAATATTTTAAAATTTAACTATTTTGATTAAAAATAAAAATATTAACACCCATACTGATATAATTGGATTCTTATTTTTATATATAGCAATAAAAAACAATAAAATTGAACTTTAAACTTAATTTAATTAATTAATTTAACTATTTTTAAAATATATAATTTAACACATTTAAAATTAAAGTTTTAATATTTACAATTTTTTCCTGTATTCTCAAGTGTGAAATCATTTGTATTAAAAAAAAAAGGGTAAAACTTTTGATTGTGCGTATTAATTACTAGTCATTAGAAACTCCAGGAGAAGTTCGGAACCCTTGAATGGTTGAATTAGATTTTCCTGGTTTTGAACAAATGTAAAAGACTGTAATTTAAGTAGACACCAAGATATGGGATAATAATCAGATAAAATTAAAAAAAAAAATAAATATGGGAGTGTCAGGTGTGAAAGGATGTTTGACCAGCACCATGGAACTTGCTTCCTGCGAATTTCTCATTTGCGTCTCTTACTGTTAGCTGTTTATGTATATAAGGAAGCTCTTTTCTGCCTACTCAAAAACAAACCATTAAAGAGATGAGTCGATTACCTTAACAAAATCTTCCTTCATCTCTTTCTCTCTTTTCAGAATCTCCAGCTTTTTTCTTTCAAAATTTTGATTAGTTAATCAATTCACAGCAGTGAAACCAAGTTCGAATCCTTGTCTGTAAATCCATAGTTGAGAATCCTACTTTTGTTTCCATTAATAGAAACTTTGTTGTGATTTCCGTTCCAATCTCTAACTCTGAAAAATAAAAAAAAATGAGGAACGAGAATGGGAGAGGCGCTTATTCGGAGAACAATTCCGATACAGAAAGCATAGAAAGTGACAGGGCAGCGTTTAGTGGACCATTAGGCTTAGGTGGTGGCCCTATCTCCAACAAAAGAGCTTCCAAAAAGAGTGCAAGATTCAATCTTCCACCTGAAATCACCATAGCCAAGACTAACTCCACAGGCAGCGCTGTTGCTGCTGCTGATGATGATGCCTACGTCGAAATCACCCTGGATGTCCGGGACGACTCCATTGCGGTTCACAGCGTTCATGGTGCCGGTGGAGGTCATGAAGACCCTGAGTTGGCGATCCTAGCTAAGAGAACTCTGGAGAACAAGTCTGCTTCTTTTCGTTCGTTTTTGTTCAGGAACACATCGGCTCAAATTAAGCAGGTTTCTCAGGAGCTGAAACGTGCCCTTTCAAGAAGACCTTCTAATGCAGGCAGGAGATTTGACAGGACTAAATCTGCTGCAGCTCATGCCTTGAAAGGACTCAAGTTTATCACCACCAAAACGGGGGCCTCTGGAAATGGATGGTCCACTGTCGAGAAGCGATTCAATGATTTAACTGCCTCTACTAATGGCCTTCTTCACCACTCCCAATTCGCTGAATGCATTGGTACATATTTCATGATCCAAACAACCAAAAAACATTTCTTTTTTTTATCTTACCGTGGAAGGTGCAGAAAATCGAAAGCTTTACAAATTTTATTCTTCTTTCAAATACAGGAATGAACCAGTCTAAAGAATTTGCCGGTGAGCTGTTTCAGGCACTTGCTCGGAGGCATAATGTAACCGGAGACTCAATCAATAATGCACAGCTCAAACGATTCTGGGATCAGATTTCTGACGAAAGCTTTGACTCTAGACTCCAAACTTTCTTTGACATGTAAAGTTTCCTCCATTCAAAAAACTTTAACTTTTGCTTGTTTCCAAAGAAAATCTCATTATTATTTTTTTTATCTTAGTGCCTGTTTACCAAGTGTAATTTGTGATTATCAGGGTGGACAAAGACGCTGATGGAAGGATCACAGAAGAAGAAGTCAAGGAGGTAGGAATCCACATACTTGGTCATGGTCGACCTCATTCAACTTTACATTACGTAACTTTCAATATATTTTTATTTTTTTCCCAATATTTCCTAACAATATGAATTTTATTTTGTAGATTATCAGTCTCAGTGCTTCTGCAAATAAACTTTCTAACATTCAGAAACAGGCCGAAGAATATGCTGCTTTAATCATGGAAGAACTGGATCCAGATAATGTTGGATACATCATGGTAAATAAGACACACCCCAAAGACAAATCTATCTTGCTTTTGTCCTATGCTGTCTTTATTTCCTAATGTTACTGGTTTTTTGCACTGAACAGATTTACAACCTGGAAACTCTCCTATTGCAAGTTCCAAATCAATCTGTCAGGGTAGGAGATAGCCGTATTCTGAGTCAAATGTTAAGCCAGAAACTCAAACCTACTCAAGAGAACAACCCGTTAAAAAGGTGGTATCAGAAGACTAGGTACTTTATAATGGATAACTGGCAAAGGGTCTGGGTTATGATGTTGTGGCTTGGCATTGTGGGTGGTTTGTTCACTTATAAGTTCGTGCAGTACCGGCACAAGGCCGCGTTCCATGTGATGGGCTACTGTGTTTGCGTTGCTAAAGGAGGTGCAGAGACTCTTAAATTCAACATGGCTTTGATTTTACTACCAGTGTGCCGGAACACCATCACTTGGCTTAGAAACAAGACAAAATTGGGTGCTGTTGTTCCTTTTGATGACAACTTGAATTTCCATAAGGTAATTAATACTATTAACAAGCAACTTCTACATAATGCTCAACATTATCTAATAAAAATCTTCTGTTACTTTTTGGAATACTGAAAATTTAATTTGAGATTCGTAGTCTGACATTAGATTGTGCTTTTAATCTAATGTAATATTCAGGTTATCGCTGTTGGAATCACCGTTGGGGTGCTCCTACACGGAGTTTCCCATTTAACCTGTGATTTCCCACGGCTTCTTCATGCCACTGAAGAAGAATATGAGCCAATGAAACCTTTCTTTGGGGAGGAGCAACCTCCAAACTACTGGTGGTTTTTGAAGGGAGTAGAAGGTGTAACAGGCATTATAATGGTGGTGTTAATGTCCATAGCCTTCACACTTGCCACTCCTTGGTTCAGGCGCAACAAGCTGAACCTTCCCAAGTTCCTTAAGAAGCTCACTGGATTTAACGCATTTTGGTATTCCCATCACCTTTTTGTTATTGTGTACACTGTCCTCATTGTTCATGGTATTTGCCTGTACCTGACCAAGAAATGGTATCAGAAAACGGTAAGCTTTTGATCCATCCTTCTTCTCATTTCTGTTCCCTCTCTTAATCCGTTGCATGTATGATTAGTACAATGTCGTTGACAGTAGTCAATCTCCATATTGCAGACATGGATGTATCTAGCAGTGCCTATTACTCTTTACGCCTGCGAAAGGTTGATTCGAGCATTTAGATCAAGTATCAAGGCAGTTAAAATTCTCAAGGTATAAAAGCCTATATCATATGCTTTAAGTATCTTACATTCCACCCAACTGCACTAAAAGCGTTCACATTTCTTTGAAACATACTGATATGTTTTTTTTCTTTCAAATATGGAAGGTTGCTGTATATCCTGGAAACGTATTGTCATTGCACATGTCAAAGCCCCAAGGATTCAGATATAAAAGTGGGCAATACATGTTTGTTAACTGCTCCGCAGTTTCCCCATTTGAGTGGTATGTAGATTTTGGTCCTCATTCATAATCACGCTTTGCTTCAATTCTGCTAGTTATTTTATTTAACCAAACCAACCATTGGCAATTGCAGGCATCCATTCTCCATCACTTCAGCACCAGGAGATGACCACCTTAGCGTTCACATTCGAACTCTGGGTGATTGGACAAGGCAGATCAAAACTGTTTTCTCTGAGGTTGTTTAATGTTGCTTGCCTCCTCCAAGTTAAAACTTGAAACTGAAGTCAAGTGCCTTACCAGTTTTTTGTTTGCATCGGATGCCAAACAGGTCTGTCAGCCTCCACCTGCTGGGATGAGCGGACTGCTCAGGGCAGAAGGAACCAACACTAGGTAAGATTTCCTCATCCTCTTATTCAAGTTATTGAAGGAACCAACAATAATGTGTCATTGAATTATACATTATAGAATGGTAGACCTTTATAGGTTTTGCTTCTTTGCTTTCTTCTGACGATTGTATTAATTGATGTACAGCTTCCCAAAGATTTTGATCGACGGCCCATACGGAGCTCCAGCACAGGACTACAAGAAATACGATGTGGTGCTCCTGGTGGGGCTTGGAATTGGTGCCACCCCAATAATCAGCATTGTCAAGGACATCATCAACAACATGAAAATGGAAGAGGATTTGGTTCCAGGATCTGCCTCGGAGATTGGAAATTATAATAACAAGAACAAGAACAATAAAGGGTTCACGACAAGGAAAGCCTACTTCTACTGGGTAACAAGGGAGCAAGGCTCGTTCGAGTGGTTCAAAGGAATACTGAACGAAGTAGCTGAGACGGATGAGAAAAGGGTGATCGAGCTCCACAACTATTGCACCAGCGTGTACGAGGAAGGAGACGCCAGATCAGCTCTCATCACAATGCTTCAGTCACTGCACCATGCCAAAAACGGTGTGGACGTCGTCTCTGGAACTCGTGTCAAATCCCATTTCGCCAGGCCAAATTGGCGTCAAGTCTACAAGAATGTTGCTCTACATCATCCTGACGCTAGAATTGGTCAGTTTCACTTTCACCCACCCCTCTTTTGTCTATCTACGGCTATGGTTCAGCATTTACTTACCATACTTTTCCATCAATGATGCAGGAGTTTTCTACTGTGGGGCACCCGCACTCACCAAAGAGCTAAGACAACTAGCTTTGGATTTTTCGCACAAGACCTCCACAAAGTTCGATTTTCACAAAGAGAACTTTTAACAAAAACCAGACTGATGCCTTTTCAAGTTCAATGATTTCTAGAGAATTTCTTATACGGCGAAAACATTTTTAGACACATTCTAATGGAATAGGTCTTAGTGGATATAGCTTTCTTTCTTTCTTTGATTCTTTTTTTTTACCTCATCTTTTAAAATTCTTCCAAATACATAAAAGTGCCTTCTTGTCGGAGAAATCTTTGATTATTTATATAGACTTCTCTAGCACTCTGAGAATTGTAGCAACTTTTTCTACATTATATTAATGTTTTTACCAATATTTGGATTGCCTCTGTTGTTTTCCACTTTTTCTTTTTATGCTATGGATTTTTTTTTTTTTGGGGGGGGGGGGGGGGTTGGGAACAATGATGAAGCTTTTGACTTTACTGTTTGCCAAAACCTTTTCTAAGAATTGATCAATGACTTTCTTCATTGGTTGCCACCTAATGAGCAATCAGCTCTGGTAGAACAGTTCATATTTGTTTCCAGCTCAGAGTCATAATTGTATTATACAATTAATTTCAAGTGTAATCAATTTCTACCATAAAAATTTTTTGAGAAAATATAGGTTTGATTGGAAGATGGAACCGCTGATGCAAGTGGCATAATTCCGTAATAGAGACGGTTGTACAAGGTGGCTTGGCTATGACATTTCTTTTCGGCCACTTTTTGTGGTGCACCAAAGCCTAAAATTAGTGCCCACAAATCCATTGCAGATTGAATGCGGCCCGTTACATTACGGAGTCAATTAGCTGCTCCACTTTCGATTTTGATTGAAATGACATACAATATTTTACATTATGTACCATACCAAAAAGGTGAATCTAACCCAAAAACCAACGCAAAAATACCATGGAAACCCCCCGGGCTCCAAGGCCAAGCCAGGTGGAGGGTTATTTTTTATAATGACTCGATGTTGAACTAGAAGATAGGCATTTGTTTAGCCTATAAGTTTAACACAAAATATTGCATTTGTTTGAGGTGCGTTCGATTTGTATTCTTAGCTATTACGATCATCAAGACCGAACATGCAGCAATGAGCTAAAAAACCCGGCAAGAGCACACGATTCCTCTAGTTGTTTTAACAATGTCTTAGGCTCTTGGCCAATAATATTTTGGGGAAAAAAGCAGATTTCTTATCTGGCCTCTCAAACAATTGAATCCTTCGAATCCATTTCATTTCACTATTTCCCCTCTTACATTTCCACTAGTTTGTGTAGTATAATTTCACCCTACACGAGTAATCCACAGTCCTAAAAGGTGATGGATCTATTCACGATCCAATGTTTTCAAAACCAATCATAATATAAATGATCCACGATCCTAGCTTTAAAACAGCCCCCGAATTATGCTCACCCATAAACTTAACAATTTTATTTATTTTGAGAACTATAGAGAATCCAGGTGGAATCGAACCACCACCCTCCCAAACCTCAATGTCTGAGCGCTCTACCAGTTTTGAGCTTATGAATCCACATCAAGTTGCAATTGCAGAAGTAAAATTAAATTAGGATCAGAACCAGAAAGCATTTCCAAAGCCAGATCTTATAACCTTACTAAAAAATAAAATAAAAAGAGTATAACGTTCGTCCACTATTGTTTTCTACTTGAAAGTTGAAAAAATATTTCAGTAACAATGTACTAAAACCCAAATAGCGTTGCCCATAAGTTTCTAGTGAAAGTTACACAAGGCCCAATCATCCCTCCCCACCGGCTTACACCAAAGTTTTTTTTTCTCAAGCAAAGATTCTTCTTAAAACTCCATAAACGGGTTTTATCTGGCCATGGGTCCAATTTAAAAGCTACTATAATAAAGATACCAGAAAACACCCAATCTAAACCATAAAGAAAGAAAGAATAAATTATGCAGGGAATTGAAAGTTGCAAACGGAGGCAAAAAAAAGTGGCAGGAGCGAGGACGCAAACCAAAGAATTATTAAACTGATAACTTAAAGAACAACACTCATGCTTCAGAAGCTTTTTAAAATCGGCTACACCTCTCAATTAAAAGAAACATAATCACAGCATCAAATAATGGTCAGAAGGTTTGTAGATCATCACAAAGTTGTCAATTGTCATAGCTGATCACAGTGGTGTCTAGATTGAACTTCGCTTATATTATTTGAGTAGCACAAGGCCAGAAGTGCTTCCTTATGCAGGAATTCTGTTAATTTGTCTGCAATGTTATGCAAAGTCCTTACCAAATGTAGCATTTTAACCGAAACACAAACAGAAACAGACTTTTATAATCAGGTCTGTCAGGTTCTAAAGTAAAATAAATACTGGAAGAACCTTTTTTCAAATTCTCATTCAGGTCTAATGGCTTAAAGCTTTTATATGCATGTAGAGTTGCAGACTCAATAACAGAAAGACGGCACCATAATGCAAAGTATCAACATAAGGTGCTAAATGACTGATTAAAGCTTTCAAAGGGAGTGAATTCCGAAAGAGTCCAGCACATAGTCCTGCAAGGCAAATCCAACAAGTTAATAGACATGCCATCAAATGGAAAATACTATAATTTATAAATGCAGTAAAGATGCAAAAATCTGCTCACCTTCCACGGGGGAATAGAAAGATTCCAAAAACACGTCTAAGCTGCAGCTGCTTCACCATCAAAACACAGTCGCTATTGGTAATATCTTGACATCAGCCTCAAATGTAAAGGATACCATAACTTGGATCCATGAAGCAGCTGACTGATTTGACGACTTAGTACATACTATTACCAAATGCTACAATATAAGACAACCCAGCCCTCCAGACAAATTACTAGACACCAATTGCCACTTCCCTTGAAACAAATTACAGTAAACTCTACATAGTATAGGAATAAGATCCATGGGTTATAATCAAAACCATTCAGTTAAGCTCACATCAAATAAAAAGGCAGGAGCCAGAGGCCCAGTAACATCAATATTGTTTTCAAACTTTCAATTTTCAATTCATAATTCCAGGGCCTGTTATTGAACTTTTGATTGCTAGTCATATAAATAAGAGCATGTGAAATGTATTACAAGCTCTTTACAGTGACAGTGAGATACTAAGTGTGCTCAAAATAAAATAGATTAAACTCAATTGTTACATGGAGATATAAAATGGCATTAAATAAATGTTATAACAAAAACAAGACCAGGCAAAGGAAGTTAGGCATAATATTGGCATAACAAAGTTGAATAACAAATAAGTGAAGAATTGAACGTTTTAGGTTGAAATTGATGAACGAATATACCTTATCAGCTGCAATCGCAATCACAGAAGACCATATGCACTCTAGAATTATACTCTGATTCAGTCAATCAATGGGATTGCTTTGATATCTTACATGCTTTGACTGGGAGAAGTATTGCATGATTTGCATGAAGCAACAACTGACAAATAGGCCGTTGGAGATGCAGGAGGAAAATAAGAGAAGGGCAAAGGAGCCAGGACACCCAGGGGGGAGAGCCAGGGGAAATAAATAAAACAAAACATATCTCCCGTGCCATCTCCCCCCTAAAAAAACAAGAGAATTAAAATTTTATTAGGGTTTTTGACCTGCCATTCAAGCGCACCTGTAATGGCAAAGGTCTAATAACAGCAAAAACAATTCCCTCACAATTTTTTCATCTCATGTCTTCTCAGCAACAATTTTTTCTGACCCTCGATTCTTTCAACTTCTAAAAATGACTAGCTCAGCAGTCTACAATAAGGAGATCGATATAGCATAATCAGTCTACAATAAGGAGATCATATAATAGAACAAAGTTAAATCACCAAACAAATCAAAAGCTCGAAAAATATCCTTCAAACCCTTTTGCATTTTATTCTTGCTCCAAAATACCAACGCATTTACCGCCACAACCGTCGTTAAACAACCAAGCAGCATCAAAAGGATCGGAACATGTGACAGTTTATAAAATTTGATCCATATATCAGTCCGCCAATTCCCAAATCTTAAAACCGATCTGAACGATGTTTTCAAACCTAAACAGGCCAAAGGAACCAGAATAAGCTATTGAGGAATCAGAACATAGGCAAAGAAGATAAGGATTCAATTCAAGCTAAATACCTCGGGTAGAGATCCAAAGACAGATTTCCGAGTTCAATACCATGACTAATTAACTTTTCAACGAGGAATTGACTTGAACTCAGCAAATCTCTTCAAAAAGAAGATAACAGCAAAAATTCTAGCTTAGAACATCTATGAACCGAACAATCAAGCTAGCAATCAATTATAGAAGATTAATAATGGCCTTACCTCAGTAGATCTCTGAGGGAAGAAATCGATTCTTATAATCGAGTATGCGAAAAATTGACGAAGCAAAAGGGGTAAAGGAACCACGGATTTCAGCCAAACGGGGAAACCCATGATTAAAAAGAAAACGAAGTTCATCAAACGATCTGAAGATTTCGACAGAGTTAAAAGAAGCGACGGCTAGAAAAGCAGATCTGGAGAATGTGGCGCGCCACGAGTTTAAAATTATAGAGATGCCAGATATTTTAGGAGCTGAATTAGACTATCCAACGGCTACAGTTGTTTTGTGGTTGATGAGATCAACGGTTGGATTTGTGCGATTCTTTTTCGAAGGGATTTTGGGAAGCAGGGCCTTGACAGAGAACTTTCACCAACGCCACGTGCTCTCCATCAAAGATATTGACATGTTTGGGCTCACTATTTGGGTTGGGAAAAGAGAGTGTTGGGCCTGCCAGGCACAGGGCCAAGACTAAATTGGGCTGAACCATATTATAATATAAGGATCGTTTATCTAACCCACCCCATCATGAGGCTTCATTTGGAAACAGAATTTAAAATGGAATCGAACAAATGATAACATCCTAATTCAGACCCTGAAGCGTTAGGAATTCTAGAACAAAATAACACAGAATCCCTTCTGCAATCCTACTTTTTCTTTACTAAAATCAAATGTTGGCACATACTTTTCCAGTTGCCAGCAGTAGTTCCACGGCACATCATGTGTTTGTTTAAAAACCCCACTCGCATACTCGTTTTTGCAGTCTTGAAACGACCTATATTTAACTAAAAATGGAGTTTTGTTTACCAAAATTTCCAATCCCGTTTTATTTCATCACTAATATTAATTACTAGACACCCCTTTGTCCACCCAATTTTTGCTTCTTTGGTAATGGTGGGGTCAGTTAAAAGCTTCTAAAAGACTGCTCCCATGGCTTCCCACTAATTCTCCCTTCTCAGATTCGCCTTTCAAAAGCCTGCCATCCTTATCTATCTTTAATTTTATCCTCTTACTTTAAACTATAAAATATTAATCAAATCGACTACTTCAATGTAGAGTTCACAACTTTGTACGTTCGGAGACCAAAGAAACACCAAAGATGGTGGAGGAAAAGAAAGATAGAACCTTGCTTTTCCTTTAAAATTTTAAGTCACTCCGCCAGATCATTGTCTGAACGCTGGGGTATGCCCTCCCATAATGACATGTGCCTATTGGCAATGCTACTTATGGACCTTCAGTTTGATGCAAAGTTATCGGGTGACTTAAGGGAATAAGGGGGGAGAGTGAAAAATGGAAAGGAGAGATGCTGGTAAAGAAGGCTGGGCATGGAAGCCCCCTGAGTGAAACTTTCTGCCATTGCTTGGATTAGAATCAAAGCAGGGATACTCGTGATGTTACAGAGACCTTCTAGAGAAAGAAAGAGAGCTAACATTCACGTCAACCTATCTAGGATAAATTTTCAGACTCCATTTTATTGCTATGAGACTGGACTTCCCAACTCAACCAACTTGGAAAGAACCCTCCCAACTAGAAAAAGAAACAAAAACATTCCTGTTCCTACCTCTTACCTGTAAAATGTAATGGGCAAAACACAATGTAAAGAAATTCTATCTTTATTCTGGCTCAAAGAGAGTTGAAGGATACCTTGCTCGAATTGAGAGTACCAACATGGCCAAGAGATCAGATTTTGCACAGAAGCTGTTAGACGACCTCCGGTTAAGCAAGGAGCGCATGGCTGCCTCTAAGAACTCAGAGGGTACGAATCCAACGGTTGCAGGTGAGCATTTCCTGAAATCTTTGCAATAAACACGGATGGTGAAGCACGCATCAAACAATTCCAACATCCTTCAAGAATTTTAAAATCTTCATAATGTGTCATTTTAGCACCAACGGCTATTCTTTCTTTTCTTTCCTTCAGGAAATACATAACAATTATTAATTCTATTCTCTTACCTGACAAAACCAGCCACGTGATTAAGAAATAATTCTTTGCTCTTGGAGACGTTGATTGAAGAAGCTAAGAGAGTGTAGAATCTTTTGAACTTTTCTTCTAAAGGCAATCTAGATTTGTCTGGTATAGGTTACACAGCATGTATGCTCCGCTCTGCTACCCTCTTCCAGACTAATCATCTCCAACTATGTATTGCACGTAAAAGTAAAACTTAAAAGATGAGAGAACTGTTTACTTCATATAAGAACAGAAAGGAAAGAATTTCTGAATTAGTTTACGTTTGCTTAAAATGAATGGGGCAAGGGAGGTAAGGCATAGAAAGATGATATCCGAACTCCGAAGTTAAAATATTGATGTTCTTTTAAATATGCTTACTAAGAACTTTCATCAGTTTGGGGGTGTTAAGTGATTGAACCCTGTGTAAGGTAGACTTGTGACAATAGAGCTTTAACTAGCTAGCAAAACCGTGTCAACAAGCAACTGAAATGCATAATTTGCTCTGTTCCTTTTGTTGCGTGTTTGAGCAGATGCATATGCTTACTCAAAGACAACCTATAAATCATCCAGGAAACCAAAGGCGCGCCAGACTGTAAGTTTCCAAAGTTCGAGCAGAAGAATCAGTTCATAGAACAGATTAATTAGATATCATGATTTTACATGGTTAAAAAGCTTGGCTTCCTGCAGACTGGTTTTAGAGCTGGAACCACACAAAACAGGCCTAGTGGAGGCAGGAAATCAGTCACCACTGGGAAGGTATTGAATCAGATTTTTTCCTTTTGGGAAAGGCCAGAAAGTCAGAACAAATAGGAGATCTGTCAATGGCCCTGGCTTTTGCACTTGAAAAAGGAGGAAACCTAAGAACAGATTCTTCAGGCGATGGTTCAATATTCAGTTTTCTGCACTACATTGGTTGGAGACAGATGGACTACGGGAAGATGGAAAGAAGAAACATTTTGTTAATAGTTATCAACCTTCGAGTAGCCAACTCCCTACTCTCTCTCATCTCCATATCGAAGAAATATTAAGGGGTGCAAAAAAGTTAAATCAGATCCTCCGAGGCTGCTCTAATGGCTTCAACTTTGACAGATACTCAATAGAAATTGGACGGGAACTGTTGAAAGGAGCAATCGATTTGGAGGAGTCTCTAAGGATACTTGTAGACCTGCAGGAAGGTTCAGAGCACTTGATAACACCACAGAGAAAAAGTCTGATAACATTGCCAGAAGAGGATGAAGATGATGATGAGAACACTGTCAAAATAGCCGATCAGAAGCAATTGGATAGGCCAAGATTTTCTTTTGACAGACCCTCAAGAAATTATAATGACATTCAAGAAGTTGCAGGGACTGATCTCAAGCTGAGGCTGGTAGCTCTTACCTAATCTTCAGAGGTTAGTAATTCCAAGAATGAGAAGAAAGTTCTAGCTGCCTCAAATTCACATTCTAACAAGCGATCAGTTAGCTATGGTCCAGACATTAAATCTATAACTGCATTCTCAGAACAAAATCACTCAAGTTCGTTGCAGTCTAAACAAGAAAAGTCGAGAATTCCAAATGTAATCACGAAACTGATGGGGTTTAATGAACTTCCAGGAAATTTAGATTCAAAGGTCACCACAAAGGAGTCTGGAAAGCAAAAAGTAGAAGGGATAATTACAAAGAAACCTGCTCGGGAAAGCACCAAGAAGGCTGAACAAAGGACAAAAGATTCTGCAACCCTCGTTCTCCCACCAGTAAAAAAGAAGGCAACACTAGCCAGAAATATTCCATTGATTCAGGATACAGTTATATCAAAAGCAGGAAAAACTTTGACAAATAGAAATGGTAGCACAAGGATATCTATTCATGACAAATTACCACCTCAAAAGGGCTTGGAAGACATAAAACTAGCAACAAGCTCGAGAAAGGCTGCCATTAAGATAGACAAACAACAAAATGACATCGCCCAATTAAATCACAACTCCGAAAGTATAAAAGATATTCAGGAAAAGGGGAGAAAACAGGATAGTATAAAGCACAGGGAACAGAAAGCGCTGAAAGAAGTGAAATCAAGGAACCAATTTTCGAGGAGATGATACAGCAGATGATACCATATATGCATAAAAGATCAGAAGCTGCACTTACATTGCAAGAAAAGCCAGAGTGCAGTGAAAGTATGCTGCATGGGGAAAACAGATATGTTAACAAGCTTCTCATAGACAATGAACAAAAGCTTCAAAATAATCATGGATTTCAACAGGTGCACATGATCCAAAAACCTGAGCTTCTAGATAAAAAGCGACAATCAGGAGAGAGGGAACAACAAAGTACTAAACAGAAATTTCAGGGAAGAAACCTAAGGGTAATGAACCAATATCCAGTAATTTCTCCAAACCAATGTCCAGTGCAACCAATTTGCAAAAGAAGCAGCCGCAAAAGAACCAAGCAGCAGCTAGTAGGAAAGGCTCTACCAATCATATTGATGCAACACAATTCAATGGATTGCAAGATGGTAGGCACCATGAAAATCCAACTAGGGATAGGAGTTCAACAAACTTAAATTTCAAAACTAAAGATTCATTAAACAGAAACTCCAGTCAGCATTACTCTCATGGAGATCTAGAATCTGAATCAGCAAAAGCTCACATCCTGTTTGCTGTGGATGAGAAACCTGTTCAAGTTCAAACAACAATACGGGTAAGAAGCTCAAAAGGGATTGAACTTGAGGTCCCTCAAATGATCAACGAATTAATGACTAAAAAAGGTGCAAGTGTTTATAACTTGCCAAGGACGCGGAAGCATCAGAGTTCCATTTTGCAAGGGAGGAAACAGACAAGGCAGGAGAAACTTGCTATCTCAAGAGAAACAGATCAAATGAAAGCCAACAGGTTCAAAGAAGTAGATGCACAGATAATTAGGTCCAAAAAGTCAGTAGAAAGCCTACAATCATCAAGCGTGGCACAAGATCTGCAGAAAGAAGCGGAGCGAAATTCAAATTTGCAGAGTCTTGTAGAAGATGAATGCCAAAGCCAAAATGAACCACAAGCTTCAACTCCAAAAGATAGCGTAAGATCACCATTACTACAATCATTAACCAATTATATTAGACAAAGCCACATTCATACTTCTGAGTGGAGCCCAAATAACCTTTGACCTTATGCAGCGTGAAAGTACAGTGTTGATGGTTTCAAAAGAAGAGCAAGATCGAGAACATGATTTTCGCAGAGCTGAAGAACGCTCATTTAAGAACAGTGTTTTGGATCCAATACATGGCAAGTACAATTTTGCATTCCCAATGTCTTTTCTCACAAAGTTAACATTTTGCCATTACAACTCATAAAATGCTTTTTCATTTAACTGAAGGGTCTATACTAAAACATGCATAATATGTGGTGTTTATGCACAGAGCACAAACAACAACTCAAGCACATATAAACAAAGATGCATAAGATGTCCCGCTTAATTATATGGGGACTGAACCATAGAAAGTTGACTACATGTGTATTATACCACACTCTTAAGGAAACCTTAATCTTCTCCTAATCTTTCAAACAATTAAGGCCATAGTAGTGGCAACATCAGACGTTTTCCTTTTATGTTTCTGGTGGGGTAGGCTCTTTGCGAAGAGGAAGAAGAGAGAAACTTATCTGCTAAAGTTCATTGTTTTTTAGGAACTCATGAAGAAAGCACAGAAATCTCTTGCACCCAACAGTCACAGAACCAAAGAACTGATACATTGGAGATGCCAGAGCCACTGACAGAGAGTGAAAATCACCTCAAGCAGATACTTATGAAAAGCCAACTATTTATGAACACGGCAGGGGTGCTTTTCAAACTCAACATTCCTATCAGCATTCTTCATGCAACGGTCATGACTATCACCATCAAGAGAGCAAACTCGTTTTGGACTGTGGCTACGAAGTAATGAAAAGGAAAGGAAGAAGGCAGGAACTAACTGTTCGCCCATTTCTGAACGTAACCATCACTTCAAACAAAGCAAAATCCTTGGATGACTTGGTCAAGCAAATTTGTAAAGATTTTGATAAGTTGAAGTTATATGGAAGGGACGGGAGATAAGATTCTCCCTTTGAAGACTACCTACCAAAAATGCTTGATGCCGATGTCCACAACAACGAACCGGATGTGAATTGTATGTGGGACTTGGGTTGGAACGGCAGGATGTTTGGGTTTCTTGAGAAAGATGATGTTATAAAGAATATAGTGAAGTACGTGCTCAATGGACTCGTACATGAGATTTCCATACATCTTTTCACACAGGCATAAGTGTTTCAGTTTAATTATAAATTTAAAAAAAAAAAAAAAACCGAAACTATTTAAGCAGAGTTGGCTTAATGTTTCAGTTTACATCAGATAGAAAACTTTTCATAGCTTTTTTCCCTGTAAGGTACCTAAAACTAGTCCGGACAATTGTGGATTTGTCCAATATAAAATATTAAAATTTATATAATATTTTATATAAAATTATACATCACAATTTATATATATCAAAACAAAAATATAAATTTTTTATTTTATTAAATTTATAAATAATTATTATTAAAATTTTAAATCATATCACTCTTTTATTATATTTTCATCGTATGTTTAATATTATTATATCCTATTTTAGATTGACACGTTTCATAAAATTGTGATTCTTATTTACATTTTTTTTTAATTTTTCAATTGTTTGCATATAATTGATGATTAATTCATCTCTCTCCCTTGAAAATGTAGTTTCAACTATTTATCTACACATTTCAATGCAAATTTTATTACTAAATGCGTATTATTAACCTAAAAAACGTAAGATCATAACAAGAGTGCAGATAAATCACATTTTAAATATATATATATATATATATATATATATATATCATACAAAGAGCAAATTAGAGGAAAAAGCACATAAATAAAAAATGGTGAAGCTTGCCTGATCTTGACCTAGTTTTTCGACGGACGAAAATGGAAGATCAATTTTCTCTATCCCATCAGATCCAAACTTAAAAAATTAACGCTATTTTTGGAAGAATCAGCAAATGTTCGACTCGGAATTGCGAGAACTGATTACGGCTTGGCTTGTTTGCCGAGAAAAGAGCAATTAAGAATAGCTAGGGGCGGAAAAGCAGAAAAAGAAATTGCGACACCAATTAATTACAGATCCAAATTTGGAACCAAATCCATCGGAAAAGAAATGGCGGTAAATTCAAACCTTTTTTCGTTTTGTATTTTGTATTTTTGTATTCTAAACGCGGCAAAACCGGATCGTTTCTCTTTCGGGCAACGTCCGGGCTCATAGCTTAACAAAAAAAGCGATCTACTTGGTTCTTGATTGGGCCTCCAATTTGGGCCTTAATATAAAACCCAAGACCTTTTAACCCCATTTTAAAAAATAATATTTATTTATTTATTTATTTTATACACAGTAATATAATTTTTTTAAAAATTTTATAAGCGAGTTAAAAATTAACACATGACTCACTTTTTTTAATATATCCTAAATAATATGTGTCATTTTATTAATTGTAGATTTAAAATCTAAAAATTCTATTGATATCATAAAAATAATTTTTCATAAATAAAATATATAGTACTTTCAGTAAATTTTAAACAGTATATTTATTCAAATCAAATTTTGAATGTTTTTAATGATAAATTTTCATGGACTATAATCTTTTGTATTCATATATATATATAAAGGGATTCACTCGCAATAGTAAACCTTTTTCATTTTTTTAAATTTTAAATCACATTATTAAATTAAAAATATTATTTTGATTTAAATAAAATTTGGATTTAATATTAATCTAAATATCTAAAATATTATAAAATTACACTAATGTAAGTGAATATTATATATATATATAGTCATTGCCTTATTTTTTAAAGCAAGTGTTGTGGTTGAAAATATCTTGATTTGGTGGGTCAATGTATTGTACCTAAAAAACACTTTGAATATATATAGAAAAAAAATTTTTTTTTTTGAAAAAGAATAGCTGCTCAAATAATTTGGTGGGTTTGGGAGGAGCAAGTAGAAAACTTAAATATGAAGGTTTAAAAGCTTACTTTATATAGTTATATATTCAAAGTTTGCTTGTGCAACAATTATAGCACCATTCTTAAAGTTGGTTCACCTTTGTTCCTTTTTGTTCCTGACTATCATTATATTCTACAACCACGTGAGAAGCTCTTCGTTTTCCAGCGTGGGCTTTGATTGAATATGCTTTACTTTCTTAGTTATGTTCAAAGCTCCTCTTTTTTTGTGCATTGGAAATGTCTTCTATCTAGAAAAGGGTGTTTTTTTTTTTTTTCCTTAATGGAGAAGGAAAGCATTAAAAAGCATGCAATTGGATTTAAGAATCCAAACCTTAAACTCAAGCTTTAATGCTGTTGGATTAACTACGGAAGTATTTTCGTCTTACTCTAAAAGAAAATAATATCTTATTATAAACACAATTAAAGGTGAAATTATACAATAACTAAAGAGAAGGTCAAATAATGAATTGAACGAGAGAAATGAGACCTATATTAACTTTGGCAAGTTCAATTTCTAATTTAGAGTGATACAAAAAAATTTTAGGAGCCATGACTTTTATATAATAAATAGATTTGATAATTTAAAATAAGATAAGATGATACGATTTAAAAATAATATAAATAAAAAATATAAAAAAATATGATTTAAAATTTTAATAAAAATTATAAAAAATTTATTTTATATTTTTATATTGATACGAATTATAATATATATATTTTTATAAAACATTATATATAAAAATTATTAATATTTTATATAATATAAATATATAAATTACTAAATTTATTATAAAAAACCGCGGCACCCATAAAACTTTTAACCTTCTCATAAAATTATAATTAATTTCACCAAATATTACACGTAATTTCCTCTTCTCTGTTGAATTGATTATTTACCCTCTTTTTCAAATTTCATAGTTTCGCCTGCGTCCACCTCCCTCCGGGTTCCGTCCCTGAACGCCATCCAATAATTATTGCATAAATAATGGGGAAACAATTTGATTCAGAATATTAATTAAAAGAATTGTTTTCGGATTAACATATTTCCGACGATGACCACATATCAGCCGCAAATACGATCCAGACGACTCTGATTTGGACCAGGTAGTTCGGTTCAGGACCACGAGTACACCAAACGGATCTACCATGCTGACAGAAAGCAGACAACCCCATACAAATAAGTATCCAAATTCGGGCACAACGGTCACACTAAGGGCATTTGCGTCCAATCATAAAGTGAAAGTTCTCCCGATCAAAGCAACTTTCGGTTGCTGTCACAGTGACACGAATCATAACTCGGCTCAAATTGCACTTGGCCCCTTAAACACGTGAAACTTGTTTCCAAAATTTTTGCCCACCGAAAATTTTCATTTACGGTTCTAACCCTTTGTACCTTCGCTTTGCCTTTGTTTATTTATCGCTCCAACACATTCACGGATGGTCAAACTTTGGAACGTGGAAAACACAGAACTATCTCTTCAGTTATGGCCGCGATTCGTTTTACTGTAACTTTCCTTCTTCTGACTCTGTTACTGGGAGTAAATAAAGCAAGTAAGCTTCTGAAACTCCTTCTTCCTCGGTTTAATCTGAGGCCTAAGATTCTTAGGTTGTCTGGTTTTGCAGAATCTTCTTTTTAGAAGATAACTTGTGTTGGCCCCAAAAATATGGAAGTCTAACATACGTATGTCTTTGCAGAATCACAATCATTTATTGGTGTAAATTATGGCCAAGTTGCCGACAACCTACCTTCACCAGCAGCCACTGCAAAGCTTCTCCAATCCACTTCAATCCAAAAGGTCAGGCTATACGGGTCTGACACAGCAATCATCAAAGCGCTAGCCAACACTGGTATTGGCGTCGTCATTGGCACGTCCAACAGTGACATCCTCGCCTTAGCCTCAGACCCAAGTTTTGCCAAAAACTGGGTGAGCACCAACGTAGTTGCATATTATCCGTCCAGCAAAATCATCCTTGTAACCGTTGGTAACGAGGTTATCATGTCGGGAGATAAAAATTTGATAACTCAATTGTTGCCAGCCATGCAAAATGTCAAGAATGCCCTCGATGCGGCCTCGTTGGGGGATACAGTGAAGGTCTCGACGGTGCATTCAATGGCTTTATTGAAACAGTCTGAGCCGCCATCTTCTGGGAGCTTCGACCCGAGTTTTGGAGACGTGTTGAAGGGGCTCTTGGCGTTTAACACTGCTACTGGTTCTCCTTTTGCGATTAATCCGTATCCTTATTTCGCTTACAGGAGCGATCCAAGGCCTGAAACGCTGGCGTTCTGCTTGTTTCAACCGAATTCTGGGCGTTTTGATGCCAACACGAAAATCATGTACATGAACATGTTCGATGCTCAGGTTGAGTTCAATGTTACATGAAAATGTTCTGTAATTCCCGTTTAAAATGATTGTTTTGTTTAATTTAATGGATTTATTACTTTGCCAGGTGGATGCTGTTCGTTCTGCATTGAATGCCATGGGGTTTGAGAATGTTGAGATTGTGGTTGCTGAGACAGGTTGGCCGTACAAAGGAGACAGTGACGAAGTAGGACCAAGCGTTGAGAACGCTAAGGCTTACAATGGAAACTTGATTGCACACCTTCGATCAATGGTGGGAACTCCACTGATGCCAGGGAAATCGGTTGACACATATCTCTTTGCTTTGTACGATGAGGACTTGAAACCAGGACCAACTTCCGAAAGATCCTTCGGGCTTTTCAAGTCTGATCTTACCGTGACTTATGACATTGGTCTCTCAAAGAGCAGTCAGGTGATCAATATGCAACTATATCATTAGTTAACAAAAATCATCTTCATATTGTTTAGAACTGGTGTGAATCTTGTTAAAATGTGTTCTTTTTTTCAAAGACTCCGGTGACTCCGACAATGCCAAAGACACCAGTGACACCATCGTCACAGCCAAAGAAAGCAGATTGGTGTGTACCAAAGCCTGGTCCTTCGGATGCCCAATTGCAGGCAAGTTTGGATTACGCTTGTGGACAAGGCATAGACTGTAGTCCAATTCAACCTGGAGGGGCTTGTTTTGAACCAAATACATTAGCAGCACATGCTGCATATGCCATGAATCTCTTCTATCAAACTGCTGGTCGGAATCCATGGAACTGTGATTTCTCACAAACAGCCATGCTTTCTTCCAACAACCCAAGTAAGCTTAAATTTCTTAAAATAGAACCTTAGCTTTACTGTACAATTAATTGTCTCATTTTATATATCAATGTGTCTAATTCTTTTTCCTTTTACACTGCACAGGCTATAATGGCTGCACTTACCCTGGTGGAAGTACCTGAAAAAGGGCATGATCGGACAGATGAACAAAAGGGCAATGGGCAACTTTTGCTGTTCTTATTCTCATTTAGTAGTGGGTTAGGCATCATCATCTTTCACTAATGGTAGTGGGAGATTGGCACAAGTTCTTCGTTTTGCACCTTCCCTGTACTTGAAAAATTATGCTGCAGTGATATTGTGATGCGTGTGAAAATTTGTTTATGTCAAGGCAAAAAAAGAAGAAAAAAAAAGATAAAAGAAATGTTTGCCTATTTATTTAGAAATTAGGAGGCCATGTCTCGTTGTATGTGTGTATTTAGGGACAACTCTTAAAGATTTGATGAAAAATGTAAGTGCTTGAAATTTTAGTGCAGAAGGAATGTGATTTAGAGGTGTGAGCTAACAAAGTTACATGGCAGGCCTTTGACTGGATAATGTTGCTTGTTATGCTTCAAGCCTTCGACTACGTTGTTCAATGAAACAAAAATATTATAACAACCAAGCAAGCTGAGTCAAACCCACGTGTTTGGTTCAATTTATTTTTCAGCTAACATATTTCCTAATTATCCTAACAACCTTGATTCGATAGTTCGTTATTCTCGCTTGAGGGAGGAGAGAGAGAAACAGAGGCAGAGGCAGAAAAGGAAGGAAAGGGCCAAAAAGGAAGAGAATGGGAACGAGGGAGAGGGATAGAGATCGGGAGCTGCTTATCCCAGTCGCAACAATCTCTGAAAATGGAGGCTCCAAATTCTCCGCCCCTATTGCTACTCCTACCGTGTCCTCCTCCCATGGCCGCGAGGTACCATTCTTTTCCCTCCTCATCATTCATTCATTCATTCCCTTCTACATTCTTGTGTTTGCCCAAGTTGGATTGATAAAAGGACATGCATGCAATGACCCAAAGATGATAATTTGTTTTATATTTGTTTATGGGAAAATTTGAAGACGAAAAAGGGCAAACTTAAACCAGAAGTATAGACAACATTGTCCTCATGTCATCAATCATGGTTATGAATATATCAGAATCAGACAGAAAACTCTTACAGCTTCTTGTTAGTGACTAGAGTTTAATTTTCTTTTGCATTCTGGCATAGGCATTTTTAAAAGTAATCCGCAGCTGGGCTTCCAAAAAGTTTATGACAGGATGGTAAGTCCTTTTCAGCTTGAATATTGCTATGTTTGCTGTCTTCATGGCATTTAAACTGTTAATGCAGTCATTGAAACCACATACATTCAAAACTTTTAAGGTCATTATACTGTCAGTCATGTTGAAAGCCAACAATTTTTGCATTTTGTTCATGGTTATGATTTCATTAACCTGAAAAGGATGTGAAATCATCAAGCGTAAAAATGATTGAGATTCTTTGGATTGTCTTCTGATGAAATTGATATTACTTTGCAGTGTCATACTTCTTCCACTAGCCATTACATTCTATGTTACCTGGGGTTTTGTTCATTTCGTTGATGGTTTCTTTTCCCCAATCTATAATCATCTAGGCATCAATATTTTTGGTAAGCAGAATAACTTGCCTTTTCTTGGATCCTCTTTTAGCTTTTACTCATTTGTTGGTTGAGTTCTTATAGCTTACATGGCCTTGTAATTATAGCTATTATGAAACTGGATATATACTGCAGAAAACCATTCTTCAAGCATTGCCATTTTTTTTTATCTGAACCATCGGTAGACATGACTAAACTTTTAAGATGTAACTAATCTAACATTTTCCGATGTCGAATTGTATAATTCTTGCTTTTACTTCATTGGCACCTGTTGTTTTGGTGTTTAATGCTTTGAATGATTTGGCAAACACGACTCAGGTCTAGGATTTGCTACCTCCATCACTTTTATCTTTTTAGTAGGCGTTTCCATGTCATCATGGTGGGGGGCTTCAGTTCTTACTCTTGGTGAATGGTTCATTAAGAAGATGCCATTTGTGAGCTATATTTACGCTGCCTCAAAGCAAATAAGTGCTGCAATATCACCAGGTAAAGTCTTTCTGGAAATTTAACGCCTACAGCTTCCAAGTTTTGTAACTCAAAAGCAGCATGGAAACCACTTTTGCAGATCAGAATTCTAATGCTTTCAAAGAAGTTGCAATCATAAGGCACCCCCGTACGGGGCAATATATCTTTGGATTCATTACTTCTACAGTTGTTCTTCAGAAGGGTATAGGTGAAGAGGAACTCTGCTGTGTTTATGTTCCCACAAACCATCTCTATCTTGGTGATATATTTCTCATCAGTTCAAAGGATATTTTGAGGCCCAATTTATCAGTTCGAGAGGGGATCGGTATGAAACTTAAACTCAAAACTAAGACTGAAACATCCTTCATTATTATATATTTGTGAAGATTTTAAATTTTGGTCCTCTTTTGTGTTACAGAAATTGTTATCTCTGGGGGTATGTCAGTGCCTAAACTATTGACAATACTGGATCCATCAGGCATTCCAGCAACAAGAATTGTCAAATTTGAAGCATCAGTATGAAAATGGATTAACAATAATTAGAGTTCATTTCTGTGTCCTATTGTATAGATGATGGACCAAGCATATGCTCAATCATTCAAGAAATCAATCTTTTGAGAATGAAGGGAAGAAGAGTTCTGATCTCTGGCAGACAATGGATTCAGAAGAGACTACGAAGCCTTCGATATCAACTAGAGGAAGAGATATCCCATCAAGTAGAAATATACATGCATAGGTGCAATGGATGGTACTTGTTAGTTGCTCGTTCATATTAGAGTTTCTTTCCTTTCTCTATCAGTAGTAACAATGAATGTCTTTTTCTTTTTTGCCACATAAGATAACTCTGTAGATAAATAAATTTTGGAAATAACTTCATTAGTAGCATTAATTTAATTAGAAAGAGATGGATGCAAGGATCTTTCAGGACATGAGAGGGACCTCGATGAGGATTATTGTTGCTTTCTATGTCTAGTTGAGGACATAATCAGCATAACTACAAGAATGGGCATTTGAAATTGATGGCAGAAGTTTAACAGTTAAACATAGCAAGTTTTAAGTTTTTGCCAAGTTGGAATCCGGTCACTTTATATCTAACATCCCATAACAACATAATTTCATAAGTAAGTGGGAAAATTTGAGATCATAACAATGACATTTTAGAAAGTTTTCGATCCTGGAAACATGAATCAGTCATGAAACTTGACAGTACATATGCCCTGGAGCTGGTATTTCTGAACTGCAAACAATTTCTACGCTTTTTTAGTGGAGGAGAACAATCAGTCAGTCAAACGAGCCACAGTGCATCTAGAAGATGCCTGTTTACTTAGTTTATACTTTGTGCCATACCTTTTCTCCAAGATAAATAAATATGGAAAATCATAGAAATGTAAGCTCAATGATTCGTTCGTAAATATTAAATATTATTATTACTGTTACACTATTTGCAACAATTCCGTTGTCGTCCAGCGGCTAGGATGTCTGGCTTTCACCCAGGAGACCCGGGTTCGATTCCCGGCAACGGAATTTTCTTTTATGTTTTTAATTTTTATATTATTTTATTTTTCTATAATAAACTGGCTTTGGTCTGGGTTTGGGCTGTAGACTTTGGGCTTTTGGCTAATTAAGATGAGTCCAATCTAAAAATGGTTTCCTCGGGCCCACAGAATTCAAATTCATTCGACCTTCAAAATTCACAATCGAACTGTTAAACTAGACCCGACCCAAGTTTCAGTGACCGGAATTCCAGATCCGTGTCGAATTGTGAGACGCCCTTTCGGCCCTCGCATCTCAGCCACGTAGCCTTTTACCTTCTCTAGGCTCGTCACCCTCTAAGCCTCGCCGAAGCTTTTGTCCAACTTCAACTTTTCTACGTCCATTATTTTCTCTATCCATTTTCTTCCTGAATTTCTTCCTTGATTTTAGGTATCTTCTCAAGTTATTATTCGCTTTTTTTTTCCCTCATCGGTTTGAAATCTCAAGCTAGTAGTATTTTATTTGCTGCAGAGATTGTTGCATTTTAATATAAGCGGAGATGGTTTCGACCACTCTAATCTGAGACATCAAGCCTTGGAAGAACTTGAAGGTAACTTTCTTTTCACTTTCTAGCAAAGCCTATAGGTAAAATAGCGAGAAAATCTACGTGTTCAAGTATTCAACACGAAAATTCATTTGGAATTCTACAGGCTTATGTCGAGGATATCAATAAAACTCATCTTCGTGATTTGATGAACGACGAAGAACGATGCCAATTGGTGATGATGTAAGAACTCTGATCATTTCTCTGATTCAATGCTTACGTGAAACATAGAGTAAAAAAATAATGAAATATTCGATTATATATATTTATATAAATTAGAAGAGGTGAATTTGGATTAATTCTCGTTTCTGAAATTATGGATTTAAATTATAGTAATAGTTTTCGATTTTGTTTGAATCGTTTCACATTTTCAGGCTGCTTCTCTCGAACAATAAATTAACCGAATGTACAGCGACGAGCATGTAAGTCTAACTTTCTCTTTACACCACTTTTTTTTTTTTAATGATAAGTCTACTTTTCTTTGTTTTGATGCTTTGATGTAATAATTAGTGATGATTCTGGGTTTCTGGCAATAATTGTTGAATAGCATTTAACGCATTTTCCTTTTTAGTGTATTAGACTTTGGATTGTATTTTGCTGGAAGCTTTCAGATAAATAGCACAGAGAATAGGTCAGTGCTTCATGTAGCTCTCTGAGCACCGAGGGATGCTGTTATATACAGTGATGGAAAGAATATGGTGCCCCATGTTTGGAATGTTCTGGATAACATCAAAGTTGAATGTGTTGTTCCTCAATTGTTGAGAAACAGTTAAATCATGGCAGGTTGGAGCTACTGGAGAACCACTGAAGGATGTTCTTGCAATCGGTATTGGTGGCAGTTTCTTAGGTCCTTTATTTGTGCATACTGCTCTCCAAACAGGTAATGCTGGTGCACTTTACTATTAATTGTGTAACTCTGTTGGTCTTTTACTTGTAACCTATGAAGAAGGAAGTATAGCTGATGCATTTGGTTTATTAATCTTGACTACTCACAGATCCTGAAGTTGTTGAATTTGCAAAAGGACACCAACTACGTTTGTAAGTGCTTGTTTATTACTGCAATTGGTATTTTCTTTGTGTATCATTATTCTTTCTTTCATTGATAATAATATTGGTATTATACACTGCTTCTTTCCCTTTGGGGAAGTAAAGGAGGGGGAGAGGGGAGGTGTCGAAAAAAGAACAAGAGAAAGGTTAGGTTGGCGCACCTTCTATTTTCTTTTTCTTTTTTATGAAAATAATATAGAAGAAGGAGAAGAAGAAGAAGAAGAAGCATATAGTTGTCATATCAGGAGGAAAACTAGCTAGGCCTGCTAAGATTGGCATTGCATAAGTGAGATTAAGTCAAAACTGTTTTGGTTGTGGTGGATTCTCAACATGAATGTGGTATTTTTAGCTCCTTGTTGGACATTTTAATTGTAATTAGTAACTCCTGCATGCATAATAAATTGTTGTTTCATTCAGTTATTCTAGAAATTCAATGTAATCTGTTGTTTGCATTTGCCACAGCCTTGCAAATGTGGATCCTATTGATGTTGCTAGAAATATCATAGGATTAGACCCTGAAACCACTTGTGGTAAATACTTTCTTTTTATTCCTCTGAAAACTTGTTGCTTTTCTGTTGTCTAAACTCCTTTTTGTACCATTGATTCTTCTGATTTCATCTGCTTGTAACTTCATCTAGTTGTGGTGGTTTCAAAGACTTTTACAACAGCTGAAACTATGTTGAAAGCTCGAGCATTATGGGAATGGATTTCATCTGCCCTTAGGTTAGTGCCATGATAACACTACTTATTTTTTAGCAATGTGCTTGCAGTGGTAGTTTAAGATTCTGGTACTATTCTGCATGAATATTTTGGAACTATTTCTCATTAATATTTAACAGTTGAAATTCTGAGTGATGAGCCATTAGGCAGTGTGTTCTAAAAATCAGAGGAGATGTTCTCATCTCATCTTTTAACGCTTTTAATAAGCATTTGATTTTCTCAATCTTGTTAGGAACCATTCTCAGTATTCAAGGAATTAATGTATAATCTAAAAATTTCCTGGATTGGTGGGTTTTGATTTCTGATTGCCTGTTATAACGTTTCTGGATATTTGCGAATGATCTAGATCTTTCTCTTTATCTTCTTCAATGTTCATGTGTGGTATGACCATTTGTTGTTACCAAGCCACTTGTGATCCTAAACACTTTTTCAGGCCTTTTGCGGTTGCAAAACACAAGGGTAGTCTGTACGGTATAATTTTGTTCTATCATTTTGTGTATTTGAGTGATTAAGCATTTGCCAAACTACTAAGAACATATTGAATCATTTCTCTTGGGTTTGGTGTGGCAAATCGATAATTTCCAATGTGCTAGAGTACAGTTCCCAGCTAATGTTTGATAAAGTGAAAATGTGTATTCTCTTTTTGCTTGAAACAGATGGCCTCTTGACTATGCATTCCTCCTTTTTTTCAATTTCCATTCTTCATAGCTTGGTTTTATTCCTTCTCCTCATTAACTGCTAAAGCTCTTATAAATATGGCTTCATATTACATATGATACATGGATATTAATCCTATTCAGCTTATAAATGTTTCCTATGCAGCTTGTTGAAGAGTTTGGCATTGATCCTATTAATGCATTTGCATTCTGGGATTAGGTTAGTGGTCGTTATGGTGGTAAATTTTTTTTCAATGCCTTCTTGCTTCTTTCTAAGGGCATTCATGGACATTTGATTTCTGTTGGGGATTGAGAGCTTTTCTAGTCGAATTATGGAAGTTGATTAACCTTGAAGTAAACTGCCATTTGCAGTGCTGGGGGAGTGTTGCCTTTATCTCTGCAGTATGGTTTCTTAATAGTAGAAAAGTATGGTAACTTCTTATTATTGTGGCTATATTGCATTTACTCCTCAAATTTTGATAACCTATAATTTATGATTTATATCATCCATTAGGAGTCCATATATGATAGGTGATAGAGATGTGTGCAATTTAAAGAACAGCTTCACTATTCTAAGGAAATATGTCACTTCAAATGTAACAAACAGAACTTAAGAATGAAGAGGGGCTTTCTGTTTCAATTTTCTCCATGGAGTTCATTTATCATGAAATTCAGTTTACATGCTGCACTGGGAACTGGTTTATTTCCCCTTTCTTGACAAATAGTTATAGCTGGAAACAATTTCTTTGTGTAAATTCATTTGTAGTCTAGAGGAAAGCAAAAAATAAGGCAGTTGCTAATGCACAGATCTTTAACTTTAATCATCATTGTATGAGATCAAAAAAACTATTGTGAATACAATGTCGACTAAGAGTGCATGATTTATAAAATATAGAGTTTGAAGTTTCTACTGAGCTCCTAATCCATTCTCCATCTGCATTGGTATTGTGAAGAGCCAGCAGCCTGTTTCTTTATTGATTGCTAACCTGAAGTTATATATTTTCTTGTTTGTATTGCAATATTGAACTTGATATTAATCTTGATTATTATTATTGTCTGGTGAAGTGGTGAGCAACCACAATGAGCTCATGTCCAACTTTTTTGTGCAGCCAGATGCTCTCGCATAGGGCAAGGTAGGTCTTAGATATCAACTATTTGTCTTTAGTTTAAAACAAATGTCATTAGGTTTCAAGTACTAAATCTTTTTTTTTTTTTTTGCATGAATTTTTGCCTAAAATCTGTATCATTTCTGAAAAAGCATCGATTCACCGTAGACAGCAGAGCAGTTGTGGAAGGAGAATGTTTCACAGCATCTTATTCCTCGTAAAGGTGATTTACTTTCAGCTTTTCTACCGAGCTTTAGTTCATAATAGGATCAATGTCCTAACCGTTCTGTGATCTTCCATAGACATTCTCCAGGAATAGCCCTTCTCTCAGTCTTTTGCTTCCATCTCTGAATGCTTACAATATTGGTCAGGCAAGCGGTTTCTTCTCTTTAAATTTTAATTAATGAAACATTTTGTATGCGACTGTTTATAACTATGGAGAACTGCACTATTATTGATGTGGCTTTGCATCACTAAGTCAATTACTACCTAATAACTTTTCTAACTTTAATCTTCGAGTACAAGCATTCGATGCATATAATTTCATAATTTGTTTTATCTGATTGGTCTAATTCCACGAATAACTTTTGAATTATAATAAAATATATTATTTAAAATCCATGATATTAAAAATAAATATTATATTAATTAACAAATTCATATGATATTTAAGACGGTTCCTGTTATTAACCCAAAATTTATTTGGGATAAGGATTTTTCAGTTATACGACACTGCACTGTTACTGAAAAGTTTATTAATTACTTCACAGGCAAGTTGTGATACCTTAGCTGACCCACCCACTCTTCTGCCAAGATATAACCGACTTTTGGAATGGCTTTTCGATTTCAGGCCTGTTGTTAAGCTGGTCTACTTGGGCCATTGTGAGAGATCTTTATCAGAAAAAGTAAACAGATGGACGATTCCAACAGGATGCGGCCGGAAGGCCTTCCATTTTTGCCCAAATATCTAAAATATCTATTAAGAATATAAATGATATATTAATATTTATAAGTTATTTGAGTTTAATTTGAATTCGATTTAATTATTATTAAATTAAATTTAAATTTGAGTAATTTGATTTATTAATCAAGTTGAGTTTGAGTATTTTTATATTCGATTTAAATAATTCGTTAATTTAATCGAGTTTTTATATTTTAATATATTTTAATTAATAAAATATTTCAAATTATAGTTTAAATTCTTGTACAAATATAAGAATCAAATTTATTTTTATATGTTAATCGAATTTAATCGAGTAATTCAAGTTTTATTTTGAATCGAATTTGAATTAAAAAAATAAAATTCGATCAAATTTGAGTTAAGTTTTGAATATCAAAATTTAAGTTCGAATTTAATATTGTATCTATTCAAATGTGATCTATTACATCTCATCATATACTGTTCTTATGTTATCATTTTTTTAAAATTTCTAATAATTAATAATAGTTTAATCGATGGATTAAGAATAATTTAACAATAATGTATTATTTTTATTAAGTTAAAAAACAGAAAATGAGTTAATCACATATTTAGTATTTTAAATATTATTTTTAGTGTCACTAGATTCTCCTTGACATTTCTTTTACTAATATTTTATATACTATTATTTTTATTTGCATAATTCTTTTTAAATTACAATATTTGATTTTTTTTTCAATGTTTTAGTTTTTTATATAAATATATAAATGTACTTATATGCATTCTTCTATTATTATTAATTAATGTTTTTATCGTACCATAATATTATTTTATAATTGAATTGAGATTCAATCATAAAATGATATTACAATACAATAAAATTTTTTTGTCACACTATTAAATGAATTTTTAAACAAGTAAAATATTAATGACATTTTAAACAATATGAAGATTTTTTTTCTTTTGTAATCAGTCAGAGGAAAATAAAATACAAAAATCCTTAAAAATACCACCTAAACTTTGTTTTTTGTTCATAATAAAAGACAAATCCCACCCAGACCTTTTTTTTTTTCATTTGTTTTCTTCGTAAAAGGCAAATCCAACCCAAACTTTTTCTTTTTCATCATAAAAGGCAAATCCGACCCAAACTTTTTCTTAAAAACCATCTTAATCATCATTTGTTTCTTGTTTACTACTAAATCCCATAACTAACTAAGGTTACCAAAAGTTCGGAGCAAGTTTACGTTGCGAATGCTCTACCTTTAAAACGACAGTCTTTCAAGTCGTGCCATACTTCTACCCTAACTTGCACGGTATTACGCACCCATCGAATCAAAAACAGATAAAGCCTTCTTGTCTCCCCTCATCACAACCTCGCGTGCAAGCCACTGAAGGAGCTATTCCGAAGCAATGCATTTCACGCACTCTTCGAAGTGCGTAGACATTATCAACTGAATAAGAATCCGTTGAACAGAAACTGTAGTTGGAATGTTGGACAGCAAATTACCTTCTAGTCACGAACGTAATCCGCAAGTATCCCTCCACAATTTTTATCTTTTTACCACTTTTTTCTTATAATTTGTTTTTTTTTTCACCGAACTTATATTTCTCCCTTCACTTCACTCCCTGCCTTTTTGTCACCCCGCTTAGCGTAACCCAAAAAAAAGCACTTCTAAAAGAAAAAGAAAAATACAGCAGCGAGGGTTTTCCTTTGGCCTTCTTCTCTCTTTCGCTCTTTCTACCTTCACTGATCGTCCATGGCTAATAGCTCTACCTCCGATTCTGGCCACCACCTCACCGTCAACACTCCCCACCCAATCTCCCCAGGTATTTTACCTCGGCGCTTCCATTTCTTTTTCTCTCATTAAGGATTAACGGCTTCTTTCGTTCGTCTCTGTAAAACCCTAGCTCAGACCATTCCTTCTCCTTTTGCTTATTTCGTTGTGTTATTGGATCATTATTGTAGATTCAGTGGTTTTGCGAGATTGCTGGGGGTTTTATTGATTTTCTTGCTTCGAAGTTAGGGTTTTTGGTTTATCAGTTGGAAATGGAAGGCTTTTGTTAATATTTTTTGTTTCTCTGGTGTCATTTTCTAGTGCCGTTTGGTTATTGAAATGCGAAGAAGAGAAATGAGGATAGCTTTAAATTGATCACTACTCACTAATGCGGTGCCGAACTGGAAAAATATATATTTTTAAAAAAATATTTTCAATTTGAAAAGTGCGATGCGATGGCGACGTACTGGTGTTACTTGAAAAGGCGATTATTGAACACACTTTTTCGATTTCTTTTCTTTCACAAATTTGTTACAGTCATTGCATTCAACTACTTGTTTTATGCTTTGATGTGATTAATCTTATAAAAATTTGCATAATTTTTTATTCCATTGATCGGAAACATGACTTTCTACTCACAATTGTTTGTTTAATTTTCGTCTTGTCAGGTGCTTTGTGAATAGCTTTTCCTGAGACATCTATTTAGTTTATAATTTGTTTGCAATGCTGCATTTGAAAGTCAATTAAGACTTTGCAAATGATGTCTTTGTACTCTTAACACTTTTGTTTTTCATTGGGTTCATGATTTTGTTTTTCTTATTCAATGCTAAATCAATGTGGCAGTTTCAAGAGGCAAGTTCGGTCATTTCTCAGAAAACGTGTATTTTTTTAAGAAAATTCTGCACTTGTATCGTTGCTAGTGTACCTGTTGTGCTTCATGATTGAATGTGAATTTAAGCATTTTCATTAAAAATTCTTCCTTTGAATATATGCCATGTCTCTATTGATGCTTTTGTTTGATTTATGCAGATGTTCAGGGATCTGACAATCCTATTCCGCTTTCACCTCAGTGGCTTCTGCCAAAGCCGGGGGAGAGTAAGCCTGGAATGGGAACTGTGGTATGTTATTGTTGTTGTTGTTTTGGCTATATATTTCTGTTATTTTATTCATGGTGTTCTCATCTATTCGGAAACTTGGGTTTTATGTTGTCTAAATGCTTTGTAAATCTTTCTATCAATATACTGTTCTCATTTCAAGAATTAGTTAGTTCTCTGTTTAATATTCTTACTGTTTCAGAGGTGCGTCTTTTCCCCCTTAATTTTCAATTATCTATGCAGGAAAGTCATCCTGCCCCTTTTCCAGCTCATGGAAGTCGCTCTGATGCCTTGAAGCCATCCAGAAATGGTGAGGATATGCATGATACCCTGAAGAAGAAGGATGTTTTAAGCCCATCCTTACCTGATGTGGAAACTGGTCGCCGAGACCAATGGCGCGATGAAGAACGAGATACCCATTCATCTGTGCACAAAGATTACCGGAGGGTTGGAGCTAAAGAGGTCAGCGACACCCGCAGGATGGATCGATGGGCTGATAACTTGCCTTCAAGACAATTTGGAGAAGCTCGCCGTGCGCCCTCTGAGCGGTGGACTGATTCAGGTAACAGGGAAATTATGATCAACGACGCGAGAGCAAATGGAACACACGCTGGGGGCCTGATGATAAAAACACTGAAGGCTCGTGTGACAAGTGGACAGACTCAGGCAGAGACGGTGATATGCCTATTGACAAAGGGTTGTCTCATCTTTCCAGTCACGGGAAGGATGAGAGGGAGGGGGACCATTATCGCCCATGGAGATCCACTTCTTCTCAAAGTCGCGGAAGGGGGGAGCCTCCTCATTACCGAACATTAACTCCAAGCAAGCAGGTTCCCACATTTTCCTATGGCCGGGGATGTGGAGAAAACCACACTTCAACATTTTCTGCTGGCCGCGGAAGGGGAAGTTTTGGTGTAAACTCAGGGGCTAGTATACCTTCTCATCTTCAGTCTCTGGGAATCATATTGGACAAGGGTGAAATTGACCATGGAGAGCCATACCCTTTAAGATATAGTAGGACAAAATTGCTTGACTTATATAGGCGAATTGACATGAGTATTTATCAAAAACTCTTAGAAGAGCTTGTATCAGTGCCTTCTCTTACGCAGGATAAACCGTTGGAACCTCTAGCTCTTTGTGCTCCTAATTCTGATGAAATGGTAATTTCTTCTTCTTTTTTTTTTTGTACTATGATGGCGAACTTTGATTTGACTATGCTGTTGATATTAATGCCTTTTTGATAGGTTGTTCTGAAGGGAATTGACAAAGGGGACATAACAAGTAGTGGTGCTCCTCAGATGGCTAAAGATTGGCCAGGAGGCCGGAACTCTATAGAGTTTACTCATTCAAGACGAAACAAGATTGGTATTCAACCAGTTCAAGATATATTACTGCTTTAAGATTGTGTTTATTTTGAGGTAGTGTCTAATTTCTGGTGGAATTGATTTATGCAGGCAGTAGGGAAGATTTACTGCCTGCTGTTGATGATCATAAAGAGGAAAGTACTGACATTCCAAAGATTGGTTATTCACATTATTCAGAGGGTTCGTTGCTTGAAAAGCATAAGGGACACCCAGATAATAAATTAAAATCCGAAGGTATAATTATAGAAGTTGTTTAGCCTTTATTAGGTGATACCACCGGTAACCATTTTGCAAATTATTTCATTGGATGTGAAAAGCATTCGCAATTGGAGTTTTTGAACCATATGAGAAATTAGATCGTTGCTACATCTTTTGAAGAATTACTGCTACATGGGTTGGAACAAGAAAGAAGATTCAGGTAGCCAATATAAATCAGTTTGTCTTGGGGATTAAGTGTTAGTTGAGTTTTTGTATGGGGAAGGAGATAATTGGTTATTGGGGATAACATTTATTGGTTCAATGGATTGGTAGTTTAGTTTAATTTGATGTGATTGAGATTTTTTTCACAGTGAATTTCAGCCTTTTTTTCTGAAATTCATTGCACTACACTGCATTCTGTAGATTTGACATTTTACTTTCCTACTCTATCTTGATATGCAATTATTTGATTGTCAATTGATCTTTTATTCATTTATATTTTTGCAGCTATGGATGATAGTGGTCCTCGAAGGGCTGAAGAGGTGCTTATAAGTAGGGAATCAAGTATACAAGTAACTAACTCTATTAATCCTGGCACCATGTGGCGAGCCTCGTCATTGGGAGAACAATCACTTACAATCACACATGATTGGAAGGAGATTCCAAGTGATGTTAGGTCAAGAACCCCTGATTTGAGCTGGTCACAACCACAGAAAGGTACGATTAACCAAGGAGAAAGCAATTTGATGAATTCATCCTATTCCAGAGATGAAGCAAATTGGCAGTCTAGTGAGGATCCTATTCCTAAGAGGCAGCCATCTGGGGTTTTGGAGAGGGAACCTGAACCTAGAAAGCTGCCTGCTCCGGAGGATCTTCTCCTTCACTATAAAGATCCCCAAGGTGAAATTCAAGGCCCTTTTTCAGGGATTGACATCATAGGCTGGTTTGAAGCAGGATATTTTGGGATAGATTTGGAAGTTCGGCTTGCAAGTGCACCCAAGGACTCGGCATTTTCCTTACTTGGTGATGTAATGCCCCACTTACAAGCTAGAGCACGACCACCTCCTGGATTTAGTGCGTCAAAACAGGGTGAACTCTCAGATTTGTCTAGCAGGACAAATTTTAGTAGCTTGGGGAAAGTTCATGCTGGTGCAAGTGAGATTGATATGATCGGAAATGAGCCAAGGCCGACAGCAGAAGCTGAAAATAGGTTTTTGGAGTCACTTATGTCTGGTAGCATGAGCAATCCATCCAAAGGTTGGGTTTCTACATAGAGACACATTTATTTATTTATTTATACTATATAATTTTGTTTGCTGAACTCTAAAAGTAGAGTATTCTAGGGTTTTAATCTATAAAGCTGTTCCTCACATTTTATTCAAATTTTCTTCTAGTATTTTCAAACCGGCAGCTTAATGTGTCTCGAATGATTTTGTTTTAGGTCTGCAATGCTATCTTGCAAATAATTCTAGTGGCATTCCAGCATCCGGAATAGAAAGTGGAAGCGATCTCTATCTCTTGGCCAAGAGAATGACACTTGAACAGCAGAGGTCATTACCAAAACCCTACCCTTATTGGCCAGGGAGAGATGCTGCATCAATGGTTTCAAAGTCAGAGATCATGTCTGAATCACCCACTCCTCATGCAAAGCTCCTTACATCATTGACTGACAACACTCTTCAGACGCCTCATTCACAAGGTGCTGATTTGATGTCCATCCTCCAAGGATTACCTGACAGGTCTGCTCCTGGGGTAAATAGTATTGGTGGTTGGTCAAATTTTCCTGCCCAAGGTGCATTGGATCCTCTTCAAGATAAGATTGAGTTGCATCATGCTCAAAATTTTCCTACCCAAGCTCCCTTTGGGATCCAACAACAGAGGCTGCAAACACCTACCCCACCTTCCTTGACAAGTTTGCTCAGTCAAACTATGGATAATCCGTCTGGTATTTTAACTCCTGAAAAGTTAATCTCCTCCAGTTTATCTAAAGACTCCCAACTGCTAAATATGTTGCAGCTGCAGTATTTGATGCAGCAGCTACAAGCCCAGACACCAGTACCAACACAACAGATGTTACTTCTTGAGAAGATCATGTTGCTTAAGCAGCAACAAAAACAGGAGGAACAGCAACAGTTGTTATGGAAACAACAATTGCTTTCACAGGTTTTGCAAGAACATCATTCCCAGAAGTGTGTTGGTGAACCCTCCTATGGACACTTACAGCCTACTACAATTCCAACAGGGAATGCATCTGTGAATCCCAGTCGACTTCAGCCATCATCACAAGATATGCTTCAGAATGGTTTGCAGTTACAACTTTCAGGCTCTCAAGATGAACGTCTAAATAACTTCATGAATCTGCCTACACAAGTTACCAAGGATATCAGTTATGCTCGTAGTTCTGAATCCCCTCCTTTGCATCTGCCACACCAGATGTTTAGTGGTATCAATCTCCAGCAGAGCTGGGGGACTAGCGCACCAGAACAGGTTAATGACATCCAACAGTCTTTGCCAGTGACAACAATTGTTGAAAGTTCACCCCCACGTGAAATGAACTTATCCTCCCAGGAAGCTTCTCTTGTGCAAGGGCTCCTCCTTGCATCTGACTGTGATGCTCTTACAGTAGAGCATCCACTGGACTCTGCTCAGAAGATTGATGAAACTGTACCAATCCCAGTGACTGATGCAAATTCTGTAACCTTGGAGCACTTTGGAATTGCTACTGCTAGAACCTTTAAAATTGATACACCTATTAATGAGGGTGTTCAACCTGCTGCTGATATTGATGAATTGCAAGTTGAAAGAGAAAGAAGCAATGATCAGCCTTCTGTGGTAAGAGAAGTTAAGAATGTTGAATCTCGTGAGGTAAGAAAAGCTTCGGAAAAGAAGTCTAGAAAGCAAAAATCTAGTAAATCACAAGCTTCTGACCAGTCCAAGGGAGTTGCAAAGGCTTCCTCTTCAGTGCAATTGAAACCATCTGAAATTGAAGAGCCAGTTGTTAGTGACACTAACACTGCTGGAGATAACCTTAATGGAACCTGTACGGGAAAGAAGGAAGAGAACGAATCCAGACTTGCCCCCATTGATTCTCAATGTGCTAAAAGCTCTTCAGCTGCTAATATTGATGTGTCTGATGTTGAAACCACAGAACTCAAGGGTGAGTCCGGGCTTTCTGGTTCTTTCCCAGTGCAGAACACACCTATACAGCCTGCACTACGTGCGTGGAAACCTGCTCCTGGTTTCAAGGCAAAGTCATTATTGGAAATCCAACAGGAAGAACAGAGGAAGGCACAAACTGAAATGGCAGTATCAGAGGTTATTTCTTCTGTCAATTCCATGAGTTTGTCAACTCCTTGGGCTGGGGTTGTGGCTAGTTTGGAACCCGAAGTTTCTAGAGAAAGTCAAAGAGATGCTGATATTGCTGAGTCAGCTGTGGAGAAACCTGAATGTTCTGCAAATCCAAAGAGTAAAAAGAGCCCAATACATGATCTGTTGGCGGAAGCTTTAGCAAAATCCAGAAAAAGAGATGCAGATGTACCTGACACTATTACATCTTCTGCCCATGTGACCACCACAAATGTGGAACCTATTGATGATGGCGACTTTATTGAGGCTAAAGAAACTAAAAGGAGTCGGAAAAAGTCTGCAAAAGCAAAGGGTGCAGGAGCAAAAGTCTCAGTTCCTCTTAGTACTGCTGATGTGCCTGTTGTTAGTGCAAGTCCTGTTGAGAAAGGCAAAAGTTCTCGCCCAGCACAGCTGGAGAAGGAAGTATTGCCTTCAATTCCATCAGGTCCTTCTTTGGGAGATTTTGTTCCTTGGAAAGGAGAGCAAGTAAACCCTTCCCCTGCTCCAGCTTGGTCTACTGATTCTAAGAAACTTCGTAAAGCCACATCATTAAGGGACATCCAAAAGGAGCAGAAGAGGAATTCCTCTGTCCATCCCACAAATCCAATACCAACTCCTCAGAAATCCCAACCAAGTCAGTCAACTCATGTTAGTGGTTCATCACGGTCCCTCACTGCATCTTCACCATCAAAGGTTGTATCTCCCATCCAGATTAATTCCCATGCATCTTCTCAGTCAAAGTATAATGGAGATGATGACCTATTCTGGGGCCCAATTGATCAGACAAAGCAAGAAACAAAGCAGTATGTTCTCTTCCCCGACGCACCCCCTCTCACTCTGTGAAAAGAAAAAGAAAACACATACACACCCTCATGCACTAAATGTTTTACTCTTGTGAAGTGTTTTCCTGCGTGAGTTGGAAAGTTGGATCTATCTCTTGTTATTTCAACTGCATTCTGGCCTTTCTGGCCTACAAAGATAACACACTGATAAGCTAACCTGTTCTAAAAAAACCTTGTTATCCGGAGCAGCTAAGAACTGCAGTCTGCAGGTGATTTTCTTCTGGTAAAAAGAAAATTGAGATTTTGACTTCAACTTAACAATAATTTTCCCTACTTTTGGAGTCAGTGTGAGAATTCTTTTTGCCATTTTTAATCCTACCAAAAGCCAGGCTTAGTAGTAAATCATACATCCTTGCAACAGAGAGAAGTAAATGTTTATCCTTGGTGACTTATTAATGAGATTCTGTAGTAATCAGTAAACGGAGATATGAATGTTTGTTATGTTTTGTTGTAAACAGAGCTGATTTCCCACTTCTAGCAAGGGTGGGCAGTTGGGGAACAAAAACCACTCCTGTTAAAGGAACTGCAAGTGGGTCATTAACCCGACAGAAGTCTGTGGGTGGCAGACCTAATGAGCGCACTCTGTCATCCTCTCCTGCCTCCGCTCATTCTTCCCTTAAAGGGAAAAGGGATACATTGACCAAGCATTCTGGTAAGTCATCCTAGGATGAATAAATGGTCTTTGTACAGAAATTTGTTGTTTTTAACTACTTAACATAAAAGTTTGACATCACATATGCATTTACTTTTATGCAGAGGCCATGGATTTCAGAGATTGGTGTGAGGGCGAGTGTGTTAGGCTTATTGGGACAAAAGGTATTGGTATTTTGCTACGTGGTTTTAAATTATACGGATTTTAGGTTGGAGACAATGTTTGTGTATCAAATTTCAATTTCAGCTTCTCATTTCAGCCTAAGATGATGTCCTCTTTATAATTGCTTTTCCTATTTCCAATTCTGTGAATCTATCTTTCTAGTCTTCTAGTTATAAAAGCTGGTTGAATTCTCATTGGTTTTTTGCATTTTAATCTTCCTTGTGTCACTTTTTTGTCCCTTTGCTAGATACAAGTTTCTTGGAATTTTGTTTGAAGCAATCTAGATCGGAGGCTGAGATACTTCTGGTAGAGAACCTTGGATCATTTGATCCAAATCATGAGTTCATTGAAAAATTTCTCAACTACAAGGAGTTGTTATCACCTGACGTGCTTGAGATTGCCTTTCAAAGTCAAAATGACCAAAAGTTCACCGAGTTTGGCGCCAGAAATGTGAATTCTGGCAATACAAGTGCTGGTGACTTAGACCAAGATGTTGCAGTCGGCCTAGATGGGTCTTCAAGGGGGGAAGGCAAGAAGAAGGGGAAGAAGGGAAAGAAGGTGAGCCGAGCTGTTTTGGGATTTAACGTTGTTAGTAATCGGATCATGATGGGTGAGATTCAGACAGTAGAAGATTGATAATTTTGACTTCAGCGGTCTGGCTCATAACGGATGAGATTCAGACAGCGGAAGATTTTTTGGATGTCGATGTAAATTCATATGGCTTTACCGTTTGTAAATGTTTAGATAGGAATTATTTTAATCTCTTTATAGAGCAGCAGCAGTAATTAATTCTGCTCAAGCGATTTTGTGAAGTAATGCTCATTGCGGTAAAGTCGTTTTTTTCTCTGAGAGAATTTTTTTTTATTATAATAGTAAGTCAAACTTTGATCACAAAAAGGTTATGGTGCTCTTATATTAGGATGAATTCTTTCAACAATCAGATCATGCATACCGAAATTTCAGATTTGAAGATTTGACGCACACTTAACACAAGGTTTAGTAACAGGAGGCAACTTCTGTAATTCCTGTCCATGATACAAGGGCCTTAAACTTGACGAAGCAAATGTCCTCCATTTTTGACAGTTTTAAATTCAATAGTAGAAAACTTCATCTGAAGACTTCATTCAATGATGGAAGAGAAACAATCTTCTCAATCTTAATCTGATAACATAGGTGGTTGGTTACAGTCAAGCTATTTGCCATTTCCTCCGAACTTCAAGCTGTGTGAGAGATTGCACGGTTCACTGGCAACTGGGATTGGAAATTCTCGCTATAAGTTAGTCCCACTTGCATCGATCTCTTTCTTTTTAGCAGCTTGTTTCCCTTGACTGCTGCTCTGGACATTACAACAACATGACAAATATGAGAAACCCGTTTCTGTCACATCATGATACATTAAGTAATGATTTGTTTATAATCTGAAAACAACGGATAAGCTTTCTAGAAAACAATTACTTGGCCCAAATTTTTAGTTTTAGAGGATGGGTTTAGCATTTAGTACTCTGCAAAAGTTGTAGGATTTTAGAATAGCACTTTTCAAGCTGCCCTTGAGAAAAAGGAATGGTGATTTGATTTTCTGTTAGGAGACAGACAACATCGACTTTAATACTACAACAGAACTCGAAAAATCCAACACAATCTTTCGTTTGTTTTCTTTTCTCTAATACAGGGAGAAAAAATTAACATAAAACCAAGCTCTAATCTTTATTTCAATCACTTTCAAGGCTATGTATGGGGCATGTCAAAATCAAATAAAATGGAAAATGAGACTGACCTTTGATTGAGGCCAAAGCGAATCAAGATTTAGGGAACTTATAGATAATTTAGCAATCTCAGACATAGCAGTATCTCGAACGCCAGGAACATCACTTGATAAATATTCATAAGCAGCCGCAAAAGCTTCAAGCCAAAACCTTGGCAAACAAACGCTAGCGCTATGCGTATAAATATATCACATCTTCCTCGCCACCTTCTCTCTTTCCTCCAATTCCTTTTTAACAAAACGACTCAATCCGAAGCCAACAAACCAAGAAAATCAAACAAAACACAAAGAGAAAAAAGATAAGAGAGAGAGAGAGAGAGAGAGAGAGATCAGAGATTGATTGCTCACCAGGACGTCGAGATCGTGATGGACAGAGAAGTCAGTGTCATCAGATAATCTACTAAGATCTCCCGAAGACTATTTGAGAGAAAGAGAGCCCGTAAACATGGACCAGAAAGCAAGTAAGAGAATTGCAGCCAAGACCCAGAATTGTATCCACTTTTACCAAAGAAACCAACTACGGAGCTGTCTTTCTTCACAGTACTTGCTGTTATTTGTTGCTGTGAACTGATTGCAATTGGCAGCGTTGTCGGTGAATCTGGGTCCTTCATTTTCATCTCTCAACCCACAAAACTTTGAAGTTCCCAGTTTTTTGGCTAAAATCAGTCAAGGGGAGAGAGTAGAGAGAAGAATTTAGTTAGTATTACCAGAGAGAGAGGAAGAGAGAGAGCAGAAGGTCGGTGACTTGTCATAACAATGGTAGGTGAAAAACTGTAGCGACGCTTGGTGGGTTCGACGAGGCGCCGTGGCACACGACTTTAAATTCTTTCCTAAAGTTCATTTCTTTGCCGTGGCAGTGCTAACTATTCGATTAATTAAAAGAATATTTTTTGGGTAAACATGACTAGTAGAATAATAGATTAGTGGTAAATGTATAAAAAGTCATTAAATTATAATTAAAAAATCATCCAAAATTTTATTTGTTATTATAAACAATTAATTCGATTAAATTTATTTACATCCAATTAAATCTTATTTGAATAAAAAAATAACACTATTATTTTTTTAATTAAAATAAAATAAATAAAAATTTATCATATTGTGTATCTTAATATATATAAAAATAAAATTAAAATCTCTCTAAAAATTCAAAACTATAATTCAAAAATTACTTCAATTTTTTTTACGTGATTATTTATCTAATTAATAATTCAATTGAGTTAAAATAAGAAAATAAAAAACTTATTTTATTGTTAGAAAATATTAAATATTTAGATAATTATTAAATTATAATTCAAAAATATTTTTGACCGCCAAATTAATCGTATGCAGGAGTTTTCACCCTGTGATGTTTTTCCATTTGTCTCTGATCCGATGTATCTGTTTAAGAATTTATTCAATGAACATTAGCAGTATTAAATAAACTCAAAAGCCTGTCATAACCTCCAAGAGAGACAGAAACTGTGATGTTGAAGAACATTACATTGTCCCTTTCAAGTACACAACACAATCTCAATTAACACAACAAATTTTGTAGTCGATGTCTGTTTTTAATTAGTGGCCTTGTAAGAATGTTGAAGTGCTTATTCGAATTTATAATGGTCATTTGATTTTTTCAAATAACAGCCAACAATACAAAGCAATTGGGAATGCTAACTCCCTAGTTCAAGTCCATAGCCATAACGAAAATCACAAGAAAAAAAGGGCAGATCTTTGTTCCCTGCTTGACTGCCTTCACCCTTAACCAACCTAGACTTTAACTTGCATCCAGAAGACTACAGCACCTTCTGGGCCAGTCTTGTCTCAGATTTACAGCACCATAGATGAAGTTAGAACTATTTGCCTATCCGGTTCTAGTAAAAGAATTAAAGACCCAACAGCAGGAATGCGAGACCACCCCAGTCCCACGAATCCCACAATGCTACTACAGGAGTTTGGCAGATTACAGTTGTGGGCTTGTGGCTTCCTCCATTCTTCTGGATAAGCACCACTGCGATTCCAACAAGGGAACATGGCCCCCATAGACAGCTAAGCCTGAGGGTTTTTCAGTAGCCAAGATTTCAAACATCACCATTTTATTCTGTATCAAAGTCCCCAACTAGTGGCATTTACCAGTTCAATTTCTTTCATTGATATTTGATATCCCCCAATGTTACATCAAACCACAACAATAATGTTGTAATGATAATTTTATACAAAGGCGACAAATCAAAAAGATGGGAAAGAAAGGACAAAAAACATGAAGCCAAAGCCAATATAAATAATTCATTAATAAATCTCCATCGAATTCCAATCTGTTCATCAACTGTTCAAGTAAACACAATGGTAATACTAATAGCAGCTAAATTAAGTAAAACCTTTTAATTCTAATCTTTTTCAAGAGTTAGATTTCATACAGCATTGCTCGGAAATGCGTAGCTAATCATATGCTAAATTCGTAAGTCCAGACATAACTATAGTAACTTCATCATTGCACACAAACAGTAAAGATTTCATTTTTCAGCTTCAAATAAAATTAAAACTCAGAAAAATCCAACAAGTAGGAATTTACAGACATACAACATTGCATCAGATTCAGACCGCCCGTCTGCTTCTTCTCATCATTGGAAACAACCTTAAAAATTCCAATCAATTCATAAAAGAAAAAACCAACTTTCAAAGTTTAAAACTTTATATATAAAAAAAAAAGGCTTTGATTTCGTTGAAAATAGCAAAGGCATCAGATAATAAGCGGAGATTATTAGTCGACATTCATATTTCAGTGTGTAGGATAAGAAACTTCACATCATCTACCTTCACTTTCAAATTCCAACCATAATTTCGTAAAAAAAAAAAAAATTAAAACCAAAATTGGCATCAGAATATCAATAAGCGAAAATTTGAATCTACACGGTTCATCAGAGTGTAGGATAAGATAAATATTCATCCTTTGCCATCAACAAAAAGAAAAAAGCAACAATTTTTTTCTATAAAAAAAATATATGGGTAAGTCCATTTGACACCAAGGCAAAGAAATAAAATGGAATGGGCTGGTAAGCTCACCTTTCACTATCTGCATCCGTTATATCTCCATTAGCAATTGTTTGCTTTTTGCTATAAAAAGGAGAGGGTAAACAGATGCATAAAAAAAAACAATATTTTTATTTTGATTTCAAGGAGCGATTTTGAGCGAAACAAAATCATTTGAATCAGAGAAGAAAATCAAATGAAAAATATGAAGAAATTGATAGAAAGGGTTGCTAAATCTTTAGAGGCGGCAAGTTTAGGGCTTTTAGTTGTATAAATAGAGTTTTCAAGGATTAGGGTTTTATGGCTGAGCAGTATTTAACTGGAAGTTTTGACGGTTTCAGCGGCTCCTTTGTTTGGACCTTTCGTGGGATTTGATCAAATTGTGGGGCGCTTGGACCTGTTGCAGCTTCGGTGACTGGGCCCACATAGGCATAAATTTAAAATTTTTTTTAAGATGGGCTCGATCTGGCTCAGAAGCCCTAGCCTTTTGTAGGTTAATATGGGTAACTTACTGGAATGTCTTGAAGCGGTGGCGCTCTTCATTTGGGCCTTTGAGAAGATCTGATTGAGTTAGTGTATAACCTATATGTGTAAATAATATATTAATATTTACAAGTAGTTGAAATTCGAATTTAATAAAATTTAAATTTAGTTTAATTATTGTCAAGTTAAGTATGAACAATTTAATTCATCGAACTAATTAAATTTGAGTATTTTAATATTTAATTTGAATAATTAGTGAATTTTTAAATTTTAATATATTTTTATTATTTTAATTAAAAATTATTATTTTATCTTTAAATATCAATTCGAGTTTGAATACATAATTAAATTTAAAATCAAATATGAGAATCGAATTCATTTTTATTAAATAAATTTATCAAACGAATTCGAATAGTTTAATTTTTATTTTGAATCAAATTTGAGTTTAAAAATTAAAACTCAATCAAATATGTATTAAGTTTTTAACAATAAATTTTAAATCAAGTTCAAATCCGAACTTCTCACTGAATTACTCAATTCAATTATACTCCTGGCTTCACGTGCCTGAAATCCTTCATTGCTCACGAACCTTTAATATTTGCATATAATGAATAGGCAATTTTCAGGAAAAAAAAAATTCACTTCCAATAGAATGTTGTGCTACTGATAAGCGAAAAGATGAGAGGGAAAAATGAAAAACAAAGAAAGCATCATTGGTTGATATAGTTTGCTTTGGTAAAAAATGTTTGGGGCTGAATTGTATGAATAAAAGGAGATCCAACAAGCTTCGTCGATGCAGAGAACTCCCTATTTAATGTGCTTTCATAAGCCTGAGCTTTCATTAGTGTTGTCCACGCCCCTGAGCCTGAAACATCTCTCCGGGAATAGGCAACTCCAGGATAGTCTCCAGTCGCAAGCCATCTTCATCATCAGAATAAAAAATATTGGGTCTCTTCTCCAAACATCTCCGGGCCATTTTCTGTTGGTGTCTTTCACATTGAGTAGAAAGATCATTTATATATGATTTAAAAAAGATTATTTATGTTATTTAAGTAATTTAGCTAAGTTTTGGAGTAAACCAAGTCATTTGGGTTTATTAAGAGTTTTTTTAATAGGTCAGACAATTTTAAAAGCCAAAGACAGGGATTTAAATAGCGATCGCGATCACGTTTTCGGTTGGGTAGCATTTGTCGCGTTTTTAAATATAACAGAGATAATTGCGATCACTGCGGTCATCACGGTTGTGAATTTTTTTTTTTTATAAAATGTAATAATTATAATTATAATTATAAAAACTCTTATTCAATGATTTTAAAATTAGTTTATGACACTCTATGTTTTTTATTTTCTAAAAAAATTATTCACAATTTTATTTAGATTATAAAAATCATTCATATTTGGTTTATCCATAAAATTTTTCTTGGCCAAGTTCATATTCAATATTAATTCTAGACAAATCAAATATTAACAAAACATAATATGTTAAATATCAAGCATTTAATTTAATAAAATTACAAACTTAAAAATATAATAAATTCAAATTCCATCAACTACAATTATTGATACATATTTCAAATTTACCACATGGTAGAATGACAAGGAGGATCAGATTCTCTATCTTCACTTTGAGAGCTAAGTTGACTCCATCTCCATCCCTTAGACTTTTGTTCTTGATACATTTGAGGGGGAAGATATTTTTGAGGATGATACATTTGTGGTGGAGGGTACATTTGTGGTAACTGATACATTTGAGGTGGAGGATATATTTAAAGAGGTGGAGGATACATTTGAGGTAGATAATAACCATATGGAGGTGGAGAGGAGGTTGAAAATTATGTTGTTCTGGTGGATAATAATGTCTTTGAGTACTAGCAGATGATTCACTATACTCAAAGTTACTAGAATTTAGTCTCTCACCTAAATATGAAGAACCTCTAGAAATTTTATAGTGGTGCTTCTTTGTTTTTCCTTTTGATCGAGCTGTACGTGCACTTTGACCCTCACTAGATTCAGCAAATGGATTTCCTTCGTATTCTGCCATATTAATAAAAAGTCCACCAGTAGCAGCAAGCCCAAATTCTCCTCCAAGTGGGTTGTAAGATCGATTTGCATCCATATTATCACCAAAATTCGCATCATCACCATCACCATCACCATCTCCATCACCATCATCATCATCATATGGACTTAAACCACCACCATCATCACTCTGACTTGGTGTTGGACTTGAACTTGAATGAGACGCATTCCTTTCTTGAGATTAACGTGATCATTCAACATTCATTTCATTGTCAAAATTATCTGCAGGCAACCAATCAGAGTTTTGACCATCTAATAGAGAATTTTCTTTCTCTTGCAGTCATTCTGTTAGTGGATCATCATCTTCAAAAATATAGTCAAGGCTAATAAGATTAAAACTATTATTTATTTCATCAATGCTCATTCTTTTCTGATGTCTCATCCTCAACCTCATGTTATAATAGGTATATACAAGTTTCTGGAGTCTTTCAAACTTCAATCTGTTTCTTGCTTTGGTGTGAATATAGCTAAATGTGCTTCAATTACGTTCACAATTTGATGCAAATGTTGTTTGACTAAGCACTTTGATTGCTAGTTTTTGTAATTCAAGAACACAAGTGCCATATATCATCCACCACTCAACTGTATAAAATTATTTAAATTAAATTTCAATGGGCTATACAATTAAATAATATAAATAAATTATAATTATTTAACTTACTATTTACCTGGATTCATTTACTTCAAAGCTCTTTATGCTTGTGGACTACCAAATGTTTCATGCTTGTCCCGAAATAATAACAACTACATTGATTGAAAATACAATAATAAATGAATAAATAAAAAATAATTTAATTTTTAATACATAAAATAAATGTTAAAGTTATAAAATAGTATTAAATACTAACCTGATTAATCATTCTGATTTGAGTATCTATCGAAGGTTCTAATCTTTCAATAATTGCTTTTATACCTTCTAATGTTTCCTTAAATACATTTACAGAATGTTTCACTCCAAATTGAAATTGTGGATTTAGATAGTAACCTAAACATAATTTATAACAATATTATATTAAAGTAATAAAAAATAAATAAATAAGCAATTTAAGTATAAAAAATAAACATATTTTTTAAATACCATCTATATTCTTGGTTTACTTACCAGTTGAATGCAAGTCAGAGTGCATGAAACTTCATTTATTGTCAATAATCTTTTCATATTCAGCAGAATAATGACAAGTTGGTTGAATTGCTTGTTTAGCTCTATCCACAGCCTCATAAATAAAGCCCATTGTTGGTTTTTCATCACCATCCATAAGGCGCAACACTTTTACCAAAGGCTCATAAACTTTTATTATATCACCTACTTTTTTCCAAAAATCTTTTCCCAAAATGATTTTTTTGACTTCATAAGCAGGTCCTGATTTTTGTTGTCCCCATTTTGAATCTTTAAATTCCTATATATTCATCAATAAATTTTTAGAGTAATATATTTTAAATTAATATTTTAAAACAATAATATCATAAAAAGATGCTAGATTTAAATAATTGTACTAATTACTAAGTACTAACCTTTGAATTGAACATCTCTCTCAAACTTTGCTTTTACCTCATTATTTCTTCTAATTGTATGAAATGAGTGACAAATCGGGTAAGAGCAGGACGAAGTATTTGCTTCCCTTGTGTATATTTCTTCATCAAATTAACAGTCCAAATGTGATTGTATATGAAACAAGTCACTTTCTTTGCATCATCCAAAACCTTTGTCACATTTTTTTCCTCCTAATATCTTCAAGACACAAGTCCAAACAATGAGCTGAACATGCTATCCAATACAAATATTTTCTCTTCTCCATTAGTCTTTTTCCTACGGCCTTAAGTGCTGCCTCGTTATTAGTGACTATTTGAACAATGTATTTTTCTTCAATTTCTTCCACAACTTTATCTAATAATCTGTAGTAAAAGTTTGTATCTCTACTACGAACACTTGACACATCTATAAATTTCTAAAAAATAGTCCCTTTACTACAGTAAACAAGAAAATTAATGATATGTATTTCATTCAAACTATTGGTCCAACCATCACACATCAAAGTGACACCCAATTCATTTCAATAAGCTTTTAATCCATTAACTCATTCATGAACCTGTTGATACTCAGACTTTAAATACACATCTGAGACCTCATAAGGTGTTGGAAGTCTTACATGTTGGCCAACTTCTGTTGCCACAGAAATCAAATTATGCAACCATGGGAAATTTGCTAATTGAAAAGGAAGTCGATCATATATCAAAAATTTTGATACTGATTCACCCATTTTTCTTCTTAATGTCTTTAGAAATGAATCACTTACTTTTGGTTGTCTTGAACTTTTACTTCTAACCAATTCAGGAACAGCTCCCCTTAATGAAAATTCAGACTCATTTGGAGTTGATTTCCTTGTTCTTTCTTCAAAATATTCAGCAACTGAACCATGAGAGCTTCGTCCTTCTTCATATATGTTACTCCAACCACTAGTTTTTTGTCTGAATTATTATCTTCTGTGCCACTCATGTTGTGATTGGATACTATCTCGCACGACTTGTTTAGTAGCAATGTCTTCATCAATAAATCCTTCATAATCATCTTCCCCTCATAACTGTGATAAAAATTCATTTTTTCTTCTTTTGTTGTCAGCTTTTTTTTATTTGCTTTCTTGAAGGAGTTTCATCATACTTTCTCTTACTATACCTATTAATAATATAGTTAAAAAAAGAGAAAAATTAGTTGCACATGCTTATGTAATTTTATAATTTTTATTAAGAAATTAACAATAATATTTTCAAAAAAAATTAAAAAAACATAACATACCAGTAACGTTGGGGCATGGTGCAACATTGTCAGTTTTATGAGCAATGTGTTCTTTGAAATGTGTTGTTCCTCATTTTACAACTTTATCACAAAGTTTACATGAAATATTTCCTCTTGTATTTGGTACAGGTGTTCTAAATGCCAACCTATATCATCACTTGGCACGCCCTCTACTCCTTTACTCGAAAACTCTTCACGTGGTGGCATACTTACTATTTTGTATAAAAACAAAATAAACTTATATTTAGAAATATTAATATTACTTATTACATCATTAAAAATTGATTTTACGCTAAATTTTTTAATTTTTAGTTTTTAATCTTAAGAATATTATTAAATAACTTAATCTTTTTTATGCACTAATTGATATTAATTTTTTTATCACAAATAACTTCAAATAATTATATAATAAATATAATCTTAAATAATTACACAAAAATAATAAGAATTAATCTAATATCAAAAGACTTGACAACAATATAAATATAAAAACAACAAAAAAAATTATTAAATTTCATATACAAAATTATAAATTAATATCTAACATAATCAAAATCTAATATTTAATTTTAATTAATTTTTGTCTAACTTATATAAAAAATTTATCAATAATTTTCATCTACAATCTCTATGTATATCATATTAAATTATTAATCTCTTATTTTTTTTTAATTATAAATCTTCAATCACTCTAATTAGATTTTATCTAAAAAAATTTTTAAAAATTAAAAGTTTTCAAACTTATATTTTAATAAAATTTTCAAACCTATATTTTTTATTTTTTAGTTTTTAATCTTAATAAGAGTAATAGATCATAAAATACTAAATTTGTTAAGTAACTTAATTTTTTTGATACACTAATTGATATAATTTTTTTTATCACAAATAACTTTTAATAATTATATAATAAACACAATCTTCAATAATTACACAAAAATAACAAGAATTAATATAATATCAAAAGAATTGATAATAATATAAATATCAAAACAACAAAAAAAATTAAAATTCATATACAAAATTAAAAATTAATGTATAACACAATCAAAATATAATATTTAATTTTAATTATTTTTCATCTAACTTATACAAAAAAATTCATCCAAATTTTTCATTTAAAATATCTATATATTATATTAATTATAAATTTTCAAAACCACTAATTAAATTTTATCTAAAAAATTTTTAAAATTTAATTATAAAATTAAATAAAAAAATTCAATCCCACCCTCCAAACACCCTACCACACCCAATCCCTCCCCACCCCCATCAATCCCTCTCCACCTTCCCCCCAACATCCCACCACACCCAATCCCTCCCCACCTTCCCCCCAACGGCCCATCACACCCAATCCTCCCCACCCCATCCAATCTCTCCACGTGCCTAATATATCAAATTTGTTTAATTCTTTCTAGCAAACGGAGACCCTTCTAGAAACGCTCCATTTTTCTGTTCATCTTCTTCTTCGTCTTGCATCTTACCTTCTCTAGTTTTTCAAAAAAAAATTTTTATTTCTTTTTTTTTTCATCTCTCATTTTCTCTCACATCCCTTTATCACTATCACTTGCTGACTTGCCTAGTATCTACAGATATCTCGTTCGTCTTTCAAACTCTCACAAAACACAACAGATCATTTTACAAAAATTTTACAAAAAAAAAGGTAATTTAACTTTCTTTTCTTACCTTGTTTGATCTTGAATATTGATTGAAAACTTGAGGTTGATTTGAATTTGAATGTCGAAAATGCCGTTTGAATGGTTGAAACTTGAAACTTGAAATAATTGATCTGTTTTCTAGCTCGTTTAAAAATTTCTTTTGATGATAAAGATCTGAGATTGTGAGCTTTATTTTTTTATTTGGCTTTTACTTTTACTTTTGCAGGTTCATTGTTTTATTTTGCAGGCTTAAAATTTTGTTTTTTTGTTAGAACTATTAGATCCGTGAGTTGAGTAGAAAAACAGAATAGCGACAATAACGATCCGTTATTGTCACTATTATCCGTTACGCCGTTATTTTACGACCGTTACTCTTCGTTTTTGCTGTGAATGAATCTCTCAACCATTTTTTATCTATTAACGGTGACGGAAGGCAGCGTTATCGTAATTTTACGGCCGTTATTCCGCTATCAAACTGTTATTTGAATCCCTGGCCAAAGATAAGTACTTGAGCATTTGAGACACTTAGGCTTGTTTGGTAAATAGATTTAATTTATTTAAATTATTTATTATTATTATTTATTTCAAAATATTATTGATTCTGAATAAACATATTTAAATAGTAAAAAATATAATAGTACGAATAAATATATCTGAACAAAAAAATATGATTGTTTAAATAAAATTTATTTAAACAATAAAATATGACTATACAGAATGTCATGATTTTTAAATGAACTTAATTTGTAACTGTTTATTTATTATTAATAGATCTTTCTGCTTGACTAATTTTACTACTTCTAATTTAGAGAGTTTTAAGATTTTATTGTATCCTATAAATATAATTACTTTTAAGATAATGTTATTCACACCTCAAAATCATATTTTCTTATTTCTTACTATTTCTATTTTTCTTAAATTTACTAACATCTTCATCATCAAATTCAAGAACATTAGAACTGGTTTTCTTCATATTTAATGTGACAATCTTAAAACCCTAGAGGCCAAAAGAAAATGGAAATCTAGCTTATTATTGCTCTTCTTGCTCTCTCTTGAGATCATATGGAGGCAGGAAAGTTTCATTGGACAACCCACAAATATTGAAATCAACCTCCTCAATTCTCCAAGTTTCTTTAATCTTCCTCTTGTGATTGTGACTTTCCATATCTGTAAAGTAGCCTACCAATCCTACCCTAAGGGATAAGGAATACAAAAGAGTGATAACATTTCGTTTGATATGATGAAAATAAAAATTTTAATATAATAATTAAATTATATAATAATATATTTCTATTTTATAATTTAACCATTAAATTAAATATTTTTTAATTCATTTTATTAATAAAATAATATCATCTAACTTATTTATAATATATATAATTTATATACTAACAATATATAAAATTTATATACTTACAATACATCAAATGCAAACTCTTAAATTTGTCCACGAGCCATACCAATGCCAATATCCTATATGCTTTTGAAGCGAAACTTTCAAGTGAAAACGAAAGCCAGAGTTCATATAATATAAAAGGGTAAATCTTGATAAGAAGTCGGGGCCCCGAGGTTTTAGCCCTTTTGGTTTTTGGGGGCTTCCGTTTAATGCTTCAAAATACGGCTGGAAACAGCCATTTTGCTCTCTCAAGTCCCACCTCATGAAATATACTTGATCACAAGTTAATTTGTTTAAGGAGAATATATAAATAGTTTTTTTTTTTTCTCTTTGGATCTTTACTTGAGGTTTTGACTGAGTCTAATTCTAATAGAATGAAGCTACTTATTTAAATTTTAATCATTAAAATTAAGAATTTTTATCAACAAATCATGCAGATATGAGTGAATATTATAGAATATATCATTTATAATAATTATAGTACAATTAATCAATTTCAATTCAAAATTATTTATGATCCATTAAAATTTTATATCAAACCAACATTTATAAGTGTTGAATCTTTATATAATTTTTTATTAAGATAAAATAATTATAAAATTATAATAAAAAATTTAATTGTACATGAAATATTCCCCAAGTGTCATGTTCCATAGTTATGATCAAATTGCTAAAATCAGTTTGTGTCAGCATTATCAAATATAATATCAGAAAATTAAGAATCCCACCTTTTTTTTGTTTTTCCAGTTGTTTGATTGTTAATTGTGACCGTTTCAAATTGCACCTTAAATCTATAAGAAATTAAGCTTTTCATTACTACAAATATTTGTCATGATGTTAGAGAACAAAATGACAGAAGCTCGACCTTTTCCTTTTGGGTGTTGGAGGTATCTTGCCATTAAAAACAAACACAACTACCCGAATAACCCATTTGAAAGTTAATGATTTTACTTCATGTGTCAATGCAAAGCTTCTTAGAGAGATCAGACTGTAGCCAACGTAGAATTTTACAAAGAGAGACGATTTTTTTACACTGATCACCCACCTAATATACAGACGTTTTCGAACACAATGTTTCGCTAAGGAATTTTATGTAGCTTTCTGTGTGTATAAACCTGATATCATCACTTGGGTTTGGTCAGTTAATTATATGGGAAATTGCCGGCCCTTTGTCTGCTATATAATCATCTTAGACCCTGAAAGGTTGAGGACTCCGTAAACATAGAAAAACCAACTTTCTGAGAGATGGCTAAGTGTTTCAGGCTCAAATTTTCATGTGTTATACCATCTTTCCAATTATGTCGATCAAAGAAACCTTCCAAGTCGCCGGAGACTCCAGTCCCGGTAACTCACAGACTTTCTCCGGTGAATCCTAAAGCATTGGACATCAGCTATCCACACCTGAACTTCCCTGTCCCGCCTCCTTCGTCACCAGACTACTCTTTTATCAAACGCCATTCGTCACCAAAGATAGGATCACTTGGCTGTGGCTGCCGAGGAAGATCAAACAGTACTGATCAATACTTGTCCCCAGACGTCAGCTTTGAGTCAGCTGACTACTCCTGGAAGAAAGAAGCAACTCGGTTGCATATAGTGGCAAAAGTTCACAAGTCCAAGCTTCAAAGGAAAACCCATGAAGCATCCTTTTCTGATGAGAGTAATGGAGATATAGCATCGATTTTAGCAAGCAAACACAAGGTCAATGGGAAGGAAAAGAAGATGGAAAAAGTGAAGGCAATGGCAACTGTTTCATCACGTGACAGTGGATGTTTCAGTAGCGAATTAGGAGACGAAAATGAAGAGACTGAAACCCTAATCTCTACTTCAAGAAGCTTCTCGGACGATTCATCATTTGAGTTGAATCAATCACTGGCTGAGGACTCCCACATGGAAACCAAAAGGAACAAGAAAAATGTAAACAGCACGAAGAAGATGAAGAAGATGAAGATGCTGAGAAGCTTTGGTTCAAAGAAATACAGAGGATTGTCAAAATCAAAAGTTTCAAAGACAACGACAGAAACTCTGACGTCAACAGAGAATGAAACTCCAGGGAGTGGTTCAGTGTTGAAACGGACGATGATACCGCCGCCCAGGTCGGAAGGGAAGGTGAGGGAGAGCGTTGCGGTGATGAAGAAATCGGAGGATCCATATGAGGACTTCAAGAGGTCAATGTTGGAAATGATAATGGAGAAACAGATGTTTGAGGCCAAGGATTTGGAGCAGCTGTTGCAGTGTTTTCTTTCTTTGAATTCAAGGCAATATCACGGCATTATTGTGGAGGCCTTTACCGAGATTTGGGAGGCCTTGTTCTGTGATCACCCCATGAATGTCCACTGAGTAATTAGCCAGGAATTCCCTTCAACCCTAGTATTAATTTGAAGATGGTGAGGACTTAATTTCTTATTTGTGCAATAATGAGTCATTACCAAATTTGCCATTTTCGTTCTGAACATAACACAACATTCAGGGAATATTATATAAATTTATGTGTTAAACGAACTTTTAATTATATAAATATGTTATTTAAATTAAAAACCTCTATCTGCAATGTATAAAATAAAATTTCTTTAATATAAAGATAAAAGATTTTAAAATTTGACCATAGAAAAACCAAAAAGTTACAATAACGGGCTTCTGGCCTATTAGTCTGCCTCCATAGTCTGTTCTCCGGACTCCATGTTCGGAGGAAGCCCACCAGAAAAGCCCAAGGTTCAATTGAAGACTTGAGCCGAGCCGTCAAGCTGTTAAGTTTTGCTCGATGCAAAATTACAAGAGCAAAATAAATAAATAAAAATGACCTCGACATTTCCACCAACCTCTCGCAGTTGTCTCGGCTCCTTTGATCTTCCAAAGAAATGAATGCGTCTTTGAAAGGAAGATACATAAATGACAAGAGCAATGCCGCAACTACTCTCGCCATCAACGGCGGCGATGTCAAGTTACTCTCCTCCATGACTGACAGCACGTTCGTCAACGGTCCCAGCCTGAACGGTTTGACTGTAGCTGTTAAAAAACCCGGCTTCTACATCATCGGCCATGACGTCCCCAAAAAGGCACGGCACGCTTAACTTGAAAAGCAAATTCCCTTTAACTACACCTTTAATAAATAATTGACTTGTTAATTACTTGAACTTTTTCCATTATTTTTCTTGGGGTAGGATCTTCGGTTTCAATTTAACAACATAGTTAGGTTTGCGAAGAATGCGTCGAAGCTTACTTACAATCGCGGCAGAAGGGACAAACGGACAGTGGTAGACGGGGCACTGGTGTTCGATCCTGCTAACAAGGTGTCGGCTACTTACATGCTTGGTTCGAGGAACTGTAAGCTCAAGTATAGTTACGTGCTCGGGGGGGTTACGACTTTGGAGCCATGCTATGATTTGGGGAAGAATAGGTGGGATTTTGCGATTTCGAGGAGAGTATACGACAACGTTTTTAAGGCCACGTATCAGACATGGTGCAGGAATTTGGCTTTGGAGTGGTTGAGAAATACCAAGTTTAATGGGACTTTTAAGGTAACTAAAAAATCATTTCTTTATCTTTTGTTTGACTTTTTTTATTGAATTTTTATTGTTTCATTGCTTAGTATAATCTTGAAATCTGCCATTTATATTCTGAAATTGGGTTTTCAATGCAACTTAACTTACTAATTTAAGTTTAGAACTTAGAAAAATACTAAGTGATTGACAGGGTTGGGAAATCATAAGTGAATTAAGGTCCATAGGATAACTGGTTAAACACTTGCATTGCCAAATGCTGCATTTTCCCATTTTATTACGATATAGCTACAGGTTATTTTTTAGCAAAGAATTTGGTGGGAATGAACTATTCATGTCATATGATGATGGACTGTTCAAGAAATTGAGTGCAAGAATGAAAACTGAAGTAATATGAAGCCTAAGAAGTTTGAATTTGGAGCTTGAGAAGGCATTTTCCCGCAAGAGTGTGTTTTAATATAACATGGCTGCCTGGTGTGGTTCTGAGGAAGATAAGCAGAAAACTGCTGTTTCATCCATCCTGCAACCTCTAGACACTTTGCTGTTTTCTTGATTGAGTCTTCTATTGTTTGAAGAGGATATAGAATGTGGTCGTTGCAACTCACTGCAGGAATGCTGCTTTGAATGTTGAGAAGAGCTTGAAGCAAGCAAGGCTTTGAATTTCTTGATCATTTTGCTCATGTTCTTGGATTTTCTGGTTATTTCTATTTGTTTAAGGCAAGGGTTTTATTCAATGACCCAGGTATTTGGAGAATGGAATAAAATGCCTGTGTTTCTCATTACTTTGAACTAAATAAATAATGATATCAAAGATGAAGTTAGGTCATGTTGCTTTAAGGCAGTGGCACTAGTTGTTTGTTGGGAGGCTGCTAATGCTGATGCAATCTTTATACTTCAGCAGTGTGATCAATTACTTTTCTCGGACTAAGGAGATTTTAGATGGTCACATGTGCTCTATGGTAAGGAGTTGATGTATTTTAGAGAGGACCATCCTTTATGGAGATTTACGAGAGAATCTGTTTTGGTGATGAGAGAGAAGGCTCCAACAAAGGTTGCTTTCTTTTCTTGGGAGTCAACTTAGAAACAAATTTGACTACTGGTAACAATAAAAGAGGGGGCAAAATTCTGCCTAATTTAATAATGTTCTATATAAGGCAACTTTGGATCTATTTGTAGTCTTCTTGTAAGATAGCTTTGGTCATGCGATGTTAGGTATTGCTTGGTTCAACTGAAGAGGCTTGGAAAGTTGTACCTTATACAAATGGGAAAAAGATTGTAGATTTGATTCCTCTGTTTGGTTGTTTTGAAGAGAAAGAAACAGAGGAGTGATCGAGGGGAAGAACCCATGTTGAAAGCTCTTAGATATTTGGGTTTTTACTGTTTACTTTTGCTTTTGTTGGCAGGATGTAGACAACCAGGCTACTATGAATCTCTTTTTTTTTTGGATAATTGAAGCATGCCATGGATCTCATAGATCTCTTTTCTGTAGAAATTAACATGGAGAGTGTTTTAGTGATTTTGTTATGGGAAAAGAAAATAAAAAAAAAAACTGGAGCAAAAAACACCTATGGTGCATATGATACTGAAACTCGTTAAAATTTTTTTGAGTTTCGTAAACATGTTACGTTGAGTTATGATACGTTGATTAGAAATTAAGTTATGATGACTTAATATAGTTTGTTGACATGACGACTTGTTAGTCAGTAATCTAACAACTTGTCACAATGCACTTTTAACCCTTGTCTGAGATGATCTCTAACTATGATCATTTTTCCTTTCCAGATTTCAGCATCCATCAACCTAGCTGAAGAATCTAAGAACCCTAAATTTATTGCTGAGAGTACTTGGGATTTGGAAGTGTGATTTGTTGTACATCAATCTTTATCCATTTGCATGTTTGAATTATATAAACTTGGACCATCTCCAATGGAATGATTTCCAGGCCAGTCAAAGCTCCGTTGTGTTGGTTGTACTAAACTTGTACTACTCATTTATCAAATTATGCACATTGGTTTTGGCTTTGGCGTGTTAAGTGAAGATTGAAGACAAAAAGCAACCAGGTTAGTTCCTTAAGGGGTGCTGAGCAGTGAGAACAAGCAGCTAAGATGTTGCCATAGAATTTGTGCTCTGCCATGCTTCGTGAAAGCGGGAAACTGAGGTGGCCATTTAAGGCCCTTCAAAGAAAATTAAGAGCCCTTGGATCCAATATTCCCTTTGTCTTTTGCTCTGATCGAACAACAATAGGCTAATGCCTAGGAGTGAGCAGAAGGCGGATGGATTTGCTTAAACTGTAGCCAAAGCTTTTAGTTCTTCTTAATGGATGGATTTGCTTAAACTTTAGCTTAATTTGGCCTTGTGGATACAATGATGGCTGCCCTTTCCCGATGTCAAATGAACAAGGTAGGCCTAGTATTTTAAAAAGAAAAAAATCTAGGCAAAAGAAAAGGAGAAGGACGTAAATGTCTGTCTGGTTTTTGGAAAATTTTTCCTTCTGATAGATATGATGATGGCTTGGCTTCCAAGCAAGTAGGGACAGTAACCAAACGCTCTGTTTTCTAGGTGCCCAAACCCATTCAGAAATGGTGGAAATGAAATGCAAGACAAACGTACCACGAGATTATTTTTTTTTATAAGAAAAAATTCAACATAAATAGATTATTTAGTTTTTTAAATTATGACAAAATATATTATATTTAATAATATAAGATAGATAATTATAAATTAAATATTTAATATAATTTTAACAAATGATTATAAATAAAAATTGAATTTAAAATTTTTTCATAAAATAACAAGAGTCTTAATCAACGAAATCAATTACTTATTGATATCACAAGATAATTTTGATAATAAATGTATTTAAGTTATATTTATTTCATATATATATATTGTATTTATAAATAAATTACATATCTAATATAAAATATGTTTTTTATTTATCAATTTTAAATTATATTTTTTTCATATTATTTTCAACGTTGTATTTTGTTTAAGATAGGGTGAAAAAAAATAGTACAAAGTTTTTTCTTAACCAACGTGGCGTGCGACAATTGGGGTGTCAGCAAAATTTCGGGTGGCTGAACCTGACTGAATCATTCTCTAGAGATATTTTCTTTACCAAAAGTGATTTTCTTTTTTTTTTCCTAGAAATCCGGATTTCTTGCCCTAACTCCTCGTACAGAGTACAAACCTAAGTCAAAACGTTAATAACAGTTGTGTCTTTGCTCACCATCTCTCCAATCTTCTCATATCAGATTCATCAAATCTAACAAAGATTCCAGCCGAAATTCTCCAAACCCAGATCCAAAAAAACACAAGTAAGATCCGCAGTTCAGACAGGGTTTTGATCTATAATGGCAAAACATTGAATCAAAAAAGTCTTCAAGCTTTTCCTTTCGAATGGCAAATCCCCACAAAGGCAGGTTTTTTCTGTTCTTTTTTCTTTTCATTTTCACTTCTCCACCACTTTCTATAGTTTTTGTAAACTCTAATTCTGTCTCCATCCAAAAGGAGCATGGACATGATCAGATTCCTTACCATGAACCTGAACTTAAGAGTTCACCTGATTTTACGCCCCAGGAAGTTTTATTGCATAAACTTGAAGAATTAATAAGAAACCTTAGTGAAGTAGTTTCTAAATTAGAATCAAAATTATCAGAGTCTTCAAAAGTTGATGACAGTCATAGTGTTGACAGTTCAGGGTCAGGTTTTGGAAAGAAAGATGAAATTAGTCAACGAAAATATGATGGTAAAGCTGAAATTCAAGAGGTTGAAGCTAAAAATGGGGAAAGAGGGAGGGCTGTTTCAGTTACTAAATACAGTCCGTTTTGGTCTGAGAGGTTTCAATTCATGTCAGCTGTGAAACTAGATTCTGATGCAACATGTATAAACGTGTTGCCGTTTCGTGATTATGAAGGACTTAGCAAGTATGTTGCTGTTGGGGATGAAAGAGGAAGGGTTTATGTGTTTTTAAGGAATGGGGATGTTGTGGCTGAGTTTTACACCAAGAGCGAGTCGCCAATTAGGGCAATGGTTTCCTACATGTCTGTTTACAAGAATGAGAGTATTATCGTTACAGGACATCAGAGTGGTGTGATCTTGGCACATAGAATTTATGAAGGATTAAATGGAGAGGAGTTAGGCTCACCTGTAATGGAAACTGTTGGTAAATTTGTGGCTGCTGAAAGTGGGGAAGATGGGTTGCCAATAACTGCATTAGAAGTTCATCATGTTGGAAGAATGAGGTATATTTTGTCTACGGATCTTAGTGGGAAAATCAGGGTTTTTAGAGAAAACGGGATACTTTATGGTTCTGCCATGCCGACAAGTAGGCCACTTGTGTTCTTGAAGCAAAGGCTTCTGTTCTTGACTGAGACTGGTGCTGGGTCATTGGATTTGCGAAGCATGAAAATTAAGGAATCAGAATGTGAAGGCTTGAATCAAACTCTTGCCCGGAATTATGTCTTTGATGCAACAGACCGGTCTAAAGCATATGGTTTTACTTCAGATGGCGATTTGATTCATGTTTTGCTGTTGGGCGATATTATGAACTTAAAGTGCAGGGTTAGGTTCAAGAAAAAGTTGGAAATGCGTGAGCCTCTTGCATTTCAGGCTATTAAAGGATACTTGCTTATTGTTGATCCAGAAAAGGTTTTTGTGTATAATGTTTCTACCCTGCATTATGTCAGGGCTGGTGCACCACGGCTTCTTTTCTCTGCCACTTTGGATGAGATCAGGTCATCTTTTTTATCGTACCAAGTGATGGATACAAACAAAGAGAGAAGACTGGTGATGCCCTTAATAGCCAGCGATCGTGAAAAACTTGTTGTTCTTGGCCTCGGAGGTGAGTATGTTGGAATATATCACTCTAATCTTCCTGTTTTGAAAGGGGAATCTAATACAATTTTATGGACCAGCCCTGTGCTGTTTTTCATACTTTTCCTATTTGGGGCATGGCAATTCTTTGCAAAGAAGAAAGAGGCACTTACATCATGGGGACCAGACGACCCTTTTAGTTCCACATCGGCTACAAATGGAGCCCCAATAGGATCTAGCACTGGAGGCAGGTCTTTTATGGATTCTTCTTCAAGGGGTGCTGATATTGGGGACTTGAGAAGCAGCGGTCTTCGAGGACGAAGGTACGGATCACCTTCTCGATATCCCGGTGGAGCAACTGGTTCTTTCATGCCGAATTCTGCTGATCCCAGCTCTAGACCTGCTTCTGTTGATCCCAATTATAGAGCTGCCCCAGAGCTAAAATTTAGGGGTTCAACCCTGGAATCTACCGGCTTTTCTAAAAGAAGAGAGAGCTTATTTTTGAACAGCCAAGTTGTGGATGACAACAGTTAACTCTTAAAACCATTTGAGCTTTAACTTTTCTACTTGGGGTTCTTTTAGATTGGCCTTTGGCTGTTCATAAGATATTGTGAAGCCATTTGAACCTGTCACGTTGTATTTTTAATTTTTAGTAACAGAAACAAAGTATAAATGCAAAAATTTTAAGCATTAACCCTTTTTGAAGGAGAGCTAAAAAAACCTGTCTGTTATTGTCGCATTTTGTGTTTAATGTGCAGATGGCAGAGGGGAGCATTCTGTCCGCTGAAGTGCCTGTGTTTATTGGTTTGAGGGAACTAAGTAAATATTTTGTAAATATAACTAATAAATCAAATACTCAAAAGAAAAAAAAAAACAATGAAAATGAAAATTTGCCCAATAGAGACATCCCTTGCTCTGCTCAATAAATATGGCAGGAGGATTTGTGCATTCCTTCCATCCCTCCTAGCCGTCCCATAAAACGAGAACAGTAGTATACAGAGCTAACAAAATGTAAAAGAAAAGATACTACGTAGCTTATGCCATAATATTCAGCATTTTTTAGGCCTGGCTTCAATAATCAGTACGCTCACTGATAAGTGCCTGGATGTAAATGTTCTCTTATTGCCTTTTTGTTTGATGCATTCCCCTTTTCTCTACTCCATTTCATCTTAATGGGGGCAGAGAACGAAAGAATTGACAGTCTTCTGTAACTAATTTAAGGGTATTAGACTCATTGCTGGCAAATCTCATATTGATTTGGGCATCGTTACCGGAAATAATAATGAAAATAACAATAATAATTACAGAAACTTAAATTGATTATCCAAAATCCCATGCTTGCCTAACAACCAGACAATCACAGTTACAAAAGTAAACCCCAAGAAATAAAACCGGCATAAATGAGAAGGGCTGGACGGTTTTCTTCAATGCATAGAGGTGAAAGGCTAAAAGTCAATTCTCTTATAAGTTTCTTCGTTCTCGGTAGGTTCACCAGATCAAACAGGAACTGTCATGCCCTTCTTTGCCATGCTATCGAGTATATCATTCAGAGCTTGACACACACCAACTATCTGCAGCATCATAAGCCAAGATAAAACTGAGAACTCTCGAAGATGGGGCACCCATCAGCCATAATTAAATCCATACTCAAAGTGCATTACCTGTTGATCCCATTGTTGCAGCTCTTCAGTGTCATCTTCAAAATGTATAACTGCTTCCACCTGACGCATAAGATTATTATTTATTTAAGTAGCTCCTGATAAAGACAATTTATAAGCCACTTATACTTGAGGATCATAAAACAATCATAATTGAATCCATTAAAGCAGGAATACAACAAAAATCCTTCAGCAAGAAATTGAAACCTGGTCGATTGATCCCCTCATTCTATCCTCATAAATCATTCTTGATGCTATCTTCTCAGCCTGTAAAGAAATAGAAGCCAATCATTTTCTCTGTTAATTACAATATATAAGGTTCATGGAGAGAGAAACGGCCAGAAAAAAAAAAAACCACAGGCGAAACAAGTAGGTTAAAAGGTTATAATGACAGCTGCTATTGTTGCTTAAATGCACCAAGACAGTGCCACAAAAGAATCATACCTTATGAGGAGGAATGCCCAGCAAAGTACCCAACTCATGAAAACTATGACAGACAGCAAATATTTTGTTAAAAATTCCAAACCTAGAAATAAGATAAGAAAAGATGTAAATTAATAGTGTTTCGTTTCTAACCTTATATTTGTGTAAAGTTTGCTCGCACTCAGAAGATTATGCTCTATCATGGCACGGTCCAGCACGGTAAAATTATCGGGAAGTAGTGCTTGCTGTTGGGAAACAAAAGGTTTATCTATGACAGGAGAATTTACTTTTATTGTAAATGCAAACATCTAGGACAGTTGAAAACTTTTATAACCTGATGTGGTTTCAGTTCTTCAGCAAATGCATCAATTTCAGGTTTTCTTAATATTCTCTCCAAATAAACCTGTTAATTTCGATATAAATCCCCATCAGAATGGACTTTAAGGTTCCACAATAGAAACAGACAACAAGACTAGTACATGTGGGGATGCATGTGTGATGGAATGTGCCTGGATGCATGATAGAGAGAGAGAGAGAGAGAGAGAGAGAGAAAATACCTTCTGTAATATTGGATAAATCTTCAGCTTGGAGCACCGTTCATCCTGAAACATGTCTCAAACCTAAACATGATTAGAAAAATATAAATAAACAAACAAATTTCTCATATTACATTCCATCAAGAGAAAGTGTTTACTTTGTAAAGGGTGGCAAGAACACGAGAGCGTTGAGGACCTGCAGCAGCTAATATTGTACATGTTACAGCAGCAGATAGAGCTTGCTCCAGTGCATCTTCATCAACTGTTCTGCAATAGGTGAACATTGATAATTTTTGTATTGTAATTCCTCAAACATAACAAAATATCCAGAAAAGGGGAAATGAGACACAAGCAAATCGATAAATGTACATGGTAGGAAAAGCATGATGGTTATCAATGTAAACACCATGTACAGAGTCAAGGTGCTTTTGTGTATGTCAGCTAATAACTGCTTCTTAAGTGGAGAAACAAGCAAAACATTTATAGAAACAAATTTAACCTAAAATGACATACTCATCTCCTATTTGTCGCTTCTCAATTTGCGATATGTCATAGTACCGCAGTGCAGCTTCCAAGAACTTCCTCTTTAAATCCAAAATCCTTGCATAACAGACCTGAAAACAGGAAAAAATAAAATAAAATAACAAATGACTGGACTTCCAGCTCTAACATTACATAATTGGCCTAAAAACTATGCCAAACCTTGTATTGTAAAATCAATACTTCATGCTGACTGTTGCTAACCAAGAATGAAGCTTTATTAATAAAAGCTTCTGCATTAACAGCATCATCATCCTGTAAAATATTTCAAGCAATAATTTTGGTCAATTTTTTAAATTGATTTCACATGTCAGCAATAGAACAAGTAACCACATTACACAACCAAACTTGTGTAAATCATGCTCGCATTCAACAAAAAGAATATAAAAAATTTCAATACCTCGAGATATAGACGAGCAATTTGGACACATTTTGACAATCTGAATGTGTCATCAACAACCCTGATAGCCATATCACAAACACATAAGTACCATCAATAGAAACAAAACAATATATCATGACGCATATATCGTCAGAAAAATAAAACAGAATCTTACTCTCAGACCTCATTCCTGAGTCTAAATCAATCCCACTTAGCATTTGTGCTGCTTTTGACCACTGCTGCTCTGACTCATACAACTCAGCAAGTTTCTCTCTGATAATCAATACCTATACAACTCATACAAAATAAACAGCTTTCCTTAAAACAGAAAAAGGAAGCAGAAAAAAAAAAAAAAAACTAATTTTGTTTTGCAAGCACAATGCAACTAAGGCCAAGGTTCAACAATGTGGTATCTAAAGGTGCAAAAGTACTTCCAACCAGAACAATTTTCCCAGTAGCTTTCAATAAGCGGCTATCAATCAACTTTGAAACGAACCTGTTCTTCGAATGAAACGACACGAGGCTGAATCTGAGCAAGGGTATAATGGGCAATTTCCTTTTGTGCCTCTGGCTCCAATCTCCCCAATTCTTGTGCGAAAGTTTGTAAAAGCTGCCTTGATACCACCAAAGGAACATCGTCCGATAACACTACAAAAAATTAATCACCAATTAAAATAACTAAACCTTCAAAAACCCTAAATAACTGCATAAATCAAGCGAAGATAAGGAAATTACTATGGTCGATGAATTTCTTGGCTTGAACGATGTCGTTTGATGAGAAAACAGTTGATAGAATGTGTTTATAATGCTCGATTTTCTGCCTCTGATCTACGATCGCTGAGGCGTTTGCGAATGCACTCTCCATTGGCTCTCGATCGCTTCTTCAAAATTTCTAAACCCTAAACGCTAAATTTCCTTTATTTTTTCTTCAGAGAGATAGATTTCGACGAAATCAAAGGTTTACTGTTTATGGTTATTTTATTTTTCTTTCTGCTACTGAGTCACAGACTACTCACAGTTGGGGTTTTTACATACGGAGCGCTCTTTGTCGGTGCTTAGAATGGAGCGAATATATAACAGACACGTCACTCACTAAAGGGCATTTCCGTCATTTTGAATTGTTAACGAAATGTATTTGATGTCTTTCTTTGACCGCAGTGCGAAAGCCCAAACTTTTTTTCTCTCTCTTGTAGCAAATCTCAGATAGGCTCTTCGCTCTCGATCCGATCACCTGAACCGCCATTAACGGAACCTTCGACGGCCCCTGCATCGGTGAGGTAAGCTTTTGATTCCTTTTTTTTACTCAGGATTTTGTTTTACATTTTTGCTAAGTTTTCAAGAAATCAGAAGCTATTTCTCTGTGAAATTAGCATAGAATTCCTTCGATTTCCCTCAGAATTCTCTCCTTTGGATCCTTACATTTAAATTTTTATTTTCATTTGATCCAAAGAACCTAAGCTTGCTCGCGGTGGATGCGTCTGAAATTCTGTTTAATTTTCATTTTTACTGCTATTAATTTTACTTTGTTGTGCTTTGGTAATAATTTCAGTCTTTGTCTCCTCGAAAAAGTGCTTTTCTTTCTTGATTGGTTCAAAAGAACCGGTGAATTAAGTCATATGGATATGGTTTGGATGTTGAGTTATTGAGTTTTTTCACATCTTTATGATAATTATGTATTAATATGTGCTTAATGTCCATTATATTGAGAAAAAAGAAGCTATTATACGAGAGAAATTGAATTATAAATTAAGATGATTTCGGCTATATATTTTAACATGTTTCATCATTATAATCATTTTGGCCATGAATTTTTTTGAATTGATCATCTTTTGTGTGACTGTAATTGCAGGTACTTATTTCTTTATTTATAAGGGTTTAGAGATATGAACTGGGTTCAACGCAAGGTCTATCTCTACAATGTCACCTTTGGACTCTACATGTTGGATTGGTGGGAGCGTTACCTTTTCAGTATCCTTTTTCACTTCATTTTTTAAGTTTTGATTCAGAATTTTCGGATTGGCATGCTGTACGGATGGATGACTTTATCAGTATCCATCGTTCACCAAACAAAATGATGAAACATGGTCATTTTGTGGAAGCAAATGACAGAATTATACTGATATTGTTATATAAGGATCTATCTTTAGGAATTTTGAGAAACTTGGCATTCTTATCTGTTAGTTTAGAATAGAGTCAAAGGATCCTATTAGCTTATTTGTTAACCACACCAGTTTTTATGTGGAGGTACCATTGTAATATCCCACTTGTAAGTTCCTAAACCATGGCAGATACTTTGGTGATTGTGTTGATGTGGTTCATCTTCTACAACAGCTCCCGATATGTAACTGACTTCTGCAAGAGGTAGATCCTTTACCTTGTCATCTGGTTGCATTCATTGAAATATTTTTGGTGAGATAGGCAGAAACTTTATTGTCTAGAACTTGGTTCCTCATCCTAGTAGTCTTTGTAATTGTAACTCTTGACCATCTTGTGCCTTTTTTTGTCACAGAAATGGGGATTTAAGTTCTTTCTAGGCTTAGGAGGTTCTTGTTTGCGTCTTCCTGGTGAATGTAATGTTAAATTTTACTTTGTTTTAGTCTTTCTTTTTTAGAAATAATTTAGAAACAGAAGAAGGAAACGGGGGATCATAGAAAACAGTTTTATAAGGTCGTTAGAGATTAATGAAGCTGATTGATGTGACCTGAAAATTTAGGATTAGAAATCAAGACTATTGATGAATTAGAATAAGATAATGCAAAATTTTTAGTTTCCATTTGCTTAAATCGGGATTGGGAAATTAAAATATTCTTTCCTTGCTGATTGTCATTGCAAATGATGTTTTGAAATGTATTTTGAGGCTACGTATTGCATATTGTGATCTCACTAATATGATATAACTTAAATTTGGAATCTGCTTTTAACTTGGTGATGCTTGGGAAGATTGGAACTATGTTTGCGATGTTATTGTATCCCTTGTCAAAACTAAACTGTTCTGTTGTTCAGACATTGTTTGAAAAAACATGATACTTATGTCTTAACTCAACATCTACTGCAATAATGGTTAAATCTTATTGGTAGTTTGGCATTGACCACTATGGTGAATACACTCTTATCTAATAGTACTGCTTCTTGTTCGTAAATTACAGGCATCTATTCTAAGGTTGGGAGTGGCCTTGGCTTGACAGATTGCAATATTAATCCTAGTGTGCAATTTTTGAATTATTAGGTTGAAAATCTTACTTTGATTTGGATTTACATACAACTTTGTTAATATGTGGTCAACTGGGGCATGTCTCGTCGGTATCGTGCACTATTTTCATAGCTATTCCTTGCAAAAATTTTAGAACATTGGTCCTGTTGTAGTAATTGTTGAAAGCTTTCTAGCACAAAAAACTTTTGTCTTCCACTTAATGTAGCATATTGGTCTTTCGATATCGTCCTATAAGCTTCAACCTGTGGTTCTACCCTTTGCTTTTGACATTGTAAATCTTAAGGGCTAACGGATGAAAGAAATGTTTGGCAAGTTCATGTCATGGTGTTGCTCTTCATATAAATCATATATACTCATAGGTAATATAAGATCACACGCCTATTATACTCAGAAACATAATTTTTATTTTTTATGTAATTTATTCTCGAGGCAAGTGGCATAATTTTCATCCTCTTTAAGTCCTTTTTATTCGAATTTCATCCCAGTAACTATCATGAGTCTCTTGGTATTGAAATTACTTAACAAAATAATAAAAATAAAAATATTATATTTTCTTTCATAGAATAGAAACTTTTTTATACTGTAAATCATGCAATGGTAAAATCAAACTTGAAAACACTCGGCAAACTCGTCAAATTTGTGTCGACATACAATACAAATATACAACACATGCATACTCTAAAAAAAAATTCCTCAACGAATTCAATTAATATCTTCCTTTAATCTTAATTAATTAGAATTAACATTAAATAACTTGTAAACCCTTTTTAAGAAAAATCAATGAATGAAGATTTAATTGTTTAGTAATATATAACGTGCGCTATAGTCTATAGCTTAAGTTAAGCAAATATCTTTATATAATTTTGAAATCATAAAATTTCTTTGAATATCACAAGTATTTATAAATTGTTACAGATTTCATCAGTAATTTTAGATCACTCCTCGAAGCTTCGGATGAATGTTTTTTCAAGAGGCTCGTTATGCTCTTGGGCTTGACTTCCAGGGGCCTAACTCTTTTGTAATAATGAATTTGCCACCGTTTCGGATAAGTCAGTTGCTCCTTTTTGCATTGGTTCCGAATAGTTACTTTTTTTTCACTTGCCCATCCCACCTCTTCCGATCCCCTTTTTCATCCCACACCGCCAAAAGAAAAAAAAAATGGTCCCGAACCTAACTTTAGGGAAAATTTTTGAATCTGAATCCATTAACTAAAGTATGTGCTTGGATGCACGTTCTCTTTGTTGCAATTCATTTTCCGACTTGTGAACTCCAACTGTTAAGAATTTTTGAAGGTCCTATTTTTCATGCGCCCAATTGAAACGAGAATATTTGGAGTTTAGTAAAAGCCAGTCATTTCATGAAAGCGCCTTTATCATCTATTTTCTTCTAATGCTAGAGGTGTAATCGAACAAAAACAATTTGTGAATGAATTCAATTTTTATTTATATATGTTCATTTTTTTAATTAATAAATGATTATAAATAATATTTTAAAATTTATTAATTAAATAAATATATTATAAATATAATAATTTTGTTCATATAAGTTATTGACTGTTATTACTTACCTAAAACAATTACTTAATCTCGTCGAAATTAAAATAATTGATAACATCAGATTTAATTTAAAAGAGTTAGAAGAATTAAGAGATGAAGATGAATGTTGACAGAATTTTAGCATATGAAGCTCTTACCATCTCCTTATTCAGAGTAACATTTATAATAACTTCCATGGAATGAAAGATTTAATCAGGCTTCAAATATTTAGGTTCAAAAATTTTCAGAAAGAACATGGAGTTTCCAGTATTACTATATATTAGTAAAGTTATGATAGTAAAGTGGTTGCAGGCCAGGCCAATGGAGAATAGTCAAGTAGATTTGAAGGCGGGGATTTGGTCCTAAACCTAATGCTATTGCAATAGATTCGTAGACACTGTAGGGAGGTGCCTGGCAACTGGTATGCAATACGACCAAAGATTAAAAACCTGATGCGAAAAGGCAAAGCTACGGACTCATCCACTAATCAAAGCCAAGGTAGTATCTAGGGTTTAATAACGGTTCAATTTGAATTTGAATGAAATTCAATTCAATTTTTTAAATATTATATAATATTATAAAATTTTAAAATTTGAGTCAAATTTAAATTTAAATTTAAATTTTATTTTATTTAAATCTAATTTTATCAATTTAAATTTGTTTGATTTTTTTTAATTTTTTTAATTTTATTTATTATTTTAATATATTTAAATAGATTTTAATATAAATATATTATTTTTATTATCTAAAAATTTAAATATATATAATTTGATTTAATTCAATTTTTTTAATTTTAATTTTTAATTTAAAATTTAATCCAAATTTAATATTTAAATTTAATTTAAATTAAATAAAAATTTTATTCAAATCAAATTAATATTTTAATTTTAAACAGATATTCCAATTTTTTTTATTTTTTTAACCTTTGCTATATGAATCTGACACAACGATCTGTAAATGTCACAACACCAAAGTTGGCTCTTGTAGTCGTAGCTAGGCAAACCTTTTGTAAAAGAGTTAAAAAAAAAAAAAGTGAGACGAGGGAGAGAGAGCGCGGTGAATATGCCTGTCTCTCTGGATTCAATATGTACCTTTTGCTGCTTATTGCCATGCGAATCAGGAAAAAAGGAAAGGGAACCAAAAAGTTTATCAAATTGGTGATGATTACACCAAGTCCTGTCTTTCAATATTAATTTTCTTTTTTGTCCTTTTCGACAATTGCTCATCACCTCACATTTCTATAGTTGCATTATGTAACTTGAAAAAACCATCTCTTTCGTTGGAGATGATCACACAAAGAGTCCAAATCTCAGGTTTTCTTCGACCTGAAGCCTGTTAAAACTAGATTGCTTTGTAATTTGCCTTGTTGGATGCCATCTCCAACTTTACCTCTTTACAGCCAACGCTCTTTTGTTTTTCTTGTGTCTTCATTTACTATTAAACTCATTTCTTATTCCAAACTCCGTAGCTTTATCTGCAATTTTTACTCGTTTTACATGTTAAAAGTAAATTTAATAATTTTATGTAATTATATCGTATAAAATATTATATTTATATCATATTTTATATATAAATTACTTATTATAACTTATATCAATATAAAAATATAAAATATAATTTTATTTATGATTTTTTAAAAATTTTAAATCATATTATTTTTATATTTTTTATTTATATAATTTTTATATTATATCATCATATCATGTACCTATTTATCATATCTACCTAAAAGAGTAAAAGAACATAAAGAAACGACTAAAAGAATAAATCCATTGAGCTGTAAAGAGATACGTGTTATTATAATTTATTTTTTATTTTATTAAATTTATATATAATTATTATTAAAATTTTAAATTATTTTATTATTATATTTATATTATATCATCATCTTATATTTTTAATTATTATATTTAATTTCAGAGTATATGTTGTTGATATATAACATCAATCACAGCCATCCTTTGTTAGACAAGTAGAGCGCAAAAATCGCACCAAGGAACTTGCTCATATGCTTGTCCATAAAGGTATAAAGATTGATTAATTTTGTTGCCCTTATTTTCAATAAAAATTAAAGTGTAACCGCTAGTCCTCTCTCAACATCCATTCAAGAAAAGACATTCTACAAACTATGGATTCCTTTTTATTGTTCAAATATGAGCTTTTCATAAAATTTAGTCTTTAATTAAAACATGGCTCAAGTTTGTTTAAAGGTAAAATAATACTATTAGAAGTAAAGAGGCTGATAAATGGATGTTAATGGCATCTTCCTTCAACCACACCAAAACCAATGTTAATAAGTTTTGTTTGAATTTAACTTTTTTTATGATTTTAAAAATATATTATTTCATATCGACTTAATACATTCAAGATTTTATTTGTGAAATATTTTCCAAATAATTGAATTTTAATTGATAAATTTAAATATATTTTCATTGTTAACTAAGCCCACATGTTTCAATGTGTATGGAATGATGGATTGGTGAATTTAATTTCCTACTATAATGATCAATTTAGTCTACTATTGAATTGGTAATCTAGAATATGAGATGCAAAAGTTTATAATTAATTAAAGGTAAAGAAAAGGCAAAAATACATATTATCTATTAATGCAAAGCTTAGTTTTATATTTTAAAATATTAAATTGATAATTTAAAATACGATATGATGTTATAATATGAAAATGATATAAAAATAATATAATTTAAAATTTTAATAAAAATTATATATATGTTTAATAAATTTTTATTTTATTTTATATTTTTATATTAATATAATTTATGATATATAATTTATATATAAAATATAATATAAATATATAAATTATTAATATTTTATATGATATAAATATATGAATAGACGAATCTCTTTTTAATGGTTCACTCTATTATGAAATCTCTTTCTACCATATTCATATATGCTAAATGCTTGTTTGCCAAGTAATTACAAAAACTGCCTTAGTGATTTTAGCCACATCAATCTTTGGGTTGGAGTCATTGTTTAGATTTCTTTTTTTCTCATCCAAAGTCATTTTCCTATGGAGCCAAAATTATTCAATTTCTTTGAACATAATCAACCCAATTTCTAATTTTCAAGATGTCTCTTCACCGTGTATAAAAAAATTAAAAACAATTATTCAAAACCTAGGCTAGGCCATGCTCATATTCAACTATGAGTCTTCTTTAATAACCCATTTTTTTATATTTATGATTCTTAAAAATTAAAATTTAATTGTTAAAATTAAAAATTAATATTCTATCAATAAATTATACAATCATTTTTTTTATTGCTAATCTTACCAAAAATTAACATATAGATTTAGTAATTGTATATTTATGTCATATAAAATATTAATAATTTGTGTATTCATATCATATTTTACATAAAAATTAGATATTATAATTAATATTAACATAAAAATATGAAATATATTTTTTTAGTTTTGTTAAATCTATTTATATTTTTTATTAAAATTTTAAATCATATTATTAATATTTTTTATTCGTATCGTATTATCATATGATATTTTAAATTATTAAAATAATATTGTAACCTTCCCGAAAGAAATAAAAACAAGAATATTAACAAGTTTTGGCTTTCAAATTGAAAATCTTATTTAATTTTGCATAAATTGTCTACTTTGGCAGGACATAGAGATGGACGAATATATTAATTTCATGCAAAAAAAAAAGTAATGTACTAATGTTTTCAAAGAGATTATTATAATGGCAAACCCTTTTTTGCGTTCATACCTTTGCTTGGATTTAACATGCAATTTAAAAGTAAGCCTGATAAATTTAAATATTATGTGATAATACGATATAAAAATAATATAATAAAAAATATAAAAAATAATATAATTTAAAATTTTAGTAAAAATTATAAATAAATTTAATAAAATATAAAATATATATTTTTTATTAAAACAAACTATAATATTTAATTTTTATATAAAATATAATATTTTATATAATATAAATACATAAATTATCTTACCTGTTTAAAAGCCCTACGAAATCATTATCCTTAGTTCTATAATTTATGGATCATGACTATTATTAATACATTGGCCATGGTTTTGGGGCCCAGCTTTGATGAAATTGCGTGGTGTGTGAATGGTGGTGGAGGCCAGTGCGGCTCAATCAAACTCAACTATCAAACCAAAGTTCAAAAACATATATGTTGTGTGCTGCCACTCTCAACTTTTGCAAAAGCCGGTGCCCTTTTTCCACATAAAGACAAATTTTACTTTGCCTTTATATCCAATTTAAACAAAGTTTCTACATTTGGTACCATACATGATATTACTTTCTTAAGAAAAGATTATCTTTAAAAAATATTCTTCAGTAACAGAAGGAAAAGTCTTTATTATAAGCTACGATTTAATTCTTATTTTCAAGCTATTAATTAACATGTTGGATCTTTCCTCCTCGACCGCATGCCCCCCAGTCAAAGACCTAAGAAATAAGAATAAATTTGGTAATTTATGTATTAATAATATATAAAATATTTAAATTTATATTATATTTTATATAAAAATTATATGTTATAATTTATATTAAAATAAAAATATAAAATATATTTTTTATTTTATTAAATTTATATAATAATTATTAAAATATTAAATTATATATTATGTCAGCGTAAATAAGAATAGGAATGGATGATCATGATCTTTCATCTTGAATATGAAACAGCATGAAGCCATAATGATTTATGAAACTGAGAATCGAATTTCAAGGATTTTCTTTCCCTGTAAGCATATGAAGGCTTCAAGGACATTGGTCAACACCAAAATCCTGTAACGTACAGGATGCAATAGAGGCAATCAAAGACTCCTTTTTTTTTTTTGAAAAAGCTGAGAAATACCATCTTATTTACCAAAATTGCCACTTCATATATGCCCATTTCCGTCTCTTCACCCAAAGTTGCTTTCACCCAAAGAAATGAAATTTACCAAAAATTCAAGAAAATGAAAGCCATAATTGTTATTTTGAACATCTTCTTATAGCTGCACTAGCACTTGTAATATTGGACGAAAGAGTATAATCACGAGAAAGCCACTCATTTCCGGACAAAAAATCTTTTTCTCATTGTAATTTTGAGCATCTTCTTATGGCTTTTTCTCGTCGTCTTAATCGTTCTTATCTACTCAATATTCAAATTAAGGTAATATTTAAAAAATAAATAATTAGAGATACAAATGAATAGAGCTTTTAATAAACTTTTTTGTGAATATATCTAATTTTTATTAATTTATATTTATTTATGTTCGATTATTAAATTTAACAAACGATTTTAAATATTATTTGTATATTCATTTATTAAACAAATTAAACAAAAAATTATTTATTCGTTTATTTATATCTACGAATAAATTTATTTATAATTTATTTAAAACTCGTTTATTTATTATTAATTTATTATTTTTTATAATGATATTAATAAAATCATATTTTTATTATTTATCTTAATCATATTTTAAGATTTATTTATATTTATTTGAGTTCGTTTATATTTGTTTATGGTTTGTTTATTTAAATTTATTTAGTTATAATTTATTTATTATTCATTAATATGTTCATTTACATATATTTGTTAATTTATTTATTTATTATTTATAAATAAGCTCGTTTAACTTAATTGAATGAATACATATAATTTATTATTTAAACGAACGAATATAAATAAATAGAATAATTTTTTTTACCATTACGAATTAAACATGAATATTTTTAAAAATAAATGAACAAATATAAATATATATTTATTTATTCATATTCAATTTATTTACAATCTTATAAATAATTAATGTATTATTTTTATATAAAAAAAAAGAAATTTTAATGAATATTTAATGATATTAATTAAGATGTTATTTAAATATATATAATTAATTTATTATTTTTTAAATTTAATATAAATAATGTATGCAAAAATTTTGATTAAATAGTATTTTAAACATTTTAAAACCGTATTTACAGTTAAAAAATCCAAAAAAAAAAATCGGAGCGCTTTTTTACTAAACTAAAAACATCGCCTGGTTCATACTTACGACTTCTCCCGACAAATGTCAGCAGGCAGGAAATATGACAGGTGGACGGTCAGATTTTGATAAGCAGCCAGAAGAGAAGAGAAGAGGAGAGGAGCTGATGTCGATGTATATATGTCTCCGAATAAACCATAGTTAAATATCAACAGTTTCGAAGGACTTAACCATTGTCCATTGTTAAAGCTGGCGCCGCTTTGACTATTTTTTAATTACTTTTATATATTATTTTTTTTTAGCACTTTATTCAAGTCTATCTCTGTCTTTCTTCTTTGCTTCTCTCTCTTCAATGACTCTGTTTACTGTTTTCTCTCTGTATTATGGACGTAGAGCCGCCTTCTGTGAACTCTCCGTGCTTTTCCGGTCATGACTTGACGACTTAGTTGAATCGGCGGCTCTCATTTAGTTTCTTTTTTGTTTTCACTCAAACGAAAGCCATACACTTGGACAGAAAAAAGCTTTGTCTTTTTCCTACTGCTTTTTATCAAGTAAAAACAAGCATATTATTTGAAATTCAAACCATCATTTGTGGTGAATTGTTGTATCCGAACTCGACCGTTTCCTCTATCTGAAACTGAGTTTTTCTTTCTTTGAGCTGAAAAAGAAAAACCTGGAACAAAAACCAGATTTTTTTGGCTGTCTTTGATTGGGTTTCGAGTAAATAAAAGCATGGTGGAGCTTGAAAATTCTTCACCCATGGCAGTTTCTAGAGTTTCTGGAGAAGCAAGTGCATCTTCTTCGGGTCATCAGATTCAAGGCACTCAACAAACAGGAGAAGGAACACCGAAGAAGAAAAGAAATCTTCCTGGGATGCCAGGTTAATTATAACGACAGTCAAAGTCCACCTTTTTTTTAATCTCAATTATTTTAATTTCCAGGGTTTCTTTCTTTTTGTCTCGCAATGTTGAAAAATATCGTTTTTTTTTTTATTGTAAATTTCTTTTTGATTCATTCAGATCCAGATGCTGAGGTAATGGCTTTATCTCCAAAAACGCTGCTAGCCACCAACCGGTTTGTTTGTGAGATCTGCAAAAAGGGCTTTCAACGCGATCAAAACCTTCAACTCCACCGACGGGGCCATAACTTACCATGGAAATTACGGCAAAGAACCAGCAAAGAAATACGAAAGCGAGTCTACGTGTGCCCTGAGCCAAGTTGCGTCCACCACAACCCGGCTCGAGCCCTGGGTGATCTTACCGGTATCAAGAAACACTTTTGCAGAAAACACGGGGAAAAGAAATGGAAATGCGAGCGGTGTTCTAAAAAATACGCTGTTCAGTCCGATTGGAAGGCCCACATGAAAACTTGCGGCACCCGAGAATATAAATGCGATTGTGGCACCATCTTTTCTAGGTAAGCATAAACTCATCCGTTTCCATTTCATAATTGAACTCTTTTCCTTTAGTATGCGTTTTTTGTGGTTCTGGTTTTGACTTTTGGATGATGGCGTCTTCTTGAAGGAGGGATAGTCTTATAACGCATAGAGCTTTCTGCGATGCGTTAGCTGAGGAAAGCGCAAGGGCTCAAACGCTAGAGATGGCTGATACAGAAGGGAATGGGAGTGGAAAAAGTATGGTTGGAAGCGGAGCTGCTTCAACATCCCCGCCACCGCAGCCTTTAACACCGTCTACTACTAGTGTAGTTTCACCGGGCTTGTCAATTCAGAGTTCAGGTAAATAATTTGTGGTTCTTTTTGTATGTGTACTTTTACAGAGGGTTTGCTACTATATTTTGTTTTTGTTTATTTAGATAGGTCAAAGGTGAGATGATCTTGGGGTATTTTATTTAATTGTTTTTGTTTTTCTATTGTGGGTGAAGAAAGCTGAGAGTCCATTCAAATGAAGTTCTAGTTTTTTATGGCTCGGTTTGTCTCTTCTTGATGTCGTTCTCGTTTGGATATTTGCTTAGAGAACTTAACAAATGCCGTGGGTGAGTGAGGGGAGAGTTAGGGAGAGAGAGAGAAATGTGTTCAGGAGTTTATTTTTATTAGGTTCACGAGCGAGATGGTTACAGTGTCAATAAGTAAGCTCAATGATCGAAAAGCGAAAAGGGGTGAACTGAGAGAAAGAAAGGAAGCCATTATTGCCATTGCTTTTACTTCCCAATGCTTTCAAGTTATGGGAAAAGGCCTTAAAGAAAAGTCCTCTCCCTTTCAATCTCCACGCTTTCTTTCGTTTTCTTTTTTTGTTCTTTGCTGCCACTTTAATCTTCGTCATTGTATTTTCTATCAATGGCTTCTCATTCTTTTTTTCACTTTACATTGGTTACAGAAATACCAGAAAATCCAATGGGACTTTCACCACCAACTCCAGCAGCAACTAGTACCTCTCCTTCAAACAGCAATGTTTTCGCTAGCGTATTTGCTCCAAACTCTCAACCATCCAAAATACCAGCACCATCTTCGATCCTTCAATCAGGAGCACCGTTAGAGCGCACATCCCTATCTCTTTCCTCTCGTCTCTACCTCTCCAACAATGGCTCCTCTATCTTCTCTGGACCTGAACATGACCATTGCCACTATGCTCCATCCCCGCAACCAGCCATGTCTGCTACTGCATTGCTACAAAAGGCTGCACGAATGGGTTCAGCGGCATCAAACCCTTCACTGCTCCGTGGTTTAGGCTTGGCAATATCATCAACTTCCTCTGATGGTAAAGATCCTAATGTTAAGTCAGAGAGCAATTCAATGGCAACTGGTTTTGGCCTTGGCCTTCCTACAAATGGAAGTTCTGGCTTGACTAATACCATGATAGGCATAAGCTCATCCTCGCTGTTTGGAAACAAGCCTACTACGCTTGATCTTCTTGGCCTTGGCATGGGTGATGGTGGAGCTTCCTCAAGTGGACTGTCTGCTTTGCTCACTTCCTTTGGAGGTGGCTTCAATGTTGGAGCAGCAGCTACTACATCCTATGGAACAGGAGGGAGTTCGCCTGGAGAAACATGGGAAGGTGCACCGGATAGAAAGCCCACTGGCCCAACCATGCTTTAGAGGTTCAGTTCCCAGCTAAAGGATACACCATTTTGTTTTTCAATCTTTTTAGTCTTTCTTCAATACAACTGCTTAGAACTGAGAGAAGAATGTTAGAGTCAGACTCTAATTTTTGGCTTTCCGTGTGTTAAATACTGCCTTTTAAAGTTAGTTTCCTTTTGAGGTAAAGTTTAATTTAAAGGTTGTACGGGAACTCCTGTAGTTAGTATCTAGCAAATGTAGCACAAACTATGATGCTACTATATACAGTTATTTTTTACTTTTTTATTAAACTTGATTGTTGTTTCACATCCAAGCTCCAACTTCCAACATGACTGTCCATACAGGGACAGGGTTCAATTTGCCAAAATTTGACTGAATATGAAACACTTTAAACAATTTGCCGATTAGTTAAAACCCAGTTTCAAGTTCATTATAATCCAAAGTTTTGAGTAATCCAAGTTTGAAAATGATTTCCTTGATTGGAAGATGACGGTGCATATACGCCATTATGATGAGATTGGAAGTGAAGGCGTTGGTCAAACAAAGGGGGTCGGCTGGTCAATTCTAAACATGATAGGGAGTCCTTCGGAGTTCAGATTCAGAACTGTCGAACCCCCCATTTAATAAGGTGAGTTGGCAAGCCACAGGTGCATGTGTATCCTGGCCGCAGGGCCCTTGAGTTTTTATGGGTGGTGGGGTTGTTGCCTGGCGTTCTCCAAACGATTACGCATTCAGAAAATTTGCAGAGAGAGACAGATTTCGATCAGGTCCGCTCCAAATATGAGAGAAGAAACAAAAATGAATGTTTCATAACGTTCATGCTTGGTTTTAAGGCTTTAAGCTTCCTGCCCTAGCGGGAACACGTTTCGGACATGTCATGTGCCTTTGCTTTCGCCGTGCATTGTGGTCGCTGATTCGCTGTTCTTACGTGGGATTGATGTAGCGTTTCGTTATTCAACATCAGGCTCAGGAGATTAAACCCATTTCGGACCCATTTCCTGGCAGCCCAATTGTGAAGTAGAAATTCCTAAGGGAAACCCCAATTCTGCCTCCAACGAGGAGCTACACCATTGTTGTAGTTGAATGCTCAATAATCTAAAGACAACTTTAAGAAATAAATTTTAAAAGATACCATGAACTTACAGCTAATCCCAAGCCAAGATATTTCAATCTGCAAAACCAATATATCAAAGCATGACCTAATCGTTTCATCAGCCAGAATATGAAGGGGTCTCCCTCCCTCTTTCAATCATCCAGGATGTACTTTAAAAAGTTGGCTCACCTCATCAATTAATTACATTGCATGATGCTGGTCTACAAAATTTTCATGCAACGTGAACATAAATTTTTACTTAAAAACAAAGTTCCAAGCTCGACAACAAGTGATCATTAGCAAGATGACTGTGCAGTTCAAATTGCAGTCTCGCTGATTAAAAGTTTGACATCTACTCGAACCTAATACAGTAACTAGGATTTGGGATGAAGGTATAATTAGGTCACCATGAACCAACTTTACTAACACAATCATATATTTATTTTAAATTTAAAATAACATGTTTTTAATCACAATTTAAAAACTAATTCCATATTATCAGTATGAATCATGCCTTGTTGCGTTGCAATAATTGATTACTTGTCAACTGAAGGAAAGAGAAGAAAAAAACAATTACTCTATTTTATATAGATAAAATATTAATACCATCCATGCCAATAACAATAACGTTGAGCTTATATAATTTAGTTTTCTTAAGTTCTTCAAGGGGAATAAAAATCATTTGTGCCAGCATTAATATAATTAAAATGAAAAAAAAAATTAACTCAATTGAAATTTAATCTCAATAATTGTAAAATTTTCACCCCTAATTATCACCTAAGTTTTGACCTCTGTAAAAAATAAAACATAAAAACTTCTAAGCCCCAACCACCCCAATCCACCACTTAATTTCTTTCTACAGCCAAGACATTTCTTTAGCCAAGACATTTCTTTCTGCTTCTATTGCTAGGTTTTTTATTTTTTTATGGCCAATGCTTCTTGTACTTGCTTTGCTCCGTCTTTTAACCTTCCTTTTGAAAGCTTCTCACAAAATCATCTGGGTTCCGTGGAGAATCCAAACCCACTTCAGAAAACAAGGGATAAGGGGCCCTAGCTACCGTCCCATATTTGGAAACTTAGCAGAGATCCGCCATCTGCATTCAGAAGCTCGGTCAAAGCCCATGTCCTTTGACCAGCTTGATATCCTAGACCGTGTGGCTCCTGGTTACCGCAAGTGGTCACGCACTTATGGCAAACGTTCCTTTATTGGTTTGGGTTAAAGCCCAGGCTTGCGATATCTAACCTGGACATGATTAAGCAGGTTACTCTCAATACGGATGGTGGGACGCCGACGTTTGAACCCTTGGGGTTTGGCCCTTCAAGTAAGCAGCTCTTTGGACAACAAGGACTGGTTGGGCTGACAGGAGGGAAATGGGCTATACAAAGGAGAATCTCAAACCAGGCCTTCAAAATGGAGCGGGTTAAGGTAACATGTTCGGCTGAATGTTGAAAACAAAATTTTAAGGCTGATCCCGCAGACCATAACAGTCGTTCTTTTAACAGGGTTTTGTGACAGGGATCGTGACCAGCACTGGGGAAATGTTAAAGAAGTCCGAGGAAATAAGAGGAGGAAAAGATCAATTTGAGATCGAAGTGCAAAAAGAATTCCATTCCCTGTCAGCAGATATTATATCCAGGACAGCTTTTGGGCGTAGTTTTGAAGAGGGAAAGCGTATTTTTATGTTGCAAGAACGGCAATTATACCTTTTCTGGGAGGGTATAACAAGCGTTTATATTCCAGGGTTCAGATGAGTACTAGTCTTAAATTGAATTTGGGGTTAGAAATTTTCTTTTTCCGCCTTATGTTTAGTGACTTCTGAAAACCTGTTTTACACAGGTTTCTACCCACCAGGAAAAACAGAGAAAGGTGGAGACTGGAAAAGGAAATTTGTGAATCAATACGGATGCTGATCAAGACTAATCAGAAAAAGAAAGCAATGGAAAACTCCACGAATCTACTTGGCCTTTTGATGTCTTCTTATAATAACCAGGATGGTCATGAAGAGAGATTAGAGGAGGAAGAAATTAGATGAATGTAGGACTTTTTACTTTGCAGGAAAAGAAACAACTGCTAATCTTATGACTTGGGCACTTACACTTTTAGCAATGCATCAAGCTTGGCAAGAGAAAGCGAGGGTAGAAGTGATTCGCATCTGTAAAAACAAAGAGCCGGTTTCTGAGAATTTAAACGACTTCAGAATAGTAAGTTGACTCTTTATTAACATTTTAAGCCAACCTTTGATAAATTGTGGAAGATGGGAATTACCAAAAGGAAATTGCTGGGACATATTGTCCAAGTTTGTGTTGTTTATTTTGGCTTCATCTTCTTCTAACAGGTGAATATGATTATCAGTGAAACGCTTAGACTTAACCCTCCAGTGGTGATGATTATGAGGAAAACAACGAAGAACGTTGTGTTAGGGAGCCTCGACATTCCTGCTGGCACAGAATTCCAGTTAGGATTGGCTGTTGTCCATCATGATCCTGCTATATGGGGAGAAGATGCCAATAAGTTCGATGCTTCTAGATTTGAAGAGGCTCGAAAGCACTTAGCCTCGTATTTGCCATTTGGGTTGGGGCCTAGAATCTGCGCAGGTCACAATTTAGCCATGGTTGAGGCAAAAATCGTGCTCGCTATGATCCTCCAGGAATATTCTTTTGTAATGTCACCAACTTACGTTCATGCACCATTGGCGCTAACGAGCCTGCAGCCTCAATGTGGTTCACAGATCCTGTTCAGCAAGATCATGAATTGAAGATTTGCTTAGAGAACTTTAGCATGTTTAAAGCATTCAAAACTTGGAATAAGCATAAAATCTTCCTCTTTGTATATAGCATACTAGTTAAAACTTGAAATCATATGATCAAGTCTCATTACGTGTGAGTTTGATTGTTTAATTATATTATAATTTATTAATTAATTATTTAATAATGTAACAGTTAATTATTAGATCAATACTTGATTATGAATGTAATTAAAGAAAGAAATAATCCTTTAATTTTTTTTATAGTAAGCAAAAGTCTATAATAAAGGACTTTCGGTTAGTCTAAAAATTAAAATACTAGAAGTATGAAAGCAAGGACAGGATAATTTTGTTAAAAAGAAAAATATTAGGCCAAAAATCTAAAATCTAAGGGGAAGAATTTATATAAAATTTCTTAAGTGAAATTTGTAAAATTTTTATTACAAATTTTAATAAAAAATTCAAATTAAAAATTTAATACAATTTAATAAAAACAATAAATAATATATAAAAAATGTAATTAAAAATATTATTTATAATTAAATTTAATTAGTACTTATTTAATGATAAAAAATTTAATAAAATTTTTATTAAAAATATTTATAAAAAATCAAAATTTATTAAAATTTTTTTAAAAATTATATATTTAATTTATATAATAAAAACTTTCAATTTATTAAAATTTATTTTAATTTAACAAAATAACTTTACGAATTTACCTACCAAACTTTATTAAGTTTGCTTGAATCCAAGAGTTGTAATTTTGATCTTCATCTCCAACCAATTTGGATGATTAAACATGGCAAGTGCACTGATACGTCCAACTCCAACAACATACGAATTCCCGTTGAAGTTCATAAGGACAATTATACCCTCGTCAAAATCCCCAAAACAATCGACACATTGAGTAAAGTTTAGCTTATCCGACAGTCAATTCCGTCAACAAATATAAGTACTTGTCATGTTCTTAAACAAATATAATTTTGCCACGTTTTGGTCAAACTTAAAATCTGTTCTCACCCTGAAAAATCCTGAGTAAAAGGAAACAGCTTTAGGGGCTAATTGTCGCTTTCCCTCCCTGTAACCATTTGTAGGGTTTCATTGTCGTTTGCTGAGCTTCTTCCAAGAACTTTCTCGACATCTTTTTAAGAAAAATTTTTTTCTTTTTGCACCGTTCTTGCCCGAGTTTCAGAGAAGATTCTGCACCCGAAGATTTGGAGTCTTTCGTTTCTTTAAGGTTTCATGAAGGCAACTCGACTGAAGAACCGGTTCTGGCGGTTCTCTCTAAACCGATCGGTTCATTTCTAGCTTCTCCCAGAACTTTGAGGATAGGGTTTTCAATTTGAAATTGTTGGTTTTGATGGCTCTGTAAAGGTGAGGTTTCGTGCCTTGTTAATTTGATGTTCTTTTTTCGTTGTGTTGATTTTGTTCAAAGGAATTTAGGGTTTCTTTTCCTTTTTTGTTGGATAATCCTGTTAACTAGCTGAGTTGGAATTAATTATATCATATCTGTGTTGATTTTGATTCCTTTCTTTGGCGGATTACAAATTGATTTTTCATTGGAATTAAGCTTAGATAAACTTTGTGTTTGTATTTTCCTCTGTTTTTGTTTGATTCAATTTCTTGATATTGATAGTATCATCGTTTGAAATCTTTTTTTTTTTTTTTTTGAGTTGGTTTTTAACTTGTTATCTGCAAACTTTTGTTTTTCTTTTCAGGTTTCTTAATTCCTGCTATTTTCGAAGGGAGAGCAGGAATTATCTATGATTTTAGTAATCTAAGGTTTAGATTTGTTAAAAAGTTATGAAATTTTCTTCTGTATATAGTAGTGATTTTTGTGTTCTCTGTAATAGACGGTTTGAAAGAAAGTTGCTTTGCTTAAGAAGATAAGATGCCATCCACTTACTTTTGGAGACTGAGGAGTGCAGTTCAGAATGGAATCCACAGAACAGATTGTGGGCTTCAAGATTCAATTGAAGTTCTGATTGGAACAAGGAAGCTAGGGTTTGGCAATTGTAGGTTTTTTCATTCTTTAAGATTTTTGGGTCTTGCGGATTTGCAAGGACTTTTGCCAACAGGGACTTTTTTGGCTGCAAGATCAGATTCTCTCTTACCTAATCGAAGAAGAAATATTTCTGTTGTTGGAGCATTTTCTCGAACAATTTCTGTTCCATCTGTTTCGGGCCCTGCCTTCCAGGTTTGTGGGTATCATATTGATTGTGCACTTGCTGACTTCAGTCAAATACCTCCAGTTTGCAAATTTCAGAGTAAACCTATGGCTGCTTCTGGTTCTAGAGTTGTATTTGGTGGAGATTTTATTGGTACATTAAAGTTAAAGCATGAGCACCTTTCATCGTTAACAAGTAGTGCTGACATATTTTATGGCAATGGGAATTTGAATGGCTGCATAAAAGCTAGAATGAGTTTGAAAAACCATGAGAAACCTAACAGGTCTCCAATTTATGGATATTTCATTTATAGTGTTGGAAAAAGATGGTGCAACTTTAATCCTTGGTCGGGGTCAGGTTCAAGGGCTTTCCTTAGTTCATTGTCTTCTTGTTTATCCTTTGGTACCGTACCTGATGTTTCCTTTGATAATTCTGGTCATGAAGAACAGGTTGCCAGTTCTTCTGTGTCAGCAGAAGAGTATGCTCTCTGTGCACTTTCCAATTTCCTTTTACCAAATCATTACGATATCTTTTGCAAATTATATTTTGCCATGCTTGACAATTATGATAGGAAGATTTCTGCTGGAAAAACTCTGAAGCTGCGTTCAGGATCCTGCTATCTTCCCCATCCTGACAAAGAAGATACTGGAGGTGAAGATGCTCATTTCATATGTGTGGATGAACAAGCAGTAGGTGTAGCAGATGGAGTCGGTGGCTGGGCAGATCTGGGTGTTGATGCAGGGCTGTATTCTAGGGAACTCATGTCTAACTCTGTAAATGCTATCCAAGAGGAGCCCAAGGGTTCAATTGACCCTGCAAGAGTCTTAGAGAAAGCTCACTCTAGCACAAAAGCTAAAGGTTCCTCAACAGCATGCATCATAGCCCTCACAGACCAGGTAAGCCATTTCCGTTCTGGGCTTGCCGATCATTTTCAATGTTCCAACATGAGTAGCTTTTTCCTGAAATAATTATGTGGAACACATCTAAATCAAAATACTACTTTCTGCACTTTAACATGAACTGATGAATTAATGACCTGCAATTGGATGTCTTTCCTAGCTTATGTCCTAAGTAGGGGATTAAAAATCAATGTCAGTAACTTGTGGTAGCTTGGTAAAATTTGAAATGATGAAGGGTCAGAATTGGGGCTTTGTGTATTAACACTCATTCCGCTTACATTAAAATTGCACAAATTACCTTCTTCTTGGATAACTGGATCAAGTTACTTGCTGGATGGTATATTAATTTTCTGAGTTTTCATTGCAGGGTCTTGATGCTATAAACTTGGGAGATAGTGGTTTTATGGTGGTTCGAGATGGATGCACTATATTTAGATCCCCTGTCCAGCAGCATGATTTTAACTTCACATATCAACTTGAGAGTGGAAGTAATGGTGATTTACCTAGTTCTGGTGAGGTAGTTACACATGTTCCTCCTGTGCTTATATTCCTGGAAAGGTCTTTTATTTTGACTTTATGAAAATGAAATTTTGTTTGTGTAATTTTATGAGAAAAACCATGTATTTTCTGATGGATATTTGCTTGGTTGGCCCTGGGATGTTTGATGGTGGCTTCTGCTGACTGTTTCTCGTGACTAATAACTTAAATATTTAAGTGAGAGAGTATAACCCTTTTATATTTCTTGATAACTGACAAGTCAACCAAATTATTTATTAAGCAATGATTTACATGTTTTGGTTTCTCTTGCATCTTTTGTAGCTTTTATTTTTCCCCTCGCTGTCTTAAACTAGAACTTTTGAGCTTGTTTATTAAATTGCATGAGGCTTTAGTTTATTTGATAGATTATGAAATATCTAAGTGATCTAAATCTTCTGCCCAATCAGGTGTTCGCAGTTCCTGTTGCTCCAGGAGACGCTGTCATTGCTGGCACAGATGGACTGTTTGATAACTTGTACAATAATGAAATTACTGCAGTGGTGGTTCATGCTGTGAGAGCTGGTTTGGGGCCTCAAGTGACTGCTCAAAAGATAGCAGCGTTGGCACGGCAACGGGCACAAGATAGAAACCGACAGACACCTTTCTCAACTGCTGCTCAAGATGCTGGGTTCCGTTATTATGGTGGAAAGCTTGATGACATCACTGTTATTGTGTCATATATTACTAGCTCCGAGGAAGTATGCATTTGCTCTTAATTCTTTCTATCCTGTTTAGGCGAACTAAAAATAGGTAAATAAAGAGGAATGGCGAGACTCATTTATGTTACTTCTCAGAGTTCGTGCTAAAAACCCTTGTTTTCTTTTTCTTTTGGCTGGAAAACCCCCTGGTTTGCATTCTTTTCGTGTTCCTACTAAATTAAAGGATTTCAAGTTTTTTAATATCTTCCTTCAGTTAAGGTTTTTTTTTCTTATTTACCTAACTAGCCTCACTTCTTGAACATTAACCTAGGCTTCAAGGAATAAGAGTGGAATACCTTCCATTTTGACCTACATCAAAATGAACATTGGGGATGACTGCATTGGGTTGGTATTCATAAAAATTGTGCATTTACTACTGCCAAGCTTTTGGGTTTCCAAAACAGAAATACCCTCTTAAATCCAATTGTACTAAGTTTGCATCAACATTAAAAATGAGATGTGACCAATTATCTTGATATTGGTCTTTGTTACATGATTATTTCATAACATCCTTGCTCTCCTAGGCTAACGAATTCGTGTTTGCTTGAAGGATGCTAATATCTTTCTTATTCCTGGTTATGCAGGAGAACAAGTCTGCATGAGCACGAGGAGCTGTTGTAGGGAAGTTAGTGAACCTTGTTTTACTTGATTTGCCGCGATGATCCAATTTTGTTAGGAAGCAAATTCTTATGATGTTGATAAGTTGGTTTTGTAGGATCCATTGTTCCTGAGTTCGCAATCGAACCGCCTCTGTTTTTGATGTATTTTTCATTTGTTTTTGTCACGTGCCTTTATGTTGGTGAGTTAGATGTTGCTCTCAATGTACAAACCACAATCATTGTTGTAAATATATTAGTATTGTCGTTAGTATTTTAAGTGAAATGTTCTTTTTGCCAGAATTAAACAAAAAAAAGGGTCTTGCTCTGTTCCAGTTGTGGTTTTTGGGTGGGAAAATTCATTGTTTCGGTTGTTGAAAGAAATCCTCAATGATTAAACCCGTGCAGCACGCCAATGTGGCGGAAAAGTCAATGACGCGTGTATAACCGTTGGATCATTCGAAATTTATCAAAACGGACGGTCTGATTCCATCTTTTTCAATAGTCAAATAAATGTTCCTGAAGCACCAAATCTAAACTCTTCACTGTTATCTCTGCTAACCCCCCCCCCCCCCCCCCCCCCCAACCTCAAAAAAAAAAAACCTATCTCATCTGTCCTAATTTTAAGAGTTATGTACCAAAAGCCAAGAGGAGAAGCTTAGAATTGCTAACTTATCAAAGCGGTTGATTCTTGGATAAAGGGAGAGCCTTTTCACTTCTTCTTCTTCTTCGTCTTCTTCTTCGTCTTCTTCTTCTTGTTCTCTCTCTCTCTCTCGTTCTGTTTCAGTGTTGGACCGAGTGGGAAGGAGGATGGCGGCCCGTAGAGAGAAAGGGCAGTCACTTCGCGGATCTCGAATTGCTGTAGCCATTGTGATCGGAGTTCTTCTTGGATGCGTCATCGCTTTCTTTTTCCCTCATGGCCTCATCAACCCCACTCCCTCTTCTCAAAATCGTCGATTTGGCAAATCAAATTTCCAGGTTCACCTCTTATTTGCTACCTCAAGTTTTAATTTTTCTTTTGTAAAGTTTCTTTGATTAATGCTTTTTAGTGGTTATTGATCTTAGCATTTTCTTGCTAATGTGTCAAGTGTGAATTGGGTTGAGTTGACTTTGGAACTAACCAGTGTTCTTGAAGGTGTTAACTCTTTCTATAGTAAAAAAAGATTTGTTTCCAAGAGTTGGGTGTTCAAGGAAAACAAATGATTTTACTAGGAAATTCAATAACACTTGTCTAAACCTTCACTTTTAGGATACAAGGGAAAGGAATTTGAAACAATTACGAAACAATAATTATAGTACTATTTTATTCTCCTCTTTTAGAGACCTAGCTAAGCCTTATTAAATCTTCGGTCGAGCAGCATCGGAATTGATTAGCTCTATTTCTAGTTTCTACACATGGCAGATGGCACATAGTAGTAATAGAATCTTGAAACAGAGTTGTTTTGGAGGACGTCTTCTAACCCATCTTGTAGTTTTACCTGCAATAGATGGCTTCCATTATCCTTGGCAATGGTCCGCTTTAGGCTTTATTCTCCTGTCTTTTATTTGATATTTTGAGCTCAGTTTGGCCAATCCTTGGGTATTTTGTTGCATAAAAATGGCCAATGGTTAATGTTTTGATTTGCACCTAGTAATGATTTGTAAAGAATTGTGGGCTTTCTTCTTATCTTGGGATACCCGAACATTACAAAGTTTGTATCATCTTGGTTTTCTTTGTTATCGGTTGCTTGATGTGTATATTGTTTTTTTTTTTTCCCTGCTATTTGTTAGATTGGTTCTTCATCATGTGAATCCTCGGAGCGGATTAAGATGCTGAAGTCTGAAATTGTATCTCTATCAGAGAAGAATTCTGAATTAAAGAAGCATGTCAAAGATTTGACAGAAAAGCTACAGCTGGCTGAACAAGGAAAAGATCATGCACAGAAGCAGTTTTTGGTGTTGGGTGAACAGCACAAAGCTGGACCTTTTGGTGCTGTCAAGGCTTTACGAACTAACCCAACTGTTGTTCCTGATGACTCTGTGAACCCAAGATTGGCTAAGATATTGGAGGAAGTTGCTGTTCGGAAAGAGCTCATAGTTGCACTTGCCAATTCAAACGTGAAAGAGATGTTGGAGGTTTGGTTTTCTAACATCAAGAGAGTTGGTATACCTAATTACCTAGTTATAGCTTTAGATGACCAGATTGTAGAATTCTGCAAATCAAATGATGTTCCAGTGTACAAAAGGGATCCTGATGAGGGTGTTGATGCTGTTGGGAGAACAGGAGGCAATCACGCTGTCTCTGGATTGAAGTTCCGCATTTTAAGGGAGTTTTTGCAACTGGGTTACAGCGTTCTTCTCTCTGATGTTGATATAGTATACCTACAAAACCCATTCAACCATCTTTATCGGGATTCTGACGTAGAGTCCATGACTGACGGTCACAATAATATGACTGCATACGGTTATAATGATGTCTTTGATGAACCTGCCATGGGTTGGGCTCGTTATGCTCATACAATGAGAATATGGGTTTACAACTCTGGTTTCTTTTATATACGACCTACAATTCCTTCAATTGAGCTTTTGGACCGTGTGGCTGATCGGATGGCTCGGCAACAAAATGCATGGGATCAAGCTGTTTTTAATGAGGAACTGTTTTTCCCTTCACATCCTGGGTATGATGGGCTTCATGCTGCCAAGAGAACTATGGATTTCTACATGTTTATGAACAGTAAGGTCCTCTTTAAAACAGTAAGGAAAGATGCTAAACTGAAGAAGTTAAAGCCTGTGATTGTTCACGTAAATTACCACCCAGATAAACTTCGAAGAATGAAAGCAGTTGTAGAATTCTATGTTAATGGCAAACAAGACGCATTGGACCCTTTCCCGGATGGTTCTGGTTGGTAGGAGTAGCATCTTTAAGGATCTCATGTTGACCCATGCATGGGCTCACCTTTCACTAGTTGCAAAGTCACTTCATACGGGTAGGTTATTCTTATATTATCTTATAAGAAAAGAGACGAACGTCTTTCTTTATTCTCCTCCTTTCCTTCCATTGTTTCTTTGTATTTCTGCTGTAACCTATGATCAAATTTTACAAGCACTTCAATTAATAGGCTTGTTCTATATTATGCATACTGACAAATGTTATTAAGGTTTTTGTTGTTTTCCATGATAAAGATTTGCTGCACCGTTTGCATTGCGTTTTGTGTGATTATCCCTCCTCTAAATTGGCTTTTTATATGACATTTTCTAGTGGAACATCACAATTGCCGATAGAAGACACCATGCAAGTTTTTATTTCCCCAAGAATTTTGTTTAGTAATAGAAGCTCCTTACAAAATAAAATTGGACTTTTCTATTCAATTCTGTATAATGAACCATTGTTGGAAGACACTTGGGCGGCATGTTTCTGCTGTCCTTTTACAGGAGGTTGTTACCATTATAAATTTCTGAAGCGATCACTCACAACCTACTAGAACCAGTTATCTTAATTCTAAATCAACTGTGATTGCACCCTTTGCCAATTGAATCTGAATTTGGAGGGGTAGGCCCTGGAATGATGCAAACCGGTCATTTTTCTTTGGATTAGGCATTTCTCTTTAACATCTAAGCACCAATTATCCAACAGGCATTATGGATGGTCCCTTTTTTCCCACTTTGACGCCGAATGTAACCTGGAAACGAACATTTTAAGGTGACTTTGGATTGGAACTTGGAGAAACTTTTCTGCTAAACTACCATTATTTTCCTTCTTGAAGGAAAAAAATATCAGGCAGATCCGAGGACTAGAAGAGGAAGGTCATGATAATAGGCTGTGGATCTGACATGGCTTTGCGGAAAACGAACTCAGAATCAACCTCCTATCACAAAAATTCTTGAATAATGGTCCTCAGTAGAATTTTTGAAAATTGTTCACTGAATGACAAAATAGACTTGGCACTCTACCCTTTGTCTTTTTTTTGGCATTTTTCTACTCTGATCATAAACAAATAGAGAATCGCTTGAGCTTTTCTGGCTTTCAAATCTTTGTTAAACCTCTAAAAAATTTAGCCTCATCCTGTCTTCTCCTTTTCCTCCCTTGAACCGTCCCTATCAAAACGCTTTTTTTTTTTCCTTCTCATGAAACTCGTCTGCTTCATCAACGGAAAACATGTTCAGTTCTCTTTGCAAGTGGATTGAATTGAATATTGTAACCAGTTGACAGTTTAAAAACTTGACCATATTTCCCGCCAATTTCCATTTTTTTTTTCAACGTTGAAGATGCAGAGATTTTCACAGAGAGAAAGTGTTCTTTTAGGCTATAGTCCTCAAAAGACATTCATGGACTCAACTTCTGCTCCGAAGACTCCTGGTAGAAACTCAGATATAGACTTTAAAGAAGTCTTCGGTGGTCTGTCAAGGAGGTCATCAATTCACGAGACACGATACGGTTTTGGTGAAAACACGGATTCATCATCTGTCTTCAGAAGAAGTGATGAAATGGTTGCTGAATCACGGAATTCATGGTATGGTTTAAGCGAAAAGCCCGAGTTTGGTGAAGAAGGGATGAGTCCGAATTAATCTCCAAGAGTATGTAGGCCAGTGACAATATATTTCTACTGAATTGTCCCCAACTCTCTAGGGCTCCCCGGAAAATATCCTTTTTGTCATGGATATCCAGTTTAACTTTTCGAGTGAAAAGTGTTTAGACTAAAGTCAGTCTTCTAATTAAACATGTCGGTTGGTTGATCAACCGGCATTTTCAGTCTTTTTAACTGTAAAGTATTTGCTGTTGCTGGTTAAATTCTTAGAACTCACAGTTGCCTCTTGCCAGCAGTAGCTCACTGACATTGGTTCCGACCAGGAAAAATGCCCTCAAATATTGGGAAGCGTTAGACATAGCCACATTGCGATCTTGAGACCATTTTGTCTGTAAAAGACTAACATTGGTCGTGTGCACAGGTTCTTTGGCCTGATAGTGGTTGGAAGCGAGTGCCTCTTGTTGACATAATTGAAGGACCAGCTGTGGAAAGATCATACCAAAAAGCTCTGCTGTGCATACCTACATTCAGATAAGCTACACATAAGGGTGCTGCCCCATATAAAATATACATTGCAGAAAAAGTCTTGGATATTCTGCAGGTAATGTATAATTTTGCATAAACAGTTATTCACATATTGATCTGCCAATGGTGTCATTTTATCCGATAGAGAAATTATTTCTATAATTCTTACTGAACAGTCTTTCTTATGTGTATCCTGAATAGAGAATTTCATCATGTGTAACTAGTTCTTAGTGACAATAGAAGTAAACAATAGAAGTAAAAATTACCTAAAAGCTTAGAAATTTATCCATGGTGCTGGTACTGGCCTACCAAATCTGTTTGATATGATCAATTATTGTACTTCAAACAATCACTAGGTTTAGACAACTGGACGAACAATCCCAGACAGATCCCATGTGGACTTTCACAGGCTGAATTTTCAAACACATGGGATGACCGGTTTTTTGCCCACAATCTGTTTAGCTGAACAACATTTCTTCTAATAGGACAATAGCATTTAAATTTGTCAATTTTTAGGCTCTTGATCTTAATCTTTTGGTCAGCCATATTATTCACCTTAAATAACCCTTAGCTGCAACTCATTAAAACATGGCATGTCTAATACTATTTCCATGCGCTTATGTTTTAACATCTTTCAGTTGCAAGGCAAATTAGGTTTCAGGCTTTCAGCATGTTCACACTGCTACAGCTAGAGTAGCAAGACAATACAATGTCTGATTACCCTCTTGCAATTTCAAGATGCATGGTGCGATTTACTGTATGCTTGACTGCAACATTTCATCTGTTGACAAAAGGATGAAAAACTAGATGCTCATTTGATCAGGCTAAGGAGAATGCACAGGATTAGTTCATCTTGTTTTCAGACATCATTTTGATTCTTTATAGGTTGTGTAATTAAGTATATATATATATATATATATATATATCAGTTTGAAAACGCTTTCACCCCTCAGCTATATTTGGAATAGTTGTTTTAATGTCACCCTCAAAGAATAAGCAAAAGATGCAGATAATCAGTAAACTTTGAGTCCTAGGCTTGAACTTCTTTTTAACTACTTGTCTTTTGGTAGGAATTTATTTTTGAATTCAAAATCTAGTAATCATTTGAGCCATGCCACATGATTGAAGAACAAGGCCTAATGCATTTTACGTCCTTTGGACCTATTGGTTTGCAGTACAGCACAAAAAAAAGAAAAAAAAAGTGAAGGGCTGAAGCACAGCACATTGGTCTCTGTTGTTTGATCATTGTGGCCTAAAAATAATATAAAGTTGAAGTACGGTTGGTCAATTCTTCATGTTCATTTACCTGTTTTTCTGGCACGCAGCCAAGCAAAAAAGTGCCATTTTACAATGATGAAAAGTTCTACAGCAGCGGGCTCTGTTTTTATTAACTGTTAGTATTATTTTTATTGGCCATTGAATTTTGAAATTTGGAAAATTGTCTTCCTGTTTCCTTCAATTTTGAAATGAAATGTTCTTTTCGGGACTGGTGTTTGATTGCAGGATATTAAGTGTTAAAGTGAATAATAAGAAAATGGAAATCTATAACATTCCAGTTTGGTAGTTCTAGTGCATCACAATTGACTAACAACGTGAAAAGCATTTCCAGGAAATCATGAAATCGAATTTAAAGGACTATCCAATCTTAATTAATCAAATTGATTGATTAAATTATTAAATCGTGGAAAATGGTAAAGTCTGTCTGATTATGGAGATGAAGAGAGGGTCCACCGGATAAGGGTGCATGTTGGCTTCATGTGAGCAGAGCCTGCGTGAAGAGGTCAGATTGATGCGTTTTGATTATGACACACCTGTCGTTTTCATTCACATATCTCTCGTTATTATGGAAAAAAGTCTGTCCTCTTTCCCCAATAATACCACATGACTCTGCGCCATAATTTTCCTACCTTGCCCATTACATTGTGCTTCTTGCAATACTTTGCTTCTGGCACGTGTGAAGTTTGTTCTTCTCCCCAACTGGAATGGAGGTTCTGGCTAACTTTGCTGTGTTCCATAATTTCGCTTCTCCAACTCGTCTTTTCCTAACCCAACACTGTACATGTCTGAATATATTTCCTGACCGAAGACAAACTATAAGATATACTACTTTTTATTAAGTCCCACCACCACATGTACAACCAATAGAAACATTTGATTTAAGACAAGTTTTTTTTTAATATTTTTTTCTATTTATCAAAAAAGTGAAAAAAAACAGTAATATATCCGAAAGAAACCGTGGCAGTGATTGAGCAGCGGAGTGAAAAAAAAAAAGAGATTAAGAGAGAGAGAGAGAGAGAGAGAGAGAGAGAGAGAGAGTATGGCTTTGCCTATTCTTCTTCTTCTTCTCTAATGCTTAAAGCTTCCAGTTTTGACGGGGGCTTAAGCTTATTAATCTCTCTTTTATAAAGTGTCATCTTCTTCTTTTGTTTTTCCTCCGTTGTACACCATAAAAACGAAACCTTTCAAAAACCAGCTGGCTTCTTTGTAATGGCGGTTGCTTTTCATTGGACGCTTAATGGCCCTCTTCTCTGAATCTGTAGGCGCTCTCTCTCCTTTTCCATTTTGTTTCTTAAAAAAAAGATTTTTTTTGGTAGGATCATTGATTAAAATTAAGGTTCTGAATCTGTCCTATCTATTACATTGTTGTTGTTTTGTTTGATTTATTTTTTCTGGGTATGAACAAATCCTAGTAGATCTGCAGTGATTCTATTCTTCTCATGGAATTTATTCTCTTTCCTTTTCCTTTTTCCCACTTTTTGCTTTTAATGTTCTTTGAGTAATGCTGAAAATCTAGTTCCTCCTAGAGATGAATTAGGAAAACGCAGGACTTGATAGTTAAACTTACTGCTAAAAGTTACTATTTTTGGTCTTATTAAAATTTAACCTTTTTTTAATATCGAGTTTGGATCATGCTGTATTGGGTTTCTTTTTCTTTTTTCTAATTTTTCATCATGATTTCTATCCCCTACGCATTAAAAAAAAAAGAAGAGTTTTGGAGGAAATTCTGGTACTTGTGCTGTTTCATGTAAAATGCCGGGTTTATTAGCTAGCATTGGAGCTTTATATGCTGTGTTTTGTTATTGTTTGACTTTTGTTTTTTGTTTTTAGTTTGGTTTTGCCAACTCCAAGTGGTTGGAATTAAGGATCGTTGAAGCTCTGAGTTGACCCTTACCCTCTCTCTCTCTCTCTCTCTCGCAGTTGTTAGTCTTCCTTATTATCGTTTAGATTTGTATAATGCATCCTGATTATTTTAGTACCATTGATGATAAAGATAGTTTCTAACGTGCATAGAAGTCTGCACGAAATCAATCGTTTTTATGTCATCATTCTTTGTCGTATGATCAAACAGTTTGCTTCTCTTTGTATCTGACTTGTTCCATTGCTTCTCTGTGGAGCAAAATTCATACCTTTGGACTTTTAGAGGATAAACTTTAACAATTGATCTTTCGTCAACCCTTTGGCCGAGTTCTGATTCTTGATATTTGTTGTTGAATTGAGGGATTCCAATTTCAATGGATGAAAAATAAAGGGATATCTGAAATGTTAGTTCATGACTGTCGATATGCTGCTTTTTGTCTGCTAACAGTTGAAACCTCCATTATTTGTCATGGTATCTGCACCCAATGAGTTGTCTTATGTAAAAAAAAAAAAAAAGAAGAAGAAGAACTTTTTAAAGATGTTAATTGTTATGTACTATATCTAGACTACTTGTTGAAATCTTTGAATATGAGAGCAGTGAATTATACTAGAGCATTTAAATGCCAACAAAAAGATTGCAATTGCTATAATCTGTAGCTATGTTTTTAAGAAACTTTCGGTCTCTAATTAGTACACTCTACTCTCTCCACACCGACCCTTCATCTTCTTTTCCTGTATTCATTATTCTCTGGCTTTTTGCCTCTCTCATGATTATGAAATAGTTTACTTCCTTTGAAATAAATAGCTAATGTTTGCTAATTTGCCCCCCTTTGTCTAGGTATTAGTTGAAGTCTGGTCTTACGATTGAAGAAATATGGATTTTGAATCAAAGAAGAGAGGGAAATCTGTGTTGCATCGTCTTTTGAAAAACAAATCAGCCTCTTGTTGTTTTTTCCCGAAGGTGAAGCCAGCTAGTTTTGATCCAGGCTGTGCACCAGTGTATCTCAATGTATATGACCTAACGCCAATGAATGGCTATTTTTACTGGGCAGGCCTTGGTATCTTTCATTCTGGTGTGGAAGGTAGGCTTGATTGCATTTGCTGTATGCTTTTGCCCTTTTATTTACTTGGTTTTAAGTTTGCATTTTGAAAAGGTTTTGATTCTTAGTTGTCCTTATCTAGTTTCTGTCCAGTGCAATCTGATTAATTCATTTGGAAATATAATGGTTGAAAGGACAGGTAATAGTCCTCATTGTAGCATTTTAAGGCAGTAGTTGTTGGGGAATGGAAGAAGAGAGAATAAGCGTTTCCTCAATTCATAATATCAAGCAATGCTCTTAAATTGAATATGCAAAATATGAACCTGACAATTCTGTTCTCATTTTATTGCTATGTGGTTTTTGAGTCTAAGTTTAGCTTTTCTGATAACCCACCCCACACGCTGTACAGTTCATGGCGTGGAATATGCATTTGGAGCTCATGACTACCCAGCCAGTGGTGTTTTTGATGTTGAACCGCGACAGTGCCCGGGCTTCAAGTTCAGGAAGTCGATATTCATTGGGACCACATCACTAGATCCCATCCAAGTTAGGGAATTCATGGAACGCAATTCAGCAAGGTTCAATGGAGATACGTATCACTTGATCATCAAGAATTGCAACCATTTCTGCAAGGATATTTGTCACAAGCTGACTGGTAAACGCATTCCTAAGTGGGTAAATCGACTGGCAAGAATAGGTACTCTAACAACACCCCCCACTTGCAAGATTGTAGTGATCGTTGTTTATTGTCTCAGTTGCACAAGCATTTTCCAATGTCACATTTTTGTTGTCATGTTGTGTCTCTTTACCCCTCTCGAATGTCCGCAATTATTACAATGACTTGCATCATCTTTCTGTGTTAGGTTCAATGTGCAACTGCATTCTCCCTGAAGCCCTTAAGACTTCTGTTATTCAGCATGATCCAAATTATCAACCATATGATAGTGAGAAAAGGAGGCTAAGATGCGCCTTCAGTTGCCTATCTTCGGTGTCAATGCGGCAGAAGTCTTCATTACTTCTACAATCACCCTTAAGAGGCTGCCTGTCACCATGGGAATCACAAAAATCAAACAATGTTTTATTGAAGGAAAGGTGAGACAACTGGTTGGGGTTTCTTTGGCATTTGAGTGAACATTCAGGGCCCAAGCACCATATGTTTAATGATTGAAGGTTTCTTTTGGTGCCGTCTTCTGTTTTGTGGAGTGTGTTGTCATGTCTGTAACACTAATGTATTGTTAAATTCCATTTTAACATGCTACCAATGCCCATGTTATTAATGCAAATTTCTGATGAGGAAAGAGGTCGTCAACGATTAGAGAAAATAGTATATTTTAAAAAATGATGTAGACGCAAATTTGGCCCAAGAATCAACAAACAAAATTGATTAGAACTTATGGCCTTTGGATGAACCAAAAATAAGTTTATCAACGAATGGATTGGTTAATATGGCAAACCAATGTGCAATAGGCACAAAAGCTCGCACAATTGACCTCAGAAACTGTCAGCTTATGTTATGTATGTTACTCCTCCAAGACTGGAATCCATGTTCAAGACTTTGAAGAATTCTAAGATTCAACTCATCCCATGAATGAAGAAATCGAGCATCGAAATCGAGGAAAACCACCTTGGCTCTCGTCGGTGCAGTTACAAATCATGGATCCTCAACGGCAATTGCATTTAAATAGCAAAATACTATGACCCTTCACTAAACACAATTTAACTTTTTGGATCTCAACTGGAGAAGAATAGACATCAAAGACCTGCTTTAAGAAAATGCCTGCTCAGCTCCATGTAATAGATTTCCAACTGATGCCAATAAAATTTTTTTATATATATATAATTTTAATTTTTTTCCCATAAATAATAGAATCATACAATGACTATACAGATGGCGAATCCAAATTAGCTTTGGCAAAATAAACCTGCAGGAACACGAAAGAGACAATTCAGATTTACAGATGCATAGTTTCTATATATAAGTTTTTATGGGCACGTTAATGAACTCATTGGGAATGTGTATTTTAGGGCTAAAAGCCCCAGGAGTCGCTTAGAGCAGATGATCTGACTAAATCAGTTCCATAAGCACATTTAAATCTGTATCTATTAGCCACACTATCCATGAATAAAGAAGTTTACAACATAACTGCACATGGCGTCATTTTGAGTTAAATGGGGTAAGAGAAACCACCCTTTTGGTTTGTTTGTGCATTCATGAAAATACCGGTGCAAACTCAGAAACTCAACTGAGACTAGATATCATTTGGAAGCAAGGCCAAGAAATTATCAATCGTCTTTCTGATGCAAAACACTAGGCAGGCTATTATTACCATTGAGAGCAGCATGATATATTCGCTTCTCAGCCAGTCCGATATCCGACAGTATCAAATTACCCTTCAGGCAAAAAAATCAAACAGAAAGTAAAACTCACATTAACATGAATGACAATTCAAGTAATAGTGTCATATTACTATAAGACTAGATGGTTTTTCTTCTGCATATCAGTGACTACTTGGCACAAGAAAAATCCAATGGTGCCTTAAGCCAGTGTTTCAGAATTCTAGAACAATCAAAATATGGTATCTGGTAACTATCAATGGAGTTACATTTATCTTGAACTGGTTTGGATAGATATTTTCTTGAAAGGCCCTAGTTTAGCTTTTATTGTAACCATGGATAGTTATGGTAAGAGACATATCTAAGAGGCTCCCACAAACAACATGACCAAATTGTGTATTTTTCAATAAGACAATTTAATAGTATATGCATACCTCACTGGCCATCAATCTTCGGACATTATTAGCATATAGTTTTGGATCATCCTTCTCTTCCTGTGAGGGGTAGTAGGCAGGTAACCATGTTACCTCCATGTGATTTACAAATTGACACAGAAGAAAAACCACATGACGCAACTACAGAGAACAATACTGAACATTAACACCAGCAGGAGATAAGATCATACAAGAAGTATACTTGTCATAAAAAATTATTCGCAACAATGTCAATGTTTTCTTGCAGGAAGAAATAAATCATACTATATATTTTCCAAATAATCATCCATCTTATTGACATTACCCAATTTTTCCCTCTTGATTTATCAAGTACATTATTGTCTTCACTCTTCAGCATTGCTTCATTAAACTTCTCCAATAAAGCCAAGAAAAATTACAGGAACAAACATTGCTTACTGTAATTTTTATCAGATTTAATACAAATGTACTAAGCATACTCCAAACCATCATTTGAATATCAGTGTAACTAACATAGATATGAACTATACTGCACAAATGGTTTGTATTAAAAAAGCCCAACCCAATAGTGGGGGCACCACCTCATCAGCTACTTAATTAGGGAATAAATAAGATTTATTATCAAAATTCGGAAAACCGTCTCGAATTTGCTTAATAAATACTCACCCCAGATATTGAATCCCAGGCTGGACTAAATCTTTGGTATGGGTACCTTAATATAACAGGCACCACAGGTGCTCCTGCCAAAAATGCACCAGTCTTGAATGGGAGGAGGTAATCCCCATTTGTTGTTGTTCCTTCTGTTGTCGAGATGAATATGAATCAAACAACTTTACTAGTTGGTAATTTATAAGCATAGGAAATACGGAAGCTTAGGCTGCTATGAAACATAAGCTACAGACATACATACATACCCATATAGTATTTGGGTACAGTTTAAACCATAAATTAAACCATGTCATAAATGTATATAGTGGATCAAAAAGATGATTAACCTGGAAAGAGCATCATTATTGGACCAGATTCACTGTGATGAGCCTCATGAACTCTGTCACTCACAACACCTGAAAGAGCAACCAGTTATGCATTGTATTTTTTTATCAATATTCAGTGCAGAACAATATGTTTGACATCAAAAGTTTTTCTACCTGCAACACCTTTGAAGTCTGATGATTTCGACTCCCGCTGAACATAGACACAACCGAGGCATTTGCTGTGACAAACAAGCTAAAATATCATTCGTCACTTCTACGCAAAGCAATTTATTTATACAAGGAATGCGACATGCAACATAGAGAAAACATAAAAGTGACAGAATACAGAACAAAAGAAATATATAACCATAAAAAACACATGCACGCACGTAACACTCTTTCCAAAAATAAAGATTTGTATTCAGATATAAATGGGTCACGCTAGACATTGCTGCAACACAAGCTATGGAGCTAATAGATTAAGAACTCAGATGTGAAGTAAAATTCAAAGGGTTTCCCTTAAATATATCAAGCTTGAAAGGCAAAAAGCAAAGAACTTATCAATTTATGATAACCAATTTGCAAACTGTTTTGCACCAAACCATGGGAGAAATTTAGGAGGTTAAAATAAACTAACCTGATGAGACCAACTAAAGGAATCTTAGCCACTGATCTCTTCAGCAATAAAATCCAACGATTCCAATTGACAAAACCAATACCAGAAACATGTCAGTTAAACCAGCAAAAACTTTACCTTATATACCATAATAAAAACTAGAAGCGTTGCTAAGTGAACAGACCTTAGCAACAAAGCTTGGAAAGGAAGACGACATGTGATATAAGATATCTAGATACGACACGTGATTAGATACGATTGCCCCAGGTCGTTCTTGCTCTTCTGATTGATTGTTGGCCTGTAGAAGAATCAAACTTTATGTTAATATCCATTAATTAAAGTTTAAAAAGAAAATGAAAAAGTTGGCATACCTCAGTGCTTGAGTTCTCTTGGGTATTTGCTGAATCTTTATGAGTGTCATTAATCCAATAAAATCCTACCAGAAAAAGCAAAGACCTTGACAGGAACCGACCCGACCGGACAATCACGGCTCGCCTCCAACCGCCCAAGTGTGCATAATCCTCCTGCTGCTCCTCCTCCTGATTCGGGGCCGAGAATAGAGTACAAATTCTACAAATCAAGTAATATACAACCACAAGAGTAATTCCCAAAACGATGCGTAAAGGGAGCAGCGTGACGAGGGCGATTCCCAGAACGAGTTTCTCCTTCAATGGGAGCTTGCCACGACCCATGGTACCGTACACGTCGTTGCGAGCATAGGCAGCGAATTTCTTCTCGAGCTCCAGGATATCGTCGGCGGATGAGGAGTCGGACTTGAGGAGTGGGCTGTCGTCTTTGGTGGAGACATCGTCGTGGGTAGGGTCGGGTTGTTGGGACTTGGATGGTTTGGAATTCAGGTCCTTGAGTTCCGACTCCATGTTGGTTCTGGAAACCCAATGATGGTACGGTTTTTTTAAAAGGAAATTATTGGATTGGATAGGCAATTTGGATTTGTTTAGGAATGTCTGCTGGAGAAGAAAAGGAAAGCTTTCTTTAGATTTGGGAAAAGCATCATGATCTCTACTATCCAATTCCTCCACAACCTGACTGTTTCGTGAAGGCAGGCAAGCCAGGTTTACTACTGGGAATCAGATGCGCAAGAAATTGAAAAAGTTTCGTTGAGAAAGGTGGCTGAGACAAAGATGCAGCAGCCAACAGCCGTTTGATGGAAAATGCCGATGATGTTGAACGTTTGATGATTTGATTCCAACAATTAAGTTTTCGAGAATATATGGACCCGTCTTCTATCCCCGAGCTTTCACAGCTTCTTCTCCTAAAGCCGATGACAACAAGACACGTGTTGTTATGGTGGGCTTCAGCGGCCCATTGTGGTCCAAATACAGATTTCCTGCCAGGGGGTGCGGACTCAAGAATTCCTTTTACGTACCAACAAAAACCTCTTTTTGTCTCTTTTCAGCTTTACTTCAAGATCAGTGCATAACTTGCAAAGACTTTGAACTTTTTCTCTAATATCGAGAACTAAAAAGACCATTAAGCTGAAGGCCCAATCATGAATTAACATTGGGCTCAGGATATAACCAACCAGTTCAACCTTTCCATTTTTATGTGTTTATCTGACCATCTAACAGCTACAAACAACAAAACCAGGAGCTGATTGTCAATAACATATATGGCGGATTGAGCGTTACATATATATAATCATAAAATGGTTTTTACTTTTCAGTATTCCAAACAAACATCTAGAAATGGATTTCGGAGTTAATCCAAATGTAGTGGTTATTTTCTTGCGACCCATGTCAGTATATTTCAAGAACTGAATCGAATGATTACTGGTTATGTAAATATTGACATGGGTCATCACATTCAAGATAAATTGATGAATGATACGATGATGACAGAAAGGAACATGGCTGATGGCGCAAGACCTGAATGGAAACGAAATGGAAGGTTGGAAGCTCAATCTACTGAAGAGATATGGATTAGACCAGACCACTCCATATCAGAAACTGGAGGCTGGTCTTGAAGTAAACATTTTCTTCCATTTTTATGCGATATGCATTACTATCAGATTATTTGAGTGGAAGTGGCAGCCAAGTCTTGTGTAAAAAACAGTCATGGCGGTGGGTGAGAGGTCAACTAAACTATGCTCATCGGCTAAATATAGCACGACTATGTTTGAGCAATAAATTTTCTATTTACATCTCCATTTGCAGCTTGGTTAGGATTAACTTTGATTGTAGGGTGATTGCCACGGTAAAGTGAATGAAACATCAACACTGAATATGAAAAATTTGCTTACCAACATGATTATACATTCATTAACAATAAAAACCACTAAAATAATTTCATTTTGAGGTTTTATCCAAGCCTACAAAACCTAAAGGAAAGATAAAAACAAAACAAAAGCAGAAAATATCCCACAGTAACTACAAGTAATGCTTGTAAAAACAGCCCAATTTCCCTAACAATTCAACCAGGGAATGTGAGCATCGACTGAAAAAGAAAAAAGAAACGAACAATTGCAGATTAAAACGTAACTCTTCCCACCTTTGTTTTCACTGAGTAGATGAAACGACAGAACTGAGAATGCTCTTCGATATCTGACTGTGAGAACCAGGAAGGGCAAAACATCTTTTTCTTCTGTTTTAGCATACATTCACAATAACATGCTACTCTTAATCTGTTAGCCTCACTTAGTTTAACACCGAGCCTTCCCACTTCCAAGCGTGAGCTCAAGATCATCTAATCCTACTTCATGAATCCTCTCTCCTTCCCACGGCTTCACCTGTACACTCTCAAACTGAAACTCTGAACCCCGCCCTTTTTCTTCGATCAAATCATCGGGCAAACTTTGTGGAGCCAAGGGTTTCACGAGATTAAATGTTGGAGAAGTTGGCACTTGAGATGGAGAAGGTGCAAACTTTTGAAGGATTATCAATTGACCAGATTCAACTGTGGACGTATCAGACTCATCGCATTCATGTATGGTAGCGGGAGCATGAAAATGACGGTGAGTTGGACTAGCTGGAGCAGATACCGCATAAAAAGGGTAGTAAAAAGAGGCCATAGACTCTTCTGCAATGGCCTCCCAGTTGGGAATTGGCTTAGGGTTCCTTGAGGTTGGAGATGAAAGTGGTGGTGTCACAGGGGCACTGTTTGAGATTCTGAGAGGAGGCAGGGATGAAGGAATGGCGCTTCTAAGGAACGGAAGGAGATTAGACGGGTTATTAGCATCAAGCCTAGTGGGACTATGGAAGGAAGATGAGGAAGGACTGACTTGACGGGAAGGAATTGGGCTTGGAAATGCAGAAGATAATGGACTCGGATTTTGCGAAGAAAATGGTGTAATTTTAGCTGAACTGCCTGGTATATCAATTGTAGGTGACTTAGATCCCTGATCAACAAATGCAATTCCAAACCAAAAATTATCAACAGGATATGTTTTATTAATCTAAACAGAGAAAAATAAAGCCAATAAATAACAGCTAATCAAGAAAAATTGTTCAATGTTCATCAATGTTTCATTTCAGTTATTTAATGAAGTTCCAGTTCCAACACAGATCAATGAATAATTGTCTGATTAAGCAATTGCTAGTTCCAGAACAAGGACTTTTAAGCAAGTAAACAAAATCAAAATCGAACTGAAATTGAACAGATAAAAAAAACCCAGAGAGCAAAACCAAGCTAAAATCAAGATGGGAATTAGATCCAACTAAATTAGAACAAAAAAAAGAGCAGAGAGGTAAAAAAAAAATTACAACTTCTTCTGTATAGATCTACCATGGGTAAAGAGTGAGAAGAAAAAGAGAAGGGCAAATTAGATACCTTCCGATAAGTGGTGCCATCTTCTTCAACGACCCAACCAGCTTCGGCACAAAGAGCTTTCAGAACCTCATTGTTATCACAGTGCTTGGGCAAATTATAATTTCCTTGAGCTCTAACGCCGGTATATATCTTAGCAGCAATAGCTCTTCTTCTCCTCTCTCTCCTCCTGTTATTCTCTCTCTCCCTCCACGACGGCTTCCTCCTTGGCACCGGCGTCAAAGTCGCCCCATCTGACGCCATCCCTCCGGTTCTACCAAAAGCGGTGAAGGTGTAGATTTGGAGGTGGGGTGCGTTGTAGAGTATTATTATTATTAAAAAAAAAGACCGAAAGGAAAGGAGTGGAGAGGCTCACGAGGAATACGCTTTGCCTTGGCTGGAAAAAAATTGTTAAAAGAAGAAAGTATCTGACAGTTTGTGTTTAAGACCCAAACGATGAAAAAGAAAAGAGAAAAAATGAAAAACAATCTCTGCTTTCTTTATATAGAAATTATATAGTGCGGGTGAGTAAATGAAAGTTCGCTTTAATTTTTAAAACAAAGTCAAAGAGAGCAATTGAGAGCGTTGGATTAGACGATGTCGAGGAAACGTGTGAGGCGGGAGAAAAGAGGTGGCTCGTGAAAGTTCCGAGCAAGTTAGGATAATGACCAAATAATAACAGAGCAATATTAATCGGTTAATTGGTGTCTTAAGATGATTTTTAAGACAAAACTTATTATTAATATATATTACTTGTTCTAAATTTCGCCTAAATATATTATTTTAAGGTTATATCATATTTTTAAAAATTTTAAAAATTCTCAGTGAAAAATTTTGAAATTTATTTATTTTAAACTATAAAAATGGATATAATGCAAAAAATATTATACTTAAAAATAGAAACTTCTTAAAAATAGTAAATTTTAAAATTCATGAAATAAATTAAAACTACATTATATTTAGATTTTTAGAAAAAAACTTGTTCAAAAGAAATTTTGAAATTTATTTATTTTAAGTTAAGATATTTAATAAAACATATTAAAAATATGAAAAAAAAACATTTCTTGATTTTATTCAGCTCATCTCCATCTTCATTTTTTTTTTTTATCAAAGTCCATTTTTTTGGGCCAAAAGAGCCCATCTTAAATAATTAATATAATTATATAAGCAAAGCACAATTAAAATAATTATTTACAATAATAATGATTTATGATTGTATAGCAAGCTATATTTCAAAATAAAAAAAATGTATGGAAAAGTATGTATATAATTACATATAATAAAAAAAATATTAAAATATATTAAAAAGTACTAACAAATAAGAGGAAAAAAAAAGGCTAATCATTTCAGAAATAACAAGAAAATAAATGAATATATATATATATATATATAAGGCCTTGTGGTATGAGTAAATAGTAAAATCAATCAAAATATGTTGTATATTGCATAAGTTGGTAGAAACTTTGGTGATAAACATAAGAACTTAGGAATACTGTAACCTTGAGTATGTTCAACATCCAGTGAGTCCTTAAATGGGCAGCAAATATTGTTAAAGAAAAAAAATAAATAATGGCCAATTTTGATAAGAATGCATCTATAAATTGAACATGGAACAGACCCTAGCCTCATTGTTTTTACCAAGCTGTTGACCTGGCTTCACAGATGTACTGCTGGCATTTCTTGAATTACCAAATGTAAAAATCGTCAAATTTTATCAATAATAGCTAATGCTAAAATCACCTTTTCTTTTTGGGATTATATAGTTTTTTTTTCCTCAGGCATCATACACACCAACAAGAGAGCCTGGCGTTATATGATATGAGAAGCACTTGCATCAGATGCCAAACCTTTTCATCTTAGCATTTCAGCTAGTAACATAATCGAATTGTATAAGGCAGTTACTTGGCAAGAAAAAACACTGAATTCCGGATCTCCGCTCGGTAGATTCCTACTTGATAGCATTCCACCGAATAAGTTATGCCTTCACTCTCCTTGAAAATATCTTGAATCCTGAAAGTGAAGGGGTTCATTTCCCCATGAAAACCAACCAGTTACCATTTCTCTGGCGAATAGTTCAATGCATCGGGCAGATTTAACTCCTGGAACATGCTCCAACAGTAATTCTACAATTATACAAGAAATAACAAAAGAGTTACAAAAGAGTGAAAATTCAAGCACTAAGTAGCTAGGTAAAAGTTGGTTAGCAGAATAGCAGAGCTAAATACTTCATAATCAGTGAAGATGAATTAACATATGCAATGGTTTTTTTCTTCTTTTTTTTTGTTAATTTAATCAAAAGAAGGAAATATTTGCAAAATAGTTTATCTTTTGGTCAAGAAGATCCTCCACAGCATGACAAAATAGTTATAAATATTTACAACCATATATCAAAAGTTAACAGTTTGAGTTAAGCACTCCATTGATAAAATATACCTCCAATTGGGGGCTTCCTGGAGTAAGCTCCTGGAATGCTTATGATAATCTGTTTATCTTTTACGGCCCCAAATTCTGAAAGGTATTCTGAATCCTGCAACATTTCAATAGTGTAAGCAACAAAAAGAATCCAGTCAGAAGCGCCTAGCAATTAAAAATATGTCCATTGCACAGCATACATTCATTACTTTTCCATGACAGTATCCCAGGAGAAGGCATTCATATGGTCGATGATGAAAGAGGTCAAGATCACTGATCAATGAGCCATCTCCTTTTACCTAAAAACCTCAAGCAAGAGCCGTTAAGTGAAATGATAACTTGCAAATCAGCACTATTTTAACTCCATGCATATGCAGGCACAAAGAAAGTGAGAGTGAGAGGCTCACCTTCAACCAGTAAACAGTGAACAAATATCTAACTCCCCATGCTGGGAATAGCTCTTTCTCAATGAAGTTACGCAATTTCTCTCTATTTGTCACCCATAAGGCCACAAGTGAACCCTCTTGGTGAGTAAGTTGCTTGATAGGAAGGGATAAGAAATACCGGCTTGGTAAAGTTGGGTACCTAAAGCAATCAGGAAACCAAAACGTGTGAAAATCCATTGAAAAGTCAAAAGCCACAAGAGTATGATCAACAAGCTCTAGAATGTCAAAAGCTAATACGTGTTTAATACACTGAAGAATGTGAATACATACAATGATTTCTGACGAGCACTTCCGTTTTCCCATGGAGGATCAATGACTATAAGGTTAAACCCATTATCAGACTCGGCTGCATTGGGGAAAAAAGTTAGTCAATATTCATCATAATTCCATGGGTCACTGGTTCTTGGAGCAAAATGTAAGCCAACAATGAAGCATGATAGCAAATAAAAAAATGATATTCAGATAACAAGTGGGAATCACAAGTGAAATGATTTACCCTGCATGACTAAATGGTTGAGGATGGTTCCTCAAGAAGAGTTTAGAACTGAGAACAGAGCATATAGTTTATTGCGATATGGCACATATTAAGTTGCAGCCTAAAGTGAATAGAGCTTTATATGCAATAATTACCAGGAATAATGTTGTGAATCTGCCCCAAATCGGACTTCAACATGATCAAGGACACAACATATAAGAACACGTAAGACATTATCAATACGAATCCGAAACACTTTAGCATATAAAATGTAATTTCAACTGAATCACAACATTACAACAGCTAAAACCATTCCCATGAATTCTATGTTTCTGATACTCTTTTCTTATTCCTGGACACTTTAAAGAAAAATCAACACACCATATAGAAGCAACTCTCTCGGGGTAATATATAATGCCGTTTCAGGAATTCAGCCTCCACGTCATCGTGCGTGTCATTAACGATTAAGTTATTAAAAACCGGAAGTACTCTCTGCTCAACCTTTCCATTTTCTGAAACAGAAATGAAAGTAAAAATAATAATGAATTAATAAATAATATAATATAATATAATCATTAAATCAATGAACAAGGAATTTTTAATTTTACCCAAACCTTCATTATTAGTCTCGTTTTTCAGTCGAGTAAATTTAAAATTTAGGGTTATATCACATAAAGGCCCTTGCCAAACACTTCCAAGCTCAATGAACGAATGTTCTTCGCCGCCGGTTAACTCCGTTGAAGAACAAAAATCGCTCCTTAATTTGCTCATAATCGCTGGGAAATCAGCCGATCCAAGTAAAGATTCGTGCGCCTTTAATAATAAAGGCCTCGCCTCCTAAACCAAACAACAAAATGAAAATTTTAAAAAATTAAAAGAATGATTCCATGATTAGTCGGTGATTTACCTGGTGGCGTTGATCTGCAGCACGTTCTTTCTCATTGAGGGAGTGAGGTTGTTTCTTCGGTTTTCTTTTTCGTTTATTTGGATTGGAGGAGAGGGTGGGTTCTTGAGCGTAGTGTTTGGGTTCAAGGAAACGGGAATAGTAGGCCGAAGGAGATACCCTAAATCGGTTGTAAGATCGGTTCAGCAGACGAACCGGATCGACGAAGACGGCATTTGAGTTCGGGAATCGGTAAATGCCAGAATCTAAGAATCTAGGTAGCTCGTCGCTTGGTTTCGACTCGGCTTCCATTTTCACAACTCAACTCACCTACGCGCCTTGTTGAGCCGCTCGTCGAGTCTTTGGAGCAGTTCATTTTGGACGGAGATATTAAAAATTGAGATTGGGCTGGACTTGATATGTCGCCAGTTCGCCTGTATTCGGCCTATCCGGAACAGAATATTGGATGAATAATTCGTTAATAAATTTAATTTTTATTTAATTTTTAATTTTTATTAAATTTAATAAAAAGTTATTAATAATATTTTAAAAATTATTAATTAAATAAATATATCATTAATATAATAAAATTTTATTTAATAATATTTTAAATTTTATTAATTAAAATAATTAATTACAAATATAATAAAATTTATTCATATTTAATTTGTTTACATCTAAAAATATAAATAAATAAAATGTTTGATGAATAATTCATGAACAAATTCAATTTTATTAATTTATTTGGTTTGTTTAACAAATTATTATAATCAAAATTTCAAGATATATTCATTTTAAGTTTAACATAATCTTCACATTTTTATAATTTTTCATAAATCTATATGTATAACACAAACACCCTAAAAGATAAAAATTAATCTCAATATATAAAATTAATTTTAAATAATTTTTTTAATTTTGGTATTTTCATAATTTTACATATCTTCCACGAAATGTTATTCTATCACTTTTCTTTGAACACTAACCATTAAGTATGCATTAAAAATAGAATTTAGAAAATAACAACATAAAGAATTTTGTATTTTATAATACTTTTATAAATATTATTTGATACATATGATAATAATTATCTTATATTATATTTGATTTATATATGAAAAACCATATAAAATTATAAAAAAGTTAATTATCTCACTGACATAGGATAATTCAATACTAAAAAAATAAAGAAGATTATTTTTAATCAATGAGATTTAACTTATATGTTTTATTATATTCTTAAAAGTATATCAATAATTTAAATTGTATAAAATTTGAAAAAATAAAATTTTAACCAATAAATAAATTATTATATCATAATCATTACATACATCAAATATAAGATAATATGATATTATTTAATCTAATATTAATTATAATATTATTTTATCTTATCATATTATAATTTTATGGACCAAACATATTTATAAATCTTATAATACAATGCACAATAAAGTTTTTAGATGAAATTTGTAAACTTTTAAAAAATGATTTAATAAAAATATTAATAAAAAATTTAAATTAATAAATTGATAAAATTTAATATAAAAAATTATTAAAAAATTATTTATAATTCAAATTTGATATGTACTTATTTAACTATAAAATTTTTATTAAAAATATTTATCTAAAATATATATATATATTAAAATTGATTACATTTTTTAAAAAAATTTTATACTTAATTTATGTAATAAAAAATTTTAATATATTGACTTTCATTTTTAATTTTATTTTTAATTTAATTATTTTTAATAGAAAAACGTTTTGAATTTCGTCTAAATCTTCAAAGTACTTTTGTGCCTTAATTTGAGAATTAAAACAACTTATTTATTTTTTAATTAAAAAAGCTTTTTCTTATTAAATAAAATTGTAAATAATTATATATATTTATTTATTTATAGCATGTTAGCAGACCACAATCAAAAGTTACCAAACCCTTATAAACTTGGAGTTGACAGACCTAAAAATTTTCATCAATATTTGTTAATTCGAAAGATAAAGAGTTTAATTTTTTTTAAGTTAAATTTTAATTTGAAAATTTTTAAGTAAAAAAAAACTTGAAAAAACTTATTTTTTATAAAATTTAATTCGATTTAATTTTAAACTAATCAAAATTTAAAATGTCTATAGGACATCGGCGGTAAAAAAAAAAAAAAAGAAGCCATTTTTCAATTTAATTGCGAGTGTAAACGGAAAAAGGAAGGTTCCATAGGATTACGTGACTCAGCCAACGATGGACGGCCACGTCAAAGCGTTGCGTTTAATGTGTTAACTGGGGGCGTTTAAATCTGTTTAGTTTTTTGGATGGAGGTGGGCCCATCTCCCGTTTCTCAACCATAAATACCCCCGAAGCTCCCCCCTTCTTTATTTTAGGGTACTGAATCGAGCAAAGTAACAAAGTGACTCACTGAGCCACTGTCTTCCTCCGGTCGTTTCAAGGTCAGAATTCCTCTTTTTCTTCTTCTTTATTCATTTAATTATTAATATTCTTTTATTTTGTTGATGACAGCTGTGGGTTTTCAACCTCTTGTGATTCTGTGTTTGTTGTTGGTTTTTTTTTCCTTCCTCTGTTTTGTTTAAGACTTTAAGTAAACGACTGATTGGTTAAAAGAAACGGGAGAAAATGGTTGCTTCATTCACCATATTTTTATGTTTCTCGGTGATGGAAATGAATTTGATGTCAAAGATTTTTGTCTTGTTTGAGCCTGTTATACAGTTTCGGTTCTGTCTTTCCTTTTTCTTTATTTCCTTTCATGCATTTCCTGGAAACAAACAGAGAATTGTGTTTCCTTTGAACTTAACTTTCGACTTTCGGTTTTTGTCAAACAGGTTGAACGCTGAAAGCTGGCTCTTGTTTAAGGTAATTAAAGTTTGAGCTTCAAATTCTACTGATCTGCTCTGTTTTGTTAATCTTTTCCTTCTAACGAACCCCGCTTAAGTTTCTTTGCCTGTTTGGGCCCTCTTACTTTGGGAAGAAAGGGGGGAGGCGGCGTTGCTCGGCGCTGCTTCCTATTTGGAAAGTAAGCAACTTCAGCTTGGGCTATGCTCAGGCAGGGTTATGGTTATGGTGACCCCTGCAACTCAGCCTTTGGGTTTGATGCTTCCCAAAGCCATTTTTCACAAGTAAAAACTAATCTTAAGCCTAAAAATAAGTACCTTGGCTAATGCATTTTCCAAAATCCGATTACTGTTACATTGTTTGACCTAACTAAATCATTAAGGATTATTAGAAGAGTGTTGTTTTTATTTACACGGCAGACAAGACGTCAGCTAACACTAAAAGTCTAAATTTTTTCACGCTTGGCTTTTCGAAGTCTGTAAGTAACTACTTTCTGACGTTTTTAAGCTTTTGTTCTGTCCGAATATGCATCTCAGTGACTAACAAAATTTTCGTAATTGAATTTTAGTGAAAGACTCTAAATCAAATTTTTTAGATGATATTTATGAAGTGATTAAATAAAATTTAAAATTGAAAATAAAAATTAATAAATAGAAATATTTTGTTATTTTGTAAAATTTAAAAAAACTAATAAAATTTGATATATATTTTTATATAGATATTTTTAATGAAAATATTGATAAAATTTTTATCAGTTTTTACATATTAAAATTTATTAATTTATCAATTTAAATTTTTTATTAAAAATTTTATTAAATCATTTTTAACAAATTTTACCTAAATAACTTATAAATTTTATCTTGAATTTTAATAGAATTACATCATGGATTTTTTTTTTCCAAAGGACTGGCCTTGTGATATAATGTTACCATGAGATTTAATGTTAAAATATGGGATTCTCTTCAATACCTAACAATTCTTGAATAAAAAAAAAAAAAATCTATTTGCGTATCGTACAAGTGAAACCTCTTTTCTTCAAGTAAATTCAAAAAGTTTGTTGAATAAATAGTGAAACCAATAATTAATTATTGACTCAACAATCATTTCCAAATATGAGACGAAAAATCTTTCTGTACCATGGGCCGTATATATCCATGAATGCCTGGGCAATTTTTGTACGGAACATTATGTAAATAGTATTACATTTACAGCAGGTTGTAATAAAACTCATGCAATAAAAACAATAGGTAAGAAACAGAAAATCAACTTCAAGTAGAACTTGAATCCCCTGGACTATTCTAGAATTAAGAGTACTTTATAAAATTATTTCCCTTATTTTCGGTTAGAACTTACTTTGTTAAGATGAAAGACTTACATCTCATCACACTAGCTGGCCGGATTTTGACCACTCACGTCTTTAAAAGTTGCCACTTGTATGCAAGGAAAATAGATCTAATAATTTATGTTATTATATCATATAAAATATTTATTTATATTGTATTTTATATAAAAATATATATTATAATTTGTGACTATATGAAAATATGAAATATAATTTTTTAATTTTATTAAATTTATTTATGATTTTTTTAATATTTTAAGTTATATTATTTTTATATTTTTATTCGTATTATTTTTATATTATATTATCGTATCGTGTTTTAAATTATCAAATCTAAAAAAAAATAACAAAATAAAATTTAATTTGAATTTGTAATGCTCGATATAATTTAAATTAAATTTTTATTCGATTAGAATTAAATTTAAATATTAAATATATATTAAATTCGTATCATATTTTGAATTAATATATGAAAAATAAAAAGATTAAATCGTGTTATATATTTTATTAATTTTTATACAATAAAACTAATTATTTTATGTTAAAGTTTATTTAAATATATTAAAATAATATATATAATAAAAAAATAAATTTCAAAACCAAAATTTGTTAAAATTCAATTTAATTCATCTATTCGAATTCATATCAAATTTTAAAAACTTATGAAATTATATAATATCTAAAAAAAATTGATCTGAATTTGTTTTAATTGAAATGTTATTACGCCTGCTTAAAACAGGAATTTCCTTACAAAAAAAAAAAAAACGGAGCAAGCCAACTAGGATAAACAGGTTACATTCATACAATAACAAGACCCCACGTGTCGCCCCTTGATGCTTAATGCTTTCATCCGTTCCCACCCCGCCTGCTTGACTAGGTTTACTCGTGGTTTCTTTCTTTTTAACAAAGTAGCTCGTCATTAAGGAAACGAAGCAGGGCTCGTCTGGTACAAGATTCTTTTAATTTGCTTCTGTTTTTTACACCTCAATTCTTTGTTTATTATTTGATGAGAGCTCTCATTGGATTTGAACGTATAATTTGTTTGTGTCAAAAATCAACGAAATGTGAAAAACCAGTTTAGTACCTCTGGTTGGTTGGTCAGAAAAGGAAGGAAAAGATAAAAGATAATTAAAGTCTTGGATAAGAAAAGGGCAGTGGAAGGGTTTTTCTTTTTGTTATTAGTGGACGTTAATGTCAACCAAAGCCAATGGGTCCACTATCTGAAAGTTGAAAGATTACTATCTGAAAGTTGAAAGATATTAGATATTGATTGTTTTGGTTTCTTTTTTTTTTTTTTATCCTTTGAACTTTCTCGGAAACTAAACGGAAAGTACGTAATCATTAGCTTGGTTTCTTTGACTTTTTATTCTGTGTAACAGGTTGGACACTGGAACCCGGCAGCTCAACTTCATTGGAAAGTGAGGTGTGCTTTTTTTTTTTTTTGGTTTATTTGACTTTATGTTTACTTTGTGAAAACTATATTTTTTTCATAAGTGTTTATTTTGAAAAAATATACTACATGAATTCCATTCAGGGATGTTCATTGTTAATCAACTAAATGGATAATTTTGGCTGATACTGCCTGATTCTATTTGTGCACATGATGTATCATTTAATGGTGCTTTTTGTGATTTTCCCTTTTAATGTATCGTTATTTGTTGATGAGAAGCAGAAACTTGATATCTACCAACTTGAAAGGCCTTTCTTTTACAGCTGGACAGGCTAAAATATTTGGTCATGAGTTTTTTTTTGTCTGAAATCAGATCAACATGGCCTCTCCGGCAGCTTCCCCACCCGCAAATATTGGTTTCACCTGCACCGATGAGGAGCTCTTTATCGTTTTCGACAGATTGACTGGTGGATCTCCTTTACCAAGTGATGTTCTCGATGTAAATCCTTATAGATATGAACCCAAAGACTTACCTGGTAAGGGTCATTGTTTTTGCCATAGTCTGTTTCTGTGCCACAGTAAAATAGATGTATGTAACTATGCTCCATATTCTTACTTGTATTCACCCTTTTGTTGCAGAGTCTTTTGTCTTTTATACCTACCAAAGGCTGTATCTTCTCTGACTCTTTCTGAACCTATTTTCAAGAGTCTATTCATATGTACTCATTTTATCATGAAGTCATGAAAGATTTCTTGAGTATAGATGTTACTTACTAGACTGGGCATGTGAAATGAAGCGATAACGATTAAATTTGTTGTTAAATTTATGCCCCTCAGAGCTGCAGCGACTAAAGCTAACTCTTAGTATTACTTTCTAAGAATGTTGAGTTCTGATAGGATATGCAAAGCTATATCATTGATGTTAATTTGAATTTGAGACATTTTAACCTCCTTGTCAAAAGCTTAATACCTTGTCATTTTCTTTAGAGGAATAAAGTTTTATATAAGTTGGTGTTGAACTCTAGCCATATGTCAAGCATGTTTATTTCTTAAGCATAATGTGATTTACGTATTATTTTGCGCACCAACTATGATGCAAGGGGATCAGTCTTTTGGAGTTAAAAAGTGGCACTTAATTGCTACATGCAGATGATGTTTGGTTCTTGATTAGCTCAAAGGAGAACATTGATATGAAACGTGGCTTCTGGAAGACCAAAGAGGAGGCCTGTGAGGTATTCTCAAACTCTGATATTATTGGTTGGAGAACCACTCTTGAGTACTATGAGGGTCAAGTCCCTCATGAGCGTAAAACTGAGTGGGTGATGCAAGTGTTTAGCATGACTCGGAAGAGTCTGTGTGATGACAATGAGAAAAAGGTACTCCATTGAAACTGAAAGTCCTACAAGCCTACTCCTTGGTGTCTGTTTTATTCAATTCTCAACTGAATCTGCCAGTCATTAACCAGTTTGGTTGATTGACATGCAGGAAACCAGCTCTCTGTGCAGAGTTTTTCTTGTTTCCAGCCATGAGATGCACCAGAAAGTGTCTACTGCTGGCATTGAAAATGAAACCCAGAATGATTTAACTCAACCTCCTGTTCTGGATGCTAACAGCAGCGCAAGAATAGGTTCCTCGAGCAACCCTCAGGTGTGTCAGTTTCTGCATCTTTGCTTTTCTTTGGTCAGTTTGGCTTTGATTTCTATTTTTTTGGGGGGGATAAATTAGGTTCAGTTTCACTTTCTATCATTTTACACTATATTCTAGGCTTTAATAGTTATGAACCATTTGTAAACTAATCTTCTTTTCTTAATGGTCACAATGCAAATGCTTGTGCAGTTTGGAAGTTTCTAAAATTCAAACTATTTTCTATGACTGTTAGAGTCTGGAAATCAAACAGATGAGTTTATTTGAGTGCTAGGATGCCTTATAAGATTGATAAGATACCACTAGACAACTAGATATAGAAAATCCATGGGCAATTCATCAACATTAGGTGCATTAGGAGAGAATCTGAAGAGGATGAGTTTTTGTTCTGTGTCATTTTTTTCAATAATTAAATTTGGGTGCTATTCTCTTTGTGTTTGAGGTTTAGCCATTATTTGTAGGTAAACATGCACAATGAGACAGAAGTATTGGCTGTTGCAGAGAGACTTCCAGTTCAAGTTCCAGAGCATCAAGTAGAGAACCTCGTTGAAATGGATATTTTCTCAAGAGGTCAAATGGATTCCTTTTCAAGCGGTGACTTTCTGGAATTGCAGGATCTTGACAGCCCGGCATCCTCTTCAAGTTCAGAAAATTCAAATGCCGTGGGCATTTCATGGGATGAATGCTTTGATCCAATGGCTTTCTTGCAAGACCTTGAGGACCCAATTTTAGAAAAGGAAGATACAGGTAAAAGGCTTAATGTCTCTGCATCCAACAAATCAGACGAGGTGGTTATAGTTCCAGCCACTTTAGGTATGTCAACATTCTTCCTTTGTACAGGCTCATTGGTTTCCGTCTTCTTTCTGCTCCATGTCATATGAGATTTTCTTACATTTCCTTAGAAACATACACAATGTTCCAATTCCTGAAAATCGAAGTTACTTGTTCTTGCATCTGAAATTGTTTGTGAATTTATTTCTCTAGAACCGGTATGAAAAAAGGTTCTGCTGAAAACTTTCATATTTTCTGAACCATGATCAACTTTTCTCATTCTGTTGAATGTAAGATGCATGAAAACTTTTCTCAATATCCCAATGAGACGAAACATCATTAAAAAAGAAGTAGCGGAAGAATGAAAGATGCAAGACAATTTTAAAGAATGATGCGTCTAGCATTAACTACAGCCTAATATACTAGTTCTTTAGCTAGATTGAAATTTAACCTTTCAAGTTGCAAGACCAACCATACACATATTTTAATCGATGAAAACATAAACAATAGCTACTATACTAGCCTGCCATTTTATGTATTATATTATTGTTGGTGAGATATCATGATGTCCATGCATGAATTTACCAGTGCCAGGTAAGTCCTGGAAATTATATTCTGTATGATCATAGAGACGCTTCAACTGCCAAGTAAAACTGCCTTTGTTTGGAATAGTATCTCAATTTATGTCATGTTTAGTTGTATCAAACATGTCTTTAATGATGCGACATGCCCTTGCTTGTCTCCTGTCATAGTTAATCTTTACGTGTGTGTGCATATTTTTTCAAGTTCAAACCAGTATTTCAGCCATTACCCCCTGTACTTAAGCTTTAATTTTCTCGTGGCCTTTGCAAAAGTTTTGACCTTTAATTCATTAGCAGGATCTGTAGTTAGTTTAAAGGGAAGCAACTCGGGTAGTGATGAACCTTCAGGAAGTAGAAACCTAAACAACAAGGTCACAAAGCATGCCAAAGGGAATAAAAGAGGTGAAGGTCCATCATCATCATCATCATCTTCTCATAAACCATCCACATCATCGGACAGCCATTCAGCGGCAGCAGGTGGAGAAACGACAGCTGCTTTTGGCGTTATGAAAAACCTTCGAAAGAAGTACTCATGCTTCATGCCATTTTAGATAGTTCTTTTCACACGTATGGCATTTTGTAAGATGGTACAAGCCAGTGAATTATATCATGTTGTGTGGATTAATTTTCATGTAATAGCACCTACAAGGTCATGGCTTTAGACAAATGAACGAAATGTTTATTCAGTGAACATAAATGAACTAGCCTTAGCATTACTCGCAATCATTCCCTTGAATCCTCGCCCATCCGACATTTTAAACCAACATCTAAACCAAAAGGCGAGTTTTGTCAAGTACTCCTTTATCGGACATTTTAAGCTTCCAGGCAGGTGAATTGTAGGCTTTCTTCCCCACTTGGAAGCTCGGAATAGTTGCCGGTACAGATCAGGTTGGATTTGGGTTCAGCGACAACAGGCATTGTTCAAGCTGGAGAGCTGTAGGGAGTCCAAATGATTGGGCTCAGGTCCCTAATTTGAAGATTGTTAACTACAGTTCTGGAGGATGGCAAAAGCAAGCGTGGTACATTTTCTGTTGGCCATAGTTGGGCGTAAATGGCCCAATAATTGGGTTGAAAAAAGCAACTTGGGTCAAATTAGTATAGATGAGCTTTAAGTAAAGCATCATCATACAAAATAAATAGTTTCATCCATTAATCAAAAGCCGAATCAACTCCCACAAACTTTAATTTTCATGGACTTCATCTCCACAACAATTTCAAAACAATCTCTAAACAAGCTGACAATCAACTAGCACTGGAAGAGTCTTCTCTTGTGCCACCCTGACTTGCTCTTTTCTTCTCCAATATTAACCGAGTCCACAGCCTTTTCCACATTGGAAAAGTTTTCCCATTATTCAATTTTTTGTGATGTAATTTCCTTCAAGAATACAGAGAGGAAGATTTAGCCTGTTCTTAGTCAAAGATTCATTCTCAAATCCAATCTTTTAGCCACTTTGTCTAACCTTAGGAAGTGCTACTTTCAGATTAATGATCCACACCAAATTTCCCTTAATATATTCAACAAAAACTGCTTTCTTCCTTCTTTAATTCGATAACAATTGAGCATTAGCTATTTGCCTCCTAACTCTAATTGAAAAGTTTAATGGTCCTTAGATCTTTGAAGGAGTTTCCAATTTGATCAATTCAAATAGTATTCACTATTCAAGTTGCAGTATGCTAATAATCATTTTTTTTTCAAATTGTTATAGAATACCTTAAACTTTTTAAGATTAGTTAAATTATTATTTATAATAATATTTTTTGTATGAAATGCATTATTTGATAATTATTTTGATAAATTACAATATATTGATATATCATCTAATACAATAAAATTTATAACTTAACGTAGATGATTCATACACTTATTTTGAAAAATGAAATCCAACGAGTTTTGAATTGATTTTTTTTTTTTTCTAAATGAGTTTTACTTTTGCCGTTGGTTGAAGGGATTATAACTCAATTATATATTGGAAAGTGCAGAGTCCTTTGCCTTAGAAAAACTGACAAAAAGCATCGATCAGCAAGAAGCATTAGACTTTCGCAATTTGGCTATGTTTCTTTTGATGCTAATGCTTTCTCTCACGTCATGAAGCATGTAGAAGGCTTTTTGGATAAAAAAAATTTGTTCATTTCGAGTAATATAATTTATATTGATCATTACAAGTTCCATCAACATCATAATTCCCTTGATTTTATAGAAATTTCATTGTTTTTGCCTAGCCAATAATGAACAAACCATAGTTTGCCTTCTAATTTTTATTCAGTCCTTTAGAAGGAAGACACATGGCTCATTTAATTGTATTGGAAAAGCTTCCATTATCAACCAAGATTATCCTCTATATATATAACATGTTGGAAATTCTTCAAATGCTAATTTAAGCATATCCATATGAGAAGGACACATGAATCAATACCCTTTGCAAGTCATTAAATAGTTGATGTATACCTTAATGTATGAACCCATTCATGATTTTTTTTTATATGAAAAATTATTAAATACATTGATAGTATAGTTTTTAAATTTTACAAGTGGATTAAGATGATATATTTAAAATAATTAAAAATAAAAAATAAAAACAAAACATGTGTCAATATTTTAATATCACTTGTAAAATTAAAAATTTTCACTAATAAAATATCAAAATATTATGAGTGATGATTAATTGGAGTTGCTTGATCTCGAACCCAAATTTTACAACATGTGGTACTTCCTTTTTTTTTAGTCATTTGATCAAAACATGTTGTCATCTAAGGATGATATATCAAACGTTACTATTTTTTTTATATTGAAGGTGGGTACTAAAATTATTTCGAATCGAACTTAAATTGTATAATATGTCATGAATTTTTATTTTTGTTGGATTGAAATGTTGTTGGCATCCAAGGATGATGTATTAAGCATTGTATTCGCCTAAAAAAGTTGATAAAGAAGTTTGCTAGAAATTAAAGATTCAAACAATCAGCCAAATGGGGCTACCTCAAACACTAGCACAAGAATATATATATTTGTATGTATGGGGGAGGCTGCTTCAGTCACAAAAGGTAAAGGTTATCCCCAACAGCATCCACACAACTTTAATGGAAGAATTATGAACATTCCTTCACAAATAAGGTGAATTATAACCTTGTATTTACATTTGTCAATGAGACCTTGATAAATTAAGACAAAAAAGGCTTGTTTGATTTATTTGTAAGAAATCTCCAAACTTCATGTTAATTTTTTCATCATTCTCAATTATTTGATTTGTTCAAGTTATTCAATCTGAAAATAAAAAAAAAAATTATAATTATAAATGTTGAGATTTAATCTCAAACTTTCTGAATAACGAATTCGGCTATCATCTTTAACTGAGATTTGTTTCCGCATGTTATTCACAATATAATAGAAAAAGAAACTCTTTGGAGGCTTAATTCGCCAAATCCAATGCCAATGGGAGCATATCTTTAAGTTACTAGTTGGATTAAAGAAAGGATTCCACCTAGCTCTGGATGGATTTCTTACTCTGGAGTGGCCACTTTTCTTCCATCATCCCACAAATAATATCAAAGCTACATGTAGGAATTTGTGATGTCACTCAAGTCACTTTCAATTATCAATAAAATGACATCCAAAATCAGTATGAGAAAATAAGAAATTTAAAAAATAATTAAAAAAAAAAGCATGCAAGCCTTCCTGCAGAATCAGAAGCGGGTTCTTAGAATCTTGAAATTGACTTAAATTAAGCTTCGTATTCATAAATTATTGGGATACTTCACATGTGAATAAAAAATTTCGTATCACTAAAAAAATATAAATGAGATATCTTATATATATATATATACAGAGAGAGAAAGATAATTCACTAAAGTGATGTATAACATGTATTTTTGGTGTGTTTCAATAGACTTTAAGTATGTCTTATCTCTCCAACAACAGATATCAGAGTCAAAAATTTGATTTGGACGTAGCGATTATATGAAAGTGTTGCTAGGATTTACTCGCATAAGAGAACTGAGATGAGATTTGATCAAAATTTATAAGTGAACAATCACACGAAAAAATTAAGGTGAAACTTGATCAAAACTTATCACATCATTAAAAAATATAAATAAAATATTTTATATATACATGAAGATCTAAAAATTTAATAATTTAAACTTTTAAACTTAAATGATGTATAACATATATATATATATATATATTTATGAACTTTTTGATATGCTATCGTGAGCTTCAAACGAGACTTATTTCCCCTACAAAAATCTATGAATGTCATATTCTGCTTTGTTCATTCCTGTCAATTTGCAATCAGATTCGGATCCCATTTTCTGCCATGTGACGTGATTAAAGTCTTAGTACTATGCTTTCTAAGCCTAGCAAACAAAAGCTGATGCAATTGCTTTCTAATTAACCATTTTTTTTCTTAATCCTTAAGTTAAAGGGTCCTTGAAATCACATAAAAATTCAATCGGTGCCTGAGACAACAAAAGTTTCCGATCCATTATACAACAAGCGTATAGTAACTCAATTCTGCATGAAAACTGGAAGCGGTACACCTCCACATTATGCAGACAACTAGATGATATGAAAAAACATTCGAAAGTTGGATACTAAAGGAATTAGCCTTTCAGAAGAGTTATATCTACATCTAGCAATTCAGTTGGCACTCAAGATTATTGCATCATCTGATGCAATCGAATCCACTCTTTAATTTCACGTAGGGCATCTATCTTTCTCACCACCTGCTTTCAGAAACACAATGAATAATTGTAGCTGATCATCCTGCTTGCCTGACCCCACATTCCATGGGATCTCTGATTGATGAAATTCATCATTTTCATTTGATTGCATCATTTGATATAAAACCAATGTTTAACTAGTAACAGATGGTGCAAGTCTTATCTGGAAAAAAAAAAGCATGATTGATGGGATTGAACGAGGCTCGCCCCTCTTATTGCGTCATTGTTCCAAAACACCATAATTTCAAAGGACTAGTGACTGAGTAAGTGGCCCCCGTAGGAAAAAATCTGATTAGTCTTAGGTCACTTTCCATAGAAACAAAAAAAATCAGTGGGCTTAGGTGGACTAAAGCAAAATTTGCCCTATCCCTCCAATAGATAACTTGTTCTGGTGCAAAATCCCAATATATAGCGCTTCAATCTTTATAATTTGGTAGGAAAAAAAACATGTACTATAATCTGCACTGCATGATCAATGTGAGTAATTGTGGAATGAGGAATTTAAATGTAAAATTTGTGTGAATGAAATTGTATGATATTACATTTCAAGTAATGCTATTTTAGATTGTAACATGAAGGGCTTGTTCAGATCAGATCACCTTATATTTCACTCTTAACAAGCTAGGAAATTAAGTTCCCTAATTAAATTGTAAGCATGGGCGGCCAATGGAGGAAATGGTGCAGTGTCGTGGCGGATTCCCACTAGCTAAAGAGACCCCTAACTTTGGGAAGTTACCACAATGCATGGTTGCTGCTGATTGCAAGCCAATTGAGCCCACAATTCTGACCCTGGATGCTGTCTGTTTCAGGGTTAGGCTTCAAGGCAACCGTGAAATGTGGACAAAATGTGCTGGTGTTTCAAACCCGAAATAGACTCATTGCAAAGAAAAGAAAACGATCTGACCTCGCTTTCTGAAAAATATTAAACAGGAAAAAGGTGAAGGTGGCATGCACATTGCAAGTGCGAAAATGGTACTGCCACTAGTGTCCAAGAGAATCTCTCATATATTATCAACTCTCAAATGGAAATCCAACAGCATTTCTGCACTTGGGATTCCAAAACCCCAATTTGTTAGGATTCTTTAATTCTTATTCAGTGACTAACAAAAGATTCCCAGCTGCAGCATGAATTTCTTTCATTGTTTCATTGATTCTTTCTGATGTTTTATCTATCTTCTCATGTTGATAGAGAAGTGATCACGACAGCTTTGGTAAGGCTATGAATCTTTAACCCACTTGAATTAAGAATCTCCATATTCCCCCAATGTCAATTTTGAAGTAAAAAAGAAATTCATGATCATAATTCAGAGTTTGGAAAAAGAAATTTATACAAACAAGATTTGTGAAGTAATCAGGCAAGCATCAGTGCATCAGAGCCAGGAAGATCATCCAAATATTAGTGTAAATAGTGGCTTTCCAAGAAAATTGTGTAGCTAATGCCATGTGCATTAAAATATACTGATTAAATTTCCTTTTGGATAGCTGTAATTGTTGAAAACCCAAAGCCAAAATGTTGATGTCCTTCGCCTGAGACATAATCGGCGGCATTAGCTGATTTATTCCGGTTGTAATCATGGTGCCAAGTCCATATGCCGTTCACTACTTCTCATGGTCGTAAAGAGCAAAAGGCATTTCATTTAACTCTTCCCCCTAGAACTATGCACAAGTGGTGAAAACTTCTTTTTTTTTTTTTTTTTTTTGGGATTACTATATAATTAAATCTACTTTTTGGGTCCATATAACTTCCATAGTTGAAACAATTTCAAGGAAACAATCTTAAAATCTATACCCTTTTGTATTTTTGTAAGGTAAGGATTATATATATAGAAAGATATCTCTTTTACTTTAATGTTCAATCTAGTATAAAAAAAAACCAAAAAAATATATAAATTGAATGAAAAATACACATTCATTAAGGTGCAAAGCATCCTATACAAGTAAGGATGAGTAATTGATTAGTTCAATTTGAAAAAAATTAATAACCGAATTATTTAATTTTCATTTAACAAATAATTGAATTGATCAAAAATTTTTAAATAATTAATCATAATCGAATTGATCAAAATCTGTTTAATTCGATTGGTTCGGTTAAATAATTAAATTTTTTTTTTATTATGAACAATTATTTAGTCACAAATTTAATTTAATAAAATTTAAATTCAAGTATTATTCAAATTAAATCATTAAAAAATTTAATAATTTCAGTAATATTTTACAAAAAAAACAAATAAAAATACTAATCTCAATTTTTTTATTCTTATTTATTAAAAAATTGATTAATTTTATCGATTTCATTGTCAATTTTAAAAATAAAAAATCAACCAAATTAAATAATTTAATCAATTCAAAAAATCAATTATAATTAAAAAAAAAACCAAACCAAATTAATCGAATTCATTCAATTTTAATCAATCCAATTAATTCAAACTAACTTTTACTCACCTCTATATCCAAGTTAAAAAAATCAAACTACTTATAATAAAATTTCGAATATTCTATAATTTCTTCTCTAATTTTTCGGTTGTGATTTAAATAAAAATTACATCGGTAAAATTTTTAATCATAAATTCTCAAGCGAACAGTAAATCTGGACACTAAAACAAAAAAAAAATATTACTACTAATATTAAAGAAAGGAAATATAAGAAAAAAAACATGAAACTAACATAAAAATTAACCCAATTCAGTTATAAAAGATAAATGATATAAAAAAATATATAATTAATATTATTTAAAATTATAATAATTACATATAAATTATTAAAATAAAAATTATTTTATATTTTTATATCACATCAATTAAAACATAAAATTTTTATATAAAATAATTATAAATATATAAATTTTAATGTTTCACGTTATGCAAATTACCATAAAACCCTGTAGATTCTGCTCAAAGTTCAGACACTATAAATATAGATCCTCCTCCACACCTCCTCAACACGTTACTACCAGAATCCTCTCCTACTCAAAACTCTGTGTTTTTGTTTCTTCTTCTGTCGTCAATGGCGCTTCGGAAAACGCTCGCGACGCATCCTTTGAGTTTTTACGGAACTACCTCATCGCTAGTCACAGTAGAAAACTCTCCGATCTCACTCCACACCATACTCCGTCGCGAGTACGTCGCCTCGACGGAATCAGGGGAGAGAGGATTCTTCCCACGGTTCTTCCACCGTAGAGCTTCGGGACAGTCGTCTCTGGGATTCCCAGAGTTTTTGTCGGTACCTGTGGGGGAAAAACTTAGAGAAAAGCTCCGAGTTATTAACATTACCGGAGATCGCCTTCGGCTAGATGGACTTACTCCGCCTCCGTCGCCACCTACAGATACCGCGGCCGGCGAATCGTTGGCTAAGATTTCGGTTGAAGATGCAAGGAAGGTATTGAGGGTTTATCAAATCGAGAAGCTTAAAGCGAAGCTAAGAGAGATTCCAAAGAGTTCGATTTCTTATTATGAGTTTGCTCAAGTCTGCCTTGAAGCATGCGGAAGCGAAGCTCAAGCTCTAGAGCTCGCCAAAATGCTGGATCAGTCTGGAAACGTCATCGCTTTAGGAAACGCTGTTTTCCTCCGACCCGAACAGGTATAAATAGAAAGCTTCTCACCGACCATCTGTTTTTTCCTTTTGGAATAAGCCGTTATTTCGCAAACTGATTGGAAAAGTGCGTTACACGCGCTGTTGAAAAGAAAGTCACGAAGTGGGTCTGGTTCAGCAGAAATGGTCAGCGGCGGCGGACCTTTGAGCTATAATGGACCCACTTTCTTAAAATATTATGTGCATTTGAATTGAATATTGACCAACTTTTGTTCGGCAGGTGGCTAAGTCAATGGAGACCATAATTTCTGAATCGATGGCCCTCCCAAATGACCCGAGAAGAAAAGAACTGGACGAAATGGTGAAACAAAAGGATCGAATAGACAAAAAGGCCAAGTCTCTGGTTCGTGGTGAGCTTTTTTGTGGGCTGGGGTTCGTAGTGGCCCAGACACTTGGATTCATGAGGCTTACGTTTTGGGAACTGAGTTGGGATATTATGGAGCCCATATGCTTCTTTGTCACATCCCTTCACTTCGCCTTGGCGTATGGTTTTTTCCTCTGGACTTCCACCGAACCCTCATTTGAAGGCTACTTTCAACGCCGATTTAAAGCCAAACAAAAGAAACTCATGAAGGTCCACAGCTTTGATATTGAAAAATATAATGAACTTCGTCAGGCTTTTTATCCCAACTTCTCTGTTGGCTTGCCGAACTTGGACCGTTACTCGACCTTAAAACATGAAGAGCAAGCATTCCTTTAACGCTCGTGCAAAGGAAAGGAGTGGACTTTGATATTTGAATAATTTCCTTTCAAGTGTCGGTCAAATTTTATGTATATACATGTACTAAATGGTTTTTGTATGAGGCCCATGTGCAGGTATGGATTAGAGAACATGATATATAATAAATAAATAAATATTTATTATTATTCAATTCGTTTATATCAAACTTAAATTATAAACAAATAATTAATGAATTCGAATAAAAAAATATTATTTATAACGAATTAAAAATAAATATAAATAGTATTTTTGAATATATAATATTTGAATTTGTTTAAATTTTAATAAATAATTGTAGATATTCAAATCTATATTCAAATTTTTTATTTGTTTACCCCAGTTTTTAAGGCCAGCCTTGGGTTAGCTCCTCCTCAATCGATCTTGTAAACTAGTCCACACGTTTCTTCTCATGTGGAAAAGGGTACTTGTAAAGAATACTAAATTTTTTACTTTGTATTTTAATTTCTTTCTTCACATTTTTCATCATCCCAACAACCTCCTGAAAATTTAATTCAATAATCAGTGTACGTACCTTATGTTTAAAGGAACGAATTCAAAGTTCCTCATTTACAGAACATTGGAAGCTTCAGTTTCCACCATCTATAATTATGTAGGTCTGATTTTGTTTTTGACAATTTGATAAACCATGATTCTGAATAACCAATGTATGTCTTACTTGTTTGGGTTTTGGTGTTACTTTCACATCGGATTATCAGTTCAGGGCTGTCCTTCTGTACCATTTTAACTATATGAACCTCATTTCCTTCAGCAATTTCTTAACAAATTTCACATGCCCAAGCACGGAAGATTTCAAGATCTCTGCCACTGCTTGTTGTGGAAGAAAAAAAAAAGCACTTCACTCTTTCAAAGCTCACTTTATTTTCTCAGGAAAAAAGATGTTTTAAGTTTTAACCCTTTTCCCTGGGCCATTTCCATCGAGTATAGAAGAAAATTATTAGAGTTTGGTGCCCACTCGACCTCGTTTCTGAAAGCTATATAAACACATGAACATGATATACCCACTGCAACAAACCATGACCCACGGAAATGCAAATGCAAACAGTCCAAAAGCAAAATGTTATCCACCTAATCAGCTCAACAACTCTCCTAAATCTAGTAGCATTAGGTAGAGGGTATTAGACCAAGCAACAAACCATTCCTCCATTTGTATGCTTTTATTCATTTTCAACTCTTTCTCAAACGAGTCCTCTTGGATCATAGCCCATGCCCACAGTCCCTCCAGTTGTTGATGTTCAATTCAACCATTCCACAACTTTTTCAAAACAAAATTAATTTATTAGTCTCACTTAATTACACTTACGAACAATGTATTTTGATTTTATTTGAGTTGTTATGTAATCCAATGGCTCCTGGATGGCTTCCATTATCTCTTGTCATGAGATAGTTTCACTGTATAATTTGATCAGTATTTTTAGCATATTGTAGGAGCTGGAATCCAAATTGTCTATGCCTTATATAGCAAAAAAAACTATATTTATAATGACACATAAGTTGTAAGGAAATCTTGCTGTAATAATGTCGGCAAAGAGGATTAGCTATTCTTTAATGCTGTTTTCTCTCTTGGTTTTGTAAGAAAGGCCCACTCCATGAGGAGATGAAAACATTCTCCCATCTCCAGTAATAAATAAAATCTATGATTTCTGTATTTAAATTACATTTTCTTTAATGAATGGATTTGAATTTCTTGCAATTGTAGAGATGCAACGGCCATTTTATGATCCTAGTGGACAAAAAACAGCATTAAATTCTTCGATTGAAGGTTTTTTCTCGAGAAATTAACAAGCACTCTTCCAAATTCTCGTCTTTAAAAAATTGTTTATCCGCTAATTGCCTAATTATCATATGATATGTTAGTAAAATATTGAATTCTTAGTGACTATACTTGATAACTTCAACTACAAAAAATTTTTATCCTTTAGACCTTTACAATAACCATTTTTAACCATATTAGATCAATGTAGATCATTCAAACTGAAGTGCTTCTTCCTGGATTTGATAGAAAATGGACTAAACGTCAAACCAGAAAAAACCAAAATATCAGAAGGGGAGAAGTGATGCAGATTAAGGAAAATACTAGTGCATCTTTTTGCACTGGATGTCTTACAGCTTTATCAATAAAAGTCACTTCTCGAAGGTAGGCAAGAAGAAAAGGTGTTGGCAGGTACTTGGCTACTGGCTATAAGAGCATTAGATGCTAAAAAGAGCATGGACCAATGCTCTTTCATAGCAGCCGCCCAAATGAGATTGGGATTTTTGTAGTGACTCCGAATTTTGGTAAGATTTGGCTGTTTTTTTCCTATGGTTCAATCCAAATAAAAACCTGAAATTGATAAAAGTTTGAAGGGACAAGAACACAAGTGCATGTGCATTCCTTGCTATTTGACCATTGGCTTTCATTTTCCAGGTGATTATTTGGGGTTGTATGTAAAAATTTGCAAGCAAATGAAACATGGTGATGCTATTCCATGTGAGACCCCTTTTACTTCGGCTATTCCAGCACGACTCTGGGACCCTTTTCCATGTGGCTAAGACTAGAAATGACGGTATCGAGGTCAGGTTAGCCCCCACTTGTTTCCTATAATAAAATTACTAGTCAATGAAAAGAAACGTGGTGATGCTGGTCCACATAATATTAGGGGTTCCAAGGTCTAAAACCACTTGCTGTAGCTAGCCTAGTAGGCAATACAAAAATGTTCAGGTTCATAAATAAATATTTATGATCCTCCTTTGGGTTTTGTTGGAAGAAGGAAATAATCAGGTATATCACCAGATTGAAGTTCATATGGATGGCCCAATCCTCTTTTTAAGTGGATAAATGAACAGAATTTTGATAAATTATTTATGTATATATTTGATTTTTATTTATTTATGTTTATTTACTAAATGTAATAAATAAATTTAAATAATATTTTTATACGTGTTTATTAAATTAATTGAATATCAATAGAAATTTGTTTGGTTTTTTTGTATTCATCAACAAACTTATTTAAATTTAATTTAAAATTTATTTATTTGTTATTCATTTACTATTTATTTAAAATAATATTAATAAAATTATATTTTTATCGTTTATCTTAATCATATTTTAAAATTAGTTTATATTTATTTGAGTTTTTTATATTCATTTAGGATTTATTTGTTTAAATTTATTTGATTATAATTTATTTATTATTTATAAATATGTTCATTTATATATATTTGTGAACATATTCGTTTGATATTCACGAATGATTTTGTTTAATTTAATTGAACTAAATTCGAATAATTTATTATTTAAACGAATAAACAAAATAATTTTTTTATTAAATACAAACCGAGCTCAAATACGTTTAAAATAAACAAATAAATTATAAATATGCGTTATTTGTTTATGTTCAATTTATTTAAATGTATTTATGAACATATTTATTTAATATTAACAAATGAACTCTTTTAATTTAATTAAATCAAATACGAATAATTTATTATTTAAATAAATAAATAAAATAATTTTTTTATTAAATATGAATCAAGTTCAAATATCTTTAAAATTAAATAAATAAACTGCAAATATGCATTATTCGTTGAAGTTCAATTCATTTACAACCCTACTTTAGCTTTGATGCAACTCTTTCCTTTTTAGTTAGGCTATCGAAGCATTGACAAACCAATGGCTTTTAGTTTAATAATGCATCCACCACAATCAATTCTAAGTTTTTCGTTCCAATCCCACTGAATATTTTTCCTCTTTTGACGAAAACAAAAAATTTGATCCAAATTCCTTCAGCCTAATTGTGCAGAGGAAAGTCAGAGCTCTACCTCATTATGCAGCTAACTTTCGAGCATTAGCCCTGGTTTGCTTTTGTAAGCAAGAGAATACATGTACAGGAAAATACACAGGCAATCTTTAATGTGGTAGGTAACCTAATATACATTTGAAATAACAACAAAAAATATCAAATCAAATTAAATTGAGTTTGATTCATATTATTATTATTTTTTTTTTGGCATGATTGAGCTTTTTAAATCCATATTCCACACCAGCGCTGTATGATAATCTAAAGAACAACTAAAAGAAAAGAAAATTTCCTCATTTGATCTTTTATGGCCTAAACATTTTCAAGAACATGACAAAACAAAGTGCCGCCCCCAGTATACTAATGGCAGGATAAAGGCATTAGAGGTAGAGGTTGAATTGGATTTTTATTGCCCGATACGAGATCATACTTGATTAATTTCTTTAATTTATAACAAATTGACGCAAGAAACAGTCTCATTTTCACTGCTTTTAAACCTGTTTTGCCTGAATTGGTAATCAAGCTGTCCAATAGACCCAGCCTTGCGTTGAAGGATTGTGTCAACTGATCAAACTTACTGAAATTTAATTTGAACCTGAATTAAAGTAAAAGTTTTCCTTTTAATATCTTTGCATGTATATCTAGTTGGAAATTGCGAAAGAAAATTAAACAAAATAATAGAGAGAAAGAGCCAGTCAAGTCAATTTCGAAATGCTTAGAAATTATTTGTTAAAAGAAGCCATGTCCACATCCTAAGATGCCGACTATGTTAACTTTCAAACAAACATGTTTCCTGTCTGTTTGATATTCTTATATCCTTGATCAGCATATTTTTTCATTATATCATATAAAAATATTATATTTTATATAAAAATTATATATATAATTTATATTAATAAAAAATATATTTTTTTATAAAAATAATTTATAATTTTTATTAAATTTTTAATTATATTATTTTTATATTATATCATCGTACTATATTTTAAATTATTAAAACAATCTACGGACCTTCCACACAATTTGTCCCTGGTTGGAAGCTGCCTGGGAAGTTTCCCTTCTTCTCATGTTTATTTGCAATAAAATATGATAAAATTTCTTTTTTTTTTTTTGTTCTTTTTATAAATGAAGCTATAAGAAGATATTACAAGTATTTTATACAATAGTAATATGCCAATTATTGGATCTTAAAATTAAAATATTAAAAAAATTTATACTAACCTCTCTCTGATAAAATTTCTTTATTCTATTTTTCCCGTTTTATCCTTGAACTTATAATTAATATTGTCTACATATGCAGGAAACAGCTTTAATAAATGATTAATAATATTATCCATATTAGATATTCTTTAAGTTGTTAAAACTTATCTTTCGAAATAAATGAAAAATGATATGTGTCAAATTAGATAACGCACGAATCACTCATTATCTTTTTCTTCATAAATTTACACTACTAAATCAATATTCATTTTTAATTTCTATTTACATCCAATTTATGTTAGTAATATTTAGTATAAAGATTAAGTTAGATATGTAATCAATGGAGTTTGAGTTAATAAATATTAAGATTAAGCTCAAGTTTAAGTTTAATTTTAAATTCGAGATTCAAAATTTGACTCAAACTTAATCGAATTTTATTTTTTTAACTTAAACTTGATTTGACATTAAATTCAAATTATTTAAACTTACTTGATTAAGCTCGATTGATATGTAAAAATATGTTCAATTTTTATATTAAATAAAAATTTGATTATTTATGTTCAAACTTGAATTTTAGTTCAATATATTTTATTAATTAAAATAATTAAAATATATTAAAATATAAAAACTCAAATACGCTCGCGAACTACTCAAATTGAATATAAGAATGTTTGAACTCAACTTGATCAATAAATTGAGTTACTTGAACTCGAATTCGACTCGATAATAATCAAGTCGAATTCAAATTTTATTTGAGTCAAATTTAAATAGATTACAAGTATTAATGCATCATTTATACTTCTAAACTAAGTCTTTTATTTAAGTAATGCTTTTTTATTACTAAAGTACATGATTTATGTTATATGTAACACATTTTATGTTATTCATATTAATTTATGATAAAAATTTTAATATTTGAAATAGTATATGTGTAAATAATAAAATTAACGAATTTAAAATTTAATTTGATTAATTCATATAATTATTTTAATTACTATATTTTTACTTATATAAATCAATAAGATAATACTTTATAGATATAAATAAATGAATTATATGAAAGGATTTTCTCTTTATCATTTGAAATTTTTACTCTGAATTGATTATCCAACACAAAAAATAATAACATAATTATTATTAATGTATATTTTATTTTTTGTATAAAATGTAACCAAAATTTATTAATTAGTAATCTAAAATGCAATTGAAAAAAAATTTAACCATACGGAAAAAATTTCAAAACAAATTTTTTTCTTTATTCATGTAATTTCATCAAACTTGAAGGATAATTACGACACTCTACATGATATTTATTAATTTATTTCGCATTATCAACTTTTTCTTTATTTTATTTTAGTAAGTTGGAAAAAAAAAAGAAAGCAAAAAATAATAATAATAATTATATATCGTGTCAACCGACCCTTACAAATCTTTGGATTTTGTTTTCTTTTTCTTCTATCATTCCCTCTTTCAATCTCTTAATTTCTCTCATCCTTTATTCTGTCACTGTTTCTTATATGTCTGCACACCAAAAAAGGAGAAAAAAGCTTGAAAGTTGTCTTTTTAGCAGTGTTAATTCACTGCTTCAGAGCACCTCATTTTCTTTTAGAAAACAAACAGAAAGTTATTCACCCCATTGTATTCCCCTCCCTTTTTTTCTTTTTTTGCTTGGGCTTCTTTAAATCAAGGAAGCTCTGCAAATTTTGATATCTTTTTTGGCTTTTTGTGGGGTTGCATTTTGGAGTTGAAATGTGGAGCAAGGAGCTGTTTTTCTGGGTTCTAAAGCAGACCGAAGAATGGAGGGAGATTTGATGGAATTACAAGAGTTGATGCTTTACTTTTTGGACTTTTCATGGAGGTTATAATCCGGTTTGGTTCAAGCACCGTAACCAGATTTGATGTTAAGCTTCGATTTGCTGCCATTATATTCCATGTAAAGCTTCAATTTCACTGTAAATTTCTTTTTCCAAGAAAGAAAATGGAAATCTCCCATAGTAAATGGCTAAGAGATTTATGGGTTTCAATGCTTGATGTTTTCTTAATAGTTCTATTTATATTTATTTACTTCCTATTGCTTTCCTTTTTTTTTTTTGGGGTGGGTCCATTCCTTTTTGGTAGCTGTTTCACTGATAAAACTGTTATATTTTTGTTTGATTGCTACTGAATTGTCTGAAGTTGAAATTTCTGGGGTCAACGCCACGTCAATTAGCTGAATTTGAGTTCATGATTTGCAAAAATTTAAACTTTGTGCTGGTATTAGCCACTGTTAGCTTGGTTTTATTAGATTCATTGCTGCATATGTTTTTCTTGGCTTGCTGGTTTTAATTTCTGATTTTGGGGTTTCTTGTTTGTGCACTTCCCTTTAAAACTCAAGCTTTTTCTGGTGTCAACTGCAGATTTTATTGATATTGTTATGGTTTGAAGCTGCCACAGCAAAACTTCGGGAGAACCATCTGCAATGGGAGGTCCCAGCAAGAGGAAGTAGTAGAAACATTGTCTCACATTCATGTATTCATGACCAGATAGTTGAGCAGAGGAGGCGACCAGGTCGTAAGGTTTACTCGGTTACCCCTCAAGTTTATGAGCACTCTGGTATCTCAAATCAAGTCCATCACAAAGGAAGGTCGTTGCTTGGGATTCCTGAATTGCTTGGGTATCCAAAGGATGCTAAGCAACCTATAAGAATATATTTAAATTACGATGCTGTTGGTCATTCTCAGGATAGAGATTGTCAAAAAGTTGGTGACATTGTGAAGGTGGCTGCTATAGTTTCCTTGGTAAACTCTGTAGCATTATAGTTCTGGTCATGGTTGTGAATCTAATGTTGGGTACTTGGTGTTTGCTTTCTATGCTTTTCTGTTGTTTTGGTTTTTTATTTTACCAGCTTGGGGAGCCTCCTGTGAGTTCACCTCCTGGTACACCCTCCTGCAATCCTCTCCGTGATCCTCCAATTTATGGTGACTGTTGGTATAATTGCACTTTGGATGATATATCTGGGGAGGACAAACGACTTCGCCTTCGCAAGGTTTTACTTTAAACATTCTTCCTTTGAATTATGATTAAGCCAATGCTAACTTTTGAAAGAAATTTAATGAAGGCTCTAGGGCAGACAGCTGACTGGTTCAAGAGAGCCTTAGCTGTAGAGCCTGTGAAGGGGAATTTGAGATTGAGTGGATATTCGGCATGTGGACAAGATGGAGGTGTACAACTTCCACGTGAATATGTTGAAGGTATCTCATTGTAGTAACATTACTGTGTTTAGATTCCATTTTCATCTTGATTGTGGCGTCTAAGAGCACTTTCCTGTTAGGTTCATTCTTTTGTAACTGTAATCTTTATCTAACTTTTCTTGCAGAGGGTGTTGCTGATGCGGACTTGGTCCTTCTTGTGACTACAAGACCTACCACTGGCAACACTTTGGCATGGGCGGTAGCATGTGAACGTGACCAATGGGGCCGTGCAATTGCCGGTAATTTCTTGTTGGTCCATCTGTATAGTGTGGAATATGTTGCCGTTGTGTGCAGTAGAAATCTAAAATCAAAGCAATGATGTACTTCTGTTTGTAGGTCATGTGAATGTCGCTCCTCGGCATTTAACGGCTGAAGCAGAGACTTTACTTTCAGCTTCTCTTATCCACGAGGTGTGGTCATGTTTATTTGATGAATTTGGAAGAGTATAGAAGGAAATTTAGTGTCCTAAGCACCATCGTTGTTTTAATCCAGGTTATGCATGTTCTAGGCTTTGACCCGCATGCTTTTGCCCACTTTAGGGATGAGAGAAAAAGGAGACGTAGTCAGGTAATTGCATGGAATTTGCTATGAATATGCCCTTGAGACATTAAAGCAAATTGCATAATAAGTTTTGGATTCTGAAGTCTAAGCCCAAACCTCATGACTTGTTGCTTGTTACTCATCTATGTATTTCATGGACACAATTATAGAACCTCACTATCACATGGTTATCTCTGTGTGCATTGTGCAGGTTACTGAACAGATCTTGGATGAAAAACTTGGGAGGATGGTAACTCATGTGGTGCTTCCACGTGTTGTCATGCACTCACGACATCATTATGGGGTATTGTTAACTTCTTTGTTGTGCCAAGTTTGTGGCTTTAGATTATTGAAAAAACACAATGAGAAAATCGAACAAATAGTTGATGATAGTTTAATTGACAGGCATTCTCAGAAAATTTTACTGGCTTAGAGCTAGAAGATGGGGGAGGACGTGGCACATCAGGTATACAATTCTGTCTCTGTTATTTGTGTCTCTCTCCTCTCTATTGAGGTGTTGGTTATGGATTTTTAACTCTTGGAAACCATCTCAAAACTAGCATATACAATACGCAATATGATTGTTAATAGAAAAGGCAGCAGTTTAGCAGTTTGATCCCTAATGTTTGTGTGATGACTTGGCTGCAGGATCTCATTGGGAAAAAAGGCTTTTGATGAATGAGATAATGACAGGATCTGTGGATACAAGATCAGTAGTTTCAAAAATGACTCTGGCTTTGTTGGAGGATAGTGGATGGTATCAAGCTAACTATAGCATGGCAGATCGTCTTGATTGGGGTCACAACCAAGGAACTGATTTTGTTACTTCTCCTTGTAATCTCTGGAAGGGGGCATATCATTGCAATACAACCAATTTGTCTGGTTGTACATATAATAGGGAAGCAGAGGGTTACTGCCCTATTGTTAGTTATAGTGGGGACCTACCTCAATGGGCGCGGTATTTTCCTCAAGCTAACAAGGGTATGTTCTTGTTGGGTCTTTTTATCTGTCTGCTTTATGTTTTTGGGACCTTCAGATGTATTTTTATGTCCTATACTCTACAAATTCCTTATTTCTACAGATTGAAAAAACGGTGTCTTAACATATGTAATTATGAATTTTTGAGCTACATGTATCAAAGTTATTTTCAGTTTTGGTTACATCTACATCTACATGTTGCTCCTAATGTGATTCTCGTATTGTGCCTGCAACTAATGTATGGTAGTGAATGTACTGGTTTCAAGATATGGGCATATAATACAATCATTTTACGCTTATCAACATCATTGAATTTTTCGTTTGGTCCTCCTTGTGAGGTCTATGAACTTCTATTTTTGACTTTTGCAGGTGGTCAGTCCTCGCTGGCTGATTATTGCACATACTTTGTGGCTTACTCTGATGGATCCTGTACAGACACTAATAGTACTAGGTCCCCAGACAGAATGTTAGGTGAAGTGAGAGGGAGTAGGTCCAGGTGAGTTTTGACCTTAAAAACTTTACTGGAACTCAATTTAAACTTTTGTTATTACCTTAGAAATAGTTAAAACTTTTGAGGCAATGGCTGATGAATTTTCTTTTTGTGATGACATAGGTGCATGTCTTCATCCTTAGTACGTAAGGGTTTTGTGCGTGGTTCTATGACCCAAGGAAATGGTTGTTACCAGCACAGATGTGTAAATAACTCATTAGAGGTATGGATTGGTGTTTGTAAAGCCAAGTTTTGTACTTGGTAATTTTTTAGTAAAAGCAAGCTTGCAGCTTGTGAGTTGTGATCATTATGGGCTGTGGTCTTATCTTTTTAAAGTACGGTTACTCCAGCCAATGTGATTTACTGCAATGTCCAAATTACAAAGGATCTTTATCGATCATGACCTGGCTGACTGAAATATACCTTTTGTTTATAACAGTAAAAGTCAAAGCTGGCAAATAATGATTTGCATATTGAACTTTAATTTCTTTTCCCCCTGCACTTCATTATTAATTTTGTTTATAATTGTTCTTTTAGGTTGCTGTGGATGGTATTTGGAAGGTGTGTCCAGAAGCTGGTGGACCAGTTCACTTCCCTGGTTTTAATGGTAATTTCAATCTACTGACCTTTCAATCGATAAGATATATCTGTATGCATTAACAATTTCTTTTGATGTTTTATATGCAGGTGAACTGATTTGTCCTGCTTACCATGAACTCTGTAGCACTGGCCCTGTTTCTTTGTCTGGGCAATGTGCCAATTCTTGTAATTTTAATGGTGACTGTGTCAGTGGAAAATGTCATTGTTTTCTTGGGTTTCATGGTCATGATTGTAGTAAAAGTGAGCTTCGGGATCCTTCTCTATTCCATTCTTTAGCTATGTACAAGATAAAACATGGTATATGAAATCTATTCTAAGCTAATCCTTTTCAACTGATGTTATTTTTCTTTGTCCTTATGTGTTATATAATTTTCAGGATCTTGCCCTAGCGATTGCAATGGGCATGGAAAGTGCCTGTTGAATGGGGTCTGTGAATGTGAAATTGGTCATACTGGCATTGACTGCTCCACTGGTAATGTATTTATTTGGTTATTAAAGTATTCTTATAGTTGCTGAATAGTTATTTATATGACTTTAGAAGAATATGCATTCTATCCTTTTAGTGGTTTTTCTGTAAGTTTCTGTGTTTGTGGAGGAAAAGTTGAGGGGTTGTGGGATCTTTGCATGGGCCCTTTAAAGTGCCTTTGTCTGCATAGTTAAGCAGGCATATAGAAGATATGCTCTTTTATTGAAGAAAAAAGAAATGAAGTGTTGAATACTGTTTCAATATGCTAACACATTCATAGAAACCTCTTAATATTTTCATTTCATTCTTGAAACCAATTCAAGCTGTGTAATATTTACTTCTCCTCATGCATATGTCAGGGAATAAATACCGTCAACTGATGCTATTTTTTTCCTGTCTCTTACCATTTTACTTGGAATTTTATATGCAGCTGTTTGCGATGAACAATGCAGCCTGCATGGTGGTGTCTGTGACAATGGAATCTGTGAGTTCCGCTGCTCTGACTATGCAGGCTACACCTGCCAGAAGAGCTCCACTCTCCTCTCTAGTCTTTCAGTATGCAAAAATGTGTTGGAGAGGGAGTTGTCTGGGCAACATTGTGCACCCAGTGAGGCAAGTATATTACAGCAGCTAGAAGAAGTTGTTATCATGCCCAATTACCACCGTCTATTCCCAGGTGGTGCTCGAAAATTGTTTAATAATCTCTTTGGGAGCAGCTACTGTGATGCAGCTGCCAAGCGACTGGCCTGCTGGGTAAATTAGCTCATCCCTGCTCTTCTGTTTCCAAGCATTTTTTTCTCAGTAGTTATCTCCATTATTTTTTTGCTTTTGGTTCTTGGCTCATCTTTTCCTTATGAGCCTGACTCTAAACACAATCCTATATGACCAGATCTCCATCCAAAAATGTGATAATGATGGGAACAACAGACTACGGGTCTGCCATTCAGCATGTCAGTCGTATAATTTAGCTTGTGGAGCATCACTAGACTGCTCAGACCAAACTCTCTTTAGTAGTGAGGAGGAAGGCGAGGGCCAATGCACTGGCTCTGGCGAGATTAAGCTTTCATGGTTTAATAGCTTGCGAAGTAGTTTATTTTCAAGCAATACGTCCTTGAAAGGAATGTAAAATATATGTAGTTTTAGTCTTTTAGCCCCCCACCTTTGTTTTTTTCGTTTCCAATCCCATGTTCCTCGCCTCCATTTCTTCTAATTTTGGCTTGTAATTTTCAAGGGTTGCAAGTGTAGGAAAGGTGGTGGCACGTAATACTGTGCCATAGGGTAGAGTTTGTTTGTTCTTGGCCCAAAAATCAATTAGAAAATTTGGGCAAGATTTGTCTTTCCACCATGAAAGCCACATGTAGAGAAAATTGAAAATGTATTGAAAAGCAACGAAAAATGGAAAAAAAAGAAAAGAAAAGAAAAAAGAAAGCTCTTCTGAGCGGACGACCAAATGTATGGCCGAAGGCCTTGAAAAGAAAGGAAAAGTCTCATATATTTCTTTATATTTTATATGATGGTCTTCCTCTTCTTAAATGGTGCGAAATCCAAGTAATTTAGGTAATAATTCTTCTCATACGTACTGATATATAGAATAGATGACTGAATTGATTTTCTCTATCTTAGGCTCCCAATTTCATTATCAATTCCCATAACTAGAAGCCCACAACATTGAAAAGGAAGCACAAGAAACTTATTCAAGTTCTGCAGCCCAACTACCCCATAAATGTTGTGGCTCACACAAAGCTTATGGCTTCTTCTCTTGGTTCTTGGATTTCATCAGATTGAAGAAAATTTGCTTTCATATTTGTACACTTCATTTACTTTCTCACCAAACAAACCAAACACAAATTTTAAAACAGATAGAATTTGCCAACTAAAAGACTGAACTTACCTTCTATTTTAAGCAAGATGAAGAACACAATTGGTTCAATAGTGTAATTCAACTAATCCCAAGCATCAAATTTATCTAAGAAAGTAGCAATAAATAGCAAATAAAGATTCCCCCAGACCATGGTCATGAACCATGATCATGTTCATGACCTGATGGTTGGACAAAATGTGATCAAATAATCTGACCCGGAACAAGTCCGAGTACTAGAGGCGTCATCATAAGCATAACTATAAGCCGTAGGGCATGCATTCTTGAACATCTCCGAGTACTTTGTTGGTGAGCAAGTTTGAGGAGTAGCATGATCGCCGGTGCAGCAAAACTCAGGCGAGTTAAACGCGGTACAGGCGCTTTTACAAGCAACAATGGAACCCGAATCCATGACCCGCAACTCAGCGGGGCAATTAGTGTTTAGATCCGTGACACAACCTGCGTATTTGCAGTCTCCTGAGCCACCAATTGCCTCAACTCGTAAGGCAACGTTGTAACCATCCACGAGACTAACATCATAGAAGTCCTTGTCACTAGAGCCGCCAGCAATGGTGAACTCTACCAGGGTGACGGGTGGCTCACCACCGCCGGTGCACTTTAGCACGCCACCACAGTCACCGGTTATGCATTTGCCGGAGCCAGAGTTGTCAAATGTGCAGCCAGTTCGACCCCAGAATCGACCAGACCAACCGGGCGGAGCCTGGAATTGGGCTGATGAACCAGGTGACAATGCAAAACCACCATTACCAAGGGCAGCACTGTTTCCGGAGAGAGAACCAGGCCATACTGTGAAACTGCAATGGTTTTGGAGTTTAAAAACGGTTGCTGAAGAAAGTATCCTCCCTGAAATTGTTGTTATAAGCAAGTTGAGTCAATGTTATTTGAATCAAAAACCTTAAAAGCATTGACTGAATACTGAAAAGATAAACTTTTTGTTTATATAAACTATCAAAACAAACAACTTTGACACTTAATACAATCAAACATATATATTCATGTTCTCATGCATATAAAGGGAAGACATTTACCAAATGAGAAGAGATTCAATAGAAAAAGAAGATAAACCCCAGAGGAAATCTCCATTATATGTTTTGTGAGGAAGATGTTGAGATAAATGAGAAGGATTTGGAGTGAAGGAAGTTTATATAGAAAGTTCTTGTATTAATATTAGGTTCCATTTCCACATAAATTTTGCTTGCAAATATAAAAAAATTTGTCCCAACTTTTCGTGAACAAAATTAGATTTTTTTTTAAATGAACAAAATATTAGGGTCCATTTCCACATAAAATTTGCTTGCAAATATAAAAAAATTTGTCCCAACTTTTCGTGAACAAGATTAGATTTTTTTTTTTTATAAAATGAACAAGATCAGATTTTCGGTTCCCTTGGAGAGCATCGTGTAAATTATCAACTTTTTAAAATTTATACCTCTGTTATGTTTCAAATTAATTTAGCACGGTCTTGTCGTGGTCGGTTAAGATACTTAAAATGTTGAATCTCTTGCTTTGGGTTTAGTCGGACACATTCTTCGGCACTTCACCAACACCACCACCACAACCACCACCACGTGCTTGCTTCCACTCATCCACCATTCCCCATAATCTTTCTCAAATCACCATTTCACAGCTCAATTAAACAACCCTTTTTCCTATTTTCCTCTTTAATTTCTATTTACAAATATAAACTCATTAACTGATGTCCGATGATGATATGAATTTTTTGTCCCCATCTTACTTTCATCTGATTTTCACATTTCTTTTTATTCCCACTATCTTATTTACCATTGAAAACACCAAGTAAATTACTACTAACTTTTTCCTTCAAAAATTTTAAGCATAATTATGGAGAATCTCACGTGTTGCTCAACAGGCAATCAAAGTATGTGTTGTGACATCACAAAGATGTTTGCAGGAGATTCCTTTAGCTATTGCTGATTTCGCCAAGAAAAGCTTTCATTATTATGTCATTGCTTCTAGACATTAAACTCTTTAAACAGCTGAGAAGATTGCTAATTATTTGATAATCTTCATATTCCAGGTTGCAAGAAAATTGATCTAACTTTTTTTTTTTTTAATAAAATTTCATTTAGACGTGTGATAAGAGGAATTTTCACTACATCAAAAAAATCTTTAAAGATTTAATAAAAAATTTAATTATTAAAACAACGTCATGAATAGAATTTTCACATGACCTTTAATCATGACTTAAATCCAGTTAAGAATCATATCTTTTGCAATTGATTGGATAATTGACAATCACGATGATGTTCCATCATGGATACTTTATATATTTCTGAAATTGATGCTTAATTAATGATAATCCAAATGTAGATAGATGCCTTTTCTTTGTATACTTTGTTAATTTACTTCATTTTTCAAACACATGACAATCGACAGCCACACTCGATTTCCATGTTTTCCCACTATGAACGTACGATTAGATTCTTGGTGACCAATCGGATTCATTTCCTGCAAAGCTCTTACCAGTTACGACTGTGGTCTATGGTTGCCAGCTTATTGATTTACTTCCGACCAACCAACTAACTGTTCATGACTTTGGCATTTTTCTATGTTTTCGGCCATGATGTTCAATTGTTCATACTCCATATGATGTTCAATTGTTCATTATTATGGAGTTAAAACCCAACACGTTTAAGAGAATAAAAATGTTCATTTCACATTCCTGAAAGGTCTCCTTATCTTTGTAATTAATTGTCATGATGATGCCTAATCATTGGTATTTCCGGCAACTATTTCATGGATTATGACTTGATCTCTTTGTTTTTTCTAATTATTATTTTCCTTCAACCCAAGCATGAAAACTTTCCCTGCAGATTTTATTTTTGGTGACCAAGTGAATTTGGTAAGTCCCTTCAATTTTCTTCCTTTAATTTGGTGAAAGTTGGGATACTTACAGCTGAAAAAAGCTTGTCTGTTATGTGATGAATCGATTGTTATTAGGCCCTTTTAGTTGAACAAACCCGACATCAAGTAAAACCAACAAAATATGCACTTTTGCAGACATTGCCATGTTTGTTTTTGACAAGGAAACAGCGGTAGACACCACCCTTCACCATACCTCTTCCAGTACTATATTTCGTTTAACTGCACCTAGAACGCGTTGATTCCTTGCTTATTAAGGCTGTAAAATCTTCTAAAATATTTGTGAGGTCGTCAGTCATGTAATCATGTTCTGGGGCTGAGATAAGAAGAAGTTTACTAGTGATGCAATAATGAAGTTGGGTACAGACGAAAACCAAACACACGCAAAACAAGGTTGCCAAGAACCGGCAACAATTCCAATAGAGTGTTTCATTTAGCCAGACTGGATGATGAGGAACTCAATTACTCACTTTTTTTTAACTTGTCTTTCAAGTGACTTTGATGACAAAATTGACAGAGTTTTGTTTTCTTGAGGAGATCAAATATTGCCAACAGCTTGTTTAGTTTGCACTTGCATTTTTAACATCACATGCGGGGCAGGTTTATTAGCTGATCCAAGATTGGACAAGTTTAGCTCAAATCAAATATACAAATGGAAAGAGATGGAAATGAATGGATGTAATAAGCAATTACAGCTGACAAAGACATGGGCAAAGTCGATCCATCCATTCATTTCCGAATGAAGAAAATCCCACTAATGAGACCAACCCATAATCCTCAACAGTAAACTCGTGAAAGACGGTTGTAGCCTAGGTAGTAGCAATAATGAACTTGGGATGTCTACTTCAACTTAAGAAACTTTCGAACTCTTTCCAAAATCTAATGCTACAAGATTGTTTCCCTGCTGCATGGTTAAACTTTATAAAGGATCTTGAGTCAGATCAATGCTATTATTTTTGGGAGCTTCTCTTGCATGTTCTGAATTCAGTTGAGTTACATTTTTAAAGTAGTTCCCTTCTGTTTTCCTTGGTTTCTCTTCGATTGGATGATGGACCTGGCCCATGGAGATTGGAGACCTCCAATGGGGTTCTAGAAGTGGATTTGAAGAACTGTTTCTTGACTTGGATGTGTGCTTCTTGTACAAGTCAGTTATCCCAATGGAGAGTTGAGTTGAGATACAATAAACTCCAAGATGGCCTCCTCCTGACCAGTGTACTTTGAACTGTTTATCCTCGATAACAGTTCACAAGAAACAAAAACCAAAATAAAAAGCACAGAATAAATCTGGTTCAAAGGCAAAATTTTATTGTGACCTGCAATTAAAATGTCTTATAATGAAAAATTATTCATTTCTTGTTCCCTTAGGGTAAGACAGCAGTTTAGCAGAGCTTACAACTGGCATTGGGAGAATTTTATAATAAGTAATGTAAGCAAGAAATAGACAAGCTAAGCTTACATATATCATACACAACTTGGAAGAAAAGGTTAGATAAGTGAATATGGCTGTCAGGGAAATTATCACTGTAAAATTTAGCAAGGACTTCCAGGTAGAGAGTTGTTCTTCAGTTCTTTGGTCAGGGAAATGGCCTTGAGATTTGAAATCTGAGAGCAGTTGGTCCTTGAGCTTGAATGTATCAATTAACCATGCAGCAGCCTCTGCATTAGATGCTGGGATATCCTTAACAGGGATACGTCGTACGTGAATGTGAACCTCTGATGGATCCACACCAAATACATTGTCCAAAAAGAAAGGGCATTGATGCTTATATGCAATTGTCAAATCGTAAACTGCGGTTATATCAGAACATGACGGAGTATAAATTTTAGAAGAAGCTATATCAAGAGGAAATGCCAAAAGAAATAGAAACCATGAATCCATCATCTAACACATTCACAATGACTACCAAAATTTAATTATGGACCGTATAGTCACCAGCATTGTGAAATCTATGCTAGTAAGATGGCATTAAGCAAAATTAAAACAACGGAACTTATTTTAAATGAACCTGCATCCAAAGCGTCCCGAAGTGTTTCTAAGCAAAGGCAAAAGCCCCGTGTTTTTGGTAGAAGCACGTTTGTCAACACTGGCAATCCAACTTCAGATGCAAACTTTTGACTCTTTCTGCATTTTTCTTCACTGCACCAAATGGCAAACGAAACGTTAATACTTGTCATGTACCATTCAAGAATAGTTGGTATTTTCTAAAAAAAGGTATCATTTTGTGAGTTCAAAGATCAAGATGCAAACAACATTTTCACAGACCAGAATAGAACCTAAAATAGCTCGTCTGTTAGAAAGTTCTGAATTGCTACACAGAATAAATCATAAGGTTTTTTAATTAAGATATTTGATAGAATATCATCTTTCGGATATTTGGTTTAGTTATAAAAGAATCAATACGAGCATAGAAGATAAAAGGAATTCTGGAAAGTACGTAAAATCAGTTCCTTCAGGGAAAAGAGCAAGCCATAAAGGATCCCGGGGATTCTTAAAAGTTGAAAGCGTTTGGTGCAGGACATTTTCATCAGTTTCCCACTTCCTTTCTACTGAAATGAACTCCAAGATGTGAAATCCCCAACCAAGGACAGGTAGTTTCATCAGGCTGCTCTTAAGGATATACTTGATGTAACCCAGGCACCCCTTCCGCATTGCAAGATCCCACAGGTACATCCAATCAACTTCAGTTCTGTGATTGACAATAAGTAAAACACGTTCCTTTTGTGGAACATTATCCCCAGAGAAAACCACTTTAGTCCTGTTAATTTTTTCAAAAAGAAAAGGCCACAAAGCTAGCCATAAGCCAAAGAAGATGGATGTTGCCTTCCTACTGTAGTGTATGCTGAAAAATCGCAATAGGACAGCTCCAGGTCCTAAATAGGTTAGTAACATAGAAGCAGTACAGAGGAACACCACTAAGCATATCAGACCCCTCAAAATCCTAAAAGGAGTCAAAGGGCGGTGCTTTAATTTATCATCAGATTTGAACGGCCTGCAAACTTCCATCTTGTTCTGGCTGCCGTCCAAAGACTACTCCTCCTATAGATTCACAGTTGCAATAATGGTCTCAGAGTCACTCAAGTTGTTCCTATAGTTTAAGAGCAGAGAAAAAACTTATGCAAGTGAAATGCAACTCATGGTAAAAACAGAAATCTACTTCTAAACTAAAAGAAAAACATGAACCAAGCACATCATACAGGCGACCATCAAAGAGCAGAACTAATGTGGATTAGGCTTCAGAGAAATCAAGCATCTAGGACAATCTTTCCAAGGTGGTAATTCACATCCTCAAAGGAATGGCTCCATACTACTCATTCACATTACAAGATGCAAGGTTGCATATTTTGAATTGGGTTACAGATAGGTACTGCTGATAATCCTTCCAAGGTTACTACCAGACAGGTATGCTACTGGGGATGGGTACTCAGTTAGGCACTGCCGATGATCCTTCCAAGGTTACAACCAGACAGTATACTACTGGGATGGGTACTCAACTACAATTGTGGAGACTGGTATAGACAAATATATAAAGGCTAAAGACAAATTGATTTCTTAAAAAAAATGTTCAAAGTCAGCAATGTTAGGTTTTGAAAACAAATAATGAATGTGTGGCCTCAGAAGTTGGACCTTTTACCCTGGGTTTATCTTCAAAAGCTGGAATTTTACTATATTATGCTACGAGCTTCCAAGTACCAAGTTCCAACTCCTAGAGCAGATTCATTACTTCATTTGCAAGTAACAAAAGAAATTACTAGAAGTATCTGATTCTCCTGGCTAGTCAGAGGCATTGGCATTAGCAGTAAGAAACTTCATATCCCTTAAATTCTAATTAGTTCTAAAGTAGAATTCTTCCCCCAGTCGTTTTCTGATCATCTTTGAACGAAGTCTGCAAATAACAAGGCATGAAAAAGTCTTAGAAATATGTAGCCATGAATGAATTAATCATTCCTAAACATAACTGCACATAAAGTTATTTATTAGACACCCTTTTCTTGGTATTTAATTATTATGTTCTTTAATTCAATAATTGAATTTATTACAAAATTGTCCATTTGCAGAAAAACTATAGTAAATAAAGAAGGAAAAAGAAAAACATACGACTCTGTCCCTAGCAATAGTTTGAATTGGCAAAAACAAAACAGAACAGATACCAGACAGACAAGGAAAATCCATTTTAAAATATTCGAAAAATCTTATTCTTAAGAATGATCATGCATGGATGCCAATAAAACATGAAAAAGGAAAGTGAATAACAAGAACAGAAACATTAATCCGATAATACCTCGTGCCGTGAAAAGAAGAAGCGACAGTTACTTTAGAAAGATAAAAGAGTGAATGAAACAGGCAGGGGATTGGGAATATAAAGATTTGGAGAAAACAAGGAAAGGGTAATCTTCAAATCTATAAAGACCGGTCGGGTGACAACGTTTTTGGGGCTGAAATCAGGAAACGTGCAGGGAGAGACTTTGACTATTGGTCCAATAATTGGAACATTACACTTGAAAAAGTTGGTGGAAAAACCAGGCTTTGCGCTTTGGCCTTTGGTGGTGGGAGTTCCAAAGCCGTCATCAATGCTTACGTAGGCAAGCAGCAATATTCCCCTGGACTTCTTCTCTGATTCCTTAACTATCACTTCAGCCCACAATTACATGGCCTACTACAATTAAAGCCCATTATCATAACTTTAATGAAAAATAAAATTATTATTAGTTCATTTATACTCGATGTATGCACTTGCATTTACAAATCGGAAGAAAGAAAAACCAAAAATGAGAAGTTTTTACCTACTAATCTCCCTAAACTAATAATAATAAAACAAAAATTATTGAGAAAAAAGTGGGTGAAAAAAAATCACTCACTCTTTATTTCCGACTCTAAGCTACCACAGGAACGAGCTGAAGAAGAAGGAGAACCACCATGTCCACTAATATCATTGATATTTCTCTTTCTCAAATGCCTCTTAACATAGAAATTGAGGAACAGCCAAAGAATCAGGCCGTTGAGTACAGAGTTGAAACCCCAAGCTCCCATGCCATTGCACCCACCTTTCAGAAAATGCAGTGAAAGAACCCCAAAATGGCAGACCAAGTTACACCCCAAAAGCACCACCTGACAATTCACCACGAACGGGAAGCAGGCGCTTGGCAGCCCAATCGCCGTCCAGAAGCGATACCCATACACTACGGAGTATAATAAAGTGGCTAACAAAATAGCTAGGACTTGAAATGATTGAGAGAACTCGAGCCATAGGAAAGACATGCATAGAAGGATTGATTGGTTAAAGAGGTGAAAGAATGTTAATTTACGGTGGAGGAGGACGGTGAAGAATGTTCGGAAGAGGTGAAGGAAACGGGAGAGGTAAAACACGTAGGACCAGAAGAATACGCGACCCGAAGGGCGCGTTCCGAGTGGGAAGCAGAGGAACCACTGGAATGGGGTGGTGATGGTTTTCGTGCGGCGCCAGAACCAGCGAGTGTCGCGAATCTCGGAGGCCGCGGAGACGAGGATGCCAACGAAAATGACAGCTGATATCAAGGAGATGCAGAGGCTGTGGATGGCTGGGATTGGTCCGAGCGGAACCCGTCGGCGGTTATGGAGGATGAGAGAGAGGAAGGCGTGTAGGGTGACGGCGGTGACGACGTAAACGGCGATGGAGGAGAAGAGGAAGGACCAAGTAGAACCCAACGATTGGGTGTGGCTCCAACGAAAGTTCACGATCGACGGATGCTCTGATAACCAGTATTTCACGGATTGCATCATGATCGGTTTTATTTTTACATCAAACCCCCCGTAAAAAGATTTTCTTTTCGTTTTTGTTTCAGTTTGTCGTGATTTTTGGAAGGGAAAATAAAAGAAACAAACTTAATTAAAGTGATGGGTTCGGAGATGGGATTAAGAAACAAAACCAATTGGGCAGCAAATGAGAACGAAAATTGAAGGACGGCGCGCGCTATATGTACCTTCGAGAAGACGGACAGACCGACAGAAAGTGATTGGAGATTTGGCGTTCGGAAGTCACCGACCCGGTTCCAACGATGTTTTTGTTATTTGAAATGACAAAAATAAATTAATAGGTGGCCCATCCTTCCGACCAGCCGTGCTAGCTCGTTGAAGTTTAAAATTGGATTTCAATAGAATTAATTCGATTAATTAATTATTTATTGAATTAGTTTTAATTAATTATTTAAAATAATTATTTAAAATTTTTTAATAATTCAATTTAAAAAATAAATTAATCAAAATTTTAATTAAAATTATTCAAGTTTTTAATTTAATAATTTAATATTTTTATAAAATGATTTTATTTAATTTATTTTAAATATAAAATATTTTAAATATAATTTAATTTAATATATTTTATTGTTAGAATAATAAAAAATTAATCAAACTGATTGCATTAATTTAGCTCTTTAATTTTTAAAATAAAAAAATTTGATTATATTAACAAAAATAAAATAAAATAATTTGATTAATTTAATTTAAAAATAATTTATTTTAAAATTAATTAAATCAATCGAATGAACATCTCTAATAATTTGGTTCCCTTATAATATGTCATAACAAAGCAAAATTTCATATCATTTGATTATATATATATAAATAAATTTATCCTTCTTTATATATATTTATTTATATCTTGTTACATTATAAAAATTAATCTAAAATAGTAAATTGTTATAAACTAATATGCTTCAAGAGATTTTTTTTTTTTCATATCAATCAAAATTAAATGTTTGAAAAGAGCCTTTCAAAAATAAAATCTTCAATGTATACTTCTTATTAAATGTTTTAGGTTAAAACATTATCATTTACTAATTTGATTTTTGTGTGATCAAAATTCCTTATGAAAAAAATTAAAGCACCAACATCCATGATTCCTTGCATCAACCCATTTCATTAATTTCTAATTCTCTTTGTTAAAATTATGTTATACAAATCTTTATATTCTTAAATTTAATTCACAACTGCCTTAGACTCAGGAAGATGAATCACGTTTCTAGCCTTAATTTGGTCAAATACATTTAAAAAAAATAATAATACGTGAACAAATAAAATTAACATAAGATATATGGATTTAGGTAACTTAATTAAAAATTAAATAGAATTACATTAACACATCTAGAATGTCGTGCTAAAATAAAATAAATATTACTCATCTAACAAGCAATACATGAATAAACAAAAATTAGCATAAAATATATTGATTTAGGTAACTTAATTAAAAATTAAATAGTATTACATCAACACATCTAGAATATCTTACTTAAATAAAAAATATTACGTATCTAAATTTTTTTAAAAATTTAATTTGAGTTAATTAATAATTCACTATAATATATATAAAATATAAATTAATGCACTTCTCTATCATTCTTCATGATTTCCACATTTTTTTAATTTTGTTTATAATGTCATAGTACAAATCAATTTGCATCCTATATGTTCATATTAATTCTCAATTTCAATGATCCATTAGTTGCAATTTTACAATTCACGGGCCATAAAAAAGTTATAAGTAAATTTTCAAGTACCAAATTTTAGATCATATTTCATTTATATTTAGTAATATGTTTGAATTTAATTTTTTTTAAAAAATTATCCTTAATAAAAAAGAAAAAGGCTTTTTATTTTTTTCTCGAAACAAAAAAAATAGAAGTCAAAGCGACAGCAGTTAAATCAACGCGGACCCTTTACGCATTCACATTCTGACGCAGTAACCGACAATCCAAAGAACTAGCGCGATCTCATCAACAGCTCAAGCAAGTCAAGAAAAAGCAACAACTAGATTGGCGCCACGTGTAGTCCCTGCCTCATCGGGAGAAGATTCCTCCAAACCCAAACTCACCGAAACGTCACGCGCTAAAACATAGAACTAGGATTATTATAGGAAGGAAAAGAATTGTAATGTTCGCTCGTTGACTCTTTTGGATCGGTCAGTTGCTTAATCGATCGGTCCTTCGATCTCATCTTTCTCTTTGAAGGTCAGTAATTCGCCATTTCTCTCTCTTTATATATATTTTTTAATTTTTGATTTTTTTTTTTTTGCATTTAATTATGTTACTGTTGAATCCCGATGCGATATTCAAATATTTATCGTTGATTAATCGTTTTGAATTATTTATTTATTTTTTGTAATTACTGATGCTGATTTTCATAAGAGATATGAGGGTTTTTTGGATTAGAGATTATTTAATTTTTCAAAATCATATTAATCTTAGAGGCTTTGATGTTTATATCAATTCCGCCATTTTTTAGGAAGAAGATGGTTATTTTGTATTCTGACGTTGAATTAAAATTTTCTGGTGAATTTTATATGTGGTTTTTATTTTGGTTCCAATTTGGTTTGATAGGAATCGAAGTCTAAGAAATGGCAAGTGGGTTTGGGGAGTCAGTGCCCCAGAATCCATCTTGCTCTAGCAACAATTCCAACAGTGATGCTGGTAATTTTGAGTGCAATATCTGCTTTGACTTAGCTCAAGACCCCATTGTCACTTTATGTGGTCATCTTTTCTGCTGGCCTTGCCTTTACAAATGGCTGCATATTCATTCCCGTTCTCATGAATGTCCTGTTTGTAAGGCCCTTATTGAGGAAGAAAAGTTGGTTCCTTTGTATGGAAGGGGAAAATCATCTAGTGATCCTAGGTCTAAATCCATCCCGGGTGTTAGTATTCCGAATCGTCCAGCCGGACAGAGGCCTGAAACGGCTCCTCCACCAGATCCAAATCAGTTTCCCCAAAATGGGTTTGGGTTAATGGGAGGTTTTGCTCCAATGGCAACGGGTAGGTTTGGGAATTTCACACTGTCTGCGGCCTTTGGTGGTCTTATCCCATCTTTGTTTAACCCTCAGGTGCATGGGTTTCCTGATGCAGCGATGTATGGTCCGGCTGCTGGGTTTCCATATGGGTTTTCAAATTCATATCACGGTGGCCATGCTCATGGATTTCATCATCACCATCACTATCATCATCACCGTACCGCTCAAGTACAGCAGGATCATTATCTGAAAATGCTGTTTCTGTTTATCATTGTTTGTGTTATCTTTGCTATGATTTTTCAATAGTCCTGCATTCAGAGCTTAAATTGCTAGCTTATGTTAGGAGTGTCAATCCAATGTTTTCCGTGAATCTAAGAGTGCATTTTCTTTTTCCTTTTTAGTGATTGAAGAATTGTCTATATGGTATAGTACTTTCAATATTCATTTTTGTTCATTTGAAGGTTGCCATTAATATATGGAATGCAGCTATCGTGCTTTAGTGTTTATGCGTTAGAAAATCTTTTTTTTTTTCTCCTGAATGGTTGAAATGCATCATTGTGTTTTAGTGGCTGCAATAAACCTTAGTTCACTAATTCGGCTTTTTCTTTTCTTGCATCTTTTCCTTTTCTTATAATAGTTATACTAGATGATGTTGTATCATGTATGCATTTCTCTGTTGTCAGCACTCGCCAATTAGAACTTAGAACCCTACCATTTGGAAAAGGGAAGCATCACCTTTTTGTGCATCCTCTCTTCCCTTGTGCACACAGTTGCCCTATAACTTTTTGTTTAAGTTGGTTTTGTTGGCACTAAAAAGGATCTATATGATCAAAATGGAGTCTAGTGTTGGTTTTATCCTTAAACTACTTGGAGACAGCCATCACATGATTTGGCTGTTCTCCATAGACAGTGATTCTACCTTCCAACTGTTATTTTTTATCCAAGATAGCAATGTTTGGCTTAAGACTCACTTTCAGCATCTCACCCCATAACCTGAATGCTTCATTGACATTACCAGAGACTGAATACCCATGAATCAAAGTGGTATATGTAAAATTATCTGGATTGAATCCTTGTTGCAGCAAAGCTGAAAAGAAATCTCCTCGCATCATCAACCTTGCCAGACTTGCATACTCCTTTAATTGCTATATTATATACCACATTGCTGGGCAGAGAAAAACTTTTGGCACTTTCCTCAAGAGTACTTGCAATTCTCTGAATGTTTAGGCATCTAACATCAGTCTTCAAGCTATCCAAACCCATGTGAGCTAAGGGAGGATCAGTACCTACCATCTTCTGCAACAGTATATTTACCTCATCAATCCTGCCAAGACTGTATACGCAACTTGCTACTTTGCTGCAAATAATTATATTGGGCGCAAACCCTATCTCAGTCATCTCAAAGTATATGCTAAAGGCTTTATTCAAGTTTCCTACATCACAATAACCGGTAATCAGAGGCCCATAAGTAACAATATAGGGGGCTAGTCCCCTGGAACACATTTCAGTAAGAAGATCCTCTAGTTTACTCAGTTTTCTAGACCTGAAAACTCCTCTAACAAGAGAATTTTACCTTTCACTTGTAGGAATAATTGCTTCCCTTTCCATCTTATCTTTTAAGCTAAAAGCTTCTTCGATTTCTCCAATTTACAATACCCATCAATCAGGATTCTATATGTTATTCCATCTGGTAAGCACCCTAGTTCCTTCATTTTGCCAAGTGTCTGTTTTGCTTCATCCATTTTCCCGATCTTACATAATCCATTAATCATTGTATTAAAAAACAATCCTATTTTTGGAAAAGCCGCTGGCTAAAATACTTTCTTCCAAAATCCTAAAGCACTTTCAACATCTCCCATCTTGACAAAGACCCCTAGCATAATACAACAACCGACCTCATCAGGGATCAACCCTCTTTTGAGCATCATATGCCCAAGGTGCGAAGCATCATTAAAGGCACCTGCACGACATAAACCCTTGAGAAGGGTATTGTAAGTTACAACACTTGGTTCAATTCCTCAACAAAGCTTGAATGCCTCACTCATGTGGCATGCCCTACGGTACCCATCCAAAAGAGTATTATAACTAAATGAATCCGGCTTTATATTCCAATCACCGGTACACATCAACACTCTTTCTGCTTCATGAGTTTTACCAACCTTACAATACCCGTCGATCAATGAATTGGAAACAAACAAATTCATCTTCAGTCCCATTTTGAACATTGCAGCATCATCCATTTTACCAACTTGACAATAACCATTTAACAGCACACCACAAGCGTAATGTCACGGTCAGGCCTTGGTGTGCCTTGATCTTGTCATGATTGAACCCGAGTTGAGCAGCGGTTAAGATCAAGCTGATGGAAAAGTTATTTTAAGAGATGCGGGCATGCAGTTTAAGCATTGAAACATGTTAATAATATATTGTGTGGGTAGTGAGAGCACTGACTGCAAGATACGCGGGTAAGCTCAAGCCAGTGGTCAGACACCCTAGAGCCGGTTAGCCAATCAGGTACCATCGGTTGAAACTGTGTGCGAGCATTTTGAGTAGAATATGTTGTGGATATTGTGTGTGAATAGTCTGAGTCCTAAACTCCAAGATATGCAGGTAAGTGTGAGGCAGTGCGTGGTGCCCTAGGACCAATTAGCCAGTCAGATGTTGTCAATCGAAACCATGTGCGAGCACCTTCGAGTGAGTTAGTGGAGCAACGAGTAGAATCAGAGAATTATGGTGACCAAAAAGAAGGTTACGGGCCATGAGTTAGCTGGAGAAAGATCCCAAGATGGTTGGAGAGAAAAGTGTCACAATTTCAGACAGTCTTACGTCTCCTGGTAGGAGACTGAGAAAATCTCTTACGCTCGTGTCAACTCTCCACCACCTTCTTGGCTAACGGCAGGCAAGGGCCTGGTCAGTCTAAAGTGAGTTACTTCTAGGCATTAGTAGTGTCTAGGTGGACGGGCATTGTGTCATGAGCATGCCACGATATCTCTTTGGATCATGGTAAACTCGAGGACGGTTGGGGTCAACGATCTTTGCATCATGCCTTCACGTTGAGCCATTAGGTTACACGATAGAGTTCATTATGCCCCTCGATTTCTCTTCATTGAGCCAGAAGGATCATGAGATTGTGTTTGCATAAGAGGGGCACCATCAAGCTTGAGGGATGAGCAGGCTAACAGGCAGTTATGTTGCTAAACTCTTGTGGCCAATCAGTAAAGGTGTGCTGCAACTCTCCAAATCTTCTTGCGGGACTAGCATGATGTTGAGTGTCAATTATGCGTGCGAACCGCGTAAATTGAGGCTAAGGGCCTAAGCTCTAAGAACTGAGTCTTGTGGGATTAAATGAGTTTAAAGGCTTTGAGCTGGTTGTTGATTAGCATAAGTGTTGTGCTTGCGGGATCTTGATACAAGAGCTTGCGTATGAGACAGGTGGGCATCGTGTTGAGTTTTCATCATGACAAGAAGCAATAATATTAGGAGAATCGGAACTATACACGCCTATGAGAATTCGGGATCGGTGCTCTAGACCTTAAGCTCTACGGATATAGATAGGTGCTCAGGGCCACTTTAAAAATTATGAGCTGATGAGCTATGGGAGTTGAATTTCTTTTTGTAGAGTTCAAAATGAACGACCCCACGGAATCAAAGCTAAAAAAGACTCTTGAGTATGTGACTTGAAAGATCGAACTTGAGCTGTTAAAAAAAAAATGGACTTGAGGAAAGGCTGAACTCGATTATAAATAGTTTTAATATCATACGGACGCATAGTTTCAGAATTAGGAACCGCGGCCCGTGACACATAGTCATTTACAACCATCAACTCCTGCATCTCTTCAATCACCGTCTCTGCTTCCTCTATCTCAAATTTTTACACGAACCTTTGATCAACATCGTATTGGTAACCGCATTCCTTGAACATTGGTTTAAGTTTCAGAGTTATGGAATAATGAGCGTTTTTGGCCGTCGGAGAAGAATCCAATATCGCATTTCGAGGTCATAACTGGGAATAGGAGCATCAATCATAATCTTTGTGTAGCCAGGAAATGCCGGTTTCCACTTCCATGCTTTGCTGAAGTTTTAAAGACTTAGGTTCATTTGGTTTCAATCGTGTCTACTGTTCGGTGCGATGAAGTATCTTTTTGATGTAAACGTACTGTAAATTTTCGTTTGGGTAACAAAGCTATAGCACGATTGTGCTGACATGGCACCACTGAAAGCCCGATTGCTCACTGGTGAGAAAGAGGTGTGGCAAGCCACCAAACCTTTTTGACTCTGTTATCCTCTCAATATCCTTTTATTACTATTTTATCAAAAAAAGTTGATAATTCACTATATATTTTAAAAAATCATTTCATATATTACTATCATTTTATTAATTTTTAACTATTTATTAAAAAATTTATTATTTGACGTAAATATAATTTTAATATTTTAAAATTATTTTTATAAATATCAAATAATTAAAATTTTTATTATATATAAATTTTAATTTATTATCCTTAATGATTATTTATCTTTTTATCACAATTCATTTCAACGTCATCGTTGTATTTACATTCAAATATATATATTTAAATATATATATTTATCATTGATTTTAATCTTTTCGTTACAGTAACTAATATCACTATTATAATAACAAATATTACCTTTACCGATATTTTTAATCTCATCGAAACCAATCTCATTGTCTATTCTAATGAATCTTTAAACCGGAGATTTTGGGTTCAGTTGCATCGACAAAGTTGAAATTATTTTTTAAAATTAAATCTTAATAAAATTTTTATTGCACTTATACATGAAATGAATAAATAATTTCATGAAAAAGAAGATATAAAAATGAAGAATGGCACTGACAGCCACAAGGAATGAAGATTAGTAGTACGTATGAAACCTAACTCTATAGAGACATGATAATGCCATCATGGTGTGTGGTTGGGTCTTTGGTTGTAATAGATAAAGGCCGATGTTTAACTCTTTGAAAGAAAAGGGGAAGTGTTTGAGAATTTGGGGTTTCAGTGAGGAAACCTCCCAGTCATCCGAATGTGGTCAAGGGTTCTTCTAAGACCATATTTATAAACTGCCTGATGGCCTGCTCTGAAACCATCTCCATATACAGTGGAAGTGTCTGATTCAATTTGATGCTTGAAGAACTCCCCAAGCTTCCTCTCAAATTGAGGTCTTTTACCCTTTTTTAATCTACTAGAAGCAGATGCAACATTGCTGCTTGAAGCAGATTCGAGCTGGGTATGTAACCACATGTGTGCTAATACCTGACAAATACCCTCCTCAACATCCTGACTAAGAGTCCGAAAACCTAACAAACAAGTAGCATATGTGTCAATATCTCCGGTTTGCTGCAGATGGGGGAAAAAGAACACTTTTTTCCTACACATTATGATGGAAACAGAAAGCACCTTGAAGTCGCATCCATGCATGCATCATCTCATGGGCTAAGATTGTCCCAGTCAGTAACCTGCATGATAGAAAATTATCAATTTTGCATCAAATACATCAACATTACTTAAACTTGCAGTGTTAAAAGAAACATCAACGTTAGCATCATCGGGCTACAAATATGCAAGGTTCGCAGAAAGGGCACCAAGGTTTTTAGAAATTAGAAACTGTGGCAAATAATACAATACCTTGGCAGGCCATATAAAATGAGAATCGCGGCCACCTCACATCGACGTGTCAATTTGTAGGGTTCTGTTATCATGTCCATGGCTCGATTTCCTGTCCCAAATCTTGGTTGTCTTAGAATCTGATGATTTCAGGTTGAAGATAGTATAAATCTTTGAGCAATATAAACACTACTGATGCAAATTTTCAAGTTATCAAACATTAAAGCAAAAGAGAATTTCAAATATTCTTACAGTGCTGACAGTTTGCTCCTCGGAAAGGCAGAGTCCTCTAGTCTCTGGCATATGATAATGACCCTGACCAAGACAAATTTTAGAATGCAATCATAGAATATAAAGAAGAAAGAACAATTGCTTGCAAGTATTTCCATGACATTTAGAAGCAGAATTATGACAATGGTGTTCCAATAGCAGTCAGACAAGACTGAAAACAGATATTTCGCCAAACATCTGAAATAACTAAGGAGAACAGTCCTAGAAATTATATTTGATGTCAATATTTCAGCACTTTTGCCCTTACATTCTTTTCTCCCTCTCTGGCTTCATTCAAAGCTTGTCTTTCAACCAGAAGTAATGGAACTTGCTGCTCCACTTTCATATTTAAACCTTCATAAAATTCTTGTATATCCAGATAAAGGGTTGGCATTCCTTGGTATCCATAACCGCAGAGTCCAGACACTCTAGGCAGAGCTTCCGTCCATCATTAAGGGCAATATATCCCATGCCTTGTGGCTGTAAATTATGAGCAAAATGTCAAGCTTTCGTCCTTTTCTCTTATTCAGAAATAGTCAACATTTTACTTTGGAAACCTGAATGCACTTAGAAAGATGTGTGCATTTCATCATACTCACCTCCATTCGCTCGCAGCTGCAGCATCGTGGAGTACCATCATGTTCATGAGAAGGGCAATACTTCTGGATCCAAAAAGGATGTGCCCTATATTCAATAAGACCACCAGGGTTTGTTGGAATCTGTCAAAAGTATATATCCCAAAAGACAACACCAACTGGCAATGAGTGAAAGTGCATAAGAACAATAGATTTACTTTCTTCTGTTTCAAAACTACTTAAAACAGTATACAATAGAAGATATTAGAAGATATGAACATGATATGCACATACAGGTTTCCCATATCCAATGGTTTCTTTTGGAATTCCAAGTTCCCTTCCACTACTTTCCATCATTAAAACTTGGAAATGCATCCAAGGACATCAACTACAAACTACGCTTCATGGCATCATATCTTCATAAGACTCTCGTACATGACATTCGTATGTACTAATATGACTTTCAGGTTTTAGGTTTATTTAGCACTTGGAATTCATTATTAGGTAAGAAAAACTGGAAAACATAAAAAACAAGCTTGAGATTTGGTATTACTATAAGTTCGTTAAATATATATAAATGCACTAACAGAAAATCATAAATAAACTTGCCTTAAACATTTATGCATTGAATAAATTACAAAGAACCCAAATTTATAATAAATAGAACATAAGCCTCATGCAAGAAAAAAGCTTACAAAGTGGTTGCAGACATCACACTTTGGATGGTAGTGCTCCTTGTAGCAAGATTTATGATAACAGTAATTCCCAGACATACAGAACTGCATAAGAAAGTCTAAATTAGCTTATTCGTCAATCAAACATCAGGTGAAGGCACAATAGGTGGCAACATTGATAGTCTACTAAACATAAGTTTGTACCTCATAATCAGAAATTGGGAGGTTGCAAGCATGGCAACAGAAACATTCTGGATGCCAAAATGCATTGAGGCAATTTAGAAATCTTCCATGAACAATCTCAGTATTGCAACCAGCACAAATCCTACGAAAAAGTATAATTTGGTCACGGGAGCAAAAATGATCTTGACTCTAAGCTATAATAACAGATGTTTGAATGAAATGCAGCACAATTTATGCCAAGGAAAGCCATTTTTAGCATACATTTTCAGGAAAAAAGATCAAAGATAAATCCATATTTAACCTGATTAAATGAGCTGGTATGAAATAGTTATTGCAGCTAATGGCATATTAATATACCTGTATCCCATTGGAAAATGAACTTCTATAGGTTGATATGTATTTGCATTTTCATATCGGGATGGAGGTTCAAAGTTCAAGCTTTCTTGTATAGCTCTCGCAAGTTGCTCATCTTCCTCTAGTTGAGATTCATCATCTACCCAATAATTTGAGAAACTTAGTAATTCAAATTATAGCATGTTAGATTATAAGGATAAGTAGGGAAGAGAGAACATTTCATTGGCAAGTAATTGGCTGATATCATAGAGTACAGCTGACAAGAACATTCACGATAACATTGGGTAGACATGCTACTGACCTATTACTTTTCTCCCCTTTTGACTTTCCCCTAGAAGGGATAGGGCAATAACGCGATCTATCTCTTCATTCTCCTGCTCCTGCCACGCATCCTACATTCCAGGTTGAGACCAAGATATAACATAGACAACATATAGAAGCTAATAAAACTAACTCAAATATTCCAATTGACTTATTTGTGTAAGAAAGGATCCTTTGATGCAACCCATGCTTCATAATCTAATTTGTTTAACATGTCTACTACACAACCTAGCGAAAGCCATTAACTTATATGACCTGTACGTATGTCCCAGTAGAGCATTAAAGGAAGTAGGATGGGATAAAATCATCAAAAAAGCTGAGAACATAGAAATAGCAACACAGAAAGTGTAATGGATAGACAGTAACAGATATAAATACCCTTGTGACAGAAGGTGCATAAAATTGAGGATCCTCTGCATAATGTCCATCATAATGTCCCTCTGAAAATTTATGGGCACGGCCTTTAAACATTTTTTTAATCCAATCCATAATGCAAAATGTTATCTGCTGAAAACCGATAAGGTTTCTGCCTGCAAATAGAACATAAAACCAAGCAAATAAACACACAGTCCACAAATATTGCAAAATAACTTTTCTAAAAAAAAGGACAGTAAATTTAAATAATAAACCAAAATGAAGGAAGTTCTGCAATTTATGCTTAGATAAAGGAAAGAAATGTACACTTTTACGCAAAACATCATAAATGAACACAGCTTGACAGAAGCTTCAATATTCTAATATAGAAGATTATTAAAACACAGCAAATAAGATAATGGGAGAAAATGCCAGTAATTGTCATTTTATTGAGCTAGAAGGATTCCTATAAGCTAGGCAGATAAACTATTTTATATTTAATAACAGGGTTTCATAGACAATTGGCAGCATATCTCAATTGCCTAAATAGATTACATCATTTCAGCTGCATTTGTCATCAATGCAAGCAAGTCAAACCAGGATAAACAAATAGCAATCCAAATCACCCACCTGGCGTTGTGCTACCCCAGAATGCTTAAGCTAAAAATAAGTGAAAAGCATCAAATTTCTCGCCATACCAAGTGAATATCAAGAGAGATGAAAAAAAGAAAGAGAATGAGATAAAAAAAAAAAAAACACAGATTCTTGCCAGCTCAGGATGCCCATAGAATTCATGACATATAATGACTGAAATGCAGGTCCTTAAAGAACAAAAGGTAAAGAATCAAACAAGAGGAGAAATGACTCACCTCAAACAAATCAATAACCTGCAGCAAGGGTGGAAGAACAATGCAGAAGAGACCTAATCAGATGAGATCTCAAAATTAACCAAAACAGTTGCAAATTTTCAGTCCTAAAAAGCTGGATATTCCCTTTCTCTTTCTTTTTTTTTTTCCTTTCTCTTTCAGTCTTTCTCTTTTGTGTATGAAAATGAATAATCTATTCAAGAATGCAAAGAACAAGGAAGAATATGGACACCCTTTGTTTCTTTGGCTCCAAAGAAGAATCTACCATGCTCAAAACCCTAAAAAAAAGAGTTAAGGAATTTTGTTTATGACATCATTTAACATGGCAGGGGATGGAAGACAAATAAGTTAAGAAAAGAGGTGTTCTTCAATTGTACGCAAATTCAAAGTCAAACATGAAAAAACCGTGCAAAATTGAAGATTTTTTGTCATAACCACAAAGGGATTGACGAGGATTCATCAAACCCAATTGGGCATTTCACCTTTTAAAAAGAGAAAAAGAATAGACTTTTTGGTAAAGATTCCAATCCCACTAACTTGCAAAAAGGTTAAAAACGCATATCTAAAGACTCATCATTGTTTCTCTCTCTTTCTGTCTTTCTCTGTCATTGCATTTTCTTTTTCCAGAATGGATAATTAATAACCCGAGAGTGGGTATAAATTTGTGATTGCTGCTGATTAATATGCATTGGCAGCATCTAGATTTGGCTAAACAATCAACCTTCGGGTTTAATAGTGATAAATAGATGCAAATTTAGCTTAAATGAGCAATGATTAAATTAGTGATATTTGTTCTTTATAAAAAATTTGTGACTGCAAATTCTAATTTAAATAAAGTAAATGGAAATTACATTAAAAAAAGATTAAGGTTAATCTAGACTAGTGAATTAAACGAAGAACACCACATTTTTGTTGGAGTAAGCGGTAGTTGTCAACAAGTCAATGTCAACAAATATGGCTTTGGTGCCAATCTCCTTTTTTTTTTTTTTTGTTTGATTTGGGTTGAAGTTTACATGTGAAACGATTGTGAAATGTCCAAACCGTAGGTTCCACATAGGGATGGAAGAAGTTTAAGCTGCCTTCTAGGATCAATTCCAGTAGTTGACCACTTCCCAAGTGTGAACCAAAGTTTTGGTTTCTTAACTTATAATTTCTCGTTATAGCTTGTCAATTGTAAACGCGTTATATGAAAAGATTGAAGCCTTCATGGATCGTCATATTAAATTGACCAACATATCCTTGAATTGTGGGCTGAGTCACCTCGTTCAGGCCATGAAATCGAGAGCTGGATATGAAAGCTTGAACTGAAAAACATATACGCAGACAAATTACACATTCATCAGTTTTCTTCCATTGTCTTTAATGTCATCCTAAATTCAAGAAAAAAAATGATCAAATGGGTCAATTGTCTAAGCTTGGGGAAGAAAGAGAACAGAAATAGTTTCCTGTGAAGTAATATTGGGGCAAATATAAAGGAGCAAATAGAAGTACAAGGGCTTTCTTTTTCCCCCCGATTGGCACTTAACTGTGGCCTGTGAAACTACTAGTATTAGCCAACTTTGAAGCAAAGAGGGCTCTCACTGGCTTATGGTCAGAACTATAAATGTTATCGTAACAGTGCAAACTTGCACTGATTTTGTCAGGATCTTCTATCTTGAACAAGATTCGATCAGTCCATGATGGAACTCCTACCTGTCAAAGTTACAAGAAAACTAGAGAGAGGAGAGAAAAATTCATGCAGAATTATATTAGCAAGATATTTTACAAAACAGAGAATCCGTTGTTTGAAGATAATATTGCACATCAATCCTTTTGAAGGATAGAATGTGATCGTAGTTGCTACTTCCAGTATCATACGTTGGTTTGAATTTGAGTGTTCCCTCACAATTTCGGCCTCCTAAAGGAGTTGATCTTTGATTGTAAGCAGCTGCAACAGCAACAAGTAAACAGAAAAGTTCAGGTATTTGGGCTATGATGAACACTAATGAAAGATACATTGAGAAAATGGTAAGATTGACCGACTCTGTGGAGGTTTCTTTGTATTAAGTTTCAGTGGGTGTGCATTGATGCCTTTGAAGCCTGTAATTGAGGTCTCCCAACCCAACCATACGGTAATGTGGGCGGGCCTGGCGAGAGGGTTCCAATACGGCAATACCGGGAGAAGAGATATTGAGATATGTGCCTGCTCTGTGAATTTCTCTCTTCTACATTTCAAGCATGAGCTGCTTCCACGACAATATCAATCAAAATCATTAGTAGCTAACAGGGCTATGAATGAAAAAATGACAGGTATAATTTTATGGGTAATTTGGGTCTAGGTAGTTCTATATCTATTTATGGGCCTTAAATGGGCTTTTGCTATGTTAAATTGGTCTCGCAATTGTACAGTAAATTAGATGGGTACCAATGGCTTGCCGAAACTTTGTCGGCTTAGGTCACACTATACCCAAATTCCATTTGTCTGATTATTAGTGCGAGAGTATCAAATGAACTTGGAGCTGGGAACGCTAGGCTTGGAAAATTTTCTGTGCTAGTTGTTTCAATCACATCTGTGGGCATAGGGGTTGTTGTTTGCATGATTGTGCTATTCAACACGGAAGATTACTTCCCTTACCTCTTCACCAACAGTATTGCTGTTGCCGAAGAAACTACCAAGCTAGCTATGTTGTTGGGGTTTACTGTACTCTTAAACAGCCTCCAACCGGTCTTATCTGGTAAGTACAAGAAATAGAAGTTTGAGGAAACACTGAATTAAGCTAGACTTTACCGGCTGATTGAAGTTACTCTTTTGTCAATTCTTTTTCTTTTTCCTACACAATTTGATTCCTCCAGGTGTTGCTGTTGGAGCTGGATGGCAATCTCTTGTTGCATACATCAATACTGGGTGTTACTATATTGTTGGATTACCGGCTGGCATACTCCTTGGGTTCACATTTGGTTCTGGGGTTATTGTAACTTTACTGTGCCTATTCTCCCAAGGTTCCTGACAAGTGATAACTTGTTGATAAATAGTTTACAAGTCAATCCTTCCTGTTAATTTTGCAATCTCAAATGCTAAAGAATGTAATAGTGGGAAGATTTGATTTCGATATCCCACTCTTCATTTATCTTTATTATTACTTCTGAACAAGGAATTTAGTATCCCTGCCCTTCAGTACTCTCTGTTCCTACCCTAAATCATGCTTTAAAAAACTAATCCATTTAACTTGTTCAATTCAAAGCAAATCTGAATCAGAAGTGTTCTCATATGCAGGCTGAAGAAGCAGAGAGCCGTGTCAAGAGATGGGGAGGATTAACTGGAGGGCATTGATTGTACTTAGGGTCCGGAAATTATCGCTTGTTCATGGGGATCATTTTGTTAAGCATTTACGAGAACTTCGAAGGCAATGTGTTAGCAAAAATTGACTAGTTGGTTATACTTGTAGGTTTCCACAAATTAGCAGAAGCAGCTCAAAATGCTGACATGACCATTTGTGATTGAATTCATCTCCACCAAGCTGAATAGTTCAAATTTTCGCATTCAGGATTGAGTTGAATGTTAAGTGCATATCCTTTAGGATAAGTAATTGGAAAATGACATTGTTTCAACTTTTTATCGGGCTCGACTGCTGTCAATTCTTGGAAACAGCCATGGATATGGCATCAATGCATGCCCCCTGTTTTTCTCTGGCAAGCTGAAATCAACTCCCCACTACTATATACTTATTAATCACGTTTACAAGTAAGAAATCCATGCTTTCCTGCTTTGAAGATGAAAACTGTAATCTATGTTTCATTTTCGTTGTACGCATTTCAAAAACTCGATGACTTCGAAAGTTCAACGTTGCATTATTATTGCACAAACAATACGACGTCGTTTTAGCATTTACGTGCTTAGGGTGCTATCGTCTTTTCATTTCTCGTTATCCTCTCCCAGTCTCAGGTGCTCTCTCGACTCTTTCACAAAAAGACCACCAAATTTCTAATCACAATCCATTAAAATTAAGAGAAAAAATGGCTCTTTCTGTATCTTCCCTTACATCGTCCCTTTCTTCTCTATCATTTTCCTCTCAAATTTCCAGGAATCCAAACAGTATTTCATTTCCCCAACCACCGAAATCCTTCCCCATTTCTCTCTTCAAAACTTCCCGTTCCTTCTACATCGCCGCCACCGTGGCAGCCCCTGCCGAATCGGAGCCGGTAGAGAACCTCAAAAAGTACGTTAAATCCAGGCTCCCGGGTGGTTTCGCGGCTCAGACTATTATAGGGACGGGCCGCAGGAAATGCGCCATTGCTCGCGTGGTTCTCCAGGAAGGCACCGGAAAATTTATCATCAACTACCGTGACGCCAAGGTGACTTTGAACTCTTCGGTTTCTGGGTTATGTTTACGTGTTAATTTCTAGACTTTAGCGTTCCGTAATAGCAATTAATCAGTTGTCTTTCAGATGTTTGATGATTTGTCTGTGTTAATATTTGGGCAAAATCAAGTCCTAGAACCAAAAGGAAAAAAACAAACAGGTAGAAAAGTTAAGACCCAAAGACAACCTAAGAAGTCTGGTTAGAATTGCCTTTTCGATGCAGGAGTATCTTCAAGGGAATCCGTTATGGCTGCAATATATAAAAGTTCCATTGGTGACATTGGGATATGAAAGCAGTTACGATGTATTTGTGAAAGCTCATGGGGGTGGCCTTTCAGGACAGGCTCAGGCAATCTCCCTCGGCGTTGCTCGTGCATTGCTGAAGGTGAGTGCGGACCATAGAAGCCCGTTGAAGAAAGAAGGGCTTTTGACAAGGGATTCCAGGGTCGTGGAGAGGAAGAAAGTTGGGCTCAAGAAGGCTCGTAAAGCTCCACAGTATTCCAAACGTTAGGGGGTTGGACTTGGTATAGTCATTTATATGTCGGTTGGTTTGTAGAAAATCTTGTCTTTAGCATTTCTTGATGATTTCTTACAGCATTTCCAAATTGTCTGGACCCTTTTTTTTATTTATATCTCAGTTTTCCTGCCTGCTCAAGAACATTCTCTTGCATTTCAAGTCAGGAATATTGATCTGTAGTTTTCGCCTTCAAGTGAATAATCTTGTTAATTACATCATGTTTATTTTGCAATTTATTGAGAAATAAACAACATAACAAAGAAAATGAGACGGCGGGAGTGTATATATTATATATTTACCATCAAAATCAACCTATATAACAATCTCCATATCATCATTCTTGTCTTTCTTTAACCATGTTTTGATGAATGGAGTATCTCAATCAGCATTGCATGTAAGGATATGTTAACAAAAGATCAATTAAATAATAGTAAAAGATTTGGGTCATTGTCTTTCACCTATTGACTTAATAGTTAAGAGGCTTTAAGAAAGATATGTGAACGGGGATTTTAATTTCATTATCTTTTTTTTTTTTTTTTGTACAATCGTTTGTCTTCTTATGAACAAAACAAAAAAAAATTTGGGTCATTTTAATATTATAAAATAGTGAATTTATAATAATTTATATGCATTATTAATTAATTGATAATTATTTATTTAATCATAAACGCATTAAAAATAATAAAAATTTTCATGAGGAGCTGTGTCTAATTCTAGACTTCGCTTGCTAATGATAAATTATCATAGGTATAATCCAATGCCAAACTTTACATAAATAAACTCTATTTTCCTTTCAACTTTAATGAAGATTAATTGTCCTAATGATAGATATAACAATTTGTGTATTTAAGTCATTTAAAATATTAAAATTTATATATACATATTGTATTTTACATGAAAATTATATATTATAATTTATATTGATGTAAAAACATAATATATATATTTTTAGTTCATTTAATTTATATATAATAATTATTTTTTTTTAATTTTTATCGTATTTATATCATATTTTAAGTTTTTAAATCTATTTGATGATAACCTTGTTAAAACCAAAAGTGTTTAGAATCACTCTTCACACTCTTGCTTATGATTTAGGAATTAGGATCAATTTAAAGTCCTATTAAAGATTCTAACCTTATCAATAATTATGTTTTAATGATTAAATTATAATAATATAAAACAATAAAAAATATTAAAAATCTATTTAAAAGTTCGATTAAAAAGACTTGACAGTAAGTCTGAATACGTAAAAGCTAATACATGGTTTTAGAAAAGAAAGAGACTTCAAACCCGGTTTACTCGGGCAAAATTAAGCAGACATATTGGGCCGAAACGCCAATTATAATTTTCTTCTATAAATGAAAAGCTGGCTTATTAATTTGACTCTTCCATTTTTCTTTATTATTATTATATATTTCATTTTTGTTGGTCGGTGTCTGTTAACTGGTAATTAGCATTTTTCACATTTCGTCTCTCGCACTCTTTTTCTCTCTCTTTGAGATTGGGCATCTGGGAAGCTCACATCGGAAGGAGAAAGTCGAAGAAAGAAGAAATGGCGAAATCGAGCGCGGACGATGAGGAGCTAAAGCGAGCTTGCGAGGCCGCAATCGAAGGCACTAAGCAGAAGATCGCGATGTCGATTCGCGTCGCTAAAAGCCGCGGGATCTGGGGCAAATCTGGCAAATTGGGCCGCCACATGGCTAAACCTAGAGTCCTTGCTCTTTCCAGTACGTCTTTTCCCTAATCTGACTAATGTTTTCTCTATTTCAATTTAGGATGTAGGATATTTTTTAACTTCTTTTTCGATTGAAATTTCGTTGATTAAGCTAGAATTGTGTTAAATACGACGTTGAACTATTGAACTAACCGTTATAATAGTAAAATTGTGCAAAGCTGGTAGGACAGTTCAAATTCAAGGAATATAAGCTATGCTTTGTAAAGGTTTTTGAATTAAAATAATATGATTAGATTTGAAGTAGCATGTGGTTCCTTATTGGTCCATTTTGGGGTTTTTGTTTGGTATAATGTTGGATTCTTGAAGCTTTTTTTGTACAGAAGCCAGATGCAAGTAAATATGATGTATTTTAAGCTAACTGATTTTTTTTTCTATAAGTCGGACATTTTTTCCTTAAATAGAAGGTGCAGGCTTGCTTGTCCAGTTGTCCTTATGCTTGACCTAATAGTTTGTGCAGCAAAATCAAAAGGTCAGCGAACTAAAGCTTTTCTGCGAGTCTTGAAGTATTCTACAGGAGGAGTTCTTGAGGTAAGTCTGTTATTATAATCTTTCAGACAATGAATGTTAGGACAAACAAGAATAAGTTCAGAAAGATTGCCCAATGAGTTTATCATTCATTATCGAGTAAGATTTTATGGTGTTAATATGTGGTAGCTTACTAAAGCTGAACTCAGAATGATCAGGGTGGCCATCGCAAGGTTGCATTTGGCTTACCTGTAATAAGTTTTGCCTCTGGCTGTGCTGGGCCATCTTTTATGTCCATTAATTTTTTGTTAGGACTCTGGTGGTACATTTCCTTGCCTCTCTGGCTTCACTATGCTGATATAGTTGATTATTGTTCATCATAAGTGAGGTTTATGTGTTACCAGAATGAATTATCAGTGTCTGATTAATTGTCTTTTGAGTGCATTAGTGCTGAATCGAGAGTCTTAAGATGTCCATGATAAAGTAGGAGCTTGCCTTGTTGATTTTTCATATGGATCATATCTTTCCATTTTCTACTGAATTTTGCTATGAATAAAAATAGAATAAATAAATCACAAAATAAAGCTAGCCATTTGTCAACCTCTTCATGTGAAACATGGAATCATTTATGCAATCACTTTTAGCATTACTGAAAAGTGAATATTTCTAGTATAAACATAAGGCAAAATTTGTTAACTTCCAATAAAAAGGGAAGGTAGCTATTTGATTAAAAATGAGGTTCTTAACTAGTAGGTATTCTAGTTATATTGATTTTAAGATCATAGGTTGACATATGAATTATTGAAACTGCACAGCCTGCTAAGTTATACAAGCTGAAGCATCTTTCAAAGGTGGAGGTTATAACTAATGACCCCAGTGGGTGTACTTTTACTTTGGTAAGCCCTTTCTTTTGGTTATTTGAATAAGAATATTCTGTTGAAAGCTGTATGTTCTTTGATTTTTGTCAATTCCAGTAGGCCAAAAACTGCTTCTCTACTATGTGATTTAAAGAAGCAATTGAGCAGAAGTTGAAGCAATTTCTATCTTAAACTCTTTTTTCCATCCTCTGCCTGCATGAGATTTTTTCATCAGATTCTAACTGAACTTCTTATAGGGCTTTGATAACCTCAGAAGTCAGAGTGTTGCTCCACCTCAGTGGACCATGCGCAACACTGATGACAGGTAAACTGAAATAGCTCTGGACTGAAGATGTCAACTTTTTTTTTCTTTTTCTGTCAGGATGTTTCTTTTTTCCCCTTTTATGGTCCTTTCCTTCTGGTACTCCAACAGAATTAAGGCTTATCTTATTTTCTTAATTGTTCTTTTTACAATTGGCTGTTGTTGCTTATAGTTATTGATTTGTCTATGTCCTTTCTTAAATATTTTTGTAGGAACCGCATTTTGTTATGTATCTTAAACATCTGCAAAGATGTACTTGGTCGTCTTCCCAAAGTTGTTGGTATAGATGTCGTGGAGATGGCTCTTTGGGCTAAGGTGAGTGTGATGACTTTATTCATTCTGAGTTCTTGACTGTTGAATTGATACAAAACCATTTTATGCAAATTATAGATTACTTGAAAAATTCACAGAAAGCTGTAATTATGCACTGCATGACATAAGCTTTTAGTTGCATTTGCCTAGTACCAATTTTAAGGATATTTTAACTTATTGGTCCTTGTGGACTGGTGGTCACTCTGAGGAGAATAATTTCATAGTGTTTGAGTTCTGATTTTGCTTAAGATTTTAAGCAGATATAATTTTCCTTAAAATTCAAGAAATCTTACTTCAATAATTTATCTTGTCTTTCTTGTCTTTGACTTTTATATTGTATCTAGGAAAATACTCCCTCAGTTACTACTCAAAGGAATCAGCAAGATGGCCCAGTTGCCACTACAGTAACAGAAAGTGACTTGAAAGTGACTGTTGAAAAGGACCTTGTCTCTCAAGCTGAGGAAGAGGATATGGAGGCTCTTTTGGGCACGTATGTTGTTCCTTTATTCTGTCCTAAGGTTCTTCAATGAAAGCCAGATGTGCTTCACTGTTAATCAAGTCCATAGATTCCTTCTAGAGTGTGAAATGTTAATGCAAATTGACAGAGTAGACATAAGGCACGAACCATACTTGCAGTCCAATTATTTGAAATTGATATGCAAGTATTAAATATTAATATATTGTTGGTTAGATTCAGAAGATATCACATAAGAATGTTCATATTTATATGGTTGCATTTTCATTTTGTTTTTTTTTTTAAATATTCATGTATCATCTGCCGAATTTCTAAGATGGTTAGATCAGAGCTAAAGTCATAATTCCATTCCTTTAGGGGGGAAAAGTCCTTATCCTGGTAGTAATATTTGTCATTCTTTTGGAACAGAGCAAAAACTGTTAGAATATATGGTTTGGTTTTTGTAGTGGTCAAAGTTCCATGTCAGTCTATGATTCTTGATTTCTTTTTCTTCTTCATCTGTTTCATTTGCTTGATTGAAAAGCAATATACTGTTTTTTGTGTTTGGTCTCTAAATATTGTAGCACCTTAATCCTATCCTAATGTTTTTTATCATAACATGGTATGTACACAGCTATGTTATGGGCATTAGTGAAGCAGAGGCATTTTCTGAGCGGTTGAAGAGAGAGCTTCTTGCTCTAGAAGCAGCAAATGTGCATGCCATTTTGGAAAGTGAACCTCTTGTAGATGAGGTATTTCATTCTATTTTTGTTTTTTGAATTTTTTCCTCTCATTATTTTTATTCTCATATCTCATTGGCACCATGTTGGGACTATTAAGAATCAATTGCCTCCATTAGTTCAAAAGGGGATGGGATGCACTCCATGTCGGATGTACTCGAGTTCACCATTTCTCTACCTTGACTTCTAGCTATTCTTCTCTGACAGTTTCTTATTATGTTTGTCTACTCCTAAATAGTTCCAATGAGTATGTGTTGTGCTTAAGGAACTTCTGTTTATTTTCCATCTTTCCTTGTGTTTTTTATGATTGCTTTATATCTTGTGGACGTTCTTTGTTTTTTTTTTTTTAAATGAAAATTCATTATTAATCTTGATGCTGCTTATGTTCACCCTATCAACGATATGCTTCTTCAAGCTAATTGTTCTGCTCTTTGATCTTTCAGGTATTGCAAGGGCTTGAGGCAGCAACTAATTGTGTTGATGACATGGATGAATGGTTAGGCATCTTCAATGTTAAATTACGACATATGAGAGAAGATATTGAGTCGGTAGGAGCCTTTTGTAGACTATGTTAATATGAAGGGTTCTCTGTTTTCATCCTGTGTAGTCTGTCATTAATTCCTGCCATTATGTCAATGCCTTATACACTGATTTAACTCTGTTATTTGAAGAAAGTGGCTTTTGAACCTTTTCATTTTACATATCCTTCTACCAGGAGCTTTTCTGAAGCAGGATAGTTCTAATTTCCAAGTTATTGCATCATTTATGTGCTTCAAGTTTGCTGCAATTTTGTGCTCAAAAGTAAATAATTTGAAGATGGAAACTGTATATTCTTGACTTCAACATCTGACCTCTTCTTATGCTGGCATGTAATTCTTTTTCACAATATACAGATAGAAACACGCAACAACAAGTTAGAGATGCAATCTGTAAATAATAAAGCACTCATTGAAGAACTTGATAAGCTTCTTGAACGATTGCGTGTCCCTTCTGAGGTATTTTATCCATCACTATGTTTTTGTTTAGACTTTAGCCAAGGGATGTAGCCTATATTCCCCCTAACAATGTTTTTATTGGTTATAGTATGCAGCATGTCTGACAGGAGGCCCGTTTGATGAGGCTCACATGCTTCAAAATGTTGAAGCATGTGAGTGGTTAACTGGTGCTTTACGTGGCCTTGAAGTACCTAACTTGGATTCTGCTTTTGCAAACATGCGAGCTGTAACGTCTCCCCTCTCTCATTTCTCCCAGCTTGTACAGTTTTGTGGTTAGGCTAATTATCCAGTAGATTATGTGACATATGACTAACTTAAGACATGCTGGTTACTTGGATGTTCACTGAACCTTGGGTTTTTGTGGAATTTTTACTTTCAATAACTTTGCAATGGACTAGTATTGCTGTTAGATCTTGATATATATGGCCTTGGAAAAACAAAATTCTGTTTATCGTGCCTTTATTTTAGGTTAAAGAGAAGCGGGCAGAACTCGAAAAATTAAAAACTACATTTGTCCGGAGAGCTTCTGAGTTCTTGAGAAACTACTTTGCCAGTTTGGTGGATTTCATGATTAGTGATAAAAGCTACTTCTCTCAGGTTTTTCCTTCATGTTATTTCATCTTGATGATAAGTAGCAACTTTGTGACAAGGATTCCTAAATGTTGTTCACCTGCTTGATTTAAACAGCGGGGACAATTGAAGCGACCTGATCATGCTGACTTGCGGTATAAATGCAGGACATATGCTCGCCTTCTGCAACATTTAAAGGTCACATTGCTGATCAACTCTAAAATCTGTAAAATATCATGTCTTGATTTTTCTTATATTTTTGTTCCTGCTCGTTCTCAGAGTCTTGATAAGAGTTGCCTGGGTCCTTTGAGGAAAGCTTATTGTGGCTCCCTTAACTTACTTCTGCGCAGAGAGGTTGGGAAATGCAAAATGAATATTTAATAATCTAGAAAAGAAATGCTTTTCTCATTTGAACTTTATGCTGGTTATAATGCTTGATAAATAGTTGAAATTCTGTTTAGGCTCGTGAATTCGCAAATGAGCTTCGAGCTAGTACAAAAGCATCAAGAAATCCGACTGTCTGGCTGGAAGCTTCAACAGGTGGCAGTCAAAGTGGGAATAGTGCAGACACTTCTGCAGTTTCTGATGCTTATGCCAAAATGCTGACAATTTTCATTCCACTGCTGGTAGATGAGGTTATAGTTCTTCAGCACTGGTTGTAGATGAGGTTAAATGTATTCCTAAGTCTTAATTTATTGAAATTTATTCCTTCATGGTTTAAACTGCAGAGTTCTTTCTTTGCACACTTCATGTGCTTTGAAGTTCCTGCACTCATTCCCCCAGGAGGTGTTGCTAATGGTAAAAGTGGATCCCATGGTGATGATACGAATGATGATGATCTGGGCATTATGGACATTGATGACAATGACAGCAAAGCTGGTAATCATTTTTGTTTGTGCCTTTATAATTTATGGCAAGAAATCAGTTTGACAAATGTGGAAACTATTTGATTTTGCTAGGTAAAACTTCTGCAGATCTGCAATCATTGAATGAATCACTTCAGGATTTGCTTGACGGAATTCAAGTATGTAAGCATATTGGGTTCTTTGCTTATAGATTTTCTGTTGCTCCTTGTTGTGTTCCTTAGTTGTTTCTATGAGTTTCTGGAACTAGAATTACATTTTAAATCATGAATGTCTTCCCAAGTTTTGTGCTTTTCTCTAATGCTAATCACTTTTTAGTTGCTTGCATGCCTTTGGTTTCTATTAGCATGTCTTTATGATGTTTCTGGATTACAGGAAGATTTTTATGCCGTGGTGGATTGGGCATACAAGATTGACCCTTTACGTTGCATATCTATGCATGGGATAACTGAGCGCTATCTATCTGGCCAGAAAGCTGATGCAGCAGGATTTGTACGTCTCCTGCTTGGTGACCTAGAGTCAAGAATTTCTATGCAGTTCAGCCGGGTATGTTTGTTTGGAAACCTTAAACTTTATGACCTCTTTCATTTAGTATGAATCTAATCTGTTTAAGCTGCAATCGGATTTGCAGTTTGTTGATGAGGCTTGTCATCAAATTGAAAGAAATGAGCGTAATGTGCGACAAATGGGGGTCTTATCATACATCCCACGGTAAACTGAATCTTAGCCTTTGTGAGAATGCAGAGATAGTAAATTTGAGGCCCAAGCTGATAAAATTGCAAAGAAAAAAAAACTAGTTGTTTTCCATTAATGGTTTGAAATAATTTGCTTTTTCAGGCACATGTTATCAGAATGCTGTAAATTTTTATTTCCAAAATAGCTAGGTTTAGTATTCTTATTTGATGCTTTATTATTTGCCTGCTTATCAGATTGTTACTTCAGTTGGTTTTAAACAGTTAACATGTTCTTATGCACAGCTTTGCAACTCTAGCCACTCGCATGGAACAGTACATCCAAGGACAATCTAGGGACTTGGTTGATCAAGCATACACAAAATTTGTAAGTCATATTTTCAGCCTAATATCCTTGTTAAGTGAGCTCTTGGTGGATCATACAGTAGCCTTAGCATCATGATAAGACTTAAGCAGGTACTAAGGTCTACTTTTGATACTAATTAGCATACTGTGTGATGAGTCATGAAAGCATTCTTTTGAGCTACTCCTGTTGATGGGTGATAAACACAACTGCCTTCCCTGTACTTAATTTCTGTTTGGCTGCATTTATTGTCCTTACTTGCTTTTCTTAGTAAGATTAATTCTTTCATGTCGTGATAATTCTTTCATGTCATGATATCAAATCATGCTCTTTTTTTGTAATTTTTCTTTATGTTGTTATCTTCTGAGTATATATGACTTTATTACTGAAAAAATTTCACATTGCAAATGCTGTTTGGCAGGTTAGTATTATGTTTGTGACTCTCGAAAAACTTGCACAAACGGATCCCAAATACGCTGATATATTTCTTTTGGAGAACTATGCAGCATTTCAGAATAGGTTTGGATCTTTTTCATCCTATTTTTCTATGGCTGTGGATATAATATTTCTCGATTCCTTAAGGGCAACTTTTTTTTTTCTTTCTCCATGCACACTCTACAGCTTGTATGACCTGGCCAATGTTGTGCCCACCTTAGCCAAATTTTATCACCAAGCAAGTGAAGCTTATGAACAAGCATGTACACGTCATATCAGCATGATAATATATTATGTAAGTAATCAACCTTGGTGGCTTTTTATTTGATTTATTCATTATTTACTTCTTGAGCAGTGATGTTAAATAGTAGTGGAGACACAGAAAAAGCTTTTTATGTTTGACTCACTCTTTAAATTGTTTCTCTTTTCAGCAATTTGAACGACTTTTCCAGTTTGCTCGAAAGATTGAGGATTTAATGTTTACAATTTCACCAGAAGAGGTTAGCCTGTTAATAATAGTATTTTTCCATGTTCATAATTTATGCATTTACTTTCATCAGATAGCTCCCGGTTTTCACTAATTTTACTGCATAATTCATAATGTGCATGGTATTCTCATCCCATGTTTAGACATCACCAGAATCCATAATAAAAATTGAATCACTTTTTTCACAATGAAATTAGTGACTTTTGTGAGTTTAGACATCGTCACCATCCATAATTAACAAATGAATGATTTGGCTGACCATATACTTCACAAATTTCAGATACCTTTCCAGCTTGGATTGTCTAAAATGGATCTCCGGAAGATGTTAAAATCCAGTTTATCTGGGGTGAGTTGATCAACAGTTTTCAGAACATCTTGTCCTTAGTTCCGAATGGTGGAATCTAAATCTTGACTTGTCTCTTTCAGGTTGACAAGTCTATTGCTGCAATGTATAAGAAGTTGCAGAAGAACTTAACATCTGAGGAACTGTTACCCTCTTTGTGGGACAAGTGCAAGGTAAGCTAACTTCAATTTCTAGAACTGCTCAAGGCTTTAGTATTTTTGCCAAAGCATTTCACAAAGTGGTTAATGAAGCGCATTGTGAATCAAATCTATAGCAAAGAGCATTATAGAAACCTGGGTAGGTTGTAGGGTGAAGGAAGGAGGGAGTTTATGGTTGGTTCAATCTGTTAGGTGCTGATTTGGTGATACATTGCTGGTTGCTTACTAGTTTTAATTCTTGCAAATTTGACAGAAAGAGTTTCTGGACAAGTATGATAGCTTTGCCCAACTTGTTGCCAAAATTTACCCCACTGAAACCATCCCCTCGGTCACTGAAATGAGAGAACTTCTGGCTTCCATGTAAAGGTAGAGAAATTTTCCGTGTGTATAATCTTTTGTGGTTCTATTTGGAGTAGAGAGCTATATTAGCTTGCTTCAATTATTCTTGTTGTTATTGTAATAGACAATTTTCCCTTACATATATCAATGTATTTGGAACTTATCCATTATATTCATTCATTTTCCGAAAGAAGTTAATGTTGTATCATGTTCAAATATAAAATAATGTTTGTCTGCTTTAATTTTCATGTTGTCTACAATGTTTCTTTTTCCGTTCATTCTTTCAATTATCTCTCCTGGATTGCACTAATTTACAATTGCTTCTTATCCACTTAAAAGGTGGATGGATCTCTCTTCCTCTAGGGACAAAGATGTCCATATTGTGATCTCTTAAATAACCAATGAAACAAAATCCGATTACCAAAGTTAGGTGTTAGAAAATAGTCATAAATTTCACATGAATTGTGTATTAAAGTCAACTTTGGGATATAAGTATTTTTATTACTTTAAACTTATGAGGGGGTTTTTTATGAAATAAAATCATGATATTTAATGAATTAAATAGATAATAGACTATAAGTTAGTATGAATTTTAATATTTGATATTCGGTATTAAAGTCAATTTTAAGATACTAACCATGTGTTATTGAAGACAATTGAAATTTGTTTAAGTGAAGAAACATGTAACAATTCAGAGAGAGAAATCATGAATTTTATATCGATTGTATATTAAAATCAGTTTGGATATGTATTCAAATTATTTTTAACTTGTGAGATAATTTTTTAACGAATAAAATTATGAAATATTTTTAATAAATTAAACAGATAATAACTCAAATTAATATTAACTATGACGATAGACGTGATATTAACGAACAGCCCCATCAAAATGAATTTTTTCTGCGCCTTTGGAGGGTATCGCGATGACGATGAAGAGTAATTTTCTCTCATTGTTTGAACTGTTGATCGCTCAGCAGCTTTATATTCAATCCTTAAATAACATTTGCAAACAAAATATGCCAAAGCAGTGCTCTGATTATCTCTAATTGGTCATTTTTCATGTACACAAGTTCAAGATAATTTATTATAAATAAGATAAATTTGAAGATGTATTAGTTATTATTATTATTATTTAAAAAAAAAAAAACGAAAAAGGAAAAAAGCCATAAAAAATTAACCAGATTAATTAAGTCCATCCATGAAATTGTTCCAAATCCAACCCATACTTAAACTAGTTTCAAACCCCTAATGGTTTTTAGTCCAGTTTAATTCCAAGGTCCATCTACGCCCATTATCATTCTCTCATCATTGGGCCAAGGGTTTTCAAGAGTTTGTTTTGTCCAATAGAGATTGCTCGGGGTTTAGGATATTAACATCATAATAATAATTCATTATTTAACATTCCATAATGAGCTGCCTCTATCAACCAAGCTCGTTGCCCTTTGGTTTCTCCTACAAGTTTTGATTGCTTTTGCCATGGATTCTGCTGCAGCCATGTATACTCTGATGATGAGGATGAAGCAGCTCTTGAAATCTATAGCGACGATCTCCGAGTCTCCACCATGAAGCGGAAACTGATATTGGCTAACCAGTACCATACTAAATATACTTGATGTTGAAGCTTAATTGTTCTTTTAGACCTTTAAGATTTTCATTTTTCTCATCATCTAATTAACAGCTGTGTCTATACAAATACAACTATATATCATTGATGCTACTAAAGGAATTACTGACCAAAAGAATTAAAGGTATCATCAGTATATAGATTTCTCGGCTATCTATCTTCCATGCTATTGCCAACTGAAAGCCTCGAGAGAAGGAATACACAAGCTGAGGAAAGAAATACAGCCCCAGCAAAGCACGCAAGATCCAAGCTAGTAACGATTGGTATACTCTTGAATTTCTCCAGAACTCCAACTTGAAGTATCATCATCACAGCATGCCCAAATTTTGACTTTGCTTGTGAAACTGATTTCATTTCAACCCAAGCCGGAAGAGTCTGAAGAATCATAGAGAAAATCATGTAAAATATTTGATGGTTAATTTGTTCTTGGTATGACAAATACAAAAGAAAGTTGAATACCTTCAAATGGAAGAGCCCAAACAAGTTCGATCTTGGAAGCGAGGGGGCACCTCCTTTTATAGTCTTTGATCCCATAAACAGGATGTACAGCCCCATCCCCAAAAATAAGCATGGCGGTTCCAACCAAGAACATATCTGCAAAGAATAGAAAATTTATCAAACGATGTTACTCAACTCAATAATGAACTTTGCAATATATGTATGAACGAAGGGATACCTATGGCTTCTATCAATACGTGGATGATAAGTTCTTGGTCCGACTTCTGTGATAAGCTATGAAAATAATGTAAAGATGACTCCAGAATGAGAACGCATCCCTCGATGAAACACAGTACTGATCCAAGTAAAGATCCCGCAACAGCAAATATGGTAAAGAATCGACAATCAATTATAACCTGCAGGCAGGATATTGCAGATGATAAATTTGATTGTTCTGTTTGCAAAGTAGAAAACATATGAAAAGCGAATGGATTAACAATCAAACCCTATTTTGATTATATAGAAATGACCCATTTAAAAACCTAAACACAGACAATTAACAAAGAATATATAAATGCAATCATGTATAAATAATTCTAGTAAATATTAGTGCTAACTAAAATGAAGGGATACTATACCTTTTCAATGAACATCTGAACGTGTAATTTCCAACGTCTTGGTTTGATAACCGGCCTCAGCACCTGTCGCATAGCATTAATAGCATTTGCGAGCAAAGATGCCAACTCTCTTCCCCAATCAACCTGTGGCTTTGATATGACAACGGTAGTACTCTTGGTTGCTGCCACAGAAGCCTTCACAGCCACCGTTGGCTTCCTCTCACTACGTTCGCAAACCTTCTTCTCCCCATTTAGCGCTCCTTCGCTTACACACCTCACAGTTTTCCCTGGCGAAGAAGGCCAAGAAGAAGAAGCAGAAAAAAGGCGGCCCAAAGGCTTGTTAGATGAACGCAACAATCTAGTGGTAGCCATTGGAATTGTTTTGAAACTTTTTTTTGGGGTTTCTCTTCATTTTATACCATGCAAATGAAAGAGAAGATTCGCAGCATATCAGATATTGTCGCCATATGGGGTGGGCTTTTATTGCACTTTTTCTTGGAGAGCAGGTTTTGAATTGTCGTATAAGAATTTGACGAACAATTACAAAGCCATTAGGCTCACGTTGCGCTTTTCAATTCTATGCGTGTGGACTCAGCTGAGCTGTGAACCGAACACTTGTCAGCCGTATCTTTAGGGGTTTGTTTGTTTTTTCTATTTTTTTATTCTCTTTGAAAGCATGGAACGAGACTGCTTGGCTGCTGGTGTTTCGTGCTTCCGTCGTCGAGGAAGAATAGTCGGCTGTAACACGTGCTGAATAGTAATGAGAGGAGCAAATCAAACAGCGCATTTCCAGGCTTACTGCCGTTAATTTGCTCTTCCACTTTGATCCAAGTTGTCTTTTTTTTTTTTTTTTTTGGGGGGGGGGGGGGGGGGTGGGGATGTGGGGGATTTCTGCTAAGGGATCTTATTTTGTCCTTTAGTCGTAGGATGTCTTTCAACTCTCTACGTTGGTTCACTTTTCACTTTACCTGTTTTGAAGTGTCTTGGTATCAGATCCTCCAATTAACCATCGTTGGGTCACTTTTCATGTTCAAATCTACATGTAATTTGAACGATTGTGGTGTTTAAAGTAATTTAATTTTCAACAATTTGGAGGAAAATATCCACAAAAATTTTCATCCATAACTTACAAGGGAATAGATTTTTCTTTCATCTTCCAAGGGAGAGGAATTTGAACGGTTGAATGTTTCCATGCCTCTAATCCTTCACAACTGTTAAATGAGTGTGTGGTGATCTTTGGGTAAAAAAAAACCCAAAAGGCTGCATTGAAATGTCAATGCAAAAGTTGCATCAGAGTTACACAGTATGAACTGCAGAGATTGAATGTAATACAGTAAGGCCAAGACGCAACTTCTTATCCAATAATCAACTCTCAAACAAAACCAGCCAGATTGGCCTATTGCGGTGAACCAAATCGTGAACCCAAAATTCAGGAAGAAAGGAATTGCCATTTCATGCAAAATTTTCATTGGAATTCCATTTAATGAAATCCGGGGATCAAGTAGAAAAGGAAAATGCCTCAAAAAATCACATAGACAAACTTTTTCTGTGATCAAGATGCGGCTCAAAAGTGCTTGAGACTCTATCACAAGACATGCCTCAGAAAATAAAAGGTCGTTTTAATATCATCATCGCCGCAAGTTCCAGGAATCTAATCTGCTTCTGAAATTCAGACATTAAATAACAATGACATGAAATCCAAAAATATTGCAGATATGGATGAATAGAGAAAGGCACAAGTTAAAACTCTATATTCACAATTTTCAGAAACAAGATATAGTTTCCTTTGGAAAAGCCTTTATTTTTCTCTTCATTTCACAAAATTACTCGGAAATCAAACAAAAATTCATAGAAGATAGATGACAAAAAAAAGAGGTTTTCTCAGACAAATGCCTCGATTTGTCCTCAGGGTGAAAGCCTTAGATAAAGAGATCAGACTCGTCATCATTTGTCATCATCACAGAGAAAAAAACCCACCAATTGCACTCATTAATCATCTATATACAGTAGATAAAACCAGCCCAAGCAGCTAATTGATGAACTTCAAGATGATTTTTTCAGTGTTTTTCATGAGTTAGCTTTATACCTAGTCCATTAGGGCTTCTCTGTTATCAACTGAAAGTAGAAAATAGACCTGAGTTAGCTTTATACCTAGTCCATTAGGGCTTCTCTGTTATCAACCGAAAGTACAAAATAGACCAGAAGTCAGCAAGTGAAATGTCTGATTTAACCTTAAGATTCCCAAACTATTTTCTCAACGAACCAACGGTCCAGATGCATTTACACATTTATTTCAACATTGGTTTCTTCGCTTCCAGAGGGGAATTAGCATTTCAGTAAAACCCCAATTTGTGTATAATGCTTTATTACAGAATAAGATATGATTCTTGCACCAAATTTGTGTTTCAGAACAATCCCAACAACATGCACAACCATTAAGCATCAAAAGGAACAGCGCCAACTCAACCAGGTAACTCAAACAAAAACAAAATTGTAAGTTCCTCTGTCTTTTCTCAAGCATTTTCACGAACTAATTCCATTCATATCCCCCAAAACTCAAGCTTTTTCACTTCAATTTCATAGGTGCGAGTGTTTTGATTTGCACAAGGAGCTTATTCCATATGGAAAGGCGTGGTCTTGGCAAAAACAAATTGTTAAACAAAAGAAAGCTTTGGTCCAAAAAAATGAGGATTGCCCAGATACATTAATCATTCTTCAGCATAACCCTGTTTATACAATGGGCACCAGTAGCTCGGAAAAGTATTTGAATTTTGACATAAAGGAAGCTCCTTTTGATGTTTATCGAACTGAACGCGGCGGGGAAGTTACATACCATGGGCCTGGACAGGTATAGTTTCAAAAGGTAGATGGCTACGAATGTGAAATTAATTTGATTTCAGGGTGATTTTCTATTTGGACTAACTTTTTTTTTACTGCCTTCGTTGAAATGTAGCTGGTTATGTATCCAATTATTAATCTCCGGAATCACAAGATGGATCTTCATTGGTATCTGAGGGCACTTGAGGAGGTGGTGATTCGTGTTCTTTCATCAACATTTTCTATTAAAGCTTCTAGGCTTGAGGGTTTAACGGGTGTTTGGGCTGGTAAGATTTCTTATCTCTTTCTTTCGATGCTTGATTTGTTTTCATTTTGTGATTCCTCTCTCTTCCTACTAGGTGTTTACATGAGATTGAAAGTTGCACTATTTACATCTTGGAGAATGGATTAACTGTACTCTTTCAATGTTTATAGGTTGTGGTTACATTTCTACTTATGCTTCCACAGTTTTTATCCCTTTTAAATGAACATTTACTGTAGGACATTGCAGGCTAAGGAAATAGGCATAGGGTTATCAATATTTACTTGTGAAGTGGGATGATAATGTTCCAAGGCAGAAAGGGATCAAAATGCATCCCTGCTAACCTGCATGGCTGCTTAACTTGTTCTCCGTTTGATTGTTAATTGCATTGTGTATGTTTTGCTGGAAGCTGTAAATGCAGGGAACAAATGGGTTTATAGACTCACCCCTCTCATGTTAGGCCTTCAATTAAAGGTAGCAATCTGTCATTGTGGTTTGTAATTCTCTTTACCAATCCAATATCCGCTATTGTTCATTTCCGATTGAGGGTCCTGACCTCAAGGGTGAGAAAGTCTCAAGCTTTGCACTTTTGTGTTGTCTAGCTGCTTGATATAGAGATGTGCCTGCCCTTGGCAAGACGAAGATTTCACCATCGTCCAAGACAATAACCCTTGTATCTATAGTACCACTGTCATTTTTCTAATCTAGTTTCATTAGAGTAAAGAAGCTTGGGCTCCTTGATAGTCTGTCCTGATCATTTCTTTTTAAAATTTTGCTACAGGAAATCAGAAATTGGCTGCAATTGGTATAAGAGTAGCTCAGTGGATAACATACCATGGGTTGGCACTTAATGTCTCCACAGACCTAACTCCGTTCAGTTGGATCGTCCCTTGTGGGTTACAGGACCGTCAAGTTGGAAGCATAAAGGGGTTACTTCAAGAATTTCAGTCATCTACAAGTGGTGAAACAGTTACACCGAGTCCTGATGATTATCGGTTGATTGATATCTCCTACAAATCCTTGATTACGGAGTTTTCTGAAGTTTTTAATCTTGAAATCCACCAAAAGGCCAGCCTTATGTCAGAAATTTGGGGAGAGAACCATTAACCAGATTGAAGGAGCTTGAAAGAATTGTAAACTGCCTCAAACCAATATACCGGTGCAGCCAGTGAGATATCTATGAATGCTTCTATTCCAGGTCAAGAACTAGTTTAGTTAACTCTTCTGTTCAATCTCCATAATATAGCACTTATCAAAATGAAAAAAAGAAACATTTTTTTGGTTCAAACATCAAAGCAGACAAAACAAATATTAATACACTAAAAATCAGAGACAAAGAGCCAAAGAAACATGCACTTTGACACATCTCCAATCCGAACATTTCCATTTCTTAGTACGATGTCGCCTGCAGGAGCCTGCAAATTTTGATAATTGGAGACAAGTGAATTTCTGGCTTTGATAAAATTAATGGAAAAAAAAAAAAAGAAAAAAACACAAATGGGATGGTGAGGTTTAACGTTAAAAATGTAAGAAACTTCAGTGAAATTTAGGAGAGATTTGCTTGCAGGTTGTTGAGAGAGGTTCCGATGATTGGACAACTTGAGCTTTGGGACAGGAAATCCAAGACAAACGGATTGAAGTTCCATGCTTTAGGGTTGTAGCAGAGTTCGTTTCAGCTGCTGGTTGTCATGTCACTGCTTAAACCCTCCAAGCACGAGGTGGTTGGTCAGTTGGAGAGTTGGGTTAGTTGTTCCGACCCTTTCCTTTCCACGGCAAACGTAACAATTAAAGGCCCAAGAATCAGCTTATATGGTTTTACTTATAACAATCTATGGCCCATGAATCAGCTTTTCGGCTCAGGCTGAACAGGGCCCAAAGTTTGCACAGACAAGGTTCTTTAAAAGCTGCTAAACCCGCATGCTAGAAGTGGATTAAGTCACGTGAAATTTATGTCTAGTTTGGCCGGTAGTGAGAACCAGCCGCAATCCAGGATAATGGGTCGGACGTCGAAGAGCTGCGAGCAGGGCAGCAGTTTTGGACTGTTGCCTTGAGTTTGACCCCATAACTTTTTAGACTTTCAAACCCTAATAATAATTTAAAAACATTATGCTCATCTTTTACTCTTTATTTTGGTCGACAGCTTGGCAATTTTTCAAGCACCTTGGTCCTTGAAATTGTTCGTTTATGTAAGAATAATTGAACATGGCATAAAGCAAGATTTTCACTGTTCTTTTGAATAATCGAGGGCTGAGATTAATAGTTTTGGCCACCCTTTACGATCAAATGGTTCAACTTCCAATTCTAAGCTTGAAAGCGTCGGTTACTTATCCTTTCCATATCAAGAAAAATCACGTATTTGGCATGGAATTTTGACGCCAGGGCAGTCAGACTATCAGTTTCTTCCTATACCTTTTACCGCGTTGATTAGCCAAACTAATTCAGGGTTTATGGCTGTGAAACGTGGGAATTCATGTAGGAAAATGCCTAGAAAGTGAGATTCCAAAATCACATAAAAATATAAAGATTAGATAAAACATCATGATGATGAATAGATAGGAAATATCAAAAGAAACCTGAATTGGGTATTTAACCAGTAATTAACATCATGGGAAATATGGCCCCAAAAATGCTAAGTATTTAACTAGTAATTATATCAAGATTGAAATTACCCTTTGTTTAGTAAAACAAATAGCATTATAACCCAAATTTAAAATTTTCTTAATACAAAAATTTAGATAGATAAATTATTCAATCTTTTAAATTAAAATATAAGATACCATACTTTCACAAAATGCATTTAAGATGAATTTATATGCTTAACCAAATTTAAATTTTGTTGTTATGTCAAAGATCCAATCAATAACTTTTTTATATCTTTCTTTCATTATTCATCCAATTGAGATTATTATTTTTTATTTATAATTCTATTCATCAAATAGATTTAAATCTAAAGCAATATCTTTAATAAATATATATAAAAAAATTATTATATTAAATCTTTTAAATTTTGAATGAATTTTCTTACCACTTCAATGCAAGACCTATCTCACACGATCCACGTTTCCATTCAGTCACATATGTACCGCTTTAGTTGTTACATTAATTAATAAATTAATCCATGATGATCAGTGACTCCATCCATGCGTAACTACGACATTGACAATATATAAAAAGTTAAATATATATAAACAATATAAAAAATTTTTTAATCTATCTTTAATCCCACCACACTATTACATATATGACTAAAAAATTATATATTTAAATTCTCTTGTAACTTACAAATAGAAACTCCAATGTAACGCCAATGACGTAGCCAAACGTGCAGTTGAGTTGATGATTCAACACAAAATATTGCACACCTTTCACAATTGGATCAAGTTATTGCGAGCACTATTCAAGTCACCGGCCTGGCCTCTCACCTCTTTCCACTAATTTTGTTATAAATAAAGACTCGGCTCTGACTTCAATTTGCACCCCACTTTAGTTTATTATCACACCTGTGGCGAGCGCCGACCCACCTTTACGTTTTTGATTAATTTCTCTTTGTACGTCTAACCTTTTAGTTTTTGATTAATATCTCTTTTTATGTCTGTTAAGATAAGCCATAACCATCTTGGAAGAAGCTAATTGTTATTCGATCCTAATGGCATCTGCTTCTTTTCCTTTTACTTCTGTTCATCTGCAATTTAATTCACCAAACAAATCGTTGTCATCATTACCTACAACGACGACTAGGTTGTCTACGCGTCGGGTTGTCGTCCGGCCGATTAGAGGATCAGTGTCGGAGAAACCATCTATACCAGCGCCGCCAGTGGCGGTTTCAGAGCCTGGAAAACCCAAGCTTCCGCTGAAGAAAATTCCAGGGAATTATGGGGTTCCTTTTGTTGGTCCAATCAAAGACCGACTTGACTATTTCTACAACCAGGGTCGAGACGAGTTTTTTAAATCAAAAATCCAGAAATACCATTCAACGGTGTTTCGAACCAATATGCCACCGGGTCCTTTCATCGCTCCTAACCCAAGGGTTGTCGCTTTACTTGACGGTAAGAGTTTCCCTGTTCTTTTTGATGTGTCCAAAGTTGAAAAAAAGGACCTTTTCACCGGTACTTACATGCCTTCAACCGACCTTACCGGTGGCTACCGAACCCTTTCATATCTCGACCCTTCCGAGCCCAAACACGCCAAGCTCAAACAACTTATCTTTTTTCTCCTAAAGTCTAGCAGAGATAAAGTGATCCCTGGGTTTGAAGCCTCTTACACCGAGTTATTTGAAAAGTTAGAGAAAGAACTTGCTCAGAAAGGCAAAAGCAGTTTTCAGACAGCTAATGATCAAGCTGCGTTTAACTTCTTGGCTCGGGCTTTCTTTGGTTCAAACCCGCCTAATACTAAACTAGGAGTTGATGGTCCAAGCTTGATTAGTAAATGGGTAGTTTTTCAACTCGGTCCTGTTCTCTCTCTTGGTCTCCCAAAGTTTGTTCAAGAACTCCTAATCCATACTTTTCCTCTTCCGCCGGTTCTTGTTAAAAAAGATTACCAGAGACTCTACGATTTTTTCTACGAGTCATCTGGTTTCGTTCAAGATGAAGCTGAGAAATTGGGTATCTCACGAGAAGAAGCTTGTCATAATCTGTTATTCGCCACATGCTTTAATTCTTTAGGTGGCATGAAAATTTTCTTCCCCAACATGCTTAAATGGATTGGCAGAGCTGGAGTCAAACTACATACTGAATTAGCACAGGAGATCAGATCAGCCATCAGATCCAACGGTGGGGAACTCACCATGGCTGCCATGGAACAGATGCCATTGATGAAATCTGTTGTATACGAAGGGCTCCGGATCGAACCTCCCGTCCCGTTACAGTACGGGAAAGCAAAGAAAGATCTATTGATCGAGAGCCACGACGCCGTTTTCGAAGTGAAAGAAGGGGAGATGTTGTTCGGGTTCCAACCTTTTGCAACCAAAGACCCGAAAATATTCGAGAGATCTGAGGAGTTTGTCCCTGACAGGTTCATGGGTGATAATGAGGAGAGGCTGTTAAAGCACGTGCTTTGGTCGAATGGACCCGAGACTGAGCAACCAACGTTAGGTAACAAACAGTGTGCCGGAAAGGATTTCGTGGTGCTGGTGTCTAGGCTTTTCGTGGTGGAACTGTTCAGGCGTTACGATTCGTTTGATATCGAAGTCGGTAAATCAGCTTTGGGGGCTGCCGTTACGGTGACATCGTTGAAGAGAGCAAGTTTTTAGATAAATTTTTAGGTTTGTCAATGATTAACTTGGCAAGTCATTAATGTAATATGTTATCATAAGGAAATTAGACATATTTTAGGTAAATTTGTTATGGTGCATTTAGTTTTGGTAAATTTACCTCCTTTTATTTCTTGCAATGCCATATGACTTTTGTTTAATATAAATAAAATTATCATAAATTAAATTTTTATCCATTTAAAAATATTTACAGATAAAATAAAATTTTGATGATGTAATTACGATAAAAACATTAGATAAAAACGTAAACAATGTTCATATTTAACATATAATGTTCATATTTAACATATAAAATTATTGATAAAATAATATAATAATTATTTTATATTATATTTAATATATATTTAATTAAAAAAATAAAATTATATAAAAAATTATCGTTCTTTTAATGTAAAATGATTTAATTTTTTTTAAATAAAAAATAAATTTTAATTTATAAAATTAAAATTATATATTATATTATATTTTTAAAAATTAAATTAATATTTTAAATTATATAAATTTAAAAAATAATTTTATTTGTTTATTTTATTTTATTGTATTATAATTTTATATAGATTTACGATACTAATATTAGTGCACTGCTTTTTTATTTGGGATTGACCAAATAAAAAGTAGGAAATTGGGTGTTGAAATTTCCAAGAAACGAGAGGTGCGTGTGTCCTCGAGGCCGGTAAGTTGTTGTAATCTGCGACAGCCGTTGCAATCACTTTTGATGCGATTGACTCTTTGGTTGGTTCACAAGTTAGCCAAAAAGAACAGTACTCTTTAAGGACTTTTCCTTTTGACTAATGTGGATTTTTACAGCAGAGCCGGTGATGTAAGAGCTTTGATTAAACTGTGTTTTTGAAATCTGAAATTCAACTGGTTCAAAAAGAGGAAATTGACGCCCTTGACAAGGAAAACTGGGTAGGATTCGACTGTACTCTTGGCATTGGCTGTGGTTTTCGGCCTCAGATACCCTAATTTCTAAAGACATAAATGCATGAATTTTTTTAAATTCATAGTATCTAAATGTCAATTTTAATAATATATCAAATAAAAAATTCATGGACATGTTGAAGCTGGAAATGCATTAAATTTGCTTTTCTTATTATGTGGGGGAATTGCTTTTGCTGTTGGGACCCCGTGAATCGATGAAAGAAATGTGACGGTAGTGCTCAAAAGGAAAATGCGCCGTCCCACGACCCACTCAAACTGTCCCTTTCCAAGCATCAGGATCAGGAATACGGTTAGCAATAGGTCGGAGTTAGGACGCGATAAGTTTTTATTAATTTTGAATTTGTTTTGATTTTATAAATTTAATATTTAAATGTAATTTAATTTGATATTAAATTATTATTTTTATATTTAAATCTGACTCAATTTATATATATTTAAATTTATAATCAATTTTATTTGGTTAAAAATTAATAAAAATATTAATTTTTAATATAAAATATTAATTTTTAAATATAAATATAAAATTAAATAAATAATAAAAATATATGTATTAAGTTGGATCGAAATAAATTTACATACAACTTGATATAATTTTTCTTTAAAAATATTTGATTCAACTCAAAACTCAGACTAAAAAAAATTGGATTTCCAACCCTAATCAGGTTATATTCTTCCTTAAACAACCGGAAAACAAACCAAAACTTAAACACGGCGGATTGATTATGATCATTTATTCATTTTCTTGAGTTATTCTAATTTAACTCTTGAATCATTTATTTGCCTTAACGGCTTACCATTTACGCTGATTTTTTTTTAGAATTGGGCCTTAAGGAACTAAAAATCAGACATGAAAGCCCATATTCCGCATAATCGTAAGGGCAGATTTCCAAACAATTTTGGAAATGCCAACTTCAATTTTGCAAGAAAAATAGTACACTATTCTACACACAAATCCTTGTTTCATCAATCTGAACAATAGTAGATTTGCCAGTTCTGCTTTCGCTAACTTATAAAATTGTGCAAAAATTTATCATAAGCCAGACGGATTAAACCTGTAAACAGTTACAATTGAAGAGCAGCAAAAGCGTCATCTACCCACCTTATTTCATGGACCGAAGTTTTATTATCGGTTTTCACCGGTAACGATGAGGCAATAAAAGACTGCAGTTCGGACTTGACGTTGTTCATACGCTTACGGTGACGAATCCTCCTCAAAACCACTTCTTTATCCATGGTTTGCTTGGAATGACTTGGCTTTATGTAGGGATGGCTAGTGACAGAATCCATCTTCCCTTGCTCTTCTTGATCACCTTCAGCGAAGGTGTTGTTATCGTCCTTGTTGATGATGTTCTTCTTAGATTTAGAAAGAGGCATTTCTGAGGCGCTTAAATAGATTAAAGAGAGAGGAACGAGTGCGAGTTGGGCAAGGGGAGTATTTACAGTGGAGAAAGATTTGAGCATTTATTAAGGAATTAATTTGGTCAGTTTGGTGGGTTCGAGGCGCCATTGGGAAATGATTTGCTATCAGATAGCAGAATCCATCGTTTTTGAGGTAGTGGTTTTCGGGCTTCCCGCTGAAAATAGTGTTATGATGTTATTTTTATGTCAGAAATCTGGGTTTTCGCCATGTCATGCTAAGATGAACTTCACTAGGATTTGGTTGGTCTTCCGGGAATCTTTGCGACGTGCATCATAGGATGAAATGGATTTTTGATACTCGATTTGATTTTACATTCTTAAATTTGAATTCCATTTAATTTGTATAAATTATATCTGATTTGATTTTAAATTAATAAAATATTATTTTTTAAAATATAAAATATTATTTTTTAAATATAAATATATAAATAAAAAATTAATTTAAAAATTATTTTTATATAATATCAAATCAAATTAAATTTATCTAAAATTTAAATCTAATCCGATCCTAATCTTTCTTTAACATTATTCAATCCAACTCAAAATTTAATTTTATAAAATCATATCATATCAAATAAGAACGAGTTAAGTTAACCAACCTAATCATGCACGGCTTTTTTTGTACTTTGTTTCTCCCTGGTGTACAACCTTTCTCTTGGGAATATTTAAATCAACAATAAAGCTCCATGTCTAAAGAATCAGATTCCAACAATAAAACTCGCTGTATTTTACATTTTATTTTCTTCTGGTAGCCTAGATATATATCAATTTTATTTTGTATAAATCAACAATGTCAATAAGTATATACCACCATAGTTTTTTGTTTCTATCATTTTGAATTTTGCAAATGAACTTGAACTTCGTATAGGACACAATTGAAAAAAATTGCAGGATTAGCGAATATGAGCATCATTAAACATGATTATTCTTTGGGGCCTGCTGTTGATTAATAGTCATAAACAATGTTACTTGTTCCTGTTTTAATTTTAGCTGATTAAAAACCCAGCTATATAATGCATTTCATTTGGATTTGCGCCTCCTCAAGGCAATAAATGGAAATAAGTTGGCCTCCTTGGTTTCAGCCCAACCTACTCCAGGGAATTTGCGTTTGTAAAAAGATATGCTGTGGGAAATTTGGACAGGCTTGTCCCAGAAACAAAGGGCGTTTCCCACAAATAGACATAGCTGTGGCGCAGAAACAGGTGGCCTTAGAGCAGTGGCAGGTAGATTGGTCCATAACCTATTAGGAGTAGAAGCCTTAAATGTACCAGTGACATGACCAAGGTTCTAGGAAAATGACATTGAAACAACAATCACACTTTCTGTCTTTTGTACGTGGCAGTTAGATAGTTCGTCTTGGTATTGCTCCACATCTGTCGCCTGTCATAAATTATAGCGTTAAACTTAATCGATTTCAAATAAATTTTTTATTGAATTCAAATGAATATAATATTAAATTTAAATTTAACTGTAAATTTAAAATTTAATTTAAATTCAATTTAAATTTTATTTTTAAGTTTAATTTGATATAAAAATTAAAATTAAAATTATTTTATTAAATTTAATTAATATATAAAAATAAATTTAATTATAATAATTAATTAAATTTTGATTATCATATTTGAATTGGAGTTAGAATGCAAAATATTTCATTAATTAAAATAATTAAAATATAAAAAAATTAATTAATTTCGTGAATTATTTAAATTCAGTATAAAAAATTTTAGTTTAACTTAATCGATAAGTCAAATTATTTAAATTTAAACTAAATTTAATAATAACTAAATAAAATTTAAATTTTATTTGAATTAAATTCAAATTAATATATTATTTATAACTCTATTATAAACTAAGAATAGAATTTTTCTTGTTTCATCATTTTCTATTGGCTTCTTCTCCCTTTTAGCTTTCTCAGCCATTTTAGGCTGAAGCTACAGATTTTGTCCCTGTGCCATTTGCATATCTAGTCGCGAGGGATTTTACTGCCTCAATTATTTCCGCTGCTGGAATCTAAAATCTGTAACAGAAACCCTGCTTCAATCATTTCGAGTTGAGCACAAATGAAAGGGGTGATTTGATTGATAGCCATTTTCTCTAATGTCCAATAATTAATGGAACTCTGATTTTCAAGGTGTGGCATAGTGCCCCGACAGTTGGAGAAAAGAGGTTCCTTCTTTCCATGTTGTTTGTGATAAAACAGTGAACACGATGCTTGTGGGTATCGTTGATACCTTATCAAAATCAAACAGGGGTGGCGTTAGACTTCAACCACCAGCAGAGATACAGAAAACGAATCTTCAATGTAACATGTTCTGTAGACTTTATCAAAATTTGATGCAAAAAGTACATAGTGGCTGGATTTTGTGTTGGGTTAAAGATAAGTAGAATATGTGAACGTTGGACACTCATCACTTCACTATATAATCCTCAATTTTACTTAAAAGAAAATAGCAAATCCCTATTGTATGCTTATGTCTTTTAAGCAACTTTTTTCTTGCAGGGCAAACAGAACTTGCACTTTACTACTTTAGTTTTGCCTTTGAATTGTTTATCCAAAGATAGAAAAATGGAATCATTGCAAATTATTGCATTTCCCTCTCCATTCATTAATCCACAGTGTTACTTTTTCTTTTTACGTTCAAAATCTTGCTTCTCCCTGTCTAATAATTGATGCCATTATCATAGCCAGAAGAAGGAACTAAAAGGGACAAATTACTCCAATTATTTTTCAGGGCCTCGTATATTTTCCAACTCATACTTTTCTATTCCTTTTAGCAAACAGGGAAGGTTGTCTTAATATAGAAATCAAATCCTATAAACAGAAATTAACCAACCACCATACAAATAAAAACAACCCAAATCGCAAATAATAAAACTATCAAGCACGTTATTATTAGAAAAGGGACCCCGGATTCCCTGGACGCATGCCCCTTTTTCTATATGCAACTAATACATGTCATCCGCACACTTGTAAAAAATATGATAGCCCCAAATCTCCTCCACCGTTCCTCTACAACTCCGATAATTACAATGTATATACAAGCATGCAATGCAAATGCAACCATTTTCTACCCTCTCCCTCGCACCGGACTTGTTTTTCTGATATTTTCTCAACCTCCGAATCCCTCCTGTCCATCTTCTCTTCTTTATTTCCCTATATTTAGAATTTGCTTTACTCTTTTGGGATTGGGATGAGAGAGACAGGAGGGGGCACAATGTTCGCTGAGGCTGATAGCATTCCAAGAGGCAAGTTTGGCAACAGTGCGCATTCTGATCCTAACATTTCCATGACTGCTCCTGTAAATGAAGATGATTTGGGTATGAGTTACAGCAGCGCATCCGCTGCAGGCCTTGCCTTTTATGAAAGCAACAGGTTGAGTGGCGAAGGCTCACCCTTGACTATGTCACCATGGAACCAAACCACTCCTTTCAAAAAGTCTTCATGGACCTCTTTCGACGAAGACAACATGCCAGCGAATAGTCTGATCGGCTCGCTTATACGTGAAGAGGGCCATATTTATTCCTTAGCAGCCACAAAGGATCTCCTTTACACTGGCTCTGATAGCAAGAACATTCGTGTGTGGAAGAATCTTAAAGAATTTTCTGGCTTCAAATCAAACAGTGGGTTGGTTAAGGCCATTGTGATATCCGGTGAAAAGATTTTTACTGGTCATCAAGATGGGAAGATTCGCGTTTGGAAAATCTCTCCTAAGAACCCTAGCGTTCATAAACGAGCTGGAACTTTGCCAACTCTCAAAGATATCCTTAAAAGTTCCATTAAACCAAAAAATTACGTGGAAGTGAAACGTAAGCGCTCTTTATGGCTCAAACACTCGGATGCGGTGTCGTGTTTGAGCATGAACGAGGAACAAGGTCTTCTTTACTCTGCTTCATGGGACAGAACCTTCAAAGTTTGGAGAATCTCTGATTCCAAATGTCTTGAATCAATTCATGCACACGAGGACGCTGTTAACTCTGTCGTTTCGAGCTTGGGAGGAATGGTTTTTACTGGGTCAGCAGATGGAACCGTCAAAGTGTGGAAAAGGGAACAGCAGCGGAAAGGAACAAAGCATACATTAGCTCAAACTCTTTTACAACAAGAATGTGCGGTTACAGCGTTAGCAATCAACACCCCTGGTTCAATAGTGTATTGTGGCTCCAGTGACGGTCTGGTCAATTTCTGGGAACTTGAAAAGCAATTATCCCACGGCGGGCTCCTTAAAGGACACAAGATGGCGGTTCTTTGCCTTGAGGCAACAGGGAATTTGGTGTTTAGCGGATCAGCTGATAAGACTATATGTGTTTGGCGTAGGGATGGCAACATCCACACATGCCTTTCGGTGCTAACAGGGCACACGGGGCCAGTGAAGTGCTTGGCTGCCGATAAGGACCAGGAACCAGGGAATGAACAGCGGTGGATTGTTTACAGCGGAAGCCTTGATAAGTCCGTGAAGGTATGGAGCGTTTCGGAGTTTGCTCAGGTGGCAACGGTACAGCAGAATCAGCAGCAGGGGAGCTATGATAGGGAGTCTGTCCCATCTGATGGGAGCCACTCGTCCACCAGCAGAGCCAGCCAGAACTGGAGGAACTGATCCCAATGAATTCCGGGTCTTCCATTTTGAGATACTGATACAATCTTTTGATGCCACGTGCACATGATTTGTAATAAAAATTTGTTATGTTTGACACGTGGAATTGAGGGGGAGCAGGTCTGTGGCTGGGGTTTGCATGACAGAGAGGGGAGGGATCATTTTAGGATTTTTCCATGGGTATGTGTTAGAGTAAAGATTGTTGTGGAATTCGACTTGATGAATTTGGTTATGCTACAAAAAATGGAGACAAATTAAAGTAAAGCTTTCTTAAAAAAAATCCTTTTCTTTTATTTTATGTCCGTCAAAATATTCAGGGAAGATTGTATATTCATCCAACATCATGGATGGGTATGCATAATCCTGAATATATATAAAAATATAGATATTCCTCAACGATTACAAGGATATCTGCTTCACATTACTGTTTACAAATATATATTTGATGGTAATATCCCAGCCAAAATTTCCATCAATAGCCTGAACTGTGACAATGGAATCGAATCGTACAAGCATCAGTTCCCTCTTTGACTGTCGAATTAATTCAGTGCGAAAGCCTTCGAGAGTGGCGTCTCCTAGATTCAGGTTGCGTTTGAGTTCTCAATCCACGCAAATGGCCGCTTCTATTGCCAATTGAGTTCAGGTCTAAACTCAGTGGATTGCTCATATCTCCTCCTTCAAGCATTCTAAGTACCTAACAATTTGTAAATGACACAAGAAATTTCTTAATTTCAACACCTAGCTCAGGAAATGACTTGGAAAGCTCCTGAACAACAGGTTATGGAAAGAAGGGATTATGAAATGATTTAGAAATTGAAGGACAACATAGCATACCTTTGACATTGGTGGTCTTGATTCCGGATCATGACTTAGGCACAAGAAAGCAGCACGAGCCATGGCCTGTAGTTGATGACTGCAGTCCTGGACTTTGCTGGAGGCTAAACATGGATCAAGTAACTGGTAAATATTTGTCATTATTTGGTTTGAGTCTAATGTAGCTAGAGGGTGGAACCATTCATATAAGAAATTCTGTCCCTTGTAAAATCGCAAGTCACTGATTCTTTGGCCTGTCATTAACTCTAATAGCACCACTCCAAATGCATAAACATCAACTGTTTGTGTAATCCTTCCACCATCCAAATACTCTGGTGCAAGATACCTGGATTTAGTCATTTTCAGCTCCATTAGAATGATAGGAATGTTCAGAAGATAAATAAATATTTACTGTGTAGCTAAAACGGGCCCAAAAAAAAAAAAGGATGAAAGAGACTTAAGAGATAGGAAAATAACGTATTCAGAAATTACCCTGTACTTCCGATGGCTTGCTCCTTGCTTCCAGCAATCAATTGATCAGAATGCCATCTAGCGAGTCCAAAATCGGTAACCTAAAGAGACAAATAAAAAAGTTAAGGCATAATTTAATGTTATAAAGGAAAAAAAAAGAACTTATAGACCAGTTATACATGTTATTATCAGGAATCTACCGAATGATAAAGCAATGCTCCTCAACAATATGAATATCCGAAATGAACCTTGAGTTCATTGACAGAATTTGCCTTTTAGCACAAAAAATCCGTATTAATCAGCTATGATGAAGGTGAAGTTATCCAGCCAAAAACCTTTCTACAAAGAATTTCTAATTCTATCATGGCCTTAGTATTTAGCCACTAGACTGTACTTTTCTTTAAGATGAATTCAGGTCCAAATACTAATTGAAAGTACCTGAGGCTCAAAATCATGTGTTAGGAGAATATTTTTGGGCCGCATATCTCTGTGTACTATGCAACCAACTCTACAATCTTCATGAAGGTATCGCAAGCCTCGTGCTGCTCCAATTGCTATTCTTAGCCGTGATTGCCAATCTAGAGAGGCTCTGTTGCTTCCTGTCAACCAGAAGTAACCGATATTATTTGAGAGACAAAGGTTCCAAATGCAAATAGACAAATGGAGCATACAGAAACCAAAAGATTGTACAGGAGCCTATTAACGATATGATATTAAAAGAAATAAAAATGAGAGAATGAATACCATGTAAATGGAAATCCAAGGATCCATTGCATATGTACTCATAAACCAAAACTCTCTTGGTGCCATCAATACAAAACCCTATTAGCAACACAACATTCCTATGTTGTGCACAGCTTAAAACCTGCACCTCCCTGCAGAAATTAATATCTGCTTGACAACTGACAAACTTTAACAGCTTCACTGCAACCACTTGACCATCTCTTAAAATCCCTCTGTAAACAACACCAAAATCACCTTTTGCCAAGAAATTCAATTCGGAAAATCCATCTGTAGCTTCCTCTAGCTCCTTATAAGAAAACGGTCTTGGGGGTTTGCCAAAGACTGGCGCCTTGTGTTGACATGATGAGCACAGGGGTGGAGGTACTGAGGATGTTCTGCCTAACGCAACTGCATCCCTAATGTTTGAGCTAACCATGTAGTCTTTGCCATGGCTTTGAGTATCATGATCATATCGGACAAACTTGTCAAGCAAGGATTTGGAACTAGAAGAGATGACTTTATTTCTATTGCTTTGGGTTTTACGAGGCTTTTCATCAATTGGATTTTGGGGAATCCATGGTATCCTCTTGTCATTACTTTTTACAGAAGACTTGTTTTCTGATAGATTTATAAGCCTTTCTCCACGTGAATCAAGAAGAGTAAGTTGCTTATCCAAGTTGTTCTGATAATCTAAGAAAGTGTAATTTCCTCTTTTCAGCCTTTCAAAAAGGGGATTTTGTTGATAGACCAGGAAAATAGAAGCTGCTGAATCAGAACTTGGTAGCAATCCTTCTTTGCTTGTTCTTGAATGAGAAGTACTTGGTTCTTCTGGACTGCTGACTGGAGTAGAATGCTTCATCCTGAGGCCTAGGTGGTCTCCAGCATACATAGCTGGAGAAGCAGCAGCAGAGAAATAGGGAGTTCGAAGTTCATTTATGCATTGTAAATTAAGCCTGAGAACTTTCGCTTCAGAACCTTTCATCACTACAATGTTGCAGTGAAGTTCATCCATGCAATGTTTCAGCTCTTGCTTTAGTTTTCTGATCCAAAACTACTCTTTGTAAGTTTACACAAAAAATAACTTCAAATTTAGGATAATATGAGCTTCTGCCATGCCAAATTGTTTTGATGAAATTTTACAAACCAAGCTAATTATTATTATATAGGTTAAAATACTAAAAAAAAACCCCTGAACACAAAAACTAATAGCTTAGAAACAAGAAATAATACTTGTTTTTTTAATGTTTAATTACTTGTCCAGTATCACCCAGTTGGCTCCATTGTTCTTTGCTTCAGCTGCCACTGCACTGACAGTTGTACCTGACACCACCTTAATTCTCACAGTAACCTGCAATTAAGAACTCACAATTAACCATATTTAACAGACAAATTCTTCCCAGAACAAGAGTTGGATTGCCATTTGGCAACTAAAAGAAAAAAGAAAATTCATGTAATCAATGTAATTTTAGCTACCATCCCAAAAATTGAGAATTATGAAATTTACGTGGAATTTTAGGGGATCCACTTCATGGACCATATAGAAAATTCAAGATTAACATAACCCCAAATAAAAAAATGAGGTGCTTAATAATGTTGATTGGTAATAATGCTACTGATCATGCACATGCCAATGCCATTCAACCATCCAAAGTCCAAACAATCTCTCCAATCATTAGCTTTTTATGTTTCCATCTGAGGTAGGACTTAAGCCCTGTTTGTGTTCCAGGAATCTTCTAAACCCCGACAACTAAACCAGTTAGTAGATCCATTATATGTTCAATGCTCTTGCTAGGCAAGACAAATGGACAAAAGAGTCCATATACCGCCACATGAAAGAAGGTAATTCAACGTGGGCAATTAAGTAACTTTGACATTAATTACCTCGATCTGGTTATGAAACTGAAGTACCATTTGAGAACATGACTCGGAGATCTGACAAATCTGTTCTGGTAACTCTTCCCGAATATTGCTCCCGCAATCTCCAGTCAGCATCGGGAAATTCCAAAATCTTTTACCTTAATCAAATTAAAGAAAAAAAAAGTCATTACTTGAACTCTCGAGCAAACGAAGCAGCCGGGCTAACGATAAAAACTAACGAAAAAGAAGAAAATTTTGACAGAATTACCTTTATTTTCACCAGGAAAGAGAGCGAGTAAGGTAACGCAATTGCCAGGACGAACAACATGAGTCAGAGCCCAAGCCAAGGCGGTTTTAGAGATAACCCGCTCTGCTCTGACGGCAACAACAACTGTTTCTATCGCTAGGCTGGTGGTGGAGCGTTGCCTAAGGCTCAGGTCCATCTTTCCTGGTGGAAATTAAGGTGGACAAAAGCCTAGTAACCAAGTTCGAGCGCTGGAGTAAAATCAGAGTGGTTGTGCAGACTTCAGAGTTGGTTTTTTGGGAGCATGTGATGGAGTTGGTTGATGGGTTGGCTTTCATAAGGAGGGCAGGGGGCATAGTTTGGTTTAGTCGTGTGTTAGTGAGCTATAGCAGATGGGATCTCATTTGCTTTAAAAGATCGAACGTTTAGCATCGTGATCACGTCGTTAAAGGTCCTCAATACATGACAATATGTCTAAATTAGTATAACCAGCCTTCCTGATGGTTATGACTTATGAGTGGATCAAATCCAATGTCTCCATGACGGCAGCTCAAGACAAAAATCAGAGACAGGATTAGACTACAAAAGCAGGCTCCTGTCTCTCATGCGTTTCGCAAATAAAACATTGTTAATTTCATAAAAAAAATTTATTTCATATGCCAAATTCAAAGAAAATAACAATAACTATATCATAGTGGTATTCGTTTTTTTTTTTCCTCAAAATATTAACCAATTGTTGATATGTTCATATAAGTTTGCTTTTCAAGTTTGATTTCACGGTTAATTACAAATGAAAAATTTTACAAATTTTCTTTTTTGATTAATTAGTTGGCCCATACTCCATATAAATGAATTTCCATAACAATTCCTTGGATTGGATTCACTTATCCATTGTATCAAAATTCTTTTCTTACTTTCTAGTTCCAGCCTGAGGATAAGACAAACATGAATGCACCTTTCATTTTCCGTTGATAATCACAGAGTGAAAGTGAGGTTTTTCCCTGGTAATTCACTCGCTACTGGATGAACTTTAGAACTAGAAAGTCAAGCCGACCCTGGAACATGCAGGTTAAGCTAAGCCCCACTTTAACTTGTAAGTTTTAAACATCTCCCCAGAAGGAAAAAATGGAGTGAAAACAAATGAAAATGACTGGGGATAGCTGTCTAGTCAATTGAAGGAAGCTGCAATGTTTCTCCATTTGTAAGGTGACCATCAAGCATGGATAAAGCCAGCTTCCGGTTTAAATTGGGAGATTCCCTCGATGAGGCTACATCTCTGTTGATGCATATGGACACGATGACCAATGATTTGTAAATTGTAATCGATATATAGGAAGAATAAGAAGGATGCAAGAACATTGATCAAGGGTCACGACAAGGTAACACTAGCACACCCATGTGATGATAGTAATGAAATGGTTGCGATCTTTTAAGGACCACGTTAGGGTTGATGATGTATTGAAAATTGAGTGATGGGCGATTTTCCTGTCGATGTCATGTCTTGTCATGATGGCCGGCCCTTTTATGAGCTAGTTATCAAATTGCCTTGGTAGAGGAGGATTTCCCGAAAACGGATGTTTTGCTGATCCAAGCTAATGAAGCTATCAGCACTGTGGAAAATTCAATGACGTTCCTGTGTCATTCAAGACTCTGCATGGGTTCTAATTCGAGTTAAAGGTATATGTTGGTTTTTTTTAAATGAAATAAAATAATTGCAACATAATTTGGAAAAGAATTTTAAAAATAAATGTATAATGTACAGCAATAGGCAAGCTAATGAACCAAGAAAAAATAGCCCGTGTCCTGACCCAAATAAAAAGGCAAAAAAATAAAATAAAACCAGTAGGCCCATATCTTTGGACAGCTCTTTTTACTTTACTTTTTTTTTTCCCTTTTTTCTGCTTCATTTTCTGTCGTAAAAAAGGTTGATATATATTTCAATTTTGTTCTTATTTCTTTCTTCCAAAACCTTCCTTCTTCCTTAAATATCTTTCTTTTATTCTTCCTTTAATTCTGTAGCACGATTTTTTTGTTCGCAAAGATATTCACCTCACAATAGTCAGAAAATATATATTATATATTCAGTGTTGAGGTATCATGGACGCAACCTCAAAATTTTCAAATCACATCCACAGTCCCCTGAAACTCTTAAATAAAAGATGAGATAAGACATAGCTTTGATTTTCTATAGAAGTGATAATAATTCGGATTAGATCGAATTCGATTTTATTTTTTTAAATATTATGTAATATTATAAATTTTTTAAATTCGATTCGAATCCGATTTGAATTGAATTAAATTTTATCGGTTCGATTCGGTTTGATTTATCGATTTTTAAATTTTTAAAATTTTTATTTTATTATATTATTTTAATATAAAGTTTTAATATATTTAAGTAGATTTTGATATAAAATTATTATTTTTATTTTATAAAAATTTAAAAAATATATAAAACTAAAAAAATATATATAATTTGTTTCAATTCGATTTTTTTCGGTTTTTCACCTTTTGATCCAAAATTCGATCAAAACCTAATATACACATTTAATATTCTAATTTGATTCAAACCGAATATAAAATATTCGTTCGAATCGAACCAAACACTATAATTTTAAATCAATTTTTGGTTTTCTCACCTTAATTTTTGATAGGTATAGAATAATAAGAAAATGATAATTGTTTTTTAGCAAATAGAAAAGGACAATTTATAGTTTAAAACTAAATCTATAAGAATATATAAAAGCAGTCCCTGCTTTTATTTTAACATTTATTTTATATAATAACTCATCAATGTAAAAAAAAAGATTTGAAAGATATTTTAGGAAGATACAAAAGGTAGAAGCTTCTAGAGATTTGTTGAAAAAAAACAATAGCTTGGAAGAATAGATGTGCCATTAGGCAAAATAGCTCATGTTCATCTTATTTGATGATGTGCCACCAGACGACTTGATTTGTGTCCGAAACAGAGAGTGAGATTATGTCACGACTCAGTTGTGACTTGGTTAAGGTTTTAGAAATTAAGAAGAGAATAGAGGAGAATTAAAAAGACTAAAGAGCGACTAGAAAAGAATTAAGGAGACTAATAAGAGAATAGAGAGGGGTTTAGAGGAGAAATTATCTTTCCATTCAATAAAAATCAGTTATAGCCAAAAATTATTTAAATAAAGCTATTGTGGAACTCTCGTGCAAATTGTAAAAAAATACAAATTTGCAAAGTATTACTAGCCAATAGATTAATAATTAACTCCAACTCGAATATATTAATAACTGACATCACCATTTTCTGCCATACTCTTGCTCATGCCGTTATTACTCTTTTCCACTAAGTTCATCACAATACCCTTTCCTTCACCATTTTCTTGTACCCAAGGATCAAAATCTGAAAACTATGACTTTAATATTGTATAGTCTTTCCAAGTTGTGTTATCAAGCCCTAAATTCGACCATATCACCAGAAATTAGGTGATAGCCTTATTTTGCCTTTTAGCCATTCGTTTATCAAGCACAATAGTAGGATATACACGTAGTTGTCTATCCTCATTAGTTGCTAGTGGAGCTAGGCTGGGAGCTACCTTGTTTCCTAATTTCTTTTTTAACAAACTGACATGAAACACTGGATAAAGCTTAGAAGTAGGAGGTAACTACAATTTATAAGCAACTGAACCAATTTTGGCTAATATAGGATAAAGACCATAAAGTTTTAAACTCTTTTGAAGTGCCAAAGAGGTTTGTTTGTAGGGTTGAAGTTTTAAATACATTTCATCTCCCACATAAACTTTCTTTCACTTATTTTCCTGTCAGCATGCAATTTAATCCTCTATTGAGCTTTATTCAACTGATCAACCATTAACCTACTGACTTGTTCTCTATCTTTCAATAATTCTTCCACATTCATTGTTTTTGCTTGACTACTTGCATCTCATGCTAAGGTTAAGGGTTTATAACCATACAAAGCCTGAAATGAAAACATTCTTAGAGAAGTGTGATAGTTTATATTATGCCACCATTCGGCTAACGGTAGCTATCGAACCTAACTTTTAGGCTTAAAATAACACATACACCATAAATACTGCTCCAAACACTGATTAACCGTTTTGGTTTACCCATAAGATTTTGGATGATAAGCTATACTTAGATGATATGTGGTTCCCAATAATTTCATCAACTCCTATCAAAATAGACTAGTGAATACTAGATCCATATCAGAAATAGCAATTTTAAGAGTCTCATGTTATTTATGAACTTGGTTGAGATACATTTTAGCTACTTTCATAATTGTTAAAGGATGGGATAAAGGAAAAAAATGACTATACTTAATGAATTTATCCACATCACCATAATACAGTTAAATTTTTGAAATAAGGGTAACCTTACAATAAAATTCATGCTGATTACATCCCAAGCTTGCATCGTATATGAATTGGTTATAGAAGACCAAGATAAGAAACATGCTCATCTTTATTCTTTTAACAGGTATCACACTATTGAATATACTCACAAACTTATTTCTTCATTCCAGGCTAATAAAAATTTAATTTAAGTTTGTGGTAGGTGGCTTGAATTCCTGAATGCCTCCTTAAGGTGAATTATGTATGACTTGCAAAATTTTCTCCTTTAACTGTCCACTATTACCTATATACACTTTCTCTTTAATCTTAAAACGCCATTACTAAATGAATAGTGAGAATTATAAAGAGGATGGATGATAAAAGCCTTAACTTGTTCTTGTGCCAATGTTTCACCATTATAGCTATACTTGATCTCTTTCACCTACTTTGGTATAAATGTAGTGGATTGCAAGCTATAGCTTTCTGCTTCTTTGTTATGTTACTTGGATAGGGCATCTATTGCTATATTCATCATGCCCTTTCTATACTGTATAGAGTAATCTAGCCCAAGTAATTTGGTTAGTCTTTTTTTTTTAAATAATAGTGGTCAACTTTTACTTAAGCAAATATTTTAAGGCTTCATGATCTATCTTGATAATGAATTATTATCTTTTCAAGTAGTGTCTCCATTTTGTTACTGCCATTAGTATGGCTCCTGAGATGTAATCAGCATGAATTTTGTTGTAGGGTTACCCTTATTTAAAAAATTTAACTGTATTATGGTGACAGTGGATAAATTCATTAAGTATAGTCACTTTTTTCTTTAGTCCCATTTTTTTACAGCTATAGAAGTAGCTAAAATATATTTTAACCAAGTTCATAAACTGCATGAGACTCCTAGAATTGCTATTTCTGATAAAGATCTAGTCTTCACTATTATATTTTGGCAAGAGTTGATGGAATTATTGAAAATCACAGTTCATTTGAGTACAGCTTATCATCCAGAATCTAATAGGCAAACCAAGAGGTTAATCAGTGTTTTAAGCAGTATTTATGGTGTATGTGTTTTTTCAAGCCTAAAAGTTAAGTTTGATGGCTACCGTTATTCGAATGGTGGTATAATACAAGCTATCACACTTTTTTGATAATGTCTCTATTTTAGGCTTTGTATGGTTATAAACCATCGGCCTTAGCATGTGATGCAATATTGGTGGAACTGGGTTTAATAGGTGATCTGTTTCTTTTGTATTCAACTTCCAAAGCTAACTGGTGTAACTTAGCTTACCTATAGGCTGCTGCCAAAGTTCGAGGCTCGCTAGCCTTAACTTTTGGTTTGAGATCTTCTTTTAGGTCACGTACAAAATTGGATACAAAATATAACTCATCCAAATAGGAGTTATTTTGAAGCATGAATGGCCTAAGCTCTTCAAATTTCTTTTAATATTCTTTCATTATGTTATTTTGAGTCAGCTTGTTGAATTTCTTAATCACATCCGAACAGGTCTTGTCATAAAATCTGTGGTAGAGATCATTAGAAAATTTTTACCATGTAAATCTTGGTTTCTGCATCAAGTATCCATCAAATCATATTTATGCTATATTAGCTAAATACATAGCAACTATCTCTATTTTATGATGATCTGACATTCCAAAAATGATAAAATATCTTTGATATTTTCTTAACCATCCTCTAGAATTCTTACCTTTGAATAATGGAAGTTGGATTTTTTACTGAGGGATAAAAGTATTTAAGCCTATTTGGTAGTTGGTACCAAATAAAGCTTTAATATGTTTACCTACCATCATGCTATTATGTATATTATTAAGGTTACTATCTTGCTAAAGTTTTGATAGTAACCCTGGATCATCAGGCCTATAGTTAAATTTATTATATTCATTAATAATAGTTATCTCTATAGGATTCTTACGCTCCCTTTTGGTTTGCACCAACAGAGACAAATGAGAACTATCAACATGCTCATTTCTTATTAGATCTTGCGGGGCTAGAGATTCCTTTTTTTGTAGTAAGAATTCTAGTATTTTGGTTAAACTGTTGTGATTTTTAACCATCTTGATTTTTAACTTCTTTTTATGATCTTTTCATAGTTTTGACATGAAGGTCTGTGTTGCCTTCATGTGCTTCAACTGCATCAAGATATTCTGGACTTATTCATGTAAGCTATTCAATTAAGTGTCTTTAGCTATGGAGAGTTGTTTCTTACTTTTTTCCAACATTGATATGAGATCACAATGGGCTCTGATACCAATTTGTTATGACTCAGTTGTAACTTAGTTAGGGTTTTAGAGAGTAAAAAGAAAATTGAAGAGAATTGAAAAGACTAAAGAAAGAACAAAGAAGAATTAAGGAGACTAAGAAGAGAATAGCGAAGGATTCAGAGGAGAAATTATCTTTTTGTTCATGAAAATCAGTTATAGCTATAAATTATTTAAATAAAGCTATTGTGAAACTGTCATGCAAACTGTAAAAAATACAAATTTGCTTAGTATTACTAGTCAATAAATTAATAATTGATCCCAACCTCAGTATATTAATAATTGACATCACCATTTTCTGACATAGTCTTGCTCATGCCACTATTGCTTTTTTCCATCAAGTTCATCACAGATCGATACCGAGAAAGAGAATTTGAAAAAAAAATAAAATTAAAACAGGTAGAAAGGAAATGGAGTCAAAGTCTAACAGTGGATAGATTGGCGAAAAAAATCAGTTCTGATCTGATATTTTGGTAAGTAGATCGGTTGTAAACATCTCAATCAGTATGGGTTCGATCAGTAAACAATAAAAAAAGGTGAACGATATTTTTTAATATTATTTTGAAATTTAATTTTTTAAATTTTTATGCTTTTGTCTGTTCTAATGTCATAGAATTGATCATATATTTGAGCTTTCAATCATAACTAAACGAATAATTTTTTTAATTTTTGCTTTGTTCATCCAGATGCTTATGAACTTGCAAGTACCAAACCTTGACGCAATCCACAGTTGGGCTTTGAAAAATTCAACTAAGTATACAAGGTTAAAAGACTAATTAAGCACTATTTCGACTCATTTAATGGTCGATTAATTTCTATCTTCAGGTCATCTTAAGTTTTAAAAAATATATATATAATCCTTTAAAATCTCAATTTTTTATATTGTTGTGGTTGTGGATGTTGTAATAGCTTATATTTGATTGTTTTTTGTTCAAGCATGTCGTTCTGTGATTGTCGAATGGTTACAGCTTTGTGAAGCATACAAAGTTGTTTTTGAAAACTGATGAAGAGGCAACAACTGATTTAACTGCTTGTTGATTCAATTATTTAATACACGGTATCAACATGGTATTTTGCTATCATTTTCAATAGGTTTCTTGTCGGTAAAGATTTTCATTCATTTGATGCTATATTTTTATAGTTCAGTTTTTTTATTAGACCTTTTTTTCTGAGCATAGTTGGAATAATCATTCTTTTGCACTATGCCCCATTATTAGAGATTAGATCTGTTGCTTTCTCAAAGAACAGAGAAATGCAGAAGGTACTACATTAAGGAGTTTTTATTTTATTTGTCTTTAATGTGTTATGAACTTGCAGGATATGAGGTAAGAGGGATGCCAACTCTAAACACATGGATACAAGGTGGATTGGATTACATTATGTTGCAGTTCTTAAATATTGATGTACCATTGGAAGTGTTCTTTGTCAAAGTATTGCTCTTGACCACTGTGTGCCAGGTGTGTAGTATTTGATCTCTAGTGTTGACTTTCTTAATATTAACTTGATTATGACTCTCAAAACTTTTTTTTTTAATCATAGGTTGATGGGATGGTTGTAGAGTTTGCCCACATAAATCGTGGGATGAAAAAAATGGGAACATTTACCATGGACAGCAAAAAACTTTTTAGATAGTGGGAAAGGCAAATTCTAATCTTGTTGATGTGATTTTTAAGCTTGGACTTTTTAAGAGGTAACGTTTTACTGTCCATTATGTTGGTAATTGGCCCACAATATATATCATGGCTATGAAACTTTCAGTATGGCTACTGTTTCCAAATTAATTTGTAATAATCCATTAATTTCACTTTATTTGTTTTTAGATTGGTCTCATACGGGGATAACAAAAAATACCAACAGGAATGTCTCTTTCGGAATGTATGCAATTTAGCTCATGCATTTTTCTTGGTTTTAACGGATCAGATATTGCTTGGAAAGATGCCAAATATGCTCAAATATGGGAATTTTTATGAGATGAATTTGAATTAACTCAAAGATTTGCGAGTCTTGATTTTAAGTTAAAATTTGTTGAGGTATGCTATTTACTCTCTTAGAAACATGCCTTTATAAAAAAAGGCAATTTGTGGCATACATGTTTAAGTGTACTACTCAAGATATACATATGCATGAAAACAAAGTCATTATTGATATGGGACTTTTTCTTTTATGGTAAAACTATAAGAAATATTGTACATTGCCTATCTGCAAACATATGGCATCCCTTTCTCCCTTTGCAGCACAACATTCAATTTCTTCAAGAAATTCTTCAAAATAGGAAATTGGATTTTTTGGAGTGGCTCATCATTGTGTTGATAAGTGCTGAAATTGTTATATCTCTTTATGACCTTATTAAGAGGTCGTTATGATGACTGCTGTACAGGAGGTTAGCAATTTTTCACATCTAACTATTCGTCAAAATGGTTGCTAATCAAAGGTCGCTGTTGTTGAGACTCGCTCAGGTCTTTAAAAAAAAAGCTAAATTTGTTTGATTTATTGTATACCCAAGTTTAAATTGTGCTTCAATTTGCTTTGTTTTAAGTAAAAAAATTTAGAACTGGTTCACGTGCGAGTCAAATGCTTTAGTGTTTTCTTGTATTAGAATTGGTTCATGACTAACAAATTGCTGTTAGACCAAGTAAGAAAAACAACTGCTTCATAATTAGTACAATTCTCATTCATTTTGGTGTTTTCTTCAATCCAAAAGTTTAATATGAATGATTCTGATTTTGGGTTTTTTATTTTTTATTTATTGTTTTGTGTTCTATTGAGTTATGATATAGAAGCATACATGTTTTGGTGACTTTATAAAAGTCCTTATAGAGTTGAACATTCTTCCAGGCCATGGCCAATCATTTTATGGATATAAATTAGACCTGTAAGTTATATAAATGAATCTGTTGTAACATGAAATGTCATGAAAAAAAATGTGCAAAGTGAACTAATGTGCAAAGAAGATAATAATTTTGAATTTTCTTTTTCATGTTTCATTTGTAAGAGCTTAGACTAGATTTCAGTTCTGCTTCAATTTTGATATCATTTGAATATTTGATTTCTTCTCAATATAGGATACCTCAGGAGTTGGAATTGGAAACTTTGAGGAGATTGGGCCATTAAACAGCAACTTGAATCCAAGGTATTCTACTTGGTTGAAAAAAGTTAATCTTTTATTTGTGGTTGGTTAGCCATAATTCAAATTTCTAATTTAATCTCAGTACTAAAAAAAGTTTGGGATAAACCCACTTTTTTTGTTTTAAAGGATTTGACTCCAAATGCTATTATTTGGGTTTAGGTTGCAATTGCTGTTATTTGGGTTTAGATTGCAAATGTTGTCATTTGACTTCAATTTCTTATTGATGATTGTTTATCATTGGTGGTGACAGTAGCTTTTTTGTTGCTATTTTTAATCTTAGTTTTACCATTGAAATTTTAGTTTTTGATGTTTAAAGTTAGTGAATTTTCTTTTTGTCTTGTTGGTATTTGATTTGGGGTTTTTAAATTGATCTTTGATTGCATGTGAATAATTTTTTGCTATAAAAGCTTCTCTGTTCTTGGTGAATTCCATTGTGTTTCTTGTTTTGTTTTGTTTGTTTTTGTAGAATCTTACATGAGTTTTTGGAGAAACTTCTTGCTTCAAGTTTTTGGAGAAATTTTCTTCAGTTTTTGTAACCCAAAATGCTAGAATTTGCATTGAATTTAAATATGGTTTTGTTCCATTTGGTTGATGAGAAAAATTGGGAAGCAAAAAGAAAATTTGGATTTAAAATTTAAGTGTTTTTTATTTGTATGATCAAGAAAAGAAAACCCTTTTTGCTTGAATTAAACTAATTTAACTACTTGCTTATACTTGTACCATTTTATATAGCATCAGATTTGAAGGTTTTTTTTTTTTATATATTAATGTTGATCTGTTTCTAACCGAGCATACATGGGTGATTATTATTACATAGTTGTTTACTTTAGAATTTGATCACCCAACTTTTGGTCCCTTATGATATTTCTATAACTTTAGAGCATATTTATCAATAAGTGATTGGTTCAATTGATTAAGATTATTTTTTTCAACGAAAAAATTTTGAATTTAAATCTTGTCAATGATCATTTATTGAGATAATCTTAAATGTACTATCTACAATCACTTATCTTACTTTTATATAATTTTGTGTTTTGCATATATATATATATATATATATTTTTTTTTGTTGTTGTCTTATTTTGTGGATATGTGAATCTCAAACCTTTTGCCAGGTGTTGGCATGTGAGCCTAAGGGTGATTTAGTTATCGTTTTCTGTTAGACTAAGATTTTCTACTTTTCTATATCTCCTATGGTTCTAAAAGCTTTAGTAGTTATAGGATCGGTAATTGACAAAGAAACAGTTAAAAAATGATATTTTAAGTAACTTTTTTATTTAGTTTTGATAGTAGTTTTGGTAAAAAAGCTGCATGTTATAATTTTGATCAAACTTAGCTATGAAACCGAAATTATTATTGGTAAGATATAAATCTTTAAGAATTTAAAGTTATAGCTAGAAAATTGGGAAACATAAGTTATGTGGCTCGACGTCTATTGTTGCAATGCTGTTTGGCTTTGAGAATAAGATGGTTTATAATTAGTAGAATTACGAAAAGGACTTGAAGATCTTTTCATTGAAATATTAGACATGAAAGAAAAATGAATGGAAAATTTTTCATGAACTTTTATAAAGAGATGTTTACATACGTTCGGGACATTATTATTTAGATTGCGAATTATTTCCAGCTATAATTTTTGGTGCTTGTTTTGACAGGTATGTTTGTGTTTTTGGGCGTTGGACAGGTGTATTCGTTTGGCTCTGCTACACTTATTCTTTCTACAGGTGGGTGGATCTCTTTCTTTCTACTATTTCTTGCCAATATCTCTTCTTTCTCCCCTTTGTCTCTTTCTCTTCTCAATATTTCCTTCTTTTGGCCTTTTGGGGTTCTCTTAATCTCATCCCTGTGATCTGAAACACAAAGAAGATGAAAGGGGTTGCTGCTGCTATAGAATATTCTCTATATTCCGAGAGAGAAAGCAAAGATATGGGAGAACCTATGCCACGAAATGTGCGCACATCTGTCAAAGTTTCAAATGTGAGTTTATCTTTTTTGTGTCAATAATCCTTTCTCACTGTTTTAGCATTGGTAGAAAGTTAGAACTGTTTATTCAATGGTAATGCCTTTCCAATATGCAAGTTATTTTTTGGAGGGTTTCGATGCATAGTTGCTTTCCAATTGGTCTTTAACATGACATCCGTTTTGCTTTTAGGACTAGTGACTTCAAAGATTCACCACATTACAACTAAAACGAAAAGTGTTGATAAAGGCCAAATTTGTTAGTCCCTCAGTCCTGTAATGACATTAGAGGCTTCCATTATAAATGCTACCATGGCAATCTTTTATAAAACAGGTCAGATGCTTTTATACTCTTGTGAGATTGGGAACTAGCACATGTTTACAAATAAACCTGAACTTTTTTGTCAAGCAAATAAAACTTTGTTTTTTCTGCAGGCAAGAATTCCTTCAATCAAATTCCATTTTAGGCATATCATGCCCGCATTCATCCAGAACTTGATCATTCCAAGTGCTCCCTCTGTTCTTTAAGTTTTGCTACAAGTTGTTACTTCTATTCAAGTAAGAACTTTTGGCATATTGAATTTCGATTGCACGAAAATAATAGATCTGTTTTTTTACATATTTCTTTTACTTTGGATATCAGTGATGTTTTTCCTTTTCTTTTCATCATCTAATTTTTTATTTGTTAAGGCTATTGAAAGGTTAAAACGGAACAAAGAAAATCACAAAGGAAAGTTATTTATTAAAAATACTTGTGTTTGGAAATTATAATGTGTTGCTAAATTGCAGTTGGTGGGATCCCTCTGTAGTGTGTAGACATGTGTGCTGGAAGTTTGATGGTTAACTAAAAATTCTATTTGCTTATCATATAGGTTAGGGGTCATTTCCACTGACGCTATGCATTCTGGGGAGAGGCATTGTTGATGCTTTCATTCGCTGTTTTTGGCTTTGTGGTGAAACCTTTGCAGTTGAGAGGTCACTATTTTTATGTGTCATTTGCAATCCAGAGTTTTTAATTTTATGATCCTACGACAATTTAATTATTGAATACTACTCAACTTTGAACTATAGGATTTTGTTTTTTTGAATCAAAAAAAGCATCGACATCTATGGAGACAATTTCCGGTGTAATTGATGGTATCAAACATGAATACTAAAAATTATTATAGTAAATCGAGCGAAGCCCATACTAGTTTCGTATAAATGTTTTCCTCCTTTAAAAGCTAATAACAAAAAGCAGGAAGACGTGGAGTTACAAAGACTTGAAGTGGAGTGGCTTTCAAATTTGTCAACCCAATTGCCTCAGTCATATCAACCGATTCATCCGACGGGGTTCCTAGCTCGAACCCTTGCAGCAGACTAGCTAGTGTAAGCTCCAATACCTGAAGCGCAAAGGAAACTCCGGGGCACATTCTTCGACCGCTTCCGAATGGAATCAGCTCAAAATTCTGTCCCTTAACATCAAAATCTTTGAAGGTAGTTAGGAATCTTTCAGGCTGAAATTCACAAGGATATGACCATACTTTTGGATCGCGATGGATTTTGTTAAGATTGATCAGAAGTCGTGTGCCTGCAGGGATGTGGTAGCCACTTACGACACAGTCTTCCATGGACTCGTGAGGCAAAGAAAGTGGTCCGGGAGGGTATAAACGCAGTGTTTCCTTGACGACGGCTTGAAGATAGACTAACTTTTTGAGGTCGGATTCTTCCACTAGTTTGTCTTTGCCGACATGGATGTCTAGTTCCTCTTGTGCTTTTTTTAATGCGTCGCGGTTGTTAAGTAGTAAAGACAAAGCCCACGTCAATGTAACCATTGTGGTGTCAGAGGCTGCTAAGATCAAAGCCTGCAATAAGGAGGTCCAACAATGGAGGATTTTCCATAGGGGTTAGTTAAACAGATTAATAAGATTATATTAGTTACATAATTCCATCAACTTCTCAATTAGATACATAGCAAGACATAATAGAATGAAATTGCACATTCAAATTTATATTAAAATGTTAAGGACTGTAAACAAGTGTCAATTTGCACTTTGTCAAGATTCAATGAAAATCAAACAATTAACCTTTTTTAAGAAAAAGTGATGAACTATTGTGAACATATACTATAATATTCCTTTTGGAGAGTTCGTCATTTACTGTCAAAATCACTAATATGATATGAATTAAATGAAATGAATATATACTAATTAGAATAAATTACTAATATTATTGAACCCAAATTAAATATTTGTGACTAACAAATTCGTACCAGGCAGGTCGCTTTGTTGATGGTATCGGCATCATGTTTCCCATCGTCAATGACGATTGAAAACATCACATCCATGAAATCTTCGTCGCTCTTCGATTTACCTGCTGCATCTGATCTCTTTCGTTTGTGATCTTCTAACCATCCCTTGGCAACGTCGTCTAATTCTTTTCTTACCTTCTTCATGAACCTCTCGTCTCCTCCGATGTCCAACCATCTTAAATACGGTAACGCATCGGATATCACAAACTTCCCACTCAAGTCAAAGAAGTCCTTCAGCGCCTGTTTCCATCTCTCACTCTCTGCATCGTTGCCCGAACTTGGGATTCGCTTCCCTACTATCATCCTGAGAATCACGTTAAGAGTTACATTCTTAAACCATTTCTTCATCTCCACCGAAATCTTACCAGAGCTATCTTTCTTCTCGTTCCAAAGTTGATATAACTCTTGTACTGATATCTTTATCTCAGATTGTCGAACATGTCTGAGCCTGTCAAGCCGGTAGCTGGAGAGGAGTTCAAGAGTGGCAATTTTACGCATTTGACGCCAGTAAGGTCCGTAAGGGGCGAAGCCAAACATGGCATGGTTGTAGCTCAAGAGCTCCATGGCAAGAGTTTTTGGACGAGTGGCAAAGGCTTTATCGTTTGTGGTTAAACACTCTTTAGCAGTTTCATGGTCGCTGACAACCAAAGCCCTATGAACACCCATCTTGATGGTGAAGATAGGACCGTATTTCTCTGCCATGTCGCTCAGGACTATGTGGGCTGGTGTCGGTCCTCCTAGGAGGTGGAGATGGCCGATTAGAGGCCATGAGCCGCCAGCGACTGGTGCTGCTCTCTTTTTGTTTCTGCTTTTGAAGGCAGTTTTTGATATCCATAGGAGTGACAAAAGAAAGAGTGGAAAAGCGAATATGGTACCAATTACAACTGAATTTGTTGGGAATGTATGAAAAAGCTCCATTTGATAGATTATAGGAAAGAGGAGGTTGTGAGATTTGAGAGAGAATTATTATATACCAGGTATACATATAACGGTATAGTATAACTATAATAGGTTCCATTTCACTAAATCTAATATATAAATATATATATATATATATATATATATTACAACAACATACATAAATAAGTTTATCACATAAGCACTAATATGAACAACTATCTTAAATAACACATGGGACACTTTTTTTAGAAGAATAAATAGTTTTTTTTAATTACAAATTAAAATCATTTTAAATTTATTCAAATATTAAAATTATTTAAATTATAATTAAAAATTAAATCAATTTATAGATATATTTTTTAAAATTAAAAATATAAATTATAGACTTTTTTTAATAAATAATTTTAGTTGTTTACCAAACAACCTTATTTAATAAATTATTTAATTATCAAAATCTTTTAAACTTGTTTAAAAATTACAAAAATTAAGTTTATTCAAATATTTCAATAATTTTTTTTACCTTGATTTAAAAATTATCTTTTTAAAAAATTTACATAAGACATTAAAAATTCAAATAATTTTATATAAGATTTTAAAAATTCAAAAAATTTTCATATTAAATTTTTAAATAATAAGATTATCAAAACGATTATATCCATTTGAACTCTAATTATGAAATTTATATTTCAAATAAATACAAAAAATATAATATTATCTTTATCACTTATTATATCTATTTTAAATTTTAAAAAATTAATTTAAAAATTATCTATTTAATCCTAATTACCACTAAAAAAATTTTTTGCAAATTTAAGACTACAAATATAATACGTTAAATTTCATTTTTTTTATTTTTTCAGTAATTTTTTTCAAGGTATATTTGATTACTATTGCACTTTTTTTTTGTTTATAACTTTTTTTAAGAGAAATTTTATTGTGTTACAATTTCATTTTTATGAAAAATAATTTTTTTAATTTATTGTTTCTTCTTTCACATATTTTTTAACATTTTTCATATTTTACATAATATTTTGTCGAGATTACTAAAATAAAAATATGTTAATATTTTTTTATTATTTAATTTATCATTTAGTAATATATATTTTTATTTTTTAAGAAATACATAATTTATTTTTATTTGATATAATCTTACAAGTATATAAATATTATTATAAATAAAAATATTCAATTTTTTATTATTTTCATAAAATTTATTTTTTAATGACAAGTTAATATATATAAATTTTATGTATACTATAAATTTAAAAAATTTAAATATAAATTTAAAAAGAGATTAATATATATTTATATTAAATAAATAAAATTATTTCGTATATGACACGAATTATAATTTAGTTGTTAAATAAAGTAAAAAATTATTATTCTAGAACTTTTACTTGGTCCAGACGTTGATAGGTGAATTGATAAGGCAAGCCGAAACAATTTATTTTTTGAGCCAATAAAATCTTGGCAGCAGCAGCACCATTGGAAGAAGAAAAGCAAGGCAGTCAGAAATGTTGAAATGAGCGGCTGAAAATGTGGTAAAAAATGAAAAATCTACATCGATTTCGAAACCTTGGCATAGAAAAAATTTATGTATGGGATTAAAAATTCAAGTAATTTTATATAAAATTTTAAAATTTTTATTTAAAATTTTTAAATAATAAAATTATCAAAATAATTATATTTATTTGAATTTTAATTATCAAATTTATATTTTAAATAAATGTAAAAAATTTAATATTTTCTTTATCACTTATTGTATCTATTTTAAAATTTAAAAAATTAATTTAAAAATTATCTATTTAATCTTAATTATAACTAAAAAATTTTTTTGTAAATTTAATACTATAAATGTAATGTGTTACACATCATTTTTGTTATTTTTTTAGTAATTTTTTCAAGGTATATTCTAGTACTATTACAATTTTTTTATTTATAACTTTTTTTTAAAATATATTTTATTATTATTACAATTTTATTTTTATAAAAAATAATTTTTTTAATTTATTTTTTTCTTCTTTCACGTATTTTCTAACATTTTTCATATTTTACATAATGATTTAGTCAAGATTATTAAAATGAAAATATGTTAATATTTTTTTATTATTTAATTTATTATTCAATAATATATATTTTTATTTTTTTAAGAAAGATATAATTTATTTTTATTTGATACAATCTTACAAATGTATAAATATTATTGTAAAAAAAATCCAAAAGAAAGACATAATTTTTTTATTGTTATTTTCATAAAATTTATTTTTTAATGACAGGTTAATATAAATAAACTTTATATATGCTATAAATTTTAAAGATTTAAATATAATTTAAAAATAAAATTAATATATATTTATATTAAATAAATAAAATTATTTCGGGCATTATAATTAGTTGTTAAATAAAGTAGAAAATTACTTGGCCCAGTCATTAATACGTGGATAGACAAGTCAAGCCGATACAATTGATTTTTTGAGCCAATAAAATCTTGGCAGGAGGAGCACCGTTGGAAGAAGAAAAACAAGGCAGCCAGAAATGTTGAAATTAGCAGCTGAAAATGTGGGAAAAAAAAATCTACATCGATGTTGAAACGGAAGCATGGGAGATGAAAGTCAGCACAGAAAGTCTTGTAATATAATGTGATGAGAAGCAAATTTTCTGAAGCCCGATTTGGAACATTCAAAAAAATTCCAACCACCGCGATAGAGCTCGAGAGAAAATTCAGAGAGTGACTGAGCTGGAAAAATAAAAGTACTTATTTTGAGTTTTTGACTAGTGTGCCTCATTCTTTGTGTTTTTATTTTTAAAGTGAAATTTTTTTATATTTTTTAAAATAAATATATAAAAAATTTATTCTTTAATAAATGATATTATCTTATTCATTATATTAATAAGATAATATTATTTGATTTTTTAATAATATATAAAATTTATGTATCAATAATACATCAAATATAAAAAAAAAAAATAGTAATTGACTGGCCTTATTGTCATGAGCCTTTGCATCACCTCCTCCAAAGTACCTCTTCCCGGCAGCATCCTAAAGACCAGATTGAAGGCCAAGTCCCCAAACCATTGTTTCATTTCAACTAAGCATGGTTTGAGTAGCCCTTTTTATCGGTCCAGAGTTTGTAGAGCTCTTTCAACGATGTCTCTACTTCAGGGACGTGCTTGAGCAGCTCGAGTCTACCGTTTGACAATAACTTTAAATTGACAATTTTGCGCGTTCCACCCCAGTATGGGCCGTAGGGTGCGAACCCAAACATGGGTATAGTTGTAGCCTGTAGGCCATGTGTTTTGAAGTTGCCATTTTGGGACGAAAGGCAACAGCCACATCAAGGCTTGTGAATATTCCCTTAGCCAGCTCCCAAGAACTCACTACCAACGCCGGGTGCACCCCTAACCGGATGGCTTAGATAGGACCATATTTTTCAGCCATGGCTCCAAGTGTTCTATGTACGAGGAAGCTTTGGTCCTCTTAACAATGGAAGGTGGCCAATAATGTTTTTGCTCTTAGCGTAACTACAGAGCTGCTTAGGTCAGGCAGAAGGAAACCCATCGAAGCAAATGACTGATCTTTTGATTGGCCCAGACAATTTGTCATGGATGAATTTTTTAAATTAAAATAAATTATTAAGTGATAAACTTGTTACCATTGGATGATAACATTGAGAATGAATAAATAAATATCTGCCGTGAATTGATTAAAGTTTGAATGCTATTTCATCATATCTCAAGCAGGACAAATGGATTGCGTGGTGTCTCTCCAACCAAACTTTCATTTTCCTTTTCACCTACTTTGTAACGATCATTTTGTATTAATTTTCAAATTTTAATACTAGTATTTATATAGTCTTTTCCTTAATCACGCAAATATGGATCATTTGGTGCATCAAGTCTAGTGGCCAATTGTAGTACATTCTCTTTGTTAATTATTTGTGAAAACTAAGAAAAAATTTATTCTTCTTCTCATTTTCTTCTCATTTGACCAATAGATGAACCAAAAAACTTTAAAGGAATTCTAGTAACGTCTCTTTTTTATGTTAAATTTTCTTTCAAGTTTTTATCTTATTCGGACTCCGAATGTTTTTATTGAAAATTTAATAATACTTTTATAATTCGAGCATTAGAATGCCTTTATTGAAAATTGAATACTTCATTCTAGAAGTGATGATTTTTCACTTAAAGGTGAAGAGATATTTCTAATTCTAGTCAAAGTTTATAAATATTTTCATTAACATTCATTTTAACATAATTTTATGTAATTTTACATCCAAATCTATGAAGAATTAAACCATTCACTCACTCTCATATTTCTAGTTCGAAGGTTCATGTATGTTCAAAAAGAATTTGAATTAAAATCCTATTCTTTTTCATTTAGACACTATGTCGTGTGATGATATTTTCAAGTGATGATTTGCACCTGTAATTAGAAAACTATTAGTTAAAAAACCTTCTAAAAGTGCGTTACTTAAGTTTCTTCATTTCTTTTCGATTGGATCAGTCTCCTGTCATCAAATTCGACGAAGTTTTTAATATGACACTTTCTACTTCAGAGGCTCTAACATGTGTCGATAGCTCAAGCCTACGGCTCGACAAAAGCTCCGAGGCTGTTATTTTGCGCATTTCGATCCATTATGCACCATAAAGGCAGAAACCAAGGATGGCATAGTTATAGCCGACGTAATTGCCTACAGTAAGTTTGGGCCGTGAGGACACAGCAACATCATAGGTGGTAAATATTTCCTTCGCCAACTCCGAACTACTGACCACCACAGCCCGATGCAAGCCAATTAAGGTGGTGAATATTGATCCACACTTGTTAGCGAAGGCTCCCAGTGGTAAGTATGGAAGCTGCGATCCATCTAATACATGGAGATGACCGACTAAAGGCCATATCTACCGGCAGCTTCTGGAGTTTTTTGGGCCTTCAAAGATTCTTTAGACCATTCTAATTAGCAGGAAACTGGAGAATTGTATAGCAAAGACACCTGTAATGTTATTGCTTAGGTAAGGAAGGAGGAAATCAATATCCATTGTGGCTTGGATTACTGCATGATAGCATTTGGGGGTGTTTAACTTTTGATTAGTAAACACAAATAATTTATTTAAATAAAAAAATATGTCAGCAGTTGAACATAGGACACTGATGATGTTTGTTACACATTTTATTTGAAGCTAAACTTTGTTATAGATGGTTCAATCCTATCTAGGATGGTCCTCATAGTATTGGAATACCTTAATCAGACAAAAATAGGAACAGTCTATGTTGCACAGCAGAGCAAGCACTCATTCCAACATTATAAGATAAATCATGATCTATGACGAGAGTCAAGGTAAACAGTCTAAAAAATAAATCAAAATTCCCCTTTGTTTGAACAGTGTACTGAGGAATCGTTCTCTGAATCTATTCATAACATGGAAGACATGAAGCTCATCCAACATGGATTCACAAGAAGCCCAAATGCAAACAGAATCAAGGAATGGTTCAGCAGCATAGATAATAATCCAATAACATTGGTTTCTTTGTATAATTTCAAATTGTTGCATAGACAAATATAGTCATTTCCTTTATGCATGATTCTTCTCCCAAATGGGATCAGATCAGTGCAGAGAGTGAAGCATTCACATAATCAGGTCTCAGAAGACTGGAATTCTCATCTATATTAATCTCATGTAATCAATATATGAAATTCTTTATCCAATATTGACTTGTTCGCACCATTAGTCACATAATCTTTAGTAAATTTTACAGTGTCTTGGGATTACATTAAGCTATTGGCAGCAAAGGAAAATTGACCAAGAAATTGAAATGCCCCAATAATACTAGAAAATCATCAATACGTCAATTTGGGACCACAAATCCATTGGCAAAGGATATGTATGATTAAATCAACAAAGTTATCTATAATTTGTCTGGAGACTGTATGTTTGATATACAAATTAAATTGTAATTTATATTACATACCCAAAAACATATAAAAAGAAACAAAAAAGAATCTAATACATTGGAAAAAGCAGAACAGGTTAAGACATGAAAAGAAGTTTCAAAGAAAGAAATGGAAGCACAGGATAAATAAGTGTTTTGTCGGAAAGATTTCTTTAACAAGATGAGATATGTAATGATAAAACCGCCTGGAAATTTTGTAGAAAACAGCTTAAAAATTTTAGTAGAAACTAGAAATGATGAAATTTTTGCTTTTCTTGGGTGGGTACTCGAAAAATGACGCTGTCTCATTGGCGGACACAATTTCCACGCAACAGACAACCATGCAATCATTATCGACAAAAACAAGGACCAGTTCCCAATTTCCAACACCCTTCTTTTTTTTTCCTGGACCGCAAATTTTTTGAAGGCCTAAAGGCTAAGACAGAGTCGAACAGGCCCACAATAATTTTGATTTTCAGCGATGGAGACCACCTGATAATCAGCACAAAATCGAGATTGGATCTAACGGGCCTTTTTCTTTTCTTTCTCTGTTTTTGTTTAACCTTCAAGAAAAATGTACAGGTAGGAATTGAGCCTAGGGTAATGAAAGATTGATAGCGACTGTGCACCATATATCCAAATGAAAAAGTACAAGATTTCATTTTCTGATTTCTTCACTGCAGTGATGAAGAAAGGGGCGTGGGCAATTACACGACAACTAACAATGGGGGAAAATTGTATGTTTGCTTTTGTGAGCGTGTGCCTCCATTAATGACTCTGTCATATGTATATGGGACTTCAATTTATAACAGTGTATAAATATAGTCATCCCTTTGATTTTAAACCGAAGTTATCAGAAGGTTTAATTGATCAAGTTGAGATTGAACAGGGGAGGGGACCTCGACCAAACTGGATATCTATGGAGAATTTATGACCACAAGCCTTATTGTTTCTGACATATGCTCCAAAGGAAACGAAATCCGAGTAAGTTGGATATGTGAAATTACTCTTGGATTTCACTAGTCGGTTGAAAGAATCACGCAAATTTGGTGGTCATAGCTTGGATAGTAATTTGAAGAATTGAAGAACAATCATGATTCATGACAACTTTGAAAAAATGTGGTCCTAAGAGAATCATCACGATTACTTAATTAATGCAAAGGGTCATTATTACTATTTTTCAGTAGACGTGTTATATGTGTGGAGTATGGACCCATCTCTTATCAAATCGTACGTTCAAGCTTCTAAGGCCAGAGCCCATCAGGACACGAGCTTTCAAATCTTGGCTACAATCATATCCGTGGACACGAAGGCAGGCATGGCCATACCCAGCTTAATGTTCACAGAGAGCACCGAATGTGAAATTGATTGATTAGCATAAACTGTCGAAGATATTTCGCACACCTGTTCACTGTTGGGGACCCTCCTGGAACGATGCAGAACCCTAGCAAGGACCATAGACCATGGCCCCGAAGTATCAAGATCATTGCTGGATTTTAGAATGCTGGTTTTTTTTTTTTTTTTCACAATGCCATCAAAATTACATGGAACAAGAGGGCTTACACGACATTCACAAGGCTAAATACACTTTCTTTCACGTTTTTGCTTTTTCACTCCAGACAAAATTTAAAGAACATGGAACAATCAAATTCATGCAAATTAGATATTTCCCCCCAAATTCACAGGAAAAACATCATATTTGCTGGTTTTTATGGTGTCTATTGTATAACACTTGAGACGGGTTAACTCATTTGAAGATTCAGCATAGTCCATTTGCCAGCTTGGCCTGCCGAGGGTGAATTCTAGGTTAAGGAACATGTCTGAAGGTGACAAGGAGCTGGGATCTAATCTCTCCTTCATTCTATCCGACACACAAAGCACTTCCTTGTCTCCATCCACCTATAGCAAAACTAAAATTAATCATACGATTGATTATTAACACAATGATAGCTAATTGAGCAACCAATATGTTCGATTTTGTTTTCGCTTATGCAATCATACCTTCGCATCATTTGGCTTAAAAGTCAAGCCATTTCCAGGGCTTGATATGCTCAAATTATTTGTCTCCGTTGAGGTTAGCCATGAACCGCTGCAAACAAGTAAGAAAACACAAAGTAAGATTAAATATAGCTCGCTAGCTCATCCTCCAGGAAGAGGAAGCACTAGCAATTATTAGTCTAAACCAAATCCCCTCTTCATGCATACATTGATCTTATTTGCAGTCTATTCATTTCTAACTGTTTATCATTATTTAATTCAAGATGAAACAGATAAAGAGGGTTTTAATTTCATCTATTTAAAATGTGTGTATAAAAATTGGCTTTCTGAAAATAAGATTGGAAAGTTGATTATAATTACATGATGAGGATATATCTATGATCTATAGTATTTCTTCTCTTCTCTTAAGTTTTGATATATCATATCAAGACTCTAGATATAAATGACTCAATTAAAAAATGTTGAGCATGGAAAGCCATGCAACTCTTGTTGAACATATCTCGGATTAGGAATGCAGCTCCAAAATCTTGCTTTTACAAGATCACATTATACTAAGCTATCGTTGAGGGAGTCAACAAATTAAAGGAGACAGCAAAGTGTATAATTAATTAATTAATTAGTAGATCAATAAATAAGTACAAAGGTCATGCGAAGTTTAGGGTGCTAGCTTCTTGTAAAATGTAGCAGAAGAAAGCCCGTCAGGTTATAGACTTATAGCAGCATTGAAATTTGAACAAAAAACCTTGACTTTTATTAGAAGATAGATATGGGGATTAGTACATTCGAAATCTAACGGGTGGAAACTGGATGGAACTTGGTTTTTGGAATGGAACACGAAAAAAGCTTAGCTTATCAAAAAACCCTAGGTCATCTTCATTAAAATCTATGTCATTGAGGTTCTAATAAACTGGCTTTATCTACACTACAAACAATGACAGACAACACATTGGACCAAAGGAGTCCATGGCCAAGAATATGTGTATTTGCGTGCATGTACGATCGTATTGAGTTGATGCATCAATTTAAATTAGGCATTGTTTTATCTTTAAATTTATGAAGATAGAGAAGATCACGATGCAGCTTCTTAGACAAAGAAATTAAACAGGAAAGCAGAGAGGGGAGATGTTGCAGATGTCCTCACCTTAGGGTCCTTTGTGGTGTCAGTTGTTGTGAGGTTGGTGATGGTTTGAGAGAATAAGAATGGTTGGTATCAGCTTTTCCGGAAGATAGTCTTCCATCCAAATCATCACTCCCTGTCCTTAGGTTCAAACTCATGTCTGTCAGCCCTTGACCTGAAACACCCACGATAAGTTGAGGCACTGCTATTGCTTTATCAGACACCCAGCAAATAATTCATATTTAGAATCAATCAGTCTAATAGTTCCAAACGATTCTGTTTTAGGGGGGAATAGTGGATCAAATGATAAAGCCGCTGTCACACTTGGTCACCGAGTTAGTTCTCAAACAAATTAGAGAAATAATAGAAGAGAAATAAAAATGCTGTAGTCCTAAGGGAAAATCCAATTACCTGATCCCTTGTCAGTGCTCTTCACTGTTCTATACATCTGCATGAACACAGAACACCCATAGAGATAATGAGAAAAAAGTCCATCTTGGTAAGATTACCATCTATAACTAGATGCCCTTTTGTCCTTACCCCTTGTTTCTTCACACCTACTACAGTTGAATCATAGAAATACAAAAATAGAACACGATAAAGATGCCAAAACAACTAAGGAAAATCATAAAATAATAACACTTCTGATCATATACATAAGTTCAAAGAAATGAAGATTGCCCACAGTAACCCCACCTGCAAGTGACTCTTCACGTGAGCTAGGGTTAGATCCTTGACATTCATCAACTCTAAGACAGATTTTGGCGTTGCTCCTGTGACAGTTGCCGATACAAAGATGTAAACTTGTTATGCTTTTTCCAACAAATTTTTCCATTTTGCACTAACTGGGAAAGGAGAAAAATTAAATATATCTATTCTAGATGAAAAGATATGTGAGGTTTATATTACTTTCATGGCCTCCAAGAAGCTGGACTGCATGAACAAAATGAGCATGGAGGGTTGAAGTCCATCTCATTCTGGGAGCTCTGATGCTTCTTTTTACTCCATTGATCATTCTTGCATTTCTCTTGAAATCACGACCATAGATTTGAGGCTGATATTGATGCTGATGATGATTAACGTTTCTTGGTTGTTGTAAATGGGGAGGACCCAAATCTGCCATTTCAAACCCTAAGCTCAACGTGGGTTCCCCAGGTCCTGGATTACTGTATCCATTTTCATGGCTCAAATCGCTTCCACTGCTGCCAGAATCAGTCGTTGAACTCCTATCATTATAGATTGATTTCCTTGATAACCCATCGTAGGCCATTTCCTTGGCCTTACAATCTGAAACGGATGGTGGGCTAATCTGCAAGGATAGATCAGGCAAAGGTGTGGTTCTCATTATATTATTGGAGCTTGTAAACACAAGGAAAAAGTTGAAGATCTTAGTCAAAAAGCCCTGAAGGGAGTATTTTAACACTTAACAGAGACAAGAAATTAAAATAAAGAGAACAAATGAAGGGAAGTGTAATCAAAGCACTGCCCAAAACAATAAGGAAAAGGAAAAGAAAACCGACAGGAAAAGTTGGGTTAGAACTTCGAAGGTAAAGAAATGAAGAGCCGCAAAGGAAAGGAAGGGATGTGTTGTGATTATATCATAAGTGCCCCATGATTTGCATGAGTATTATGTGTGAAAGCAAGAGCGAGTGAGAGAAGAGATTATAGGCTTGTTTGTAGGATCCCTCTAGGTTTGATAGAAAGATGAGAGGTTAAAAAAAAATTGCAGAGACTACAACCAGTCAGATTAAACCAAAAAAAAAAAAATCAATTGCAGCAAAAGAGAAACTAACAATGTTTTTCGAGGGATGATGGTATGAAGGAAAAGTTAATGAAAAGGGCAACTTGTGTATTTAAGGATGCAGAAAAAGATCAGAGACCTTTCCTTCCTTCCCCAGAGTAAGAAAAGTGAGAGAGAGAGAGAGAGAGAGAAAGAGACGAAGCAGGAGTCCGTTTTTCCTTATCTTTTATAATGGGGAATGAAAAAGGAGGTGCTATAATGGTGGTTTATGCAGGTTTGAATTCGAGAAAACACAAAGGGCACTGTTCAATGGAATATTTGGAATGGAAATTGAGTCACTCTCTCTAGAGATCGATCAGTCTGTCTACCTTGGTGACGGATCGCCACCCCCCATTTAAATTCCTCTCCTACTCTTTTTTTCATCTATCTATCTATCTATATATAAATATATATATATATATATCACATTTTTTATCTCAATTTCATAGCTTTTCCTAGAATTGGAATATTCCCGCTTTCATTTCTTGAACGAGGATTGCCTGGCTGCAGGCCAAAAATACCCTATGTTTAAAATTTTTAGCTGCTTTTGTTAGGACTTTTTCATGCAGACATGGCATAAACTTCTTTAAAATCTTTTTCTTCTCTTTGAAAGCTTACTGCCTAACAAATGATGTTTATGCTTAAACTGCTGCGATGTTGTTATTCATGTTGAAAGATTTAACAAAGCGACAAACATAATTATTCACAATGATAATCATTAATTCCATGCTATATATACCAAAACATACTCACCCTTTTCTGTTTATCAAAATCCTTATCATTTCTTCTTATTATGGGTCCGGTTTTACATTTAACTATCCAAAAATCCTGATCAAACCACTATATTTGCCAGCTTTGGTCAAGTCTGTGTCCAATTTTTTAAAAGGAGTCGGGTGCTTTGGCTCAAGGAAAACTCCTGTGGGTGGTGTGTTAGAGTCCTGGTGGGCACGTATGGCAAAAACCTGAATTGTCAATGAGCATCGAGCTGTACACGTGGGAAGATGTTGCCAAGAGAGAAAATATGTGTGTGGGAATGAAAAAATAAAAGGTCCAACGAGTAATAAGGAGGGAAGGAATATGGAGCGGGGACTATTGAAGAGAGGAGTAGTGTCAGATTGGCTGGGGTGTCCGGCAACACCAGGGTCTCAGACCCACATGCAACTCTTACCTAGGCCCCATGTATTTCATTTAAGTTTTTTTTCACTGTTACTTTCCCACGCGCCCTAATCTTAATTTCCTTCTCGTTTTTCACTTCCAAGAGCCCTAGCCCGAGCCTTCAGTTTTTCATATCAAAAGTAAAGGATACCATTCCTCCTAAGTGTGTTTAAAATTATCGTCAACAAGAAAATATCAATAAATTTTAAATTTAAAGGATTCGATTAATAAGTCATGCATATGAACACTAGTTAAAAATAACAAGAGGGGACAAAAACAGAAACAGAGAATTGTGTTGATATTGATTTGAACAAGGTCATGAGCAAAGTGATGAATTGTAAAAACAACAAACAACAAGATACTTGTACATTATTGACAATTTAGTAACTCATTGCATAGGATTATATAGTATGCCATGTATAGTTTTCCAAACACAATAATCCTACCATTGTAAAACTTATTTTAGGGGGTAAATGGTTATTGTAAAACTTCAAACTGTTAGGTGTTGTGTAATCTATTAGTAGAACATTTCATTTTTAATATAAATGAACAAAATTTAATTTCTTGCAGCTTCAAATTCATGAATTTTAACAGTAAAGTATGCAAAAAAAACTAAATACATTAAATTGTATGTATTGAAAATATTTATCTTAAAATTTAGTACTGCTTTGTGCTAGTACAAATTTTACATCCCAAAAATAATACTACTTGGTGACAAAGTGTGAGGCGCGTTCGGATCACGTGAAAGAAAGCGAGTAGGAATTCAAAGACACTGCCCAAACATAAACGTTGAACTCTATGGGTGGTATTTGTTTAACGTGTAATCCTCGCCAACGCCCACTTTCGCTCCCCGTGTCCAAATATTCCTGTTTTAACCTTAAAAGAAAAAAAAAAAAAACCTTGTTGTCGAGCCCCACCCGCGCGTGAAAATCCACATACCAAAAATTAATCTAACATAAGACCATATTCCTCGGCGTCAACATGGTATCTATCACGTGAACATGCGGACGTGAGTCGTGACCTTGTCTAGGTCGTAAGCTCTTCTTTTGTTCTCTTGTCTTGTTCTTTCCTTCTTCAAATCCCCGTTTTATTTGCTGAATTTTCCCTTTAATTTATTCTCATATTCTCGAACCCCCATGGCCTGTCCTCCTTTTCTTTAATCCCATTTGTTTGATTGAAATGTTGATCAAACAGTAACAACAAGAGGACTACAAGGAAAGAAAAAACAATAGATCATATGTTTAAAATGCTTTAATCATTTGTTTATAGTTTTCAAAGCCACGGTCAGCGCCTGATGCGCTCTAGATTCTCCGAGAAATGAAAAATATTTTGGTTTCTTCTGTTAGTTTATTTGAGAGAATAATTAAAATTCTTTTTTATTTTTTCTTTCTCTTTGGTTTGTGTTGGGCTTTGGATTATTGAATTAATACGTTTTGCAGTGGGGTAATATCCGGTCAACATGTCCCTCTATGGCTCACTTGAAATGTTGTCAAATGCTTGGGTTATATTCTCATTCCATGTGTTTGTCTTATAAGAACATTTTGCCTATGAATTTTTTTTTCAATTCGTGAAATCTTCCAAACTTGTAGTTTTAATATCGTTTTCATTATCATATATATATATATATATATGTATATATATATATATATAAATTGAACATCACTCTTTTTATAAAACCTTTGTTTGATATATATTCAACTGATTAAGTCTAGAATTCAAGATTAATTAATGCTTCATTTGAATGATCGATTAAAGGAGATTGAATTCAGTAATAAAATGAAGTGATGGCATGGTAGGAATTTTTTTCCATCATTCATTCAAATGAAGTATAAATAACAACCTATACCATTTAAATTAATCTCATAGTGCTTATAATTTTAATACGTTTCCAGTTGGTAGCTGTGGTTTTACGAGATGCATAAATGTTTTTAATGGTGACGTTTGTCTCTTAAAAAGGAAGAAATGATGGATGCAGTGCATATCAAGCAAGAACAGACGTGTTTATATTACTATTGTTAATTACCAAAATTATTAGCTGGTAAATGACTGTCGGACCGCCGAAGAAATAAAAAATTTAAGGCCTAACCATAGCTTTATAACTAATATTCTTCCTAGCTACCACATTCATAGTCATCTCTCATTTCTTACCACCATTGTTCAATTCTAAACTTAAATTTAACAATGATGAACTTCATATTCCAACAAAGTTTGGGTAAGTTTTGATTTTTGAAGAGAAGATCAGAAGAGTCCAACATTAAAGACCAAATATTGATATGCAAATCATACAAAACAGGGTTTTTTTTTTCTGTTTTTTTTTTTTATGGTTCATTCTTTGATACTTACTTTGTCTTGAAGATTAAAAAAAAAATGTCTATTCCAATTGGAAGAATATTAGCTTCTTCATGGTGATTCGTGAGATTAGGTTAACAGGCATGTGTTGCTTTGAAATTTGAATATATATATATATATATATATCACCTTCTCGGCTTCTCCCACTATGTTTAGAGTATTTGCGGAGGTAAGAAGACAAAAGAGAAAGGAAGGAATCACCGAAAGCAACGCCGTTTAGGCTGACGTGAACCACGACATTACATCAAATATACTCACAACAGTGTATAAAAAAGAGAATAAACCCTGGCTGGCTGGCTGGCTCCCAATCCCACATCGTTCCATTGGTTTAGAATTTTCTTATGTCTTAATTTGTATGGCATTTGATGCTCGGACTGAAAAAGAAAAGAAGAGGACTGTAACTGTAATTAAGATCTTAATTATAATACCAATAAACTGTTAATTTGATGATATTGAAATTTGTTTAAAAATAAAATTAAAAATCTTGAATTTGAATTTGAATTTAAATTTAAATTGTAATTAAAAAATATTAATCATAGTCATTAACAGTTAATGAATAACTAGAGACAACAATTTGGTCAAAACTAGCACTTAAAAAGTTCAATAATTGATATGATTAATGTAATTAAAAGAGAGGGAGATCAGATGGGTAGGCAACATTTTACTTGTAAAAGGGATAAATAGGTTCAAAGAGAGCCTTTCCTGGTAAAGTAAAAAGAGTTTTGAGAAGAAAACAACACATTAATGAAATCAGACCCTACGCAAACCCTAAAAATATATATTTCTTAGCTTGTTGAAAACAGCTCAAACTAATAAAATTTAATTGAACACGATTTCAGACCTTGGGACTTGAAATCTTATATTCTTAAATATTTCTGCATAGATTTGAATTCTGATCTTGCTGTTACTATCCTGGAGACCTCACTAATTGGTTTGTCAAACTTGCCACAGCTCAGCTTGATGATTATCATTAACATCAGGAAAGCCAAATAGAGTATATATATGGACAATATGATGACTGAAGAAACAAAATTTGATCAAACTGAAATATGTTAAGAAAAATGACATTCGATCAGTTCATCGAAAACCTTTCTCTCTTTTCTCTTCTTTTATCTGGTATCTCTTCTCTTCATTGGGTTAACCCCCCCCCCTCTCTCTGCAATTTTTTTTGGTAAGTAAATTTTAAAATATATAAATTATTCAATCTTTTATATTAAAACAAATAATATAACATATCCAACAGTTTAAAAATAATAACTACAAATAATGCATTCAAAATTATCATAATAAGAAGTTATCGACCAAACTAGAACCTAAAACTTTTACTTTAAAAAGAATGATATTTATCAATTAAACCAAACTTTTGTTGGTAAAATTTGGAATTGACCCAAAAGAGAGGGGGGGAAAAGTCAGTACGAAAACGCATGTTAATTCATGAATTGAAAAACGAAAAGTGGAGAGGAGCAGTGTAAAAAACAGTCTCAATCAGACAGAAAGGATGCAGCAAAGAAAAGGCCGTTTAAGCTAAAAAGCTGTCCAGAAAACACTCTCCAAAAAAGCAGAAAGTGAAGTGAAGATTGTAAATTAGGTGTGGGATGATTTGTCATGTGTACTAGGGTTATATAAATTCCCAGTTGTACGGTGTTTTTTACCCACGAAGTTTTCAATTGGAGCTGGATTGTACTTTTACATCACATGACCCACTTTCAGACAGCAGCTCATGTGCCTGCAATCAGTTCTTTGTTGGGATCTCACAGTGGCCACCGAGAATTCGTCTGCCCCCTCGTAAAAGAGTTGATATCCAGTGGAAAAAGCCTTACCCAACTAAATTAAATGCCAAACTAAGAGTCAAATTGATCATATGATCATATGATCTTATCATGTAACTGTGGTAGCTAGTTCCTTAGGCTTTTTGAAATTCTAACACTAAAAGTAGTAAAAAATTTTTAGCCAAAAAATAAAATAAAATTATGTAATTATTGTTAGAATGTTATTAGTTTATCTATTTTGTAAAAAAATTTAATTTTGTGAAAATTGTAAAAAAATTCAATTAATAAAACATGGTTTCTTACAATAACTTTTTTATTTGAAGTATTTTTCTTATTAAAGACTGTTAATAAATAATTAAGATATTTTTAATTTTTATATTAACCTAACATATATAATATCCTGTCAACTCGATTATGTTACTATTGTACCTTACAAACACCTCATATTTTATTTATAAATACAATCATATAAGAACTATCAAGAAGATCCATCTTTTTCTTTTACTTTTTTATAATCTCTCTTGTTCTAATCTTTGATTTAAATGTTAGAGCGTAAACATAAAGAACATCCGATACTTTTGCTTTTAATTATTTTTTCTTCTCTTATAATTTTAAAATTTTGACCCTCAACTTAGAGGTTGGCACCAACATTTTTGTTGCGTAACTGATCATAAAATGGTAAGTGAAGAGATTGCATCTTGATGACCTCATGCTTTTTCCTTCCCTTATAACTTGGCCAAATTCAATGGAGTAATAAAATTTCTTTCCCTATTGTGTTTCCGGGGGTACCTTGTCAACATTCTCGTGACACTGTCCTCCGTATTCTCTTTTTCTTCCCATAGTTGTCATGATTCTTTTGGACCACATTTACACATTATTCTTTCATATTTCGGGTGCAAAAAAAATGCTTCTGTTCTTTTTTTTTTTTTTTTTCTCACCTTCAGACCTTTTTCACCTTTTTTCTTCCTTGTTCTGACTCTTTCTAACATTGCCAGAAAGAATGCTCTTTTTTCCTTGTAAATTGTCAAACTCCTCTTTAATAGAATGTAAGAAAACTAAAACTGACAATGTCAACATCAAACTAATTAAAATTCTATCTATTTCCCACTCATGAAGGAATAAAAACATCCTCATGACGTACCAAAATTATTAGTTTTTTGAAGCTTTGATTATTCTAAATTCCATTAAAAAATAAAACAATTTATTTAGATGATTGCATCGTTTCTGTATTCCTTAAGACACATTACCTTTGTAAAATTGTCATATGAAATATTAGTTTTTTTTTTTTTTTGAAAGAAATGTAAGAGTAAATAAATTACTCAATTCTCATATCAAATTAAAATATAAAAACTTTTACTAAGTAGTTAAAAATCGTATATTTAAAATAATTTTAATAAATGATTATCAATTAAATTTAAATTCAAAATTTTTACGTGGATGATATATGAAAGATTAGTTGTGATTAGATAATGGTTAGCTTTCTTGATTGGCAACATATTTGTGCTTTACCCTCAATTCCTTGTCCTATCTGCCACTAAAAAGGCAGAATGAATAATAAAATATATACTATATGTTATAATTTTGTTTCTATATACTTAGAGAGGCTTTAATTTGGGATGTGGTCAGTTTCAAGAGTATTGGAGTTTGATCTTTTTCCTATTTGGTGTGACTTGAGAGAAAAAAAAAAAAAAAAAAAACCAGACAAGTTCAAAAATGAAAATTAGAAAGATTAGACTGTTTGATTAACCCATTAAGCAAATTAAATCCAAGTGTATCCTTGGAAATTGAGCCTCAAATAATAATGTGGAAATCTAGAAACCAAAAATGCCAAATGAGGTCATGAAGAAAGGATCACAGTATCAAATTAAAATGGCTCAAACAGAGAGATGACAGCTTTCTAAATGAAGTATAGGTGAAAAAATTAATTTTGGCAATGGGAAAGGTCATTAACAATCATTAATTTTTTGTAATCTTTCTCAACATATATATTATGATTTATTTTATGTCAATTTTAGGTGATTGTTAGACTTTGAAGAATGTACTAATTTATTTGGTTTAATATATAAAAAATTTTATTTTACAAATAAGATTAAGAGGGTAATACATAATTTTTAAAATATATTTAAAAATATAAAAAAATAATTAAAAATAAAAATGACATATATACCAATTTTAAAAATCATTTATTAAATTAAAATCTTACACTAATAATTTATCAAATAGTAACTCTAATAAATAAGTCTTTGTCCAATTGTCACATTAATTTGCTATATATTTTTTTTATAAAAAAATTCAAAGATAAATAAATTACTCAATCCTTTTAAATTATAGTAAGATGTGCCTGATAACTTAAGATAGATAATTACAGATTACGCATTTGATATAACCTTAATAAATAACCACCGACAGTACTTAGATCCAATGTCTCTTCGTCGAAAAAAATAAATTTAACCGATTGAACCAATTACTTATTGATAATTTTATTTTCTACTTATAACCAGCCAAAAAACTGACAAGGTTAGAAGAGTCCAAGTCGATTTTCGAATAGCTCTTCTCAAGGTAAATCTGGCCCAAAATGCAACGGGTCGTTCCGGGCCCAATAAAGATTTCCCGCTGTCGTCAAGCTGAGCCGAGTCCAGAATTGGAGTCCATGCAAGAAATTTGTTCAGGAGACGAACAAATCATTGCTTGTTTCTAGAGTAGTGATCAGATTGAAACTTGAAAAAAAAAAAAAAAAAGACGCTGTTTCACTTCTTCAACTGTGCAATTCTCACCTTCGGTCCTCACGCCGTCTACTACTCCGCCATTCCCTCGTACGTCCGCCACCCCCTTTTGCTCGATTGTACACCTCATTTTCATGTAATTTTATGATCTACTAATCGATTGGAATCTTTTTCTTTTTAATGTCTTCGTTTAGTTAAATCTCACACGTCGATTTGTTCGTTCAAAACCGAAAAAAGAAAATGTCTCGATCGAAAGATCGAGCTAAGATCTTTTAAACAAATGTTAAAAACGTTCGATTAAAATGTTCAAAAGCTATAATATGGACCTAATTTGATGTTGTTTTAGAAAAAAACGTTCAGGAAAGGTGTTATTTTCTACTAAATTATAGTATTTTTAATGTATAAATCAGTCTATTTATGTAAATTTATGTTTATGCAGATCTGAGTATGATACTCTTGGTACCTCTGTTAAAGCTTCCCTTGTTTATCTCGGAACAGCTTTTGTGAAGGTTATTACCACTTCTAAAATTACGTGCTAAACTTTAATCTAATGTCTTTTTGAGTCGCATTTTGGATAGTTAATTTGGTTTGTTTTGATTTTATATGGTGGCAGCTTGTTTGCCTGGCAACGTTTTTGAAGGTTTCTGAGAATGATGGCTTTGATCAATACGAGGTATTTTCCATTTTTTTGTTCTGAAATTGGAATCTACATGGATGAATGCTAATATCGCCCTAATTATACATGTTTACAAATTCTGATTTGATCTTTTTTTGTGGTTCAGTTGAAGATAAACAGATGTTAAAATTAGATAGAAATTAATGTGAAAATTTTTGCCACTTTGTTGTCTATAGTTGCATAAGGGGTATGTTAGGGATGTTGCTTGTGATTTTGCCATTAGTCTTTAGGAACAGTCTGTATTTGCAACTTATAACAATCATGTCACTTATGCATTTTCAGGAACTTTTGAAAGCACTGATTGTTTTTATAGATGTTGCTGGACTTTAGTTTGCCTTAACACAGTTGACTTACAGGAACATCTCTCAAAATCATAAATTTCAAGCTGTTGGACTTGGTAAGTGAGATTGACTAAAACATTTAAGTTGAAGTCAGCTTTGTCCCCTTCCAAATGCCCCCCCTCCAAATAATTTTTTTTTTTTAAAAGAAGAGTGCCTCATTTTGCGTTTGTGGTTTTTGACCCTTAAAACTATCACCATTCATCATATCATCTAAATTATTGATGAGTTGAATTACTAGGAGCAAGGCTTGATCTTTGTTACAAATAAAATAAATATCACAGTGTTAATAGAATGAATGTTCAGACTAAATTCAGTTCAAGAAGGTTGAAATCACTCAGTTTTCCATTTTGAAGTACTTGTAGAGGAATACCTCAATTTGGAGCAGGATTTCTGGTACTATTTTTAGTGATGTTTGATGCTAGTATTGGCCTGATGTTAACAGTTAGTAAACCATTGAGGATAAACATTAGTAATAATATACATAATAGACGTGGGGATGAGCTTCATCTAGCGTATTTTTCATGGTTCTTTTCACTTCCTAACATCAGCACTATGGCTTCTTTCTTTCCATGTTGATAGGATGGGCTTTTGCTGATTCGGTTCTACATAGATTGGCACCCCTTTGGGAGGTAGCTAAAGGACTAGAATTCACTTGGGATTACATTCTGCGAGGCCTGGAAGCAAATGCTAATTTGGAATGTTTATTTCTTCAATGGTTGGGACATTTTTTTTTCAAACTTCCTTGTTGGGCATTCTTGATTCTGTAAAGTAGTTTATTTGCAAAGGTGTTGATATATCAGAATAATGATTGTGCGACAGCAACATTTTAGAATTATGTGTTAGTCTAATCAAAAGCGAAAGTAGAATTTCTCTCTCCTTATAGACATCCCTATCCTTTTCTCAATTCAGGTGTTTAGTATATCTCTTGCAACATTGGGATCTTTGATGTGGCTTTGGAAGAACAAGCCCAAGACTTTGATCCCCAATTCCCTATAATATATGCATGTGCTGGAATTTTTGCAACCATGCCATCCATTACAAGTCCTGTTTTAACTTGTCACTGCATCTGCCCACAACTTTCTCCTTCTTTCTGCTTGACCACAATGAAAATACTGAATGAAAACCTTTCTCCTTGGCTAAATTTCGGCAGTTATCTGAGGTGAGGATTGGGATGGCACTTTACAAGGGTGGTGGGCTTTGAATTGTCCATATCTCTGGTAATGGCTTTCATTAGTTGGCAATTGTTTTCTTCATGCCAAAGTCCCTTTGCATGAGCAGCACAGTTACACCCTCCACCTGATGATTGATGAGATACTCTGTCAATTCCACTTCGTGAGATTCTTTACTAAAATTTTCCCAATGCCACTCTGTTGTCTGCTTTAAATTTCAATTATCTTCGATGTAGTTTAAAAGTTTTATCATTGTTGGAACTGTCTAACATTAATCCATAGAATTTTGCCCAAGGCACAAAACTCAAATATTGTATCTCCAGAAAAAGTAGTGAAATGATTTTAAATGTAGAATTTGGTAGCATTATTGTTCCATACCTTCTCTTCAAGAACCTTTGCATATTATTATTATTATCTTTAAGGTCAAGTGGAGAATTCATCAATCAAACTAAATGCAATGCATATTCTGTTTACAGGGGAAAATTTCGGCTTGCATTTACTGAACAAGCTCGATGCATCTCTACTTGATAAAAAGCTTCTATTTTAGGATTTGATTAACTCTATTGCAAGTTATTAAAACTTTTAAATGATCTCTGGAATGTTTTGATTATACAACCAAAAGTATTCACATTAACATTAGACAAAAGGAAAAAACATGTTTTTGTCTCTGAAGCAAGACAAATACTAGAACAAAAGTGCTTGCTGCTCAGATTCCTCCAGAGATGCTTCGATACGCAAAAGAACAAAGCCAACTGCAACCCCAATCAGAATAAGCCCGTTCATGATAGCTGCAATCTTGAAAATCTCAGCTGCTGCATTGCATGTAGAGGATAGGGCTCCCCCACCTTTTCTTCCTTTGTCATGGGCCTTCAAGGAGCTGGCAACATTAGCAAAGCACTGGTAAGTGCACACCGGCAGCCCAAGGGAAATCTCATTGTTGTTTGCTTTGAGACCAATATAGGAATTCATTCCTCCAATGTGCACCACTTTGGGTGTTCTTTGTCAGGTTTTGCTGCCACAACTCACCACTGCGCCAGTGACTGTTGTAGGAGCAAGGACAGCTGAAGTTGTCGCCACGTCCACCGAGCTTGAGATCAAGAAGACATAGCATTTTGGCATGCCAAAAGAATTCACTTAACAAAGACCTTAAGGCATTCGAGAAATAAAATGAAACAAAAGAAACGAAATAGAGGGGTTTGGGATTACCTGTTAGTTCGATCAGTGCAGGATTTTGCAGATAGAGGAGATGAAACAAAACTCAGTGCCGTATGACGGGAAAGTCGTGATTTCAGATAGGGTTGCGTGAATTATTGTTGGCTGGCAGAACATGAGATGAGGAGATGGGCCCTTCGAAGGTAGAAAATATCAAACATTCAAACTGTGGCATATTGAGATTGGGCCTTTTCTGATCGTTTACGAGAAACTACCAAGTTTCTCTCACTTTGTCATAGATTGGGATAAAATTGTAAAGAAGCAACAATAGGGGTAAAACAGGCTCCTCAATGGCGGTATAAATACATGTAAGAAAAGTTAGCTTAGTTGCGCATGTCAAAGTGAAAGAGAAGAGGTTTGCTAAACAGCAATATGGTTGATAATGAAAGCACTCTATCACAAAGCTCAGAGAAATTGGAAGAGACAAGTGACGGAACATTAACCACCTGAACATGTATAATTACAATCTGATCGAGTTTCCAGTAGGCAGTAGTCTAAAACTACAACTTAACAACATATTAAACAGTTATTGCAAATTCACTTCTGGCAGATTCTACGATGTAATTGTCTCCAAGAATTTTTGGACAAGATCTAGGACGAGGCAGGGTGTAGTTGGGTCAGAGGAACTGCTGCTTCCAGAACGTGGAAGATGGTAACATCCAGGATGATTGGTTTTCTTCCAATATTGGCAGGCTCAAATACACACACATCATGTTCTTGTAAGTCGTTGTCATTCACAAAATTCCTCCAACCACCAGAAAGCCCTCCACAATTACGACTTCTGTGATAGTTAAATCTGGTCCTCCATGTACGCTTGTTAATTCGTAGAATCACATCTGCATTTTCTTTTGAGAGATGTTTAGCCACCCATGCAGTAGGGATTGACTGCATGGACCCGAAAATACAAGATATAAACACCATCATCTTTTTTAAATGGAGAAACAAGGCATATGTTATGTACAAAACTATGAAACTTTTTGCTTATGTCAATATATAAGATGAATAAAAGAAGTAAAAGACAGTCATTGAAAAAAGGAAAGCACAATGAAACCAAAAGTTCGATCAAGTTCAAGGAAGAAGCTTACCATATAAAACCGTCTCTCTACATGTGTGGGCTTCATAAGTACCATAAAACCCTCTTCGGCTAATGCTTCCTGTGCCATTAACAAGACATTTGTTTTCTCAACTTGAGTCGCAGGCCTTTTACAAGATGCATGCTGAGGGAAAAAGACATCTCCATCCATGGATGTATGTTCAAACTCTGAATCATTTGGAAATTAGGGTGGAAAAGAGAGTACAATCATCAGTCACCTAATTTCAGTCTCCAGCAAGGCAATATACTACATTTTGGTTTTAGTCATTAAGCAGAAAACACATTCCAAAAGTGGGTCCGACAACAAGGCACAACAATTGAATATCCAAGAAATCACCAAGAAGTTCCCAAAATCATTGCAAGGACCATAATATTGCAGTGTCAACAATAAAAAGTAGGAGGCAGGTGTCAACAAACTTATATCAAATGTTAAACCTACCATGAAAAGCAGGTTTTATGTATAGAAAAAGTTTTACAAGTGCTCTTACCAGTTTCGACCTTCACTTCTCCAGAAAAAGAAGAAAGTTCTTCGCCTCCAAGGCTCTCCCTAGCATGGATGGACCTAGTAGAAGAACCCACATTCCGCATCTTCTTATTAGTAGCAGCCGAGTTGATAGGTTCTCTTGGTGGCCTCATGTCAATGTCATTTTTAGGAGATTTTTCTGGTCTACTTTCAAGTCCACACTGTGGAGAGTTGTACACAATTTCATCAGGATTTTTATTCATCTTTCTTTCTGTTTGATATCCGCTGTCAAATTCTGTATGCCCACACTTCCTCACAAAATAAGAAGATGCCTTCTCACACAAGCTCCGGCCATCAAACATCAAAACATCAAAATTTGACACTCCATTGAACTTGAAGATCAAAAAGTCATTCTCTACCAAAGAATGGTCTTTTACAAAATTTTTCCATCCACGATCAAAGAACAAGGCATCATCATCTTCTGTCACGCCTACATCCCATATGATACCGCCGGGACCTTTAAGGGTCACAGTTTCCGGAAGCTTTTTCTTGATATTCTTAGTAAACTTTTCGGGTACTTCCTGCAGTTTCATACATCATTAAAACGCAATGCAAAGCTCAATATTAGAAATTTTAAATTATCCACTATCAAAGTAAAAGAAATATCAACAAAGGCTCAGCAACTCCTGGATCTCCAAAATTCCTGAATTTTCTAGCAAAGAACAACCAAAGAAAGGTAAAATGCAAATGCCAAAAGCCAAAAGCCTGCCTAATACCCCATGTCTCCTACACCAAAATCTAAAATGCCATAAGTGTAATAGGAGAAAGAGGATAGACATGCAGACTTGGAACATGATGACAAGATCACTCTTTCTCCCTTCAAATTTGCAGCTTGATTGCTAGAGAAAAAAGCCCAAATATATTCCAAAATATTGGGGTTTACCTTAAATTTTATGATCCCACATCGAAAGTTAAGTGAAGTTATAAAAGTTTGAGTTTTACTTATATCTCACATTGAGAGTTTAGTAAAGTTATAACAGATTTCACCCTCATAAATAAGATTTTTTTATTTTAGTTTAATAATCACTGACAGTTAGACACCAATAAAATAGTTAAGTGAGTAAGTTATTAAAAAGGTGTAATTGAGTTTTGGGTTAATTTTTGAATAAAAAGTTTTGGTGATTTTTTTAATTCAAAAGTCTCACAATTTTGGGTTTTGAGTAGGTCATTTTGAGTTAGATCAAAACAAATATATATTTTTGTTTTGAGTTTACTATTTTATGTATGGGTCTTGCGCGTTGATTTCCCAATATTTTAAGATATATGAAAAAGGTATGTCTAATATGACCATGTCCAAGTTTGAGATTTCTTTATTTGATAGAAAGAGTAATTTTATTTTATGGCACAATACAATTCAAGATCTCTTAATACAACAAAGATTAGATCAGTTATTAGAGAGTAATAAGCCTGAGGTAATGTTTAACAGTAATTATAATAGACTTCAAAAGAAAGCTATTAGTCTCCAAAGATAAAGTATAGTGTCTCAACTTAGAGTACTCCGAAGAGTTTGTAAGATAAAGTTAAGGGTATTTATGCTTTGAAGTCGTTAGCTAAGAGATTAAGAGATTATGGCGATATTATGGTTGCCAACTGTGAAAAGGTGTAGATTTAAGATATTGGGAGTGTTCGCCTTAGATCTCATAATGGTGTTGTTAAAATGCTTCATCGTGTAAGGTATGTACCAAGTTATAGCTATAATTTGATTGCTTTCGGTGAGTTAGCTTATTAGGAGTACACATACTATGATAATAATGATTGGTTGAAAGTGTACAAGAATGATAATGTGATTTTATAAGGAGGACTTGTTGTGGTTTGGCTTAAATCTCATAATCCCGTCGAAAGTTAAAAGTAAAGTTATAAGAATTTGAGATTGTCTTGTATCCCATATTAGGAGTTCAATAAAATTATAAAAGGTTTCACCGATACTTTGGTTTTAGTTTGATAATCACAGATAGACACCAAAAGAATAACTAAGTTAATAGACTATTAAAATGGTGTAATTGATTTTTGGGTTAAGTTTTGAGTAAGTAATTTCTGGGTGATTTTTCTTATTCCTAAAGTCTTGTAAAGATTTATTTGTTAGTAAATCGGGTTTAGAGTAGACCATTTTGAATTAGACTAAAATAAATATATTTGTGTATTTTTATTCTTGTTTTAAGTTTGTTATATTGTATGTGAGTGCTGCATGTGCCTATTGATTTCCTAACAAAATGAATCTCAAAAAAGGTCGTCAGTTTATCCCCTGATAAAGTCAAGGTATGAACTATAGACTGCAACGTTATTATTTAAGAGTTCCACTTCAACTAAGGAAACATACAGCGATCAGAAGATGAATCTGGATAGGCAAAAGAAAAGGCAATGTCAAGATGGAACTTACAAGCCGCTGGAGAAAATCACCACGGAGAAATTGAGAGAAATTAATGGACTGAAAATGGGTCCAAAAGATTTCCTCTTCCCAGCTCCTACAATCCTTATACTTGTCTCCCATTTGCTTAATCACATGGTTCTGCAGCCAAAATTCAGATGATTAATAAAGAAATAAAAAGAGTTAACGACACATCAAACCCAAAAAGTATTGCAGATCTCAAGAAGCTGAATACCATTCAAAAAGAAGCGGAAAACCCACCAAGAAGAAAGCAAGCAGAACAAAATGTTAAATGTAATCACTCACCTTAACGGGCTCACCTAGGAGATCAAAGAAGATAGAGTAACAAATGGACTATAAAACCCAGAAAAATAAAGTTATTAATGATCGAAAGTACAGTTCATCTAGACCTGGCTTGATGTATTTATGAGATAAATGCCTTGCTTTTATGATTCATTTGTTTTTAATTCTTTGTTTCTGTAGAAGCAATGAAGAATCCAAAGGGGATTGAAATGAACAAGGCAACAACTGTGTAGATTGAAGAGCTGAGAGAGAGCCAGAGAGGAGTAGTCCAGGGAGAGTCGTCGTAAAGGACAAGCCTTGGTTTTGGAGTGTTAAAGAGTTCATAGGAACACGCTTGGCACTCCCCACGGAGTTGGGGTACTGAACCGAATCTACTGTTTTGGCTTCGTGGACTGGGCTGGTTTCCGCAGCTCCCATTACGTTTGGTCTGCGATTTGACTCTGTTAGGAAATTCCAATCATGGGTTTTATATCCATTAATTTGTATATTTTTTTCTTCATGAACTTTGTTGGTATTAATACTTAATAATATAAAACTAGAATAATGAATGTATGCATGTACAGAACTATAGTTACAACGATATGATAAAAAAATTTGTTGGTATTCAAGTATTTATTTTTCATTTTTGTTTTAATAAGTTGTAAAAGCAATATGATAAAAATAAAGTAACCAGATTCAAGTATATGTAATAAGTTGTCATGGGTCAAATTTAGGCAAAACAAAAGTCACCGTCTATAACATTAGAATGCCCAAATTACCTTGAAAAATTAATAACAGATATTTATGGAATCTAGCAAAGATAGAACATCAAAAAGAAACTTGTGGTGACCAAGAAAAACCAAAAGAGAGAATTTTGCGGAGCCTCTCAAATGCCCTTACACATGTCTGGTTGTTTCTTTCAATAAAATTTATCCCCATTGTTCCACTTTTCTAATGCATTTCCCATTAAGGAGCCTTGGGTCGCTCCATGGTATGACGGGCATGAAAGCACTAGCAACCATGCAGACCTCGGGCTGCTTCCTGGCTTTTCTCCTTTGTTCTCTGATCTTATCATCATTCTCTTATGCTCTGTCCGATTCTGAAGTTGCATTCATTACTCGACGCCAACTCTTAGCTCTTCCTAAAAATGGTGATTTGACTGATGATTATGAAAATAGAGTGAAGCTTAATCTCACGTTTGAGAATCCCAGGCTTAGGCGTGCATACATTGCACTCCAAGCGTGGAAACATGCCCTGTATTCAGACCCCCTAAAAACCACTCAGAACTGGGAAGGCCCGAATGTTTGCGATTACAATGGAGTTTTCTGCGCACCGGCGCTTGACGATCCAAAGTTGAAGGTTGTTGCTGGCATTGATCTTAACCATGCTGACATTGCCGGATATTTGCCTGTTAAGTTGGGTCTATTGACTGATATTGCTCTATTTCACATAAACACTAACAGATTTTGTGGGATCATTCCTAAGAGTTTCTCAAAGCTTAGGCTTCTCCATGAATTGGATGTTAGTAATAACCGTTTTGTTGGCCCTTTCCCAGATGTTGTAATATCATTACCCTCGCTAAAGTTCCTTGATTTAAGGTACAATAATTTTGAAGGAGAATTGCCATCCGAGCTCTTTGAAATGAAGTTGGATGCATTGTTCTTGAACAACAATCGGTTTGTATCTAGCATTCCCGAAACTTTGGGGTCTTCTCCAGCATCTGTCGTTGTGGTTGCCAACAACAAGCTCTCAGGTTGTATTCCAAACAGCATTGGCAAGATGTGCAACACCTTGAACGAGATAATCTTCCAGAACAACAACCTCGCTGGATGCTTGCCATCTGAGATTGGAATGCTTGGGAATGTAACAGTTTTGGACGTTGGCTCCAACTCTTTCAGCGGAGTGTTGGCAAAGACATTTAAAGGGCTTGCAAAAGTTGAACAATTTGACGTTGCTCATAACATGCTGACTGGTTTTGTTTCGGACGACATTTGCCGCATGCCAAGTTTGAACAACTTTACATTTTCATACAACTATTTCAATGGAGAGGCTAAATCATGCGAGCCATCAAAGGGAAGGGACATTGTGTTGGACGATACTAGCAATTGCTTGCCAGATAGGCCTAAGCAGAAGTCAGCAAAAGAATGTCATCTAGTGGTAAGCCGACCAGTTGATTGCAGTAAGTCAAAATGTGGTGGGGGCGGAACATCACCACATCATTCAGGTTCTCCGACTAAGAAGCCTTTGCCACCATCACCAAAACCAGAACCCCCAAAAGAACAACAGCCTGAACCAAAACCATCTCCAAAGCTTCAGCCGCCTAAAACAGAAGCAACGCCAAAACCAAAGCCCCCAAAAGAACAACCGCCTGAACCAAAACTATCTCCAAAGCCACAGCCACCTAAAACAGAACCAACACAAAAACCAGAGCCCCCAAAAGAACAACCGTCTGAACCTCCAAAGCTGCAACCGCCCAAAACAGAATCAACACCAAAGCTACAAACACCAGAAGAACAAAATCCAAAGCCAATACCATCTCCAGAGCCAACACCACCAAAAGCAGAACAAACACCAAAATTACAACCACCAGAAGAACAACTTCCAAAGCCAATATCGTCTCCAGAGCCAAAATCACCAAAACCAGAACCAACACCAAAATTACAACCACCAAAAGACCAATCTCCTGAACCAAAACCAACCGCAGAGCCATTTCCAAAACTAAGTCCAACCCCTCTTCCTAACCCTCAAAAAATAGCAGCGCCACCACAAGTACCAATAAATGATCCTTATGGCGGAACACCTACTGAAAGACAGCAGTCTCCACCGCAACAATCAGCGCCACCAGTTGTTCAGTCTCCAAAACCACCAAAGCCTCTGGCCCCGGCACCAACATCAAAAAATCCCCATGAAAAATCACCTTTTACAAGGCATCTCTCTCCACCTCCTCCTGTACAATCTCCACCACTTCCCATCCACTCCCCACCGCCCCCAGTCTATTCTCCACCTCCACCACGACCGGTAAGTTCTCCACCACCTCCTGTTTACTCACCACCACCACCAGTTCATTCACCACCTCCACCAGTGCATTCTCCGCCACCACCACCAATGCATTCTCCTCCACCACCAATCCGTTCATCACCGCCACCAATCCACTCTACACCACCATCGGTTTTCCCACCTCCCCCACCAGCAATCCAGTCCTCAACTCCACCTTCCCCATCTCCTTCTCCTGCTCCTACTCCCGTTTTCTTTAAACCACCGCCAAACCAAGAAATCATTCTGCCACCAAATCTCGGCTTCCAGTACTCATCACCGCCTCCACCAATATTCCCAGGATACTAATTGGTGTAACTTAAGCTTCTTTTACTTTTTAACCCAATAGCTTTACGATCTTACAACATAAACCCTTCTGTTAGTTTGTAGCTGCTCATTAAAATTTACGTAAAATTTTGTTGTCTATTCATTTTAACAAATATTTGTACATGTCAGCTTAACTTTTACAACATTATTATACTAAAGTAAAAATAATAATAAATTCTAAAAAGAACAATCAAAGTGAATGAAACAAAAATTAATGATTCCTATTCAATGATTTTCTGATACCATAGCCAAAAAAATTTTTCTGATCAGCTGTCATACTCATTCGTGCATGAAATAATAAATTCTAAAAGGACAACTAAAGTGAATGAAACAAATTAACGAAACAAAGGTTGGGTCGAATGTCCCTAGTCCCTACACAATTGTTACCTGCTACATAATCCAGTGTAGTATGTGCTCTCCGGTGACCAAGTTCCAAACTAAACTCAGAAGATCAATCAGGATCTGAATATAAGCATTTAAAAATATAAGATTCCAATGAAGGAGATGCCAAACTTTCCCCAAACATCCTTTGTCGCTATGTGTGCTGGATATAACTTAATGCCGGAGTAAACAATCAAAACAAAACCGGGATTAATATTTCATATACTGACAGTATATCATTTCTATACACTGTCAATGAATAATATAAGGACAACTTATTAATGAATAAAATTTAAAATTTCAAGCCTTTAAAAATAAATATTAATAAATTTATTTAGGGTTAATTAATTAAAATTAAAAATTTTCTCTTATTTGTCACCTCTCTTTGCATTTACTGTCTCTTTCTTTTGATTTTCTAATTCTTTTTACTTGATTTTAATTCTCTTATCTTCGTCTCACCATATTCTGCTTTGCCATTTTCGAAATTATAGAAAGATCAATGGCACATCCTATATCTTGTGAGTATCTAATATGTTTCAACAGTAAACATATTTAATAAGCTTTTCAGAACTTCTGTATATCTGCGAGCTTTTGCTTTTTCCAGCATCTCCTATCTTGGATGTTCAACTTTTAACTAATCATTATAGTCAGTGGGCAGATTTATTTACCTCATTATATTATTTCCTTGCAGCAAGACCAATTTGAATGCCTTTTGCCAACCTTCATCCAAGTAATTGATTTGACAGATCAAGAAGAATTTGAATATTGGACTATTATGTCTGCCATTTTTTAAGGCAAACCAATTGAATTTATTGCATCTAGGCCTAGTATAGAATATGTTGCTTCCAATTCAATTAAAGTTAGCATCAACTGCAAGGTATGGTTGCAATCATCTTAAACATTTCTAGAGGCCATTACTAAAGTAGACATTGCTACTAGTAGGGTTCGTTAGAGGTAGACATTGTTGTTAGTAAGGTTCGTTAGAGGTATTTGATTCCTCATATTTGTGTTCATATTTTTCATTCGAAGATGGTAGGTTAATACTTCGATTTAGTTGGCACATGACATGATTCAAATTTTTTGAATTTAAGGGTTATTGAAGCTGACATGTTCCCTTTTATTGATGGAAAAATTATGTAACTAATTTAAAAAATTTTCAATAAAACTATAAGAAATCTCAAGTATTTTTTCTTGTTACTTGTATTATGCATGATACATAACATGTGTCGATGGGGTAATGACTTTTTTTTTTTAATAGTTCTCCTCTAATTAGAATGAGATGTATTGAGTAAGTTATGACTTTAAATTACATAGGTGCGTTTGTTAAGGACAATGCTCCAATGGGAAGCGCAACTACGATCAAAATCAAGTTTTGGAAAACAAGATGGTGGTGCAAAATCTAGTATCAACCCTGATTATGTTGTCCTATGGAAGGTTGTTACTATATGTTGGCCCCATGGTGACATAATGAGATTAAGAACCGACAGCACTGCTGCAGATGCTGCAAGAAAAGCAGGACTTAATGGAAAACTAGTTCTAGTTAATGGTCAACTAGGATTGCCTAGCACAGAGCTCAAAGAAAGAGGGTGATGTTGCAAAAATAAGATTGTAAATATAGAGAACATAACTGATTTGTATATATAACAGGGTAAAACAAAATCTATTGCAATTTAATTTATCAAATCTGAAAGTTGTTGATAAGGTGAGTGGGGTTGAAGCATGCAGGGCATTATAGTGTGTGATTGGATTTCGCCAACATTCAATGTAAATACAAAAAATTATAGAGCAGGAATGAATGAAAATTTTTTTAATTTTTTTGTCCTCTTCTGTTATACAATTTGGTTACATGCATGATTGTCGATTTTTTCATTGTCCGCATCCTCTTCTGGACCTATGCCTAAAACCTTTTGGTTGTCTTAATAGGCAATTGTTGCATTGCAGTTATCAAATCTTACAAGAAAATTAAATAAAAGAAATAATCATGAATAATATTAAAAGAAATACATGAATAAGATATTTCTATAAAATTTTATCAATGTTTAGGAGATAAATCATATAAAATGTAAATTATTTTATCGTAAAATTTGTAGTGTGAGACTCTAAAGATATATTTGTATTTGTCCTTGATACCAATTTTGAGTCGCACTTAGATCCTACATACACAAAGATATTTCAAGTGATTCATAGTTCTAATAAGACAAATTTACATATTAATAGATTTAATTTAATTTTAATAACATGTTTGAACAAAGTAAAAAAAGTAACTAAAAATATTATAATATTGACTTATTATTACCTCATTTGATTGAATAGAACAATAAGTTTTAGCAGTATTGAGATTTGACACTATCTCTTGGCTAGAATCACACCTTCAAAAAATAAAAGTAAAAAAATAAAATAAAAATTGCTAATATGGTAAACTATACCAAATTTAAAAGCATCAAACAATACCTTGATTGATTTTTTAGCAAGCAAATATGCTTTGTATGACCCTTTTGTTTACAGAATGAACATGTTTTTGAATTATTTCTTTGTTTCAAAGCCCCTTTCATTCTTACAGTTGAGGACACCCTTTAGTAGTCACATGAGAAGGATCATGCAAAGTTATATTATAACTCAAAAAATGAGTCTCATGATCTTTTGAAACATCTTTAAAAACATTTTCACTTGTTCAAACACCAGCACTACTACTTTTCTCCTCCTCAGATATTTTAAAAGCATCGAGCTCTTCAAATAACCGTTGCAAACCTTCAATTGCCATATCATAATGTTTTTGAAATCTTGAAGCTTTTTTTGAAAGCTCCATAGAATGAATAATGACATTATTAAACAATATCATTGAAGACTTTGGAGCACTATCATGTTGTTCATCTAAAATGCTTTCTACTTCTCCTTTTTTAGCATCTCTTGTCCACCATTTTAAAACATATTGATCAGGTAATGAATGCATTTTTTTAATCAAAATTGTCAATTGATGCCTGCAAAGGATGCCTACAAATTCAAACATGTGACATGAACAAGTTGTAGTTGCTGACAAGGAAACAAATGTCACAATATATTCAGGCTTCTCTTTGTCAAATTCATGCACTCTGTAACGGAACACTTGCTCATTTACAGTGATCTTTTTTGTAACATACTACTGAGAATGAACCAATTTATCTTGAAATTTTCTAAACATTTTTCTTGTGTAAACCTCCAAAGCTTCTTTTTTCATTGGATAAAATGTCTTTAAAATTGACTTAGAATTGATTGATTTGAAAATTTTCTCCCTATTTTTGTTGTATCTTGCATCAAGGGCTTTTTTATACTGAATGACGAACTTACTCATCAAAGTGCTTGAGTTAACATAATCTTTGAAATACTTGTTCATACTCTCACTTCTCTAAGTAGTAGACATTTCAGCATAAAAGTTGTTTCGCACATAAGTAAGGATCTATTTTTCTCAAATGGAATACAACTTCTTCAGCCAAGTATTTTCTTGCAAACCATACTTTTCAATTATTTAAGCACATTCCGATTCAAACTCATCAGGAACTAATGCATAATGGATGAATTTAAAAAATTGATTCGTGAAATCATCAAATTTGTGGTAAACATGGCTAAAATTCTCAAGAAATTTTTTTCAATATGCCACAAGCAAAAATGATGTTTAGATATGGTAAAACCTTTGCAACTACATTAGTTATAGCTGCATCTTGATCTGTAATGATTGTTTTTGGATGATATCCAAACATTGCTTCTAACCAAGTGTTCAATAGCCAAACAAATGTTTCCTTTGTCTCATCCCACAATAAAACACAACCAAATAAAATGGATTGGTAATGGTGATTAACTCCAGTGAAAGGAACAAAAGGCATTTTATACTTATTTATTAGATAAGTTGGGTCAAAAGCTACAACATCACCAAAATACTTATATGTCATTCTGGACCTAAAATCAGCCCAAAAGCAATTCGCTAGTTGACCTTCTGCATCCATTTGTATTGCATAAAAGAATCCTGGATTCTTCGACTGACATTCTTTGAAATAAGTTAGCACTAACTATACATCTCCTTTCTCAAGCTGTTTCTGCCTTCTATTATTTAAATAATTTTGAATATCACGCTCAGTTAAACCAACCGTATCCATGCCACCTAATTCAGTAGCTAAAACTAACATGATTTTACTAGAACGAATTCCTAAATCATCAAGTACATCAATTAAATTTCGTTGAACTCTTGTCTTTTTTTTGTGAACACGTAAAAATTGAGCACTTTTTAGAATAACAAACTTATGAGTGTGATTTTTTATTAATATAGAAATTAACCATTTGTCATTATCTTTCTTGGACACATAAATCATGGCTTTGCATCCCACTCTTGTCTCATCTGATGGTGCTTGAATTCTATATTCCCTTTTGAGATATTTTTTGTTACGAAAACCTTCTTTTGAACAAACAAATTTCTGTCCAATAATCAATAAAGTTTTTAGAGATTTTGTAATACGGCTCTTATGAATTCCAAATCTTTCACGTTTTGCATACTTAATATAGTACTCTAAAGCTTCTTCCAAAGATTAAAACTCCATTCCGATAAATGGTTATAAAAACTCATGATTTTTATCAGCTAACTCTGTAATAATTTCAAAATCATATTCCTGACCAACTTTATCAACATTTAATTATTTATCAGAAGACGTTGCCATCACCTGTAACAAGAATTGAAAACCTTATCAATCAATTAAGATAAAAATTTGAATCACCTCTAATTCCACACCATTATATATATCATGATCAAGTGACATTTTCATATCATCTTATTGTTGATATTCCAACACCTAAATCCCAAAAACACAAACAAGGTAAAAGAACTTTATAATATGAAACACATCCAAACTAAAGGAAAATAGTGCATAAAGTCATTCATTTACAATTCATTAAAATAGAGCAAACAATAGTTAAAAGACCAATAAGGTTTACTTTATGAGGCATAATTGATGAGCCAACCAAAACACTCAACTGTTTAAAGTATCCTAAAGATATGTAGCCCCATATATCTTTGTTAAAGTCAATCAATATATTGTTAAAACGGATAATTGCTTAATAAAGTTCTGTCATATAATCGTGTGTCTCAATTTGCAAAAGCAATGCCAGATATGTTCAATCAAAAGAATATATCAACACTTAGATAAGATTACATAATTACCGATTTTATCTATTCCAAATGAAGCACATAAACTTATGACCGATCATATGCCATATAACGCTAACTAGAAGTGTCATTCCTTCAGGCTTCAGCTAGCTGACATATATACTTTTACAATAAAAGAGGAAAAAGAAGTGTAGGAAACATGCTTGAGTAACATAGGGGTTAAACTTTAATCCAAGAGAAGACATAAACTCTTTCGCTATTTGAGGCCAATTAATATTAGCTAAATTCAGTATAGTGTAAATATTCCAACACCTAAATCCTAAAAATACATACAAGGTAAAAGAACTTTATAATATGAAACACATCCAAACTAAAGGAAGACAGTGTATAAAATTGTTTCTTTACAATTCATTGAAATAGAGCAAACAATAGTTAAAAGACTAATGCTGCAAATAAACAGAACCCTAAGATTAAAAAAGTAAAAATTGACAGCAGATAAAGTCATTCAACATCCAATACCCAAAATTAGTTTCCAAAACTGCAAACAAAAATGAAAATTTCGAAGTGAAATTCAACTTACCTAGTAAAGAAATCATGAAATTTGACTGAAACGAAAAGCTTACCCAAATATGTAGAAGCTTACCCAGATGGAGATGCTGGAAGAAGCAAAAGCTCACAGATATGCAAAAGTCCTAAAAAGCGTATTAAATATATTTACTGTTGAAACATTTTAGATACTCATAAGATATGAGATGTGCTATTGATCTTTTTACAAATCCGAAAATGGCAAAGCAGAATCTGGTGAGACAAAAATAAAAGAATTAAAATCAAATTAAAAAATTAAAAAATCAAAATAAAGAAGGCGATGATAAAAGCAAAGGGAGGTGACAAAAAAGAGAAAAGTTTTAATTTTAATTAATTAATCTTAAATAAATTTATTAATATTTATTTTTAAAGACTTGAAATTTTAAATTTTATTCATTAATGAAATGTGTTTATATTATTCACTGAAAATATATAAAAATGATATGCTGTCATTGCATGAAACACTATTATTATTTCTTTCACTTTGCAATACTTTTATCTCCTACTGCAAAAATCCCATCTCTGTAGGACTTTTTGTCGACATCTGAGTCATTCTACAGATTCATTGTATAAAAATAAAAACGGTTTTTTTTACAATACATATATACATATTTTACAAGTCCCTAAAGCTTGTAAAATTCTCTGTTCTATAGTCAAAATATTCACCATCGCAAGTATCATTAAATACTTACAATCTATGTCCTTTGTCAACTCCGTCGCTGTTGTTGGCATATCTTTCTTGTTCTTCTTGATTTTCCTTAAAAGATTTGTACTATCGGGTCACAAGATGGGATCTACGGGCCTTCCAACTGTCCCAGATACATAAACCCTCAGTTTTCTCTTCTTCATGTTGAAAGCTTTTTCGGGGGTTTTCTTCGTCTGCCTAAATCTTTATTATTATCAGATTGAAATCAAATGGAATGAGGTTTCAGATTTGTTATTATGGGGTTGGTGCAGAGGTACCAGGGCTACCGTTTATAGGAAATTTGCTGCAGCTGAATGAGAAGAAAGCTCACAAGACATTCACAAAATGCGCAGCGATATATGGAAATCTATTCTATCAGAACCGGAGCTTCTACTGTTATTGTAAACAATACCCCAGAGACGGCCAAAGAGGTTAGCACTTTAGCTTCCTTTCGTGTGTTTTATCTTGGCCTCCCTCCATTTTCCCCCATGGCTTGCGCAGGAACGTCATTCATGCCACATCACTCGGATATCAGTAATCATTACTCCAACATCAACATTCGCAAATCACAATGCATGAAGGGTCGTTTGTATTTTCCGAAATGTCCAAATTTAATGGATTTTCTTCTAGGCCGGAATTTGGGTCGGTGAAAATATTGAAGGGCATGGTTTACAATATATTCATATGACATGACTCTATGGACCAAACGATTGTGGCCCGATTTTGCCCAAAACTAGGCTTGGCCTCTAAAAACCTGATTCCACTGGAGTTCGATTTAGTTCAATAATTCATAGGGTGGAGGTGTCCTAGGCATGGTGACCCGTTTAACATCTTTGGGCCGGGCTTGGTCCACATTGTTATGCTTATAAATTTATTGAGTCAAGCATGGGCTAAATTTCAAGCACAATATCAGCCCATTTTGGCCTGACAAAGTATTGCAGTATTAACTTATATATTTTTCTTATGTAGTAATAAAAAAGATATACTATTTACTACATATTTCATCGATCCTTCATGTTATTTAAATAAACAAATATATTATCAGACTTATGGGTGGGTTTGGGGTTTGGAACTCCAAGCCAGCCTTGGAGGTCTTGGGCAAAACCTTTAATTTAATAACCCGAAAGCCCAACTGGCCTGGCCGTTGGACAACTTTGATGGAACAAAAACAAAACCTCGTTACGTGTGTACAGTGGTTCCAATTAACTAAAAATCGGTTTCGTAATCCTATGGTTACTTCATCTCAATCTCACGAATAAATTGAATGTCTAAAGGTAGTTCTAGAACTGTTCAAGCAATTGATCCACTGGAATTTATATCTTATCCTGTTAGAGAAGTGATGTAAGTTAATGGTATCTTGGTTGTTACCATTGGTCGTTGTCCGGGCCGGTGATCAGGTTTTCATCCATTTCAACAAGGAAGCTATCGAACGCCCCTGAAGATTCTCACTTTTGATAAATGCAGGGTTGCAACAAGTGACTACAGCTAACAAACACTTTGGGTGCAAACGCACAGGTTTGCCGCGAGGCTCTAGAACTTTATTTATATTTGTTCCTCTATATTTGTCTTTGAGTGGCATTGTCATTTCAAACGTTTGACAAACTAAAATCTGTTTTTACGTTGTTGATGCCATCCATGTTGTTCTTAGAGACGATATCGACACCACAGGAAAACTATGATCGAAATATATTAAGCCAATTGCATGCTTTTAGTGAGGGATGATCTGCTCCTTCCGGTCAACGTCAGGAAAATATTCAAGTCTGAACTTTTTGGGATCGGCAATGAAGGAAGTGAGTTTCTTTTACCCGTTCTGCTAATGGAAGATAAGGATGAGAGTAAGGAATTCAAAGATGTTGAGATAAACACCCTGTTATTTGCAGGCTTTGGGAAAGGACGTCAATCAATTTATGTGGAGGAGCTTGGTACTACTTTGTCTAGAAAAGATGTACACAAAGTTTTAGTCATTGACATAAGGGAGGTTGCTATTGAGGTCGATTGGAGAGATTTCTTCCCATACTTGAAATGGATTCCTAACGAAAGTTTTGAAACAAGTATCCAGCAAAAGCATTTCAAGAGGATGGCATTGATGAATGCCCTGATCAAGGAGCAGATGAAACGAATTGATTAAGGGGAGGTAGTCTTTTCTTGAGAGCTGAGTCATTGTTTTGCCAAATTTTCTATTTTTGTTTCTTGAAACCAATTAGCCTCTGATGCGAGTAATATAACTTGGCTTGGCTGGATCAAAAACAGGAAGTGAATTGTTATCTTGATTACTTGTTATCCGAAGCAAAGACGCTAACAAAGGAGCAAATTGCAATGTTGCTGTGGGAGACAATCATTGAAGCAGCAGATACTACTTTGGTCACAACAGAGTGGGCAATGTATCAGCTTGCTAAAGATTCAATCAGGCAGGTTGTTTTAATTACTAAATTCTTTATTCTAATTCCCTCCATTTTTGTTTTTGACAAGATTTTGAACTTCTTGTTTCATATTTAATAGGATCGTCTCTAATATGAAATGGAAAAGGTTTGTGGTTCTAGCAAGGTTAAGGAGGGAAAATTTTTTGCAACTCCGATTTTTGGATGCTGTTTTCCATGAGACCCTCAGGAAGCACAGTCCAGCACCTTTGGTTCCTTTAAGATAGGTACATGAAGATACCCAAATAGGAGGGTTTATATACCAGCGGGAAGTGAGGTTGGTTTTTTCCTACCTGAAATTCCCTGTTTGATATTTTCCCTTGTAAAGCAAACATATTTAAGTGACACTACATTTTGAGCAGATTGCTCTTTACATCTATGGCTGTAACATGGACAAGAATCATTTGGGAAACCCTGAAGTGTGGAATCCAGAGAGGTTTCTTGATGAGAAATATGACCCTTTGGATTTGCATAAGACAATGGCATTTGGAGCGGGAAAGAGGGTATGCGCAGGTTCTCTTTAGGCGATGCTGCTAGCTTGTGCAGCAATCTTTAATGCACGATCTTTGAGCTGCTTTGGAGCACTGGACATATCACAACTTAATCACTGCATTAAAACAATTAAGACTTAAGCTATAATAACTGTCCAATCTCCACTATGTGAAAAAGAAATGAGTTTACTTGATGCATCATCAATGTATTCTAGATTAGTGGTTAACTATGTCTTGCAAACACTAATGCATGCCTTTAGTTCCAGGCCAAATGATTACTTCTCATTATTTGAATTGGAGACTACATTCAATGAGTGGTATATACTTGCATTTGGAGATGGATTCTAACATAAATTGTCTAGAATCACATCCCCTGAATGGTCATTTCTTAACCTCTTGTCCTGTCTTGGTCATTTGTGAACATCAGACTAAGAGATGTGGATTGGCTTTGCCATTGAAAGAGTTGCGCGAAATTGTAACCATTCAAATAGGAGGATTAGCGTTGGGGCAGGGCCCCAAATGAAAGGATCATGGAACCATCCCGTAACAACCGGGAACCATGATCCATTCTTGATGTGGGCATTTTGGCACTGTAACGGACTGAAAATAATTTGATGTCAGATGGAAGCGTTACGCGCTCTTAGCCATAAATATTTCGTTTTCACTCTTTCCTTTCTTCCTTACGTTACAATAATCATGTAACTTCTCTTACTTAAACTTTAATGCACACCCCGCCAAAGTCAATATAGTTGTTGTAAAAAGAAAGCTGGCCATTTTTGCAGGCTTAGAAACCCCGATGGCTACAGTATTGGGATTTCAGTTACTTTGACAATTTCAATTAGGTTACTTTGGTTAGACTTCGAGGGCCCCAGAGAGATGGAGGTAAAAACTAAAAATGCAATGCAAAATGAGAATGGGGGAAGGTTGGAGGTGTAATTGGTAATGTGAGGGTCATACTGTCATACAGGCAGCCTGGGCAGTCAAAACAGGTCTGAACTCTGGTAGCAGCGCCAAATGAAATTCACATTATACACACAGAGGACAAGATGGCAGAAACTGATGGAGACAAGAGGAGAGAAACTCTTGGGACTAGTGACTAGGCTCACCATTTCCCTGTTCGGCTTACCGCTGCTAGACGCTAGAGCCGCACGCGTGCTTTGCTATTAACTGTAACCACCAATCGCTATTCGCCACGCGTCTTGTCAGCGTTCAACTGTCAAAGGAACCAGCCATACTCGGACACCTGTCTGCCGTGTCACGGCAGGCAAACTGGCAAACCCAGTCTCTTGACTCTTCCTGCGCCCACCCGATACAGGGTCATACCAGGTCAAGTCAGGTCCTCAGAACAAGTCAAGTCCATGTCTATTTGCCAAAACCAGCCTCAACCCAATTATCTAATGTCCAATAAGAATTTGGATAACCATCAGTGCTGAAAGACAAATTATTACTAGTACTAGTCTACTGCGATGTGATTAAAGAATGATTACGTGAATACACAAAGACAAGAGGGTGGATACTTGGGAAACTGTACGAATAAAGACATAGGTAGAACCAAAGGAGCAGAGATCACGGCAACCGAGAAATCCGGCTAACAACAGAGGGAGTGAGTAGGGGGGTCGTAGCCACAACCAGCAGGCAAACCCAATTATTGTTTCCCACGCTGCCCAACACCAATTATGTTGTCGGTCCTCTTCTATTATTTTACTCTACTTCTGCTTCTCTTGTATTGTACATCGCAATTGATAGCTTTCCCTCTCTCGTTCCACCCACCTTTGACGGTTATCTAAGCCAACTCTCCCCCATTTTGAAACTTGATAAGAGATTTAGGTTAATCTCTCCTCTTTAATTAATTGGCAATTCACTTTATTTTCTTAGTTTATCAAAAAAAATTCAGAAAAGATGATCCTGAATCCTGATTCATCCACATTGGCAAACTAAACACTCAAGCAAAGGATTGTAAACGTGAGTAGCAGCATGCTGTCTAATAAATCTAACAAATCCAAGTATATGGCACCTTTTCCTCATTCATGGTCCGCCGCCTGACCCCAAAACCAAGAGAGGAAGGATTGCTACATATATCAGTAAACAGTATTGACTGATAACATTAAGGTTCTAAAAGAAATTATTTACCAATAAATTCAATGTTTAATTTCTGAACTTGTAAAGGATTTACTGAAGCCGAGCCAAGCTTTGAGCGGCTACAAACATCGTACACAAACAAAAGCCACCGCCTTATTTGTTGGTTTGGTGCTGTAGCACAGTAGTAGTGAAAAAAAGACATATTTATTAGGTTTCTCAATTCCCCTGCTTTTGCTTGTCCCTCCCCACGCCAATTCAACATTTACAAAATCCTCGGATAGTCTTTTTTATAACTTCCAAAACATATTGTTGCCTTTCATCCTCTCTCAAAAATCTTCTCTTTTCTCTCATTTGTCTCTCTTTCTCTGTCAAAAGATTAACCTTTAACCATCACTTTCCACACAACTTAAACCAACAAAAATGCCTGCTGATTCCGGCGACAGGCGCCCGGTTCGAGTCCCAGGAACCATGGGGTCGCACCCACCACCCAATCTGACCGAGCCACTTCCATGTCCAAGGTGTGACTCAACCAGCACCAAGTTCTGCTACTACAACAACTACAACCTCTCTCAACCTCGCTACTTCTGTAAGTCATGCCGCCGTTACTGGACTCAAGGCGGAACTCTCCGTAACATTCCTGTTGGTGGTGGGACCCGCAAGGCTTCCAAGCGATCTCGATGTCCTTCTGGCTCTTCTCCATCTGTTGCAACTTCGTCTTCCTCGAGCGTGACGAATGAATCTGAGTCTGTGACTATGGCTGTTAACCCTGTAATGGTTGTGCCTGGACCTGGAGTTAAACCTGAAATGGGTTTGGCTGTTGTAAATTTGAATGAAAGTGTGGATCTTCCTGTGAATGGAGGCTTCACTTCATTCTTGAATTCTCAGGGAGAAGGGTACTTGACACTTGGTGGATACGGGTTTGGGGCTGGTTCAGAGTTTGATGGGGTTTGGGGTTATCCTGGAAATGGTTATCTTGGAGGTTTCAATGGCGGGGGTAGTGGTGGACCTGGTGGTGCCGTAGGTGGTGCTACTGGGTGTAATACATGGCAAGCAGCAAGCGATGTTGAAGGTGGCGAAGGTTTAGTTGATGGGGATTGCTTTGGTTGGCCAGGTCTTGCAATTTCTGCTCCAGGTAAAGGTTTGAAGTGAAAAAGATTTTGCCATTTCGAGAAAAGGTTTCGTCTTTTACTTTTTTTTTTTGGCTTTTTGGGTAGCGTTTGGAGAGTTTCCTTGTTGATGGTGTTGTTTAGGCTGGATTTTTTCAGTTCTAGTTGTCCTTTCTTTTGGGTCAGTTTTTTTCATCTGGTGGGTATAGAGAGAAAGATTATAGTAGAATAGAAGACTGTTGATCAAAGTGTCTCCTTTTGAATGAACTTAGGGTTTTGTTTTTTGATGACTGTAAATCTCTGGTGTACTTGAATACTTTGCACTGGGAAAGAAATGAATGATAAACGACAGTTTTTCCAGCTGAAGTTCTACACTGTAGAAGTGAATTTTCTTTCTTTGGTTTGGATGCTTAAAATCCGAATACTAGCCTTTTTTTTTTTTTTTTTTTGGTGTTCCTGTCTTTGGAAAGGGTGATTTTCATTGAAAACTCTGCAGCAGAACACTGAGTGACGAGTATAGTATTTGAGTTCCGAGTTTCGAAGAATGTCTGCAGGTTTCAGTTACCGACTATTCAACTACTACTTAAATCACTTCAATAGCATGTGAGCTGATCTAGCAAAAATTTTCCAAGCTCTTTGGCTCCATTAGAGCTTGGCTGCACCATTTCCCTCTCAAATTAATTGGCACTGCCAATTATAGCACTGAGCACAATAAAAGCAATCGAAATACGAGTATTTGACCCCTTTTTCATCCAGATATGGAAGATTAATCAAGAGGGAATAAAATTTGAGCCTCCAGATTACCAATTCAAAGAAGGAAAGAATGGCACAGGTGGATCTGGAATGCCATGGAATTTAGAATGATACCTAGAGAAAAAAGAAATCACTTTCGGTCTAGTTAGAAAATTTGATTGCTTCCTTTGAGTGACATTCCACCAACCAAGGGGCCGTTTCAGAGGCATCTTGTTCGTATTTGCTCTTAGTGGAAACGCTATTGGTTTCATGTCCCTACATGGGGTTATTGCACGTTTTTAAGTTGAACACTCGCTTCTCCCTTTGACAGCTTCAAGTTTGCAAAATTCCCTCTCGACAAACTCTTTCTCTTTTGGAAGGTAGAATTTTAAACCTGAAAATGTTACCATAATCCCATGCCTAGCCGGCCCATTGCACTATTCAATGATCTATTCCACTCATCTTAGACGTGGCCTTAATCATAATATCATATGATGATGTAAATTGACTGGAGTCTTGAAGATCTAAGAGCTCAATATGCTTTGTATGTGAGAAGAAATGGGATGGCCTCTGACTAGCACAGTTGTTTTAATTTCAGCTATTGGATTCGAAATAACACCGAGAGAATGGAGTCACGGACCATGTTTCCAGGTTTATTTTTTCCTTTTAACTTGATGGGGAAGAGAACACAGATCATTTGGTCGGTGGTTAGTAATTTGAAATACACGTAACTAGTACTTATCTTCCTATTTTAACTTTGTCTTATGTTGCATTCGTAGTCAAATTCCTACCTTTTTAACCTATACAATGATGATAAAGATGAAAGGGGGAAGGTCAATTATGTCTCAAATCATTTCCCTTTGTGCCTTTCCTTTGGGATAGTGGCAGGTTGGGTACTATTAAGGCAGCAGCCAGATTGAATTTGCTTTTAATATGTGCTCACAGTGCATTCTTGAAATGGGAAAGATGCAACTTTGTCAGGTGGATTATCATTTCAATCATATATGTCTCCACCATACATGAAGACAAATTCATCCGCTTTTCAGTACTATGTAGATTATGGGGTTTAATAATAATTTTTTTTTTTAAAGCGCATGAAGCTAAGACCTGTCTTTCCAGGAACCATCCATTTCCATTGCCACTCAACCTACTTTAAAATTAAGAAAAGCTGTTTAAAGCTGAAATTTATCAGAATCTAAATGCACCCACTTTTGATAACCTTGAGACAGAAAAACTGAAGTCACAGAATGTTCCAGGTTGTCCATTGGCGAGGGCTGAGGACAATTCCATCTCTTTTAAAAGAATTGGCTTCAAATTTGTTCCCTTCATTGGTGATTTCTTTCTTTCTTTCCTTATGTTAGTTATGCTTCCCTGCACAAGAAGGGACTGTGACAGTGAAACCTTAGTTACCACGTCTGCATGCGCATTCGAACATGTTACCCCGTAATTGACGGGTTCATTAGCCATATCAAAAAATGATAGTTTCCCTACATGATGATATACAGTGTTTTGATTGCAATGAATTTGCTTCATAGTGATGTCAAGATGATAATTGCAGTCACTTCATTACCGTCAATTTTCTTGACAAGAAATGGATTATATGTTGACAATATTTTACAATCATACAGCAGCGGTAGTGAGAGATTTAGGAGAGTGACTTCCACGTTATAGTTCTAATAGTAGCCCTCAATTATGAATCCATGGGGCACCGTTCTCCTTTCATTGTCTCTTGGACCCTATGAAAAAGTTATTATATAGCTCCATTGAGAAGAGCTAGTGACATTTGAGGTGGGACTAGAATGCAATTAAATTTATCAATTTGAATATTTATGTTATATAAATTATTAAAATTTATTTATTTATATCATATTTAATATAAAAATTATATATTATAATTCATATCAATATAAAAATATAAAATATAATTTTTTATTTTATTAAATTTATATATAATTATTATTAAAATTTTAAATTATATTTATATGATATCATCATATTATAACGTGATACCGGTGAACCATATTATAATGTAGTACTAGTGAAAGCTACGAACTGGCTCTTGTTCTATTATAAGTTAATTAGTGAAGAATGTTATTGTTAAACCCCAAGTTTATAACTGAATTTATTCATATAATTATCATTAAAAGATATTACCCAACCATTCAAATTTCAAAACATTCAATCCCTTCCTTTTCTTCCTTTATCCAAAGTGGCTTCCTTTGAAAAAAAAAATCTGTAACATCCTGGAAAGAAGAAACAAGATAGACATTCTGCTTTTATGTGATTGATGAAACAGAACAGAGCAGATCAATAAACCCAATGCATAATTTCACAAATTAAGGCGCTTATAATTACAAAACCTCACATACCCTAAACCACATCATGAATACTTCTCTTTCATTGTTTTAAGACTGGATGGAGAGAATTCAAGTAGGCAAAGAAGAAATGTTTCCATCCAATCTGAACTATCCATCATGAAATATAAAAGAAAGTGTTACTGTTTTTTTGCTTGACATTGAAACATCCACGGAATATGACTATGATAGGTAGATTCTACGCAATTCAAAAGCCTTGTTCAGGTGTTTCAGCTTCTTAATTGGGCTTGAAGAATTTCAATTTAAGCCCATTGTTCACCATGCTCCAAACACCACCAATAGAGAAGGCCAAGCTGAAGGCAATGCCCAGCCAACCGAGGATCCAATTGAAATACCAATTGAAGCTGTATTTCGTAGGCCTTTTTATTAAAACCCACATGAAACAAGGATAAGCAAATGTAACCGGAAGAGTGAGTCCTCCTAACAGTCCAGCAAGACTTGAAAGGAATGGGAGTGCTACCCCTATGAAGAAGGAGACAAATCCATAGAAAACACGAAAACCAGATCGAACCCAGATTGGGCAAGGGCGGTTGGTACGGCTAGTATACCCAGCTTCAAAGCTATCAAAAACTGGCATTGAATATATTTGGAAACTGCTCAGACAGTTGAATACCACAAGAAGAAAAGTTAGGGCAAGAAGTCCTCTTGGAATGTCGTGACTGTGAAACGCATAAAGTGCATTGAGAATCCCTCCTGAAGGCATCTAAATCAAGAGAAACAAGTGCAATAAGCAATAGATTGACATTATAGAAGATAGAATGGCAATTCAACACTCAAACCTTATCAAATGAATGGAACAAGTCATCTCTTCAGTCTGCTTTAAGTCTCTACCGGATGGAAAATTGTTATTAAATGAAGTTCAAAGTTAGATTACTTACTAGGTTTCCATAAGCCCAAAAACCTCCAATGGCAATAGGGAAAAGGCACATGGCAATGAAGAAATAAGAAACCTTGGCTCCTCTCCACATGGGGACATGGGCTGGGTGCTTAAATGTTGATGGCATTGTTGCCTGAAACAAGCCACATAAAATTACCTCCCTTCGAAAACCAGAATGACCATTGGCTTTCAAGAAATGATATTGAAACTTGTTTAACAGTGCACACCTGAATCTCTAAAACTAAATTATGGCCTCTGAACGCAAAGGCTACAATTCCAAGTGCATTCATGACTGAGAAGAAAGTAGCAGCAGAGGATGGCAGTGAGAGAGGTTCATAAGAGATTGTCGGTGGCCTTTGTTGGCTCACAGAGAGCACCCATACCATAGTGGAGTAAGTGATTGCTGTCACGGCTCCTACTAGAGACAGTCCTGCAATTGAATTAAGATTGGGGAGCTGAGAAAGGACAATGCACAATGAAGTGAACACTAGATACCACTCGACTGTTGTCAAAGGATTCGACGAACAGAGAGGCCCGCAAACAATCTGGAAGAATAGTTTCATGGTTTCCCCTCCTATGAGAATCAAAGCTGTTGCAGTTCCTGCTGATAAATAAACTGTTGGGAATAGAGCAAGCCAAACTCCTAATCTTTCTCCTGCAAAATAAAAAAAAAAAAAAAAAAAGAGACATAACATCAATTCAATTTTACATGGTGTATAAAGCTGATTTGCTTGAAATTCTCTCCTTTACTTGACCAAATTACAGCTATATGGAAGTAATCTCTGAGACTTACAACACAGGAATACATGAGTTGAAAGGATCACCCAAGTTACTTAATTTCCTATCTTTCCAAAGGTTACAAATGGGCAGAAAATAAGGAATTTCTGAAGCTGAAAGTCAACAGCAGTCCCAAAGCAGTATAACAGCATAACTGTAGCATTTGACATGAAAGTTCAACTTGCAGCACTAGCTACAAGTGGTCATAACAAACAATGTTCATTCATTTTAACTTCTTTTCTTGCATATTGCATTGACATGATTTTACTACTTATAACTAGATTGCTGTTAATAGAAAGTTTATCTAGAAGATAAGGATTGATTATTCAAGGGAGGTTTTAAGCATCTGTTCTCACCAAAAGCTGCTTGTGCGAGCTCCACATATCTATTATACCTCTTTCCTGGGACAGCTTCATGTAACTGAACCAGAATCCATAGGGTGTAAAGTTGCCAACAGTAGGCTATAGTTAAGGACAATATACCCCAACTCCTACACAAACAATCACGGAAAGCAAATCAAGTTAACAGGATTCAAAAAATTTCTATTATCGTTTCAATATTTTTGTTTTACTCTCCTAGTTGCTTTTACAGTTATTCCATCTACAGAATATCGGACAGGGAGCTCTGCCTCCAAAATGAATCCAATGAACATTATTCTCAGACCAAGCCACATGTAACGGAAGGACCGTATAGGACAAATTTAAGAATCATTACCCTTTTTGAATTTCTTCTAAGTTCTACCAAAGTTTGGTTAATCTTACTTATCAAATAGGTTTACTTCGATAGTTCTTTCACAAATTTTGAAAACACTGAAGGCTGTATAGTTTATTTTTTGCAACATGCTTATCAGCTGATATGATGCTGTACAAAATCATGAGAAATGGTTATCATGAAGCAGGAAAAAGCAAAACAAATGCTAGTAATAATCAATGATAAAGGGCCCATCCAACTTAATCCCATAAAAAGAATAAAAAAAAAAAAAAATTAATGGACCCGGCCGATCTTATTCTCTAGAAAATTTCTACTATTGTGAAAAATTGAAAGATGGAAAGCAGGAAATGAGAAATGACTTGCTTTAAAGACATTTTTTCTTCTATTCAATTCAAAGCTATGATAAATTATAGTAAAGAGGATAGTAAAGGACATTGGGTAGGACCACACCCACATAAACTTTAGTCAAATTCCAGTGACTGCATGTAAAGGCAGAAACAGAATGACTTTCACCAGAAAAAGAAAAAGAGTGACAATCACCTTAAAGGGACAAAAGACATTAATGTGATATTGTGAAAGAGGAGGATGTAGATTCTTTTCCTAGGTGATAAAAGCTGTACAAGTGGAAATAAACTAGGAAGAAAATGAAACAGTAGGTGAACAAAATCCAAGTTCAAACTAACATAAGGAAAGATGTTCATACCAGCCAAGAAAAGCAAAAGCAACAGGCAAGACCAAAGCTTGGAACCCAACCCCAGCATTGAGATTATGAAACGCAGCATAATGAGCGTTCCCATTGCGTGATTCAGTGATGGGAAGCCAAGCATCTTGAGGGTTAAGCTTAGTGAGATGACCCACTTCCTCCAAGTAACCTTTCATGTTGATCAAAACCCTCTTCATTGGAGTCCCGATAGGACTTAAAAACCTGGGAGATATAAACGACGTTGGAGTCCATGCTGTCGATGACTTCGCCTCCTTAGAAGCCGGCCTCGGTGACCTCTGCCCAGATGGTGTCTGTATCTCCGGCGTTGACACACGTGGCGTTGCTGGGATCGATATCAACTCTGTCTCTGGCCTCTCCTCCATGACTTGAAAATGCAAGCTAAAACCTTCTGTGTTTCGCTGTGCAGCTCTAAAAATGAACTGAGTACGAGAAGAAATAATGGAGAGTTCTTCGTCGTATATATATTTGTTCCTAGTGGCTTTGGTTTTAGTTCACTTTCAGAGTTGAAGTACGTGAAAATGGCAAAGACGAAAATAAAAAAGAGATTGTACATCAAAACCTGCACATCTTTAATAACCACCGTTGATCAAAAGAAATAAAATAATTTAACGGCTATGATGCAGTTTTAATCTTTTATCTAAAATCTAAGCGCTAAATCAGATGTGATGTCGACGGGTATGATTTTGATTGATGGGCTGAGTGTTAGTAAACATGAGAAGCAACATAGTCGCGTTTATATATACAGTAGTACAGTGAAGAGGGTAAAGATTGTGTGCGGGAGGGAGCACTGGAGCGCAATAAGAAGATGCTTTGGTTTGGGGGTCAGTCAGGCAGTCAGTCAATAATCAAACGCAGTGTTTGATGAACCTGTTTTCTGGTGGGGTGCATTGTCTTGTTCCGGATTTTTCGGTTACCTGGGCCAGGAATGATTCACGCGATGTCAGGCGCGTTATGATTAAATTAACGTTGTTTCAACTTTTTAAGCACCTCCTGCTTGAAATTCTATGATTAAATTTCTAACAATTAATTAATTTATCTTTTTAGAAATTATTTACTACAATTAATTTATCTTTTTGTCCAGATTTAATTCTCTTCAAAAAATTTTAAATGTGCATTATCTAATTTCGTCTTAATACATTAAAAAATTTTATGTTGGTATTTAAATAAAAAAAGTTATTTTTATATTAAAAAATTATTTTCTTATCCAAAAAGAACTTTGAGCATAAATATAAATATTTGAGAAAATTGTATTTTCCATATAAATCAAATGCTAATTGTATTTTTTAAAGTTTTGCTCTTTAATTGCCAAGCTGCCTTCATAATTACATGAGAATGAGATTTTTTTTACTTTTTTTTTTTTTCTGGTTATGATGATATCTGAAGGAATCAATGAAGCATGGAAGCAGAAAAAGAGAGAAAGATGCTTAATGTTATGCTAACATTTCTGATGAGTAATTCCATCATTATGTTCTTTTTCTTTTTTACTTTAACGGTAAAAATTATTGCAAAATTTAGCATAAAAATTTTTTGACATTGGCAAATTGGTAACGTAGCACCTTTATGCCAGAAAGAGAAAAAAAAAAAAAGTAGAGGAGTGTGGGAACATGTGTTGAAGAGCGCGTGGGAAAAGGGATAATGATCAGACAATGGTCCTACATTCATCGATGTTTGTGTGGCGGTAACTTTGAAAAAAGTGGAAATACAAAGGGTTAAAAGTATCAGATTTTACCGACACTACCACGTGCGACGGTCTTGCGTGGCGTGGGTCCAAATTGTTATTCTTTGATTATTAACCGCGCGTGAGAAACCTTTTCTTTTTTATTTATTTTTCTTCAATTTTTCAACCTTAAATCTTACAATAGTATTACTACTAATAATTATATAACAGCATGCTTAATAATATTTATCATTTATGATAAGCATGCGCATATTTACCAAATTTACCATAAATATTATTAAATATTGTGAATATTTATTTATTAATATTTAATTAATTTATAAGATTATATTTAAAAAGTGATATTTAACGTATTTAAAATTTAAATTTATTTTTTATATTTCCAAAATGTAATATTTTTAAAGCAAATAAATTTATATATGGTTTTTCTTTAGTAGTACTAATATTTATTTTTTGAATAATTAACAAAAGGTAGGGAATGGACCTCACCCGCCGAAAGGAAATCCGGTGGTCGGCGCTGGTGCCTTCTTTTTCTCTTCCTCTTCCGTTTCTCGAGAATTTCTTATGGACACAAACTTTCTCTTTTTGTAGATGTAAATATTGAACTCAAAGAGATAATTTTGTCTCTTCTCAAATGATTTTAAGTTGCACATTTTAGTATTCGAATTTGAAATTTTTAAAATGAAATTTATAAAATATATTTTATCTCATATAATCTAATATTTTCTCCAATTATTTTTTGCATCCCTACAAAACTATTTTTCACATAGATCATAAGTATAACATTCTCTCGTAATTATAAAAATTAAGATTCACTCTATGCTTATAGAGTCATATTGATCAACAAATTAAAAACTCTAACCTATTAAAAATACTTATTCATTAAAAAATTTAATTATCGAATAATTTTTTAACCAACAAATTTTATTAGAAGTCAAATTAATTTTTAATTAAGATTTAAATCAATATCTAACATAATGTTTCATAGTCCATGATTTCATTTTTTAAATCATTCGCATCTGATAGCCTAAAATAAATGATTACAGATCATACATTTGAGATGATCTCAACAAATAACTATCGATAAAACTTAAATCTAAAACTTCTTGATCAAAGAGAATAAATCTTAATTAATTAAATTAATTACTTATTGATCATTTATTCATATTATTAGACAAAAGACAAAATCCACTTTACCTTAAATTTAGACATGTAACTTGACATATAAGAGGAACACCCGAAGGAAATGTTGGATGTTTGTTGTCCTTTTATAATGACTCATATAAGTCAGACCTCATTTAGTATAAACCGGTTTTATTGAATTTGAACCGTTCCAGTAATATGACCACCGAATTTCTTGTAACAGTCTTTTTTTTTTTTTAATGGATAATTAAATCCGATTGCTTTCACATTACATACTTCAGTTTCTAACAAGAAATTTTACTATTTAAAATCATGAAGATAGTATAATCTTTTTTCCTGAATAAACAACAATTTCTTTCAACAAATACGATAATAATGTTAATAATTGCGTGATATATTAGTAAAAATTTAATAATTAAAATTTTATTAAAAAGTTATTGAATTATAATTAAAAATTATCTAAAATTTGTTTTTTATTATAATTAATTAATCTTTCTAATATTTATTTACATTTAATTAAGTTTTTTATTTGGATAAAAATTTAATACCATTAATTTTTTTGTCAATTACAATAAAATTTTGTGACATTAATAAAATGTATAAAATTTGTCATGTAACGTAGTTAATATATATATAAATAAAATAAAATATTTTTTCTTTTTTTTTCTCTTTTTTTTTTGTAAGATTATTTTAAAATTTTAATTAATTATAATTTAGAAATTGATTGATTTAATTTTATCACATAATTAGATTTACCTAATTAAAGATTTAATTAAGCCAAAATAAAAAATTAAAAGTTTAATTAATTACAATAAAATGCCAAGAGTTTAAATAATTATTGATTTTTTAAATTTTTTTATCTTTTTGCAAATAATAATAATAATATAATACTCTCAAACTCTATAAACTCATTCTAAAAGTTTAATTTATTATGTTTCAAAGTTTAATTAATTTAATTTTATCACATGAATAGATTTATTTGATTAAATATTTAATTGAATCGAAACAAATGGTTATGAACTTAATTAATTGCAATAAAATTTCAGTAATTTAAATTATTATAGAAATTTTATTTGATTTTTTTGCAAAAAAAAAAAAAAACTATTACTCTCAAACTCTTAACAAACGTGCCTATCACTTATCAACAACACCAGCACGTCGAGTTTCCTCCGGAAAACTGACCTTGTAGTTTCCATGTTCTCACAGAGTGACGGCTTGAGTCTTCTGTCCTCCCTATATCACATGGCAAATTGAATTAAAACTTCAAGTTTCAATTTCAAAGTTAAACTTTAACCGCTTGGGGTCGGAATTCAGACATGAAACATGCGTAAAGGCCATCACTTCATGCTACACCAGCTAGCCCAAGCCCACAACGGCTTGAGTCAAACCCAAAACCAATCTGGATACTGCCCAAGGCTCATTGGCTATGGCTATTGAGGATTTGTCGTGTCCTAGCCCAACACATAGAAATAGAAGAGTGTTTGTTTCTGTTCTGTTTGTGGCTTTTGAGTTGCAAAATGCAATGAATCTGGGACATGGGTAAAACACAGTTTCAAAGCTGCATACTTCCTGTCTCTTACACATTATTTTGGACATTCTGTTGAAGATTTCATGTCAAACCCATCTCTATAATTTTGCTTAAGAATTGTCAAAGAATTACTGTCAATCCGTCATCGTTTTTGAACCTTGGAAAGTTTAATAAGATGAGACGAATTATTCCTTCTTAATCTTTGAGAGAACAGGGGAAAAAGCCCCTCCATATACCAACAATACCAAAAAGGTAAATTTTCCTTAATGATGAATTAACATTTGATTCATGTATTGAGTGAGAGATAGCTAAAATAATAAAAAAAATCATTGAATTTTACGATTTTATTTAAATAAATCTTTATATTCTTATTGCATCCAAATAAATTTTTAATTTTTAATTTACTCCTAAATAAACTTTTAACATTTAATTTGTATCTAAATAATTATTTAAATTTTTATTTGAAATAAAAATTTATTTGGATACAGATCAAAGTATAGTAATTTATTCAAATACAATAAAAATCTAAAAGTTTATTTAAAAAAATAAAATAGTTTAAGGATTTCAAAAACAATATTTTAGCCTTCACTTTTTTTTTTTGCATTATTTATTATATAATGGCCATTTATTAACAATCCACAACTTGGTGTCTATTTCATTAATCTTACCTCAACTTTCCTTTTGTTTTTCTTAAATAATAACAATTAATATTATGAAAACACATGTCAAATTGTTACCTAAAAAATATATATTTACATGTTAACTGGATTTTTTTGTAACAATCTTATAAATTAATTTATTTGTTGTATGTTATTAATTTTGTTTTATAAAGGAATAAAAGTAGATAATCTGTCAATTGGGAAGTTAAGAACTTAAATTAATTAAGTTTAAAATACACTTATTTTAATGTGACAATCTTTCTTTGAGTACGGAGTGGCCAAATTTGCACCTCTCTTAAGCTGAATTGATTGATTAACTTAAACAAATGATTGTTTAATTAAGAATTTAATACTACCTTTATCCTTTTTTTTTGTTCATATATTTTTTTAGATGTCTCAAAATTATATCCTTTTTTTTTACATCTAAAACTCTTATTTTTTATATTTAAAATTTTTATATTTTTATTTTTGATATTAAAAATCATAAAATTTTAATTTTAATATTGAATTGCGTTTACGTTACTCACTACATCATTGCCAAGAATGAATTATGCAATAAAATTCATTAAAAATTTTTAATTTGAATATTAAATATATTAAAATAAAATTTTTTTCTTAAATATCGTAAAAATCAATACATGAAAAATATTTTGAGATGAAAAGAATAACAATTAATAGTAATTATTATTGTTGAATCATATTAAATTAAATCATATTTAACTTAATAAAATCGTATGTGTCTAAGTTTTGAGACGAAGAGAGTAACAATTAGTATGCCTTTACGTCATTCACTATATCACCGCCAAAAACGAATTCTGCACTAAAATCAATTAGTTGTATTTAGATTATATTTTAATATAAAACAATTTTATTATATTGATAATTTATTTTTAATTAAAGAATATTAAAATATTATTTATTTAGATAAATAAATAAAATTATTTATATTAAAAGCTTATTTAAATAAAATTAATATTAAAATATTAGTCATTTACAATCCTATTTATATACATATTAAATATAAAAAAATAAATAATATTAAGTTATATATTTAAATACATTTAAATAAATAAAAATAATATGACCATTAAAAAAAAACAAAAGCCAAACAAACAAACAAACAATCTCCTGGATATGGAAACAAACTAATGTAAAAACTAACCACCGCCGCCTCCTATAAAGTCTGAGTCCTCACCGTTCTGTTTTACATCGTTGCCAAAGACGGGTTCTGCAATAAAATTCATTAAAAAAATTTAATTTTAATATTAAAGTTAAAATTTTTTTTTCTTAAATACTATAAAAATTAATACATGACAAATATTTAAAAAAAACAATTCATAGTAATTATTATTATTGAATCAGATTAAGTTAAATCATATTTAATTTAATAAAATCGTATACACTTACGTTTTAACATAAAAAAAAAATTTTGAATATTCTTACGTCACTCGTTATATCATTTTTAAAAATAAATTTTACATTAAAATCATTTATTGTATTTAGATTATATTTGAATATAAAAAATTTTTATTATATTGATAATTTGTTTTAAATTAAAAAAAGTAAAATATTATTTATTTAGATAAATAAATAAAATTATTTATATTAAAAACTTATTAAAATTAAAATTAAAATATTAGTCATTTACAATCCTATTTACATACATATTAAATATTAAATAATTAAATAATATTAATTTATATATTTAAATAAATAAAAATAATACGACCATTAAAAAAAAAAAAAAAACTAACAAACAAACAAACTGGTATCTAGATATGGAAACAAACAGGTCCACTACTAGTGTAAAAACTAACCGCTGCCTCCTATAAAGTCTGAGTCCTGACCGTTCTGTTTTACAACGTTGTTGAGTTTTTGCTTCCCAAAAATTACTTCCCTGCTCTCACCCCTGAGCCCGGTTCTCTCCTCAGAAGAGCCAAAAAAGCTCAGGACTCTCCGCCCTCTCTTCGCTTCCCTTTCTCTTCCCCTGGCCTAGCCCAGCCCTCCAATTCCCCGCTCTCGTCTCTCCTTCACACTATTGCTTACTCGAAGATGGCTTTCATTTGCCTTTAGGGTTTCTAAGATCAACCCTTTTAGTTTTCGAACCCAGTCTGGACCGAATCTTAATCTAACTTATCCAATTCATCAACATGGCTATCCGCGTCACCTTCACTTACTCCGGCTACGTTGCCCAGAACCTAGCTTCCACCGCCGGCTTCCGTCTCGGATCTTTCTCGTCCCGACCCGTCCAGGAATGCTGGCTCCGGTCCCGTGTACTTTCCCCCAAACAAAAATCCGAAGTCGAACCTTCCCCTCCTCGTGCTTTCCACTCCTCTGCTGCGGGTCTCCGTAACCCACGGTCGAGCATGTACTCGACCCTCGCCGCTGATATCCTTAAAGATGGTTTTAATAACCCGATTATCGTTGGTTTGATCTCGCTGATGATGAGGTCAACGGCTTACGGTTCTTGTTCCTCGGCTACCACTTTGGGAATTTCGCCTTTTAAAGCTAGTTCGATTATCCCTTTCTTGCAGGGATCGAAGTGGCTGCCGTGTAATGAACTGGCTGCTATGGGACCGGAGAGTAGTGAGGTGGATAGAGGAGGAACAAGCAATGATGATCGCAATCTGAGCTTGGATTTGGATCCCAAAGCGTTAGGTAAAAGCAGTTGGATTTCGAGGTTGTTCAATGTTTGCTCCGAAGATGCCAAGGCTGCTTTAACTGCTGTAACCGTTAGAATACTTTTCCGGTCGTTTTTGGCTGAGCCAAGGTCAATTCCTTCAACTTCAATGTACCCTACCCTGGATGTTGGCGACCGCATTTTGGCTGAGAAGGTAAATTTTCTTCTTCTGATTCACCTTAATCGACAGTAAATTCGATATTGTATGGTTAATTTTGTTTCTTTTACTGATCTCAACAGGTTTCATATTTCTTTAGAAAGCCTGAAGTTTCCGAGATTGTTATATTCAGGGCACCTCCTATCTTGCAGGTAGATCTTCAAATTTTCTCTTTAAAGCTCTAAATATTTGCTGATGGTTTTATTTCAATATGTAGGAAATTGGGTACAGTTCAGGCGATGTTTTTATTAAAAGGATAGTTGCTAAGGCTGGTGACTGTGTTGAAGTAAGATCTTAAGATTTTGTAATTCATTCTGTTTAACATATAAGGACTTTATTCATCTTCATTTTTGTCCGTTTTCACGTTTATTTCACTGTAAGATGTATATTATTTACCTTTCTAACAGTCCATATTAAATTTGTGGTAGGCTTGTGATGGAAAACTGTCAATAAATGGTGTTGTTCAAGATGAAGATTTTGTTCTAGAGCCATTAGATTATGAAATGGAACCAGTGGTTAGTCTCTTACTTTGGACTGTCCTTCTTTAGTCTTTTGTGTATTGCGCATTTATTCATATCTATTTGTTTATCTGGTTCTTCATCATGCTTGTTACCTGGTTACTGAGACGATCACATCGGTTAACAGAGTTTATGATTTCTTTTGGGTGATTTTGCAGGTTGTGCCTGAAGGTTATGTTTTTGTGTTGGGAGATAATCGCAACAACAGTTTTGATTCCCATAACTGGTAATTCTAAAATTTAATTTCCACTAATAATTATTCGGTTTCAGAATGCATTGAACAAGCTGTGAAAGCAAAATACGCAACCCGTTTTTGGAAGCTTGCGAACAGAATCTATAATTGGTGTCCCCTTTTATTTTAGGAATGTAATCTCTTATTTTTGACATTTTGTTTCCAATTACGTTCTTTTACAGGGGTCCACTTCCCATCAAAAACATTGTTGGTAGATCTGTATTTCGCTATTGGCCTCCTTCTAAAGTTTCAGATACTTTATTTGATCCACATGTGGGGAAAAATGCTGTAGCAGTTTCTTGACTACTGAGATAACTTAGACTTTTACTTGATTAGGTGGCTCATATTGAGCATCCATGAATATTCAGCTCTATATTCATGTCCCTGGACATGGTTTAGGATTGACAATCATGTCTGATTATCATGTCCATTGGTATGTATCTTTTTGTGATGGCCAACTGTTGGCCACTGACACATTTTTTCCTGTAATCACATTGTCAAATTTACTTTGATAAGGATTTGGAAGAACCAATAAAAGAAAATTGAATGAAATCTCTGTTATCTGATGCTTTGTCTTATTTTGATGCTTAAATCATTCTTATTGCATGCTAGAAAGTGGGCTGCTCTTATCAAACTGAACTGAATTGAGAATCCAAGGTCTTAAGGTGGTTGATAGCAAAGATGCGCGATTGTTTAACGTGAAGCAGATGTATTCTGTCAGATTTGATGGTTGGAGAAAGATGGAAGCTGGAGGGCAATATTTGGGCCATTGGATTCTCAATTTTGGTCAGCGGAGAGGCATTGAAAGTAGAAAGGGAAGGCTACTGATTTTCACCAACCATATTTAAGGCCTGTGAATCTGAATCTAGGTTTTTTTTGGTTTAATCTTCATGCACTCCAACCGTAGTTCAGTGTTTGAACTTTATTTTCTTATATAATAGAATAAAATGTGGTAATTCACATTCTTGTTCTGTTTATTATTGAACAAAAATGGAATGAGCATTGTTTAGATCATATTGTTTCAATTATGAGAATGATTGAATTTTATCAACAAGGTAAGGTTTGAAGGCGAATAATTTTGTTTTCCACGTTTTTGTTTCCACATTCTTTCTTTTTCCATTTCTTTTCCTAGCCATGGCGGCTTGACCTTTATATTTTAGAGGAAGAGGAAAAAAAAAAGGCCTAGGAATGTAAAAAAGTTGTAATCTAAAAATTATTTTGATTAAAATAAATTTGACACATTACAGATATGACACTTACCAATTGAAATGTCACATGTAATTGCAATTTAGCCACAGTCATCACCAATCTTAAAGATGGAAAAAGAATCCCTCGAACACAAAAAATTCGAAAGGCAGAAAGAAGCATCGTAATTTTAATCAAAAGAGGGAAATAATTCCATAAGTTGATTTTTTTTTATTGATTATATTGGTAACTAATAAATATTACTCCCTAGTTTCTTTTATACTTTTGAAATATATATATATATATATATATATGCAAACTGTTTTTCATTTTAATTTAATGCTGTTGGAACCTTTGAAGGCTGTTCAAGTTGGCAGTGATCTGTGGGCAGAAAAGAAAAGCAATGGTCGTTTTAAACAAGTTCTTCCTCCAGGGGCAGTTGACAGTTTAACCAGGCTCATATTTGCTAATGCACTTTATTTTAAAGGAGCTTGGGCCTTGGAATGAAGCATTCGATGCATCAAAAGCAAAAGACCATGATGGTTTCAAAGTACTAAAGCTTCCATATAAGCAAGGTGGAGATCGTAACATCATTTTCCAAATGCAAAAGATGGCCAGCCAACTTTGATAGATAATGAGTTCCGATCTGATTTCTACTTTCTTGGGCCGCCGTCTTCCATCTAGAGCAGTACAAGTGGGTGTATTGAATTCAGGATTCCAAGGTTCAAGTTTTCAATATTTGAGTTCGAAGCTTCACAAGTTCTCAAAGGATTAGGACTTGTATTGCCTTTCTCTGGTGATCAAGCAGGTTTGACAGAGATGGTTGATTTTGCCGTGGTTCAGAAGCTTCATGTTTCAAACATATTCCATAAATCTTTCATAGAGGTTAATCAAGAAGGGACAGAGGCTGCTACTGTTTCTGCATGTGTCGGTCAATATACACTACTTCCATACTATTCCCAAAGACTTTGTGGCTAACCATCCTCTCCTGCTCTTTATCAGAGAAGATGTGACTGGAGTTGCATGTTCTGTTCATTACTCGTGTTCAATCCTCTTGAATGCTTGCTGAATATACATGTATATAAATATATATATATATATATATATATATATATATTAGAAGTTTGTGGTATGATTTAACTATCCGATTGGTTTAGAGTATTACAAATGCCAGAAAACCCTACATGCCTTAATTAATGTTTTGTAGCTTGAACGAGTATGTATTGGTATTACCTTCCAAAATAAAAGCTAAATCTCTTGATTGATCCTATTCAAATAGTATTAAATTTTCCCTTTCATCAGCCTTTCAGATTCAGCATACATGAAAAAAGGTCAACAGTGCCATCTTCAATGACTGCCAGGAAGCTAAAAGCTTAAACCAATCTCATTGGTTCACGCACATGTTTCTGAGTTTCAGAAGAAAATTTTTGTCATGGCCAATGTCAACTCCATAGAAAATGACCCAACCCTAGCCCTCATGGTTGAAAAATACAGGAATTTGAGTTTCTTATGCTCTTTCATAACGTTATCTAGAGTCTGGAACAGGGTATGAAGCCTACGCACCGAGTGGTACCAAAAGACAACTACCAAAGTATGGTATCGATAAAAAATCATATATATATATATATATATATATATATTACAACATACGTAGTTATCATATAGAGTTTACTGATATGAATATTTACGTGGATAGCTTTTATTTTTTGACATTTCAGAAAATTATTAAAATTTTTTTTATAATGATAGATAAGATATTTTTTAATTTTAGACTTTTTATCAAAAAATAAATTTCAAATTTTATTTAATTATCTAAAACTTTTAAAATTTAAATGAAAAACCAATTTAGATTTAAAATAATTAAAGGGATAAAATTATTTTTTTATTTTGGTAAGATTTTATTTAAATAAATAAAATTAATTCTTATTTTTTATTTATGGATTAAATAAATTTATTTAAAAAATTATTGGTTATCCAAATCTTTCTAAGATATATTTATTTGAAAATTTTAAATTATCCAAACATTTTCTTTTTACTTAAAAAAAAAAAACATCTTTATTAGTCAAATACACATTTAAATATATCTTTTTATTTTTAAAATTTAATTTTTTAATAATTAATTATATATATGGATCTGGACATAGGATTAGTCTTAAATGACCAAATAATGAATGAAAAAGCATAATTTTTCTTGATCTGTAATTAGTATTATACTTTGAAATACTTATATTTCTGTTGCCTTTACAATTAAAATTATAGTATTAATAATTATAAAGTTTACTCTTAGAATATAAAAAACTTCACCTACCATTTTCAATTAGGATAATAATAAATATTTTTTATTTTTTAAAATTAATTTTTTATATTTATCTTAAAATTTAAAAATATCAAATATAATTTTATCTTAATAGATTTCATGATAATCTTTTATTATTTAAAAGGATCAAAATTAATCTCTTAATAATTTATACGTGATTGTTTAATATCATTATTTAACATTAATTTGATTTTTTTTGTCATTTTTCTTCATTTTTGTGTTACCTCATTTTCTTTTCATATTAAAAAGTGAAAGTTATAGAAACTTTTTTCTTATTTTTTTTAATTAATCGTTTATGATTTACTGACTCTTATCTCTTTTGATGAAAATGGAGCAATAATACAATCAAGATATTATAAAGTTAACTAGAATTTTATATTCTTAATCTTTAATCTTTCTCAAATATTTTAAAAATATTCAAATTTCGAAGTTAGAAGGTAATTAAAAATACCATCAAGTTACTAATGGAAAAAAAATTCTTTTTTTAAGCATTTATTATTATTTTTAGATACTTATATTAAGTACACAATCTTTAACTTTGACCTTTTTTTTTTATATTACAATATGTAAAGTTACATAAATACATATATTCATATATTTTGTAGCTACTGACTACATACAGTTTTTCCTGATTTTGACTCTTCACTTAATTAGGTAATATTTTTTCTTTCAATTGGCTTTCTTTTCATATATTACAAAGTGCAAAGTTATAAAAAATATTTTTTTCTTTTATTTTGTCAATATTATCTATAATTTTTTCTTTATATTTGACTATTTACTCAATCAGGTAATTTTTTTTAATTCAGCTTTTTTACATTATGCAAAAACACTTTCATTAATAGTCTACTTGATTACATTGATTTGAATCTACTATTTATATCAAAATATTGTTACAAATAACAAGAACTAATTGATTTTTGAAATCATATTTTATGTATATAATATAATTAGCTCATCAATTAGGATTTTGTATAAAAATTTGTAATCTACTATACTTATTCCTCTTCAAAGTCATAACATTTTTTTTTATTTATAAAAAAGTTAAGATAAACTAAAATCCAAATTGATTTCATTCTTTTTTATTCTTCAAATCAAATCTCATTTAGTAAGCACTTGATTTTTTTTAAACATAATTTAAAAAAAATATGAATTTAAAAAATTAAGAAGTGTCCATAAATTTGGTGGCATCCAATTGTAAACATTTTTAAATTTTAGATTCTATTTTAAGTTTGACTAAAAACACCTATTTTATTTATATTTATAATTAAAATGTTAAATTTTTATAATATTAAATGTATTTTAAATTTAAAATTAAATAAATTTTTAATATAATAATATTTTGAATCTATAGTTAAAAAGTTATGCATAAAATCATAAATATGACCTATAATCCAATTAACGAATAGGTCTACTTCCTAATAAGGTTAAAAAAATTATATTCAATTATGGTCCATTTTTTTTCTTTGCTTGAAATTTTGAAAAACATCATTAATCAAACATGAATATGAATTTAAAAATACGTATTTTCTTAATTTGTTTTACTTAGTCTAATCAAATTAAATTTATTTAACTAACTTTATAAGATATAATTGATATAAAATTATATATTTTTCATATGATAAATAATATCATCATACTTAAAGTGTATGAGATTATTCGGTAAAAAAAAAATTGAAATTAAAAAAAATAATTTGTGATTTTTTAAAAAGCCTTATAATTAACCATAATTTATAGGATTTTTTTATTGTATTTTAACTATAAATTAATTTCAAACATAAATAATTAGATATATATGATTTTGTCTTTCTTTTAAATTTTAAAAATTTGAATAACTAATAATTTTTTAAATATATTTATTTGATAAATAACATAAAATTAAAAATGATCTTACATGCTATCATAAAGATAAATTTTTTTACACATATAAATTATTTATAATCACCTTAATAGATAAATAACAAATAATTAAATTAAATGATAAGTAATTTTTAACTTGCTACATCACAAACTAAATCTCCTCAAATAAAAAAAAAGTTTCAATTACAATTGAATAATAATTAAAAGTAAATTCATAAAGTAAGATAATTCGTGCATTACACGAATAATAAACTAGTATTATATAAATCAATCAAATTGGTTCAATTATTATTACTTGTAAAAGTAATAATCCACCTTTAAAGGTGGAAACGTAATTATCAATGAATCGAAGATTAGATGTTGAATAATGAGATCGTGTTTTTTATGGTCTAAACACAAGAAGGATCAATGATCACGTAGCTATCGAAAAAGTTGTTGGTCTGCTAGTCGGCTTAGTTCCATTGGTTTTTGATTCGATAATGGCTAAAAAAGCTTTGATTTGACAACTCAATTATGCAAAATTTAGCCATGGAATCATAGATTAGATGGACCCTTTTTAAACCATTCAAGAACAAACCATGTCTTTCACCCACGGGAAAAAATTATTTATGGTACGATGCAAGTTTTGAGCGTTGATTCTTCAACTTTTTCTTCGAAAAATAGTTGTGTTGGCCTAAAGTAAGTGGTTGATTGGATCCATAAAACAAACATCCTAGGCGAAAATGTTAGACTTGTGAACTTAAAATAAATAGTGAAGAACACAAAGATTTGACAAAAGGTTTCAAATGTTGTTGTTTTTTTTTTTTTTTTTTTCTTTATTTTCAAAGCATCATTGCTCTTTCTTGACATATATTTTAGATGGATGAATAAAAAAGAAAATTAAAGTAGTGTTTGTAGACTATGAAATATGAGTAGAAGTGTATCTAAAGTCATGCTAGGGTTAGACAAGAAAAAAATGAATCAATTTACTTGTCAAATCTCAAAATTATTAAAAATTATAAGTATTGAAATTTAAATGTTAAATTTGTTAAATATTTTTTTAATTATAATTATATACATAAAAATAAAATTTGAGTTTAGGGTCACATTTTTTTAATTTTTAAAATTACTTTGGTTTTACTTTTTTTAGACTTCTAAAAGCTGAAAACCAAAACTATCAGTTAAATAAAATTATTTATCTAAGTAAATTTTCTTAAAAAAAATGAATGAAATTTCATAGGCATGGCATAAATGTTATTTTCAACGAAATTGAAAGCTAAATTCGACAAAAAAATATAGTAAAGATCTTTTAATATTGTCAATTATTTTTTGAATCAATTGATATATTATTATAATTAACGGTTTGAGATGGTAAGTTTAAAAGAATTTATATGCATAATATTTTTTAAATTGATAAATAATAAATTAAAATTTAAAAATAGATTAAAATTTTCCCAAAAAAAAAAAAATTCCATTGGAATGTAATAAAAGGTGAATCCCCCACTCTACTCATTCCTCGTCCCTTGTCTCCCCACCCCCTTAAAAAAGATTGAAGGATATAAAAAATATTTGGATTATAATTAAAAAATTATTTGAATGTTTTTATTAAATTAATTATTTTTTAAATATTTATTTATATTTAATTAAATTTTTATTTAAATAAAATATTATATGACATAAATAAAATTAATAAAAAATTGTCATTAATATAATTAATATATATATAAATTAAATAAAAAAATTTTTCTTTATGCTTTTTCCTCAATCCTTTAAAAATTCAGTTGATTGTAATTTAAAGATTACTTAATTAAATTTTATTCATTTAAAAATAAAAATAAAAATAAAAAATTTAATTAATTACAATAAATTATTAAATTATTATTGATGAACATTTTTGTCCTTTAACCCAAAACAAAAACAAATTTGTGTATTATATTCTTCTCGAAATACGACAAAGTCACAAAACTTGTAATACAAAGTTCCAAATCCCCTTTAGCTTTTACTTGTTTCCAGTTTCCTCCTCTTGTCTCTTATCTCTGTATTTCAAAGTTTTCTTAAAGGAAAAAAGGAAATTGAATGAGCTGAACTTGAACTGGCTTTCTTTTGTTTAATCATTTCTGTTTTTTTTTTTTTTATTTTGCGTTGGTGATTTATTGTGAGAACGGTAAGGGAAGAGAAAGAATAAAAGGGTAGGAATCTGAAAATTTTATAAGCTCTCTGTTTCAAGTGAAGAAGAACAAAAGGGTATTAACCGAAAGGCAAAGCAATAAAGAAAAGAAAAAAGATGGGAGAAACAGATCATCACCACAACCCACCTCCACCGCAAGTGGTTACACCACCGAATCTTGCGCTTTCAAGGGGACCTACTTGGACTCCTGCTGAGCAACTCCATCAGCTTCAATACTGCATCCACTCCAACCCTTCTTGGCGTCAGTTTCTCTTCTTTATTTGCTCTCTTGTCAAGTATTTACCGTTTGTTTTATCAGAAAGCTGACTTAAGTAGAAGATTTTATGTTAAAGCCAGTTGCTTGCTTTTTAGTTGGTTGTTTTTGCTTAGATGATGAAGTTAATAGATCAAAGGGTTCTCTTTTTAGATTTTTCCTTTCTAAAAAGTTTTAAGTTACTTTTGAATATTTTATCTTTATGGGTTCTTTTCATTAAATTCTTTGAAGGACACCTATGTATCATTTGTTCTGATTCTCTTTCGATTTGTACATTTTAATACCTTTTTTACCTAAACTAGGATAAGTTTGTTGTTTGTTTCTAGTAGCTGAATAACTGGCTTTAGTTCAACCACGTAACTGAATCGTTTTCCAGGATTGAAATCTTATGCAATTAATCTCACAGTATCAACTTGTTTTATAATAGGTCAAGCTGTTTTACTGGCTTTCCAACACTACATTGTGAATCTTGGAACTACAGTCTTAATTGCAAGTAATTTCGTGCCTCGGATGGGTGGGAATCATGTATGTTTTATGACCCGTATAGATAATTTGAATACAGAAATATTTTTTTTATGGGATTGATGGTCTTTTTATCTCAATCCTTTGTTGACAATGAACAGGGTGATAAAGCCCGGGTCATTCAAGTGTTGCTGTTTATGTCAGGCATTAATACTCTGCTTCAAACGCTTATTGGCTCAAGGCTTCCCACAGTGATGGGTGCATCTTTCGCATACACCTTACCATTGTTGTCGATAATCAATGATTATACAGATGAGGCCTTCACATCTGAACATGATGTATGTAAACTTTAGTAAGACATAAGCAAAAGTAATATGAACTTATAAATTATAAAGGTCTTTGCTCTGTAATTAAGTTGGGACTATTCATCGTTTAGTAGGTAGATGTAATATAAATATTGTTGTTAGGTTTTATAAGTTATAGACTTCTACTAGTAATGTCATGGTTATGTGTTTTGCGAATGGTCTTGACCTGAACATAGAACTGTTGAACCAAATGAGTACTTCTTGATGTCAATATGCCTGCTTTGCATAACACACATTTTCCATCGCAAACTTGAACTTTAATTCATTTTTCTCCAATGCCCTTTGAGAAATGGTTTTAATTTGTCTCCACTATTTTTGTTCTTTCTGATTAGATCTCAGATATCTCCCAAAAATGTTACTTATATTGGGTTATAAGCTACAGCATCCTTGGTGTTCTAACGTAGTATATATCATATAACTAAGTTGATGTACATGTTCAATAGATTTGCTCATTGTTGGTGTACTCTTCCTATATTCCCTTGCTCATTCTTGGCTATGACCATATTACTTAATGACTATTATTTGGGTGCTTGCTTGCAGCGGTTTGTTCGTGGTATAAGAACCATTCAAGGGTCACTAATTGTTTCTTCCTTTGTCAACATCATCCTTGGGTATGGCAGGGCATGGGGGGAGTTGACAAGGTAATAGCTAATGTAGTTTTGAGTATCAATTCATGCAACCTATTTTATTTATTGTTTGCAGCTCCTTGCCCGCTCCTCAGTTATGGCTTGAGATGTTTGTTCAGTAAATTATCAAGTTTTCATCACTGATTTCTCTAATAGCTTTCCCTTTAATCTCTTTCTCTCTAGATTCTTTAGTCCCTTAGTTGTGGTGCCAGTGGTTTGTCTCGTTGGTCTTGGTCTGTTTGCAAGAGGTTTCCCATTGGTAATTTTCTTTAAACGTTTCTGTGCTTGGTTGGGGCTGATAATATACTGATACAAACTGCTCTTTGATGCAATGCATTTATGAGACAGCTAGGTAACTGTGTGGAAATTGGCCTGCCTATGCTCATTCTGCTGGTTATTTCTCAACAGGTAATATAAATTACTCTGAGTGTAACGTCTCATACTAACATCCTTCTTCATTAAATTGACTAAAATACTTGTTTGCTGCAGTACCTGAAGCACCTTCATTCAAGGGCCCATCAAATACTTGAGAGGTTTGCTTTGCTTTTCTGCATTGGAATTATCTGGGCTTTTGCTGCTATCCTCACTGTCTCTGGTGCTTACAACAATGTCAAGACTACCACTAAACAGAGTTGCCGCACAGATCGATCTTACCTACTGTCATCTGCTCCATGGTATGGTTATGATGTGCTTTTCTCCTTGTTTGATTGAGTTATAATTGATTTTGCAAAAGTCCTCCTTTTTGTGACTCATTACTTCATGTTATTATTTCTAGGATTAAAATTCCATATCCATTTCAGTGGGGTACTCCTATATTCAGAGCTAGCCATGTCTTTGGGATGATAGGTGCTGCACTTGTTTCATCAGCCGAGGTTTAGTCACTATCTTAGAGGATTTAATTCTATTTAGTATTTTTATTTCATAAGTTTGACATTTTGGTTTCACTCAATCCAATTTGAAACTTTAGTCTGCATCAAGCTACATAGACTTTGCTGTATTTTAAGTAGCCTTAAAACATTTTTTATGTTCATTTACCTTGTTCTGATAAATCAACTGCTAATGAAACTTTTCTAAACTATCTACGATTTTGAATGCAGTCAACTGGAACATTTTTTGCAGCAGCTCGCCTTTCTGGTGCCACAGCCCCTCCGGCATATGTACTCAGCAGAAGTATTGGCTTGCAGGTCCTTCCTGGATGGCTGTGCATTTTTTTTTTTGGAACTTATTCATCAATCATTTCTCTAAAATGATAAACGGTAGTCCTGAATCTTGTGATTTTATTTTGTCAGTGGTGAAGATAACTCAGTCATCTTGGTTCTAAATGCAGGGTATTAGTATGCTGCTTGAAGGGCTTTTTGGTTCTCTTGTTGGTACTACAGCATCTGTGTAAGGAAGCATCGGTTTTGTAAAGAGAAGTTCCATTCTAAATAGAGTAGTTATTAACTATAAAAAACCATTACTGATGGGCAGCACCATATTTTAGAAAGGGTAAACTTCACATACACCCTTTGTGGTTTGCAAATTTCTTACTTACACCCATTGTGGAATTTTTTTTTTCACCTATAACCCTGTGGTTCACTGCCGTTACTAGAAAAGAACGGCGTTACAAATAAAGGTGAGGATAATTTTGTAATTTCACTAAAATCTGCTTGATTTTTAATGCCGTTACTCTCTTCTGGTAATGGAAGTGAACCATAAGGTTATAACTGGGAAAAAAATTTTCTTAAAGAGTGTAAGTGGGAAAGTCGCCAATCACAAAGGGTGTATGTGAAGTTTTCCATTTTAGAAACTTTTTTCAGTCTCATCCCAATGATATTGCAGTGAAAATGTTGGCCTTCTGGGACTTACACATATAGGAAGCAGAAGGGTGGTGCAGATTTCGACTGCTTTCATGATATTTTTCTCCATATTTGGTTTGATTTTTTTTCACTTATTTTTGCATCTAAAAATCTGCCCTATATTTATCATGTTGATACTTGATTGCGTTACCTTACGTTCTTTCAGGAAAATTTGGTGCATTCTTTGCCTCTATTCCATTGCCAATATTTGCTGCCATATACTGCATTTTATTGGGCATTGTTGGTGAGTGACTCTATAGTCATGATAGTTTTTGTATCTGATATCCTATTGTTTCTTTAATTGGGAATTTTCCTCCTTTCTTTTCCCTCTTGATGCAGCTGCTTCTGGGATCACATTCATACAATTTACAAATAATAATTCCATGAGAAACATCTATGTTTTGGGTGTCTCTCTATTCCTTGGGCTATCGATTGCTCAGTACTTTTTACTGAACACAACTTACGACGGTTATGGACCAGTTAGAACAAATGCTAGATGGGTAAGTTATGTACTGCGATTGTTTTATTCTCCATATTCTTGTCACAATCTAGTCAATTAGAAACTAATGTATGGAACAAGGGTCTGAAGAAAATAACTAAACTCGAACAGAAAACAGGCATGCATAATCTTTACAGGTTTACATTAAGATAGGGAAGAGGATTCATCATGTGAATCACATAATTTTACCTGATTATAGTTTCAAATTCCTAGCTGATGGTCTGTTACTGTGATTTAATTGTGATAAATGTTCGAAATGTTGGTCGGTTTCCATTAATTTACCCGATTTTGAGACGCATTCACAGTTGGAAATATATTTTCTTGTCTATTTGCTTCATCTGTCTGATACACATCCACTTACACTCCATGCAGTTTAATGATCTATTGAACACAATCTTCTCATCACCTGCAACTGTGGCGATCATTGTCGGGACTGTCCTTGATAACACACTAGATCCGAAACATGTGGATGATAGAGGAGTTCCATGGTGGAAACCATTCCAACACAGCAAGGGAGATGCTAGAACCGAGGAGTTCTACAGCTATCCCCTCAGAATAAATGAATATATCCCCACCAGGTTCCTCTAAACATAGAACATTGTTTGTATATTAGTTGCAGTACGGTCATGTTTCATGTTTATATGCAGGAACTTTGTGTTAAATCATTTACAAAACTGTCACAGTTGGTCAATGTGCGGAATTTTAATCTTCTACCGCCATAGTTATTTTCTTTGCAGTTTAGATTGTCAAGTATTGTAGCTTTTCATGGTAGGCAAGTAGTGAAGTAGATGACATTTTATTTCTTATTGATATTCAACTGGGTGAGAAAATAAGAGGGAACTAGTGAAAATAGTTATCCTACTTTTATCAAGTAACAGTTCCTTGGTTATTTGGAAGAAGAAATAATCTTCTTGAGAAGTCTTAAAATGAGGCTTTGAGATCATATTCTAATATCTTTATTTCCCTGTGTTGAAAGGAATGGGAACAAGTGAAAAAAATGGGCTTCTTTCAGCAGTTGGCTTGATTATGAATCTTGGAATGAAATTTCAACTTTTGTCACGATTTAAATTTTGGTCGGTGGAGAGTCCAACACTTTACCAACAATTTACGCGACTATCATCCTGCTTATAACTTCATTTGATTTAATTATCATTGCTTTGAACAACAAATGCATCCCAATAACACCGGAGTTGCTTACATTTTATGCTAACTTGATCTCAATTCACTTCGCTGTTTAGTGATGCCCACCTCCAAGAGTTGATCAAAAAGTTGAATAATGTTTATTTTTTCTTGAAGTTGCAAAACTTGAGAGTGATTTATCACTTTCTTTTGATCTTTTCAAAACGTGGAGTGGTGGCAAAAGCAACATCAATTATCATCTACAGAACTTCTAGAGCCGCCTTAGTATAACAAAGTGGGGGTCATTGTGGGATTTCTTAGTCAAGGAAGACTTTGATTAATAATAACCAGTTAGGCCAAAATAGTTTAAAAAATGAATGGCTTTCTACTATTCCATCACACTAACTCATGTTTTTCATCACTGATGACTAAGACGCAAAATTTAACTGAAAATTATTAATGGGTTTTGGTTTAGATTGTCAATCATGGATTTGTGAAGTACTTTAAGTTCATTTAAAACAGTATAAAAAGGATTGAAGTGTGAACGCATTTCATGCTTCATTGCCTAGCAGCTAGCATAGCGACAAGAAATCCATGAGAATAACTGGGGAAAGCAACAGGCCAAGCCCTCACTCTGAGGTAGATTTTATTTTGGAAAATCTAATTTGTGGGATCCACGCGTTTCTATCTCTTCACTCGTTTTCTTCCCTTATGAAAGGGTCTTTTGCCGCTTTTGTCAGTTGGACTCTAAAGTAAGCAAACCGACAAAAAGACTTGATTCCATCTGCAGAACAGATGATTTTTACTTGATGAATGCGTTGTGAAGATTTTGCAAAACAGGGTTTAGGAGCAGGATTAAAACGAGGAATTGAATTTGTATCCAATCCTTTTGCGGACAATTATGGTCAGAACTGGTCTACATTCATCGAATTGATAGAATATTCCAGTCCTAACTATTGGAACCATGCACGAAAAGCATGGTTCCCTAAGCTATCCACTAATGCTTCCTAGCCGCCTATCACTATCTTAGATGATAACATAATCCTCAATCATGGCGTAACTTTTATACATCGCTGGGCCTCTTCTTGACTTGACAAACAAAAAAATTGTTACCCTTTGTTAGAAAGGACACAAGGTTTTCATATAATTCTAATATTTGTAACTGATTCTACAGGAGAAATCGGTGCACAACAATGTTCAGAGCCAGGATCCAACAAATTTATTAAGTCATGAGCTATCTTACATCAAGAAGCCTGAGAAAGTCATAAAAGAGGCAGTAATATAAAGAATGTAATCCACCAGCACCAAGTCTAACAAACATTGCAATTATTAAAATTATGTACATTAATATTAACATCGACAGCCAGATACCCATCCTGTTTCAGCCATTAAGCCAGTCCAAACTGTACCAATTCTCTGCAACTTGAACATGAAGGTCTGGAATGACCTTCTTCACATTTTTCCAACTCCCAGAAACGTCATCATCACATACAACTCGACGCAGTGACTTCAAGTTCGACAAGGCAGCCGACGTTGGTAGATTCAGATTCAGTGAACACTCCCTCATGTCTATCTTTTCCAGGCTTGTTAATCTACCTATCTCCTTAGGTAGGCACCTCAAGTTAACGCATTGTGAAACGTCAAGGTATTTTAACCCAATTAGCTCGCCAATGCTGGAGGGGAGCACCTTAAGTTCTGGACAAGCATACAGCCTAAGTATCTGTAGTTTCTTCAGCATACCCAAATCAGCAGGCAATTCACATAATCGGTGGCAATTGGTTACGCTCAGACTGTGAAGTGAATTCACCTTACAAATGCTTAAGGGCAGCTTAACTAAATCACCACAATGATCAATTATGAGCTCTGATAGACGAGGGAAGATCTGGGGCATGTCTAGCACCGATGGATCAAAGCTATTATTAACCTTGCATAGAACCATAGATAGTTTCCGCAAGTTCCTCAATGGAACAGTGGCATTGGACAACTGAGGAACGGACACTTTTTCAAGCCATAGGCTCCGCAAATTTGCCAGATTAGTAAAAACTGAAAAATTCTGAAGCGTCGCCTCAGTTGTACCATAATTTATCACAATAAGTGCCCTAAGCTTGGGCATATCATCTATGAAAGGAGGCAAGAAGTATTCATTGGAGGAAAAATTCACAACGAGTACTTCAGCTTTAGGGAACTCCATGCGGAACCAGTCCATTTCCCTCATTTCTCCTGTCGTCAAGTAATGAAATTTCAAATATAATAAGCAAGGACAGTGGGACAGCAAGATGCAATTGCAAAAGAAATACTAAATAAGTTTCAGAATTGTTAGCTATGCTGGTTTTAGTGGAGGTAATACTACAAACTTATTTAGTGCAAAGCAATTGAGAACAAGTGATAATGATACCTGTATGAACTGAAACAATCTGAGCATTGAATGGCTGATCTGTATTTCTTTCCCATTCTCTAGGAAGATCTGTATCTCTTCTAGGCATAAGTAACTGCTTTCGCTCATTCACATCTCCACGATTGCTTAGATGAATAGTAAGATCCCTCAACACATCATGCTGAGTAACACAGATGTCATAGTAACTGCTATAAGCATCTCCAGCCCTATCCAGTACAATTCAGAACACAAAAATCAGACGTCTCAAGTAACAAAAACCAACCCAATTTACTGACTTCATTAACAATAAAGAGTCTTGAGTAACATACCTTGCATCTTTCACCAAAGTGAGTAGGTTCTTATCCGCAAGTTCAACAAGAATAGCAAAAGCGTCTTCCTCATCGATGTCATGAATTTCAACCCACATATTTATGAGAACATCAAGGGGAATTTTCTTATCTTCTGGAAACGATCCCAGATCCAAGAAGCATTCCTTAACCTTCTTGTTCAAGTACTCCACGCTTATTGCCATCCGCTCAAGCAATTTGTTTTCGTGAGACTCGCAAATCGGTTCTCCTCGAGATAACCTATTCTTCGCACTAACCCAACACATTTCAGGCTGGTCTCGCAAAGAAGCTCCAATCACTTTAAGTGCCAAAGGAAGTCCTTTACATTCATTAACAATCTGTCAAATTCAAACTTTCATAACACCATCAGCAAAGATAAAAAGTAACCAGTTACCGAGCTCGGAGAAACAAAAAGAAGATCATCGTTACCTGCTTGACCAACGTCTCATTGGCAGTAGGAGGAATCAATTTTTGCCCGAAAGCAGAGTGGCAAAACAAGGACATTGATTCATCTTCCTTCAACAACTCAACTTTATAAACTTCATTAACAACACTTGTTGGGAACTTAAACCTCGAAACTACCAGGGTTTTGTACGTTGGTATCCTGAAAATCAGTTGTTCGAGTACGGACAACGACCAGACATCGTCCAAAACAACCAGAGTTCGCGGTCCACTTCCCCACTGACACTGTAAATTCCCTGGTGGAACACACAAGTTATTACTATAACCCATGGCCTCATTTCCTGTAATAAATCCCCATATTTTCGCTCTCAATTGTTCCAGATCCGGTGATTGTGATACAGTTAGAAACAAAATTCTGTTGTTGAAGTAACCTTAAAAAAAAAAAAAAAAAAAAAAAAAAACAGAATAGATATTATTTTCATAATCGGCCATTAGCAACAAAAAAGAAAAAAAAAAAAAACTTGCTTGATCAATTACTTAGATCAAGGAAGAAGATTACTTCGAACTTGATTGTCTCTACAAAGTTCATTAGCCAAAGTAGTTTTTCCTGATCCGCCAATGCCCCAAATTCCAACAACGTTTAAATCATCTCTTCCGATAATCATTTTTTTAACCTCGCTTTTCCCTAAATCCAAACTAACACCACCCAAGATTGCCAAACTAGCCTCCTCTTCAACTTCCATTCTCTTAACTGCTTCTTCCACCCACCCTCCACCTCCAATCTTCATTGAATTGAGTCTTTGCTCCAACCGGCCTTCCAACCGGTCGAACCGCTCCATCGTTTCGAAACGCATATGGTGCACGTCAGCCAGTAAGTGAGCCTGCAGCGGCCCGCTCACGAACCTCGCGACTTGTTTCTCTAACTTCTCCATCTTCCTGGCCAGCTGGAGGTTTTTGTAGACGTTCCAACGGCCGGAGGCGAGGACTTTTCGGGCCAATTCAAGGCCGCCACGTAGGGTCTCGGAGAAACGGTCGAGTTGAGATTGGCGGAGGGCGGGGAGTTCGACGCCGGAGTATTTGATTTCGTCGATGATGGGAAGGAGTTCATGGATGCTTGTTATGAGATTGTCCGCACTCGATTTGCAGAGGCAGGACTTGCGGGAGATGGTGATTAACTGTTTAAGAAGTTCCGTTGCGATTTCTCCGGCGAAAAAGTCGTTAAACGCCATCGTTTTTGGTTTAATTGGCCAGCAGCGTTTCGTGAGGTATTGAGTACAGAGTTAAATCCTAAATGGCGGTCGCTAACCAAATTGCTGCACGGTTCGGCTGCCTTCAGTTACTGTCTTTTAAAAACGTAGCATTTATGTTAAAAAAAAAAAAATTTTAAAATAGGACGTGCAATTCTTTTTATTTTTCTATTTTTTTTCCCTATTACACACCTTGGATGCATGTCATTAAATTTTTCTCTTTTTTTTTTATTAAAAATTTTTCTGTCAACTTAAAAAAAAAAATTCTGTCAATTGAATATTAATTCAAATCTTATGCATATTAATCAAAATTTTAAAAATTACAAATTAAAAAAAATTATTAAAATTTTTAAAAATTACTAGTTTAAAATGTTTAAATATTAAAAATAAATTTATAAATTAGATAATTTTCTATTTTTGGTTTATTTAGAAAAAATATTAGGTACTTGTTTTGAGTGCTAAATGTTTTTGAAGTATTTGAATCTTATATTATTAGTATCTTAATAATAATGTTTTATTTATTTTATTTTAATTCTAAAAGAGAAAATTTGAGAAATTCATAAATTTGATCATTGACATGAGAATTATTTTTATGGGGGGGGGGGAGGGATTGGTCAGGTGTTGATATCTATTGATATCTTCAAAATTGAAGTTCTTATGTCTAAAAACAACAATATTCTAGAGAACTTGCCAAACTTGGATAGAAATTTTTTTTAATATTAATTGTTTATGGTCAAAAGTTATATTTTCCAAAAAATAAAATAAATAGTAAACTATAATGGATCCAAAAAAGTTGAAAAAACAAAGAAATTTTATGAATTTTATAATTTTACCTAATAGATTCGTATATTTTTGTGTTCAAATAAATTCTTAATCTTTAATTTATATCAAAATAAATCTTTAAAATTTTAATTTATACTTATAAAAACTCTTAACATAAATCATTTGAAACAATGATTTATTTGGATATAAATAAAGTATAAAGACTTATTTAACTATAATTAAAGTATCAAAACTTATTTAAAAACAATGAAATAGTTCAATGACTTTTTTTTTTTAATATTTTAGGCATCCAAAAACTATACCAAATTTTGTATTATCATTCCTTAAGATTTAACACACAAAAAAATCCAAAATAAAAATTAAGTGGTAATACCAATTCATCATGCCATATCTTTTGATAAATAATTTAAACTTTTTTAAAGTCTTACTTAAAATGGGAACAATTTGTTTAGTGATGATATCCTAATTACACAAAAAACACTTGTTATAATACCTGAAAAATTAGTAGTATGTTTTTCAACAAAAATATTCTCCCAAATAACACTTAGAAATTACAATAAACCTTTTTTTTTTTTGTCACTTTTTACCTAAAAATGGGAAGAAAGGGTTTTTATGATTAAGATGAATGAGAATTGGAATACTTTATGTTTTGAGTTTTGCTAGTCACTTAATTAAAAGCATTTTTTAAAATAAAAATAATCATATAAGTGTCTCCAAGCTTTTGGTCTAATGACTAAAGCCATTTAAAGGATTTGATTTCGAATCAAATCTCTCTTATTCCTCTTACTTGTATTAAAATTTTGTCTTCATGATATAATAATAAAAAAAAGCCATATTAGTTAATGATATATAAATAAATAATAATTTAACTAATTTAAAGAGTAATCTTTATTCTTAGATATGCTTGTTGACAAAACTATATTCTTTTATTATAAATAATATGTTATAAATTTATCTCTATTATTTTTTTTAACAAATTGGTATCTATTATTTATTTTGAATAAAATCTTCATTTATTAAAAAAAAAACTTTATATTTGTTACATTTTAAGTGAATTATATTAAACAAGCCAAATTTTCTTTTCTTTTTAATTTGCATCCTTAAATAAAACTTAGAATCTTATGGTTTTTTTTTTTTTATCCTCGGTCTGTCCAAAGTCCAAACAAAAAATAAGTCATGGAAGTAGAAATTCTTTTGGTTTGATGTGAAGTTAAAGAAATTAACTAACTTTCAAAGAGGAGAAGGGAATGATGACACTTTGGTTCCTTATGCGTATTAATCATATGACCAAAAAAATTACTCACAGTATTGTAGTCCCAAGTCGACGACCAATAACAAAACAAAGGGCGTAATTAAAGGAATTAAATAATTGAAAAGCATGCAAAGAAATTTTTTTTTTAAAGAAAAGAAATGAAAACGTCATCTTTGCGAAGATAATTAAGCTATGATGATGTGTCCATCACCGTCGGCCATTGACGAGTGAAATGGCCGTCGTGCCCTCATCATGTCCAAATTGGAAGAGACGACTTGCTAGGTCAAGCCTGTACATAGAGTCAACACACTAAAAAAAAAAAAAAACTTTTAGGGACAAACAGCACTCAAAATGAGCTGATCAGTGCTTCACTTTCAGTAACCCTAACATCACATTAAGAGGACGTCTGATAAGAGAGAATTCATAATATATATTTTTTTAGAATTTTAGTAGTGAAAATTTGTTTCTTACGTTTAATTTAAAGCAATTCAGTTACAAAGAAAAATATTATATTTTCAATAATATTCAAAATCTTCAAATAAAAAATTTATTTTTTATGATATTTTAAGATTTTAAAAAAATTATTTTATTTTTAAATTTAATTTGAATAAAAAATTTATTATTTATCTGTTATATTTTTAAAAAACAAATATGAAATTCAGTTTTAACTTATTTTTAATTTAATTTATTTTTAATTTAGTTTTAATATATAGGAATTAAGACATTTTCTTCCTATAAATGTCTTAATTGATTATCAATTAAAACATTTAAAAAAATAATAAAAGTTTCTTTAAAAAAATGATCTTCTAAAATTTTTATAAATTAAAATAAAATGCTTCTTTAGAACAAATGTTTTATTTGATATTTTTTTAATATGTTTACAAATATAAATAAGACGTTCAACTCTTTCAAACATCATAATAAATATTTTTTATATTTTAATAGAATAATTATGACTTGATATTTTTATTAAAACGAAATGAAATGTTATTTACAATTTATCAAAAAGATTATAATAATTAAACATGAATTAATAAATTAAAATTCTCTTAATTAAATAAATGAATTTAATTACAAAATATCTCAAATTTTAAATATTAAAAGTTTTAAAATATCATATATATTTTTTTAAATTTAAGATTTCGTGAAACGTACGTTAACCATTCTTCAATGTTACTATTGTTAGATTCCTCCACATGGTAGGTTGATTGATCTACAGTAGGTGGTGACAAAGTTGATTTTTTTTTTTTTTATTCTTATGAAGAACGTGATTTGAGTACATTGACTTTACTATGTCGTTTTAATAACTTTATAAATATCATAGTGATTTAGGCTTGATTTGGATTTAAACATAACTATAGTGAGACATGATTAAAGATGTAAATCGCGTAATTTTTCGTTTTTGAATAACAATAATGCGGTGCCTCACTATGATAAAGCTTCAGTTGCTCACTGAAACTTCGTTGGTCCAATGAATATTTTTTAACTTCAGTCGTAGGAATTATTTTATTTTTAATTTTTATTTATTTTTTTTCAACTTTGTTTATTTTAAATTTTTTATTTAAAAATTTTTAAAAATGAGTTTTGATAAGATAAAATTATTAATTATTAATAGTTATTAACAAAATTATTATTTAACATAAAAATAATTTATCAATTTTATAAATATTTAATAATTTAAAATTTTAATATATATAAATTTTAATATAATATATTTAACGATTATTTTTTTTTTACTACAATTTATCTCATCGTCATCATTACGTTTGTATTTAAATATATATCTTCATTATTGATTTTAATCTTATAATTATAATAACTAATTTTATTTTTACCATTATTTTCAATTGGATCATTATTTTCAATTGGATCGAAATTAATTTTACCATCCATTCAAATGAATCTTTATTATGATAAATTTTAGTTAACAAGATATTTACTTTAGGTATCATTCATCTCATTTATTAATTCATAAAATTAAATTGAGACTTAATTCAATCACTTTGACAATATAATATTTAATAAATTTAAAATTTAAATTTCATAATTTTTTTATCCTTAAATTATAATATCTTTTATAAAAAAATTAATTCTATATGTAGCATGATTCACCAACCTTGACGAACTAATGTAATCAACGACTAATCATGTAAAAAAGTCAATGCCCAAACAGAGATCTTTTTTTGTTTATTCTATTGTTTCAAAGAGCCATCATCTCTTAGATGAAGATCAGTTCTGTCCGTACAATTTCCTAGTACACTGTTCTTTGACTCTTTGGGTCCAAGATACATATAAAATTAGAGGTAAACCACAATTATTACTGTTGGCTTGTCAAGAGCTGGCAATTATGGCTATTTGAAAATCGACAGAGACTTTTATGTTGCATAAACATGTAGGAAATTAACCCATGGTTGGATTAAGATTGAGCTACATGGAGACCATATCAGCCCTTTGGCAGTTGCCATTTGGGTTTGGGGTATGTATATGCCTTAAAGCATGGAGCATACCTCACTAACTACTAACACAGTTTCAATCCCAATGAGTACGTAATATTTTTTGACTATCTTTGTTTGACCATGGAGCATACGGATTATGGACCCTCACCCCAATTCTCACAAAACGATGAGTCTTATGCACCAAGATTTGCTCTTTCTCCTCTTGTCCGATTTCATCAGCTTTCAACTTTATCTGCTGCATACGGTACACTAAAAGTCCCTTTTTTTCTAATTAAATTACGATAGAGATAAGCTAATTTAATAGAAAATATGGCAAATGGACTATATCCACGTTTTCTCTTTGCTAGTTCGCCAGTACTTTTATCATGGATTGAGACTTAAATTTTGAATTCGTGCAATTTCGAGATCTAGACATTCATCCTTTCGACATTTCAGATCAGGCTACATGTTACGATTCATACCATTATGAGGTATTATCCGCTTTGACCCCCTGACCTCTTGACCTCACGATTTTATCTTACAAAAGGTGCTTCACAAAGCAAAAGTGGTATGAGGTATGAACTCTTATATATTCCAGTGACCTTCCTATTATGTTCGATGTGAGATTCATGACTCTTTTTTAGGTCCGTGACATTCTTTCGCATTCAATCTCGTGACGCCCTCGTCACGGAAGCTGATCACCCTGCTTACCTCTCTTGAGGCGCTCCACATAGATCGAATGGTTTAGAGCTGGCTCTAATATCACTTGTCATTCGAAACTTAAGCTCCGAATCCGCGTGACTCCGGGACCCGAATATTCACCCTTCTGATGTTTCAGATCAGCCTACATGTCACGGTTCACACATTTGTGAGGTATTATCCGCTCTGACCCCTTGATTTTAGGATTTTATCTTACAAAAGTTATCTCACAAAATGAAAGTGGTATGAACTCTTATATACCCCAATAATTTTTTTTATTATGTTCGATGTGAGATTCAAGACTCTTCTTTAAGTCCGTTACACTTTCTCTTGGACTTTACTTCAATCGGTAAAATTTACATCAACTATAGATTCTTACGGATAAACTATAACTGTTGGCAACTAAAAGACTGATGTCATCCCTTGTTCCCTCTCGTTACATGTATCAATTGTATGTAAATGTTGTCCTAAATATGGTGGCTATTTGATCACCAGCTTTTTGTATGTATATCATCTTATGAGATTGCTGATTTATAGCTTCTTTCTTTTCATATTGCTTCAGATCCATGGCACAACATCCTTGAACCTGGGTCTAGATCTTTTGGTGTCTAACAATATGGTATTTTGTATTTTATAATTTCAATATTTTTTGTTATTCTAAGTCTAGAACTATTGATTAACGTTCATATCAGCCCTCGTTCCCTGTCCGTGCATTTTTTTTTTGGTTCAGGGGAGGGCATAATCCTTCAAAGGAGAAAAGAAGTGACGATTCTAACTCGAAATCAGGATTTCAATAACCTCTTAAATCCTCCTTAGCTACTAAGCCAAAAGGCGGAGGACCTCTTAGTGCATGTTTATTATTCTAAGACAATTGCTTCTGTCTTTCATGTAACCTTTAGATCCATGGTATTTTGTATTTTATAATTTCAATTTGGGTTCTCCAGCTTTTTGTATGTATCACCTTGTTAATGATCTAAAGTGAATTTATCATGTATAACCTTGTTAATCGATCATCATATGACCCAAACTATTAAATGTCCATCCATGTTTTGCTCAAGTGTTCTGTATGGTTGAATTACATTGTGAGGCAGGCATGCCTTGCTCTTTGGAATTTAATGACAACTTGATCTGCTGCCGGTGAACCATGAAAGCAGATGCGTCTTCTGTTTCATTGGGTTATCATCTGTGAAACAGAAAGTATAGAGGAAAATACTGCCCCAAGACCAACCTGTTTGTTTGAGCCATTGAAAGACATTATTCAACCAGCTGAACATATGTTAGAACAAAAATGGTAAGAAATTTTGCTATCGGACGTGGTTGGTCAAATGTTTATGAAAGAGTTAAGGGTTTAAATATGAGCAGTAAATATTATAAGATCTTTGACTCCATGTATTACTGTCTTTAACAGAGCTCAACTACCATACCAGTGAGATTGAGGTCTCCCCTTAAGATCTGCAAAGCCTTTAAGAACAAATGCACGAGTAGTGTATTCTGATTTTTTTTTTTTTTTAAAATAAAACTTGGTGTTTGCTATGGAGAATTTGTGATCACAAAACTAAAAGTAGTTTAGCGAGCAGAATTTTGTCTCCTTTGACAACAAAAACCGGTTAAACCTATCTCATGTTTGGTTGAATCAAGCCTTTAACCAGTTATTTGTTTGGCTTTATACGGATTTCTGACTATTTATTAGCATACACTCCCACCCTTTTTCAGATTCCAGCACTATCAAACTGACTGGTGCGAGTGTCCTTGACTAGAGATGGTACGATGTCATGTTCTTAAATTTCTCTTTCTCTTAAGAAAGGATGTAAATACGGGAGGCAATAGGAGAACAATGACCCTGTATATATCAGATTGGTGAGATTTCAATAGAGTTGTTCGAACAGCAAGGGGAAAAAGGAAAGAGGAGGGATTCACCATGGAAAGAAGAGAGAGGATGCCGAGCGGTAACCATTGGTTGGCTACAAAAGGAAGGAAGACTGGCAGATGTGTTCACGGGCTGCTGAGTGAGAGTTAATATTTGGGGTTTCTGAATTGTATATTCGTTAAGGTTGTTTTCCATGGTTTCTTACACTGACCACAAAAGTACTGCAAAAGCTAGTCAACTTTTTTGAAAAGGGCTTCTCTCATTGGAAAGGTTTTGGACTTTTACTTTCCCATAGATTCCCACTACTACCTTTTCTGATTACTTTCTGTTCCTAGGGTTCTTCAACTAAGTTTTTATATTTTTCTAATATGCTGCTGAAGCTACCCCACATCCTTGTCATTGGTCGCCTGTAGCAAGCAGATTTATGATATTTCATTTCACTCATTTTTGTTTGAATCTTTCAGACATCTCTCTCTCTCTCTCCACTTCCCAGATGAAATTCCAGACATTGTTCCATTGGGCAATTTTTTTCTCCCTTGTGCGTTGCAGACACTGGAAATGAGTAAGGTCCTGTTTCGCTTCAAGAGCTGAACCCTCCACTTTGAAGATTCTCTACCCCTTTTGCTCCCAAAAACAAAAGAACAAAAAAAAAAAAAAGAAGAGTTGCAATGCTCGTTTTAGACCCTGTATAGTCTCCTTTGTGCTAGAGAATACATTGCCCTTGGCAACATTTGAAACTTTACAACCATTTCTAGACTTGGGCAGAAAACAAAATTTGCTCTGGGTCAGTGCTAAAATGTCAATGCCATTAGTCCAGCAACCGCCGCCGGTGACTGTAACACAGCAGCCATACAACTCTCATGCCAGCCATGCTTCTATTGGTCCTGTTGTAGCTGTGCTTTTGGTGATCATAATCTTAGGCATACTCGCAGGCATGATCGGACGGCTCTGCACAGGAAGGAGAATCATGGGCTACGGTCAGTATGATATTGAAAGTTGGATAGAAACAAAATGTTCTTCCTGCATTGACGGTAGGATATATCCTCCTTCCCCAACAAGGGCAAATGCTTCTGGTACCTCTGTTCCAGCATCAATTCAACACCAACCTCAGCAAGAAGATCAATCTCCTCAAACCCCACCACCTAACGTTGATTCTTAGCCTGGGTTCTTGCATATAACAGCATATTTCTTGCTGTTAAATATTTTGTACGATAAATTCTTTTCCTTCTTTTTTGGCTAGATTGTTGTCAACTTTGTTAGCTTATTGTTGCTAGTTTAGTGTGAGCGGCAAGCCCAGTTGGAGGACATTCTGTCGTGGGTTAGGAAGTTGCTAAACTTGGAAATTTTTCTTTTATTTTTGAATTGAAAAATGTTTTGGCACTTTCACTAGACTTTTAACAACATCCAACAGAGAAAAGAAAAGAAAACAACTCTTTATCCTGGATAATCAATCGGCATTGATAATGTTAAAGCAAGTTTCTAACCAATAATATGTATTAAAGAGCGTATTTTGCTGCCTTGCTCACTTTGAAAACCATTCTTTTGTCAGTTGAGTATTAACGGTATTGAGTTCTGCAACCGAAAGGGTACAATTAAAATTGGAGGCGCTACAGGCATTGCCACGACAAGAAACAATTAATTGTTGGCTGCTGCCAAGGCAGTCAGAGTTGCACCGTTAGGCATGTCAGTCACATTATTTCTTACATAAATCATTCTCCATTAACTGCTTAGGCATGTCAGTCAGATTAAGCGATTACCAGAAGGTTTGCTTCATTTACATCCCCAAAGGCCAAACCCTTGCATTTGTTTCCTGCTCCATAACCCAATAGTCAATCAACCCACATGCACATGGTGAACATTCACTATATATTTTCTTCATCAACTTATCAAGATAGGGAGATTGAAGAGTGGAGTGGGGCATGTAAAAACTAGTAGTAGTTTTAGCACCATGTGAATGATGTTAGAAACTTAACGAGAGAAATATTTAACCAGACAGGCGTCAAACATGGCCCGGGAGCTGCGGTGAAAAGGGGAGACCTTTTCACTACAAATATTTGTTTGCACTTAAGCTAAGAAAGTGGCGAATCAAATCATGCTGCATAACCAACATCATGTGCTCATTCTTACAAATCTTCTCAAATGTTGGTCTAACGTTAAAGGTCTGGAGCTACGAATTTGCTGACAGGTGACATCAATGCATGACTGCAAATATGCAAATGCTGAAATATATTGATCATAAACATATTTAACCTCTTATCAATTTGCATTCTTCATAAAGACAGTTGTCAGCAATGCCCCAAAAATGAAGTTCCAAATATCATGGTTAACAGTTATAAAGCTGTCAGTTCTAACTCTTCATCATAAAGACCTCTTAATTGACTACAACTACGTATTAAGGCATTGCAAACACACCCTCCTTCCTACAAAGTGAAGGGAGAAAACCTGTCTTCAAAGAACTTACAATAGTTAAAAATTTCATCCATGAGAAGATGTGCGGAAGCTACTACCACATGTAGGACGCTTTATCTTGAGAAGGTGAGAGAGACCTGCCACTACATGCAGCCGACTGCTAGGAATATCTGTCTTTGCAAGTGCCAACCCATTTTTGTCCAACAGCACAAAGCAAGGAACATATTTGATGTCGTAATGGAGAAGCTACAGGAAAACGAATATAACTAAATCAACCAGAACTTATATCAAATTAGTTTGTAACTGAGGTTCAGGAGGAATTAGTTCTCCAACATGGGAAGAACATATTCAACACGATAGAAAATCATCAATTATGGTTCTCGTAACTCTTAACTCAATACAGACATAAATACTTAGGTTGTTATAAATGAAAGTTAACATATGGTAGGTAAGCAAAAGAAGATATAATCATAGTCCACGGTACATAATTTTATGAAAGAAAAATAGAAAAAGGATGAAGAAAAAGTGGAATAACATGAACTTACGCAAAGAGGAGCTATTTGAACTTGCTATATCTTCTAATTTACTAACTAGTACTTGAAGCATGTTGTCAAACAAACTTCCTCAAATGCTGCAATCCTAAAGCGCAGCTTCTATTTTCTTACACATTTTCTGACTAAGAACCAATTAAACAAAATTCAGTTACTCATCCCTACAGGCACTCTCAGATGCCACATGGATACTGAAATATCAACTTACTTAAGAGGTCCTTCAAGATCCAAGTAAAAGCCATATAAAACAGGGGAAAAGAACCCTAAACCTTAACTTAAACCAGTAAAACGAGTGGCACAATGCTGTCACAAGAAATCCTGATACTGAAGCTTCTGAGTTCATTACTACAAAGTCTTTAAGCAGATATGGAAATGAAAGAGATTGATATATGGAAAGGGAAGACATGCATTGCACCATGGCACAAAGTACAGGATGTCCTCTAAGGTTTAGATATAATAAGTAAATCATCCCTTGTGATGCTTAATAAATCAATACCAATTGATCACAACCTATAGCAATATCCATAATCCAAGTGCATTACCATCAGAAATTAAATGCAAAAATGTCAGGATATAGAGCATTTAGTTTACATTGATACCGTGTACGAAGCAAAAACTAACCGATTTAATAGAGAGAACTTTTAGCAAGTGGTGGAAGAACAAATTCAACCATATACTTATTTGTGGAAGCAAAAACTAACTGATTTAATAAAGAGAACTTTTAGCAAGGGGTGGTAGAACAAATTCAACCAGGTAAAACAGTATTATTTCATATTTCAATCTCTAACATATTATCCAAATCAGGAGATAAGTACCTCAGGCAGCCATTTCTGATTCTCAGCATCAGCCAAGACAATGTTGAGCCAATCTGAATTCCTATTCTCCACCTCCATGACAAACTTGAGTAAGGAATTACATAAACTACATTTAGGTGAGTAAAACTCAATCACTGTAGCCTCCTTCCCACTCGCTAGAGCTGATGCAAAAGCTCTATGCTCTGCCTCCGCTTGTTCTTCAGGACTCAATGTTTTTCTTTTCAACCTCAAGTTGCTATTTTGATTAGTCCCAGCATCCCATTGGGCAGGATTAAAATTATTGACCCATGAACCAGAAGATTTCGAAACCGAATTGAAGGTATTTAGAACAAGGGACCCAAGATTTTGCATAGACTTGAATAACCAAGGGCCCTCAAAGGTACAAAGGTTAGGACTTTTAGGCTGTTTGCTTACATCCCATGGCCATTTCGGACAAAAGAAATTATGTTTTGGAGCAGAATTCATCCTCTAATTTTTTTTTCATGAAAAAAGAAATCTTCCAAACTGGGTATTGTTTTTTATCCTTTTTGCCACACAATCGTAGAAGCAAGATTCAGAACTAATAAATACTGCATTAAAAAAAGAGTACTTTTAGAGCTCATGTTCCAGTTGCTACTAAAATTGAAAAAAAAAAATTGATAACCCAATAGGAAAAAAAATACCAAGGGATGAAATATCGGAAGGTACTGTAGAACACTTACCTCTGAACACTTCAGTTCGAAACTCGGGAAGAAGGAAGACACCATGAGTAGGCTGGGGCAGCATAAAGCCATAAACCGACAAGGATTTCTTCAAATTGTCCATGTTTTTGTTATCTTGGGCTGGGCTGCCTTGACTTCCATGGATTTTTTTTATTTCTTTGTTCTAAGTTAAGCTTTTTTGTGTTTTAGGACTTGAGGACTTGCCCATCTTGTCCAACCCTCTAAGCCCAAATCTAAATATCAACCTAGTGATTAACGAAGTTCGGTTCTTGACTTTGTTTTAAAGTTATAACAGGCTTCACCTAACATCCACGTCCAAGTAAAAGAGTTGGGGCAAATGCCATCGGTGTCAGGTGTAAGTCTTTATCATCGAAAATCATTTAGCTAACCCACAATCAGTTGTATTTGGATGACCTTAACAACTCCCTAATCATTTCCAAACCCTTTTGTTCAATCTCAAAATGGAAATCCACCCAATTTTTTATGACTAAATGTTGCTCCTCAACCCCTTTGAATGACTGTTAAGATAAATTTGCTAATGGGAAAAGAATTAAAACTAGAGTCAATGAAGTTCCAAAAGTTTGAATTATGAGAGTGTTGAATTATTTTCCATTTTGTAGAGATAGAAAAAATAGCAAATGTGACTCTACAGGAGGATCCTATTGAATTATAATGCCATTGCTCTCCTATATAAACCCCAACTAGTACTCCCATTGTCATCGCCATCTCATCATTTCAATTCCCAAGCAACAGCTTTCTTCAGGCCCACTAGAGAAACTCCGAGCAAAATGGCTTCTTCTGGCTTCAGTGCTCAACAAATCATCCTCTTGGTAGCTGTAGCTGCCTCTCTTTTGGCAGTCACTCAGGCTGCCACCGTGGTCGTTGGAGGCTCTGAAAACTGGCGCTATGGTTACAACTACACGGAGTGGGCTGCCAACAATGCACCGTTTTACTTTGAGGACACCTTAGGTTCAGCCCATATATAATAAGTTTATGAATACATTATTTTGCCCTTTTTTGGTTCCATTTTATATGTTACTGATGTTTATTTGACCATTGTTGTATAAATTTGCAGTGTTCAAATATGCGAAGTCCCCAGCTCATAGCGTTTACTTGCTGCCAAACTTGTGGAGTTACTTGACATGCGATTTCAGTAAAGCCAAGCTTTTGGCTAAACCAACTCAAGGGCACGGTGATGGCTTCGCATTTGTGCTAAACCAATGGAGGGTTTTCTACTTTGCTTCTGCTGAAGGTAATGACTGCAAAGATGGGCTGATGAAGCTGATTATTGTACCTTGGCCACGTTATTAAAATCCTTGATACATCACAAACAGAAGGCACATCACTGTGTTGATCAGATCATCAGTAACAAAATTGTTCAATCATTTGGGAGAGGACCATCAACCATGATTTAACAATTATAATACATATCATCGCTTGATCATCTAACTAAATAAAATTGTTCAATGTTATTATACATTTTGTTTTATTTTTACTTTTGTTTATTATACTTTTTAGGAAAAAGTGCTGAATTAGTGTTTGTTTTTGTTAAACAAAATGAATTGTGTTTTTCTTTTTCATTGTTGAATGCATATCAGATATATGCAAATGGAGTATATTATTATACAAAATAAAATCTAGTTTTCTTTGTTTACAGTTTCAATTAGTGCTGATCCCTCTTAACCATACATGTCTACCAGTTTTCCTATTTGCCGTGCAAGGGTTCCATGTCGAAGTTCGACTGATGACCCTCCTCCATCCTTTCTAACATTATAAAGATCCAAATATAAATTTTTGACATGACACAACTCCATAGTCTTATTTCTCTCAAGTCTCGACCTTGTCTGCAAAAGTGTCAAATGAATCAGGGCTTGTCTGGACAGGTGGTGCTTGTACTTTGGAATCACCTAAAAAACTCTTTAATCTTATGGAAGTAGTTCCAACTTGAATAAGACAACAAAAATTTTAACTTTTTCACACACAATCTGTAACTTGGTAGCTTATTTTTCCTCCTTTAGAACTTTAACTCCCATGAAATAAAGAGCATGATTGATTACCTTGAAATTAAGGTTACTCTCGTTCACACATCTTAAAAAATTGGTTATTGGATGTATTTCAGGGTTGCAGCAATATAATTGGACCGCTGAACTGAAATCATACAGCATTGATAACTACATCCATTAAAAACTTTCTTTTTTGCCTAAGGCACAGGGCATTAACACATTTAAAACATGCATGCCTTGATCAAATAATATAAAACCCAAAGTTGCTGCTGTAAAGTGGGACAGAGATTTGATTAATTGAATCTGCTTCCAGCCAGATACAAACAGAGTGCGTTCCCTACTCTCCAATGCTTTGCTTTTTCCACCCTTCCCTCAAAACAAATCCTCCCCATTTTTTCATCAGGCAAGGTCCACAACTCCACATTCTTTGAACTTGTATGGGTAAAGACACCCTGGCTGATTTTAACATGCAGACAAGATGAAAAATGTGTGGCTAGTATGTTTTGGAACTTTTTAAAGTTGCTTCCAAAGTTAATTGGCAAATAAGAAACGTGCAAAGAGTTCACTGAACCTGAAAATGAATGCTTGACGCTGTAACACTCCATAGCCAAAGCTCACTGTGGTAAGTGGAGACTGCTGTTTTGTACAATTGGGTTCTTGTTCATTTGCAATTGTTTCAGGAACAAGTAAAGCTTTTGAATGGTGAAAAACACAACTTCCTTTTGGTCTACAGCTATTTCCAGTTTGATGTAGGAAGTAACTGGGAATCAAAGCCAAATACAAAAAGGATTTACTATTTTTTTTTTTATTGAAGAGCATTTATGAGTTTCTTCATCAGGTGTAAACCAACCAGCAGCTTGCTATTTTCACATGTTCCTCCAAATTGTACTGTGAGACAAAAATATAAACAAGTTGGAGAATTTTGTACTTTGAGCAAAAACATCAGTACTAGTTTGTCTTTCCATGTGATCACAAACAGAGCACAAATTTCCATAAATAATTTCTATTGATTCCTCTGAATTGTTATCCAAGGAATAAAACAATGGGGATATTAAAGAATTTTACACACATCCATCCTAATAAATCATCTCAATCCTTATCATTTCATTACTCAAACACTGATACAAGATCTAAATTTTTTCAACTAAGATATTGAGAATCCAAAGTTTGAGAGAATATCTCCCTCCCGAGCTTCAAAAGGTGGAGTAATGACATCTCGTGAGTAGAATTCTATTTTCTCTTAGCCAATATAAAAAGATTTGAGAAAGAATATTTACTCAGCATGTTGCCATGAGAATCAACATTGCCTGAACTAGCTAGTTTATGTATTTGTCCTCTGGTTGCTTTGCCTGGCCTCCCACTATCCCTGGACCCTGATTTCCTAGAATAGGGAGAATTGTCAACAGAATATACTCATCGTTTTCCCCAAAACTTTCAATTTTTTAGCAACCAATTTTTCTTCTTTTTCACTACTGGTGACAAGCTGTATTATCTTGAAAAGTAATTTTTCTTTAATGCCTCGAGCTCAGGCATTCATTCATAAAATCTTACATTTCTTCAAAGCATTTTGTCCTTTGACGAAAACAAAAGAAAGAAAAGAACTAAAGATCACCATATGAAAACCAAGAGATATGGGACAACCCCAAAGGAAACCCTGAAGGCATAAAAAACAGAAAACACAGATTGGCTCAGCAATTTTTTTCTTTTGTTTTAATGAAACCTGATGTCTCAGCTCGATAACGTTGAGCTCATATACTCTCTAACTTCTCTTGCTATCACATTTCTCATCAGATCCCAAAACTCTGCCGGCACTCTCTCCTCTCTCTTCCTCCCCTCAGCCACCACCGTACTTCCACTACCAGGCGGCGCTAGAGTCAACGCCGTCAACGCTTCCTCATCCATCATCATCCCCACAGATGCCAATGCACTATCACCACCCTCCACTTGCTGATGATGAGTACTCTGAATGATCTGTTCCTGTGGATGTAGCAGCCGCGGCTGGTGTTGCTGTTGTCCTTCTCTTGCCCTCCTCTTCAACGTCGAGTTCCAATGATTCTTCACAGCATTATCAGTCCTTCCTGGAAGCAATCTAGCAATGGTGGCCCACCTGTTACCAAACCTAGCATGAGCAGCCAAGATGGTCTCATCCTCAGCTTGAGAAAACGGACGGTGCTCAACTTTGGGGCTGAGCTGGTTACACCATCTAAGCCTGCAAGATTTCCCTGATCGACCCTTTATATAACGGCTTATCAAAGACCAGTTTCTAGGTCCGTATCTTTCAACCAGTCGAGTCAAAATCCTATCTTCCTCCGCACTCCAAGGACCTTTGATCTTCTCATCTTTGTTCGAAGCCCTTGCAGAGAAAGATGACTCTGAAGAGGATGTATCAGATGATGATGTAGAAGATGAACACGCATTCATTCCTTCCATCTTTAGTCACTTACCCAAGACCAAGAGAGATCAATCGAAGAGAAAAGTTGTTTCTTTTGTGGTTTAGTTTCGTTTGATTTGTGACTTTGAGTGAAGCCAAGAATCAGATGCAGTGAATTGGGGTGGGGTGGCTTATATATGGAGAAGGAAAGGTACATGAACATATCAGGCGCCTAGCATTTAGACATTGGGGGGTACTTCCAGGAAACAGGCTTTTGGAAAGTTGGTGGGGGGTCTAAAAAATATAGACTGGAGAGGGAAAGGTTTGTGTAGATGTGCAGCCCTAGCTTTATTTTTTCCTGGTGAGAGATATCTTGTCATTGTCTTCACTTGCCAATTTACCATTTTGTCTCCAATTCAATTCAATTTGAGAATTGAGAAGAAATATTTGCATAAAAAAATGAGCTCCTCTTTGCATGGTAAATCTCATATATTGTCCTAGTTCTAACAATGAGTTTTGATTTTAAATAATTAGTTTGATAAGATTATTAATAAATTTTCTATTTATAATAAATAGATAATTTCTTTTAATATTTCAATCAAAATTTTGTAAATATGATTTAGTCACATCAATTTTTCATGATAATTTTCAAAAAATTAAAGTTATGAGATTAAAACCTTTTGAACATTAATTTTTTCAACAATTAAGATCAATTAAAAATTCAAATAACTAAACTAGATTTAATCTTTGATTTTTCTTATACCCTTTAACATAGATTTATTTTTTTTATTGTTGAATTAATTATAGCAATCTTTTTGTTGAATTAAGTGTAAAATGAAGTTAGCAAATGTCTTTTATGGAAATAGTCATACAAAATAAATCCACAACATGAAAAATGTGTCTTTTTTAGATGTCAATTGGAAGAGGGATATAACACTCATTTCATTGAGTGCACCATTTTCCTACAACAATGTAGGCTACTTTATGCTCTATAACATTTATTTTGTCGTATGAAACACATGGTCGTGGATAAGGACTTTGAAAAGTACATTTATATGGAAAATATAAAAATTAAATTACACATCATTCTTGTGATTTCATGTACTTCTAACCATCCAAAAAAGAAAAATAGTATCACCCCTTAGTCTTCATTCAACCAAACTTAGGCTTTGAGTTTAAATTTCAAATAGAGATGATAATAAATTGAGTTGAGATAGAGTAAATTTTTATTTATTCTAAATCTAATTTGATTTTATAATATTAATATCCGAATTTAATTTGACTCGATAGAATATTAAAATATTATTTTTTTGTATTTGAATTTGATTAGACTTACATATGTTTAAACCTTTAATCAATTTAATTCAAAATTAATGAAATATTAATTTTTTAATATAAAATATTATTTTTAAATATAAATATAAAATTAAATAAATAATAAATAATAATATATGTATGGTTGGGTTTAAATGAATTTACATAAAACTCGACTCCAAATTTATTTTAAAATTATTTGATCTTATTCAAAATTTGATTAAAAAATTTTAAAATGTCAAGTTGGATCGAAACCTAATAAATACAAACTAAATTATTAATTCTAATTTCAAAGTTAAAGTTTGGTTCGGTTTAAATTATTATTTAATGAATAAAAAATATTTTTATTTAAATTTAATTTTAAAATATAAAAATATTGATATAAAATATTTCTTTAATATTTTAATAAATTTTAACAATAATCAAGCATGCTCGAACTCAACAAATCGAGCTTGAGTAAGAGATTTTAGGAACCCTAAACTTAAAAAAAAAAATTTTAAATTCAAATTTATGGACAAAATATTGAAGAAAATGGGAAGAAAGAAAAAAAAATGTATCCTCAAAGTAAGGGGTAGAATTGGAATTCAAGGGATACCAATGGGGATCTGAGGAAGGGAAAAGAAATCAATAAAATCATTCTCGTACGGGCACAAACACAATGGTTACGGGAGCGTTTAAAACATGACAGGAAAGGCAGAGCTGTTTTACACAAAACAAACGTTTTAAAACGGAAAGTGGGGCCCTTTTACTTTTTTGACTACTTTTTATTGCATCAGATTTACAGCTGTAAGTCCAAATCCGTAGCAATGTTAAGATTCACGCCAAATCAGCGGCTCCCAATCAACCGTCGCCAAATAAAAAGAACACTGTAAAAAAGAACCATCATTTAAAACAACCTGTTTGAAGATGGCTTCAAAGCCATCCACGTAGGATGGCCTACTTCCAGCCTGTAAGAATCTCACGTGATTCGAGTTGAATCCCTTTGACTTTGTGGTTTTATTCAAAAAAAAAAAAAAATCCCTCCCTAAGGAGCGTGTCACTCACTCCCCAAAACAATTTGCCATCAATTTTAACTTTTTCACTTGTTTTTAAGGAGCGGATAAATGAATCATTTTGTTTTTTCAAACGATCTAAATTTTTATCTTTTGCGAGCGGGTAATGAATTGTGTCAAAATTTAAAATCAATAAATTTTTTATTTGTTTTGTATTTATTTTCTATTAAATTTATATAAATAATTAATCTATCATATTATAGTTAGTATAAATATTTTAAATAAAAATATTATTTTAATATATTTTAATATTATTTATTAATTTTGTTAAATTTATCCAAAACTCTAATCACACCGACATTTGTTTCAAAGTTTTTATTTAAAACAGCGATTGAAATCGAAAAGATGGATTACCGAATGGTATGTATAAAAAAATATTAAAACCACAAATAATATATATATATATATATATTTTCTTGATCTATTTTGTCTTAAGAAAAAAGGACGGTAATAATTGCGTACTGACGGTTGTATTTGGGGGACATGAATTTGGACGCTATCGTTAAATAGATAAATATAGATATTTCTTTTTTTTTTTTCTTTTAAAAATGTGATCAAACAGATTCTGAGCCAATTGATTCGTGGTAATCAGGGTGGGGCCATTGTTGTCTCCTTCCAACCCATTTGCCGGTCGGCTTTGCCCCTTCCGTAGTTTGGAGGGTTTTAGCTCAATCCGCGTCAGAATGGGTGGCTCGTCCTCTTTGTACCAGTCAACGCACTGGCTACAAACATGGTTGTTGAGTTTTTTTCCCTCTTTGTTTCTTAATAGATTTCTCATTTGACAGTCGACATGTATCAATATTCATATATTCGATTACATTTATTCGTATATTTATATTATATAAAATATTAAAATTTATATATTTATTTATATTTTATATAAAAATTTATATCATAATTATTTATATATAAATATAATTTATATTATTTTTATATATTATATTATATTATATTTATATCCTATTATTATATTATATTTTATATTATCAAATTTAATTTTTTTATTTAATAAATAAATAATAAAAATATTATATTATAATTTATATAAATATAATAAATATAAAATATATATGTTTTATTTTTGTTAAATTCATATTTATATATTATTTCGGGTTACGTTTTGTTGCGTGCACGTAGAAGGTGTTTGGTATGGTTTCTTTTCGGTTGTAACCTGGTCCGTCCAATAAGGAAATGGGCCGCGAAGAGAGGTAGGTGGGGTTGAGTTTTCTGATTGGTGGTGGCCCAAAATTTCCAGATATGGGGCACGCATGGGCTAGTCTAGATATTTTGGGTTGTGTCGGCCGAATTGTATGATTCAGATTAAGGCGTTAAGCGTATACTTTCATTTCAACCATTCCTACCAACCAATGAATGATCATTCTCATGATTTATCGCTCAACTTCAAATTTATTTTCTCATGATCATTCTCTAATTTTATTGGAAATTAATAATTTACATTGATACTCAACGAATAGCCTCTTGAACCGCTTGCTCGTCAGCCTTGTTTCAACTTAATTTCAAAGCATTGGAATAGAAATTGGAGACGAGAATTAAATGGAAATTTCCTGTTAAGCTTGTGAATAGGACTTTGCAGAAGCCGGGATTTAAACATGGATTCATATTTTCATGGACTGATTGTTTTGTTGTTGTAGTTTGTTCTGTATCTGCTTGTTTTCTAGTTTTTGTTCCAGCAGGTTGCTTCTTTCTTGTCCTGTTGGTCTAGTTGTTTTTTTCTTCCACTTTCCTGCCCCTATCAGACCGTCAGCAGCTTCATACTTTATTTTATAATGGGAACTCCAAGTCCTCCTTTGATTTGAATGATGGGATTTTTATTTGATTCTATAGGGTGCAATAACTAGCTAGCTAGCTTAGTCTCCTCTTGTGTTGCTTTTGTAATTTTCTTAACAAAACAGGGATTTGCAAATCAAACCAACTTCAAATAATTTTACTTAGACAGAAGTTAAAACGCAAAGCTTGTCCTTAAGGAATGAAGAGCATACTGACAAATTTTTTAATACAAAGGAAGCTGTAATAAACTTGTTACATGTCATTGTATAAATTAATTGAGTTCATCCATAGTTTCAGCAAATTGACAGATTGCGAAAGGGATTGTCTGCAAAAGATGTTAACATATATGGCATATGAAAAGCAAGTGGGAATTGTTGGTGGCTAGAATTTATGCCTGGGAGGCCTATGAAATGGAAGTAAACGCTCAGAATTTCAGCCACCAGAGAAAATTCTATTTGGGAGTCGACGTCAATTACTTAAACCTGAAGACATCGATTTTTGAGTATGCTTAAATGCTAACCACTAGTATTTTCCACAATATTAACCACTAGTATTCAAGCAATGATTTTCTTAATTGGTTGTGTTTAGTAGATGATAATCTTTCTTGACATGTTCGTTGTCAAAAGTAACTTAGATAAATGTTTAATTATAAAAGATAAGCACCTTTTTCCTTTTCTTCCAAAAGTTTTCTGTAGAATTTGTAGATATTGAATTACACCAGACTAAAAGTTTTTTCCTTCATTAATGAAGATTTCATGTTCATTGTGCATTTTGAAATAAAGGGTTTATGGTTTGTCGGCATTCATCTTATTCTCAAGCAAGAAATAGGAGATGATATTGGCTTTAACTCCATGAAAGTGACAGAGCAGCTAATTTAGGTTTGGTATCTAGCTTTAACCATGTGACATAGACATAGTAGACCAATGGTGATCTGTTTGCTTCCGTCATAGAACAAGTTAAAACATTAAAGAGAAAATAGTTTTATGGCACTCATGTAAAATTTCAAGTGTACAAATAACATGAATTCTAATGAGCTCTTACAAAGAAAATACTTAGTTCCGGGCCAGCTGCACCATCTGGATTAATCATGTATAGAGCTTCCGAGTCCTTTGATCCAACCACCCTCTCAAATCTTGCTCTCATGTACGTCAATTCCCCATCGGCTGTTTCCTTCTCATTGGGGCCTGGAAGGACCCCTGCACCCATTGACACACCTCGCAAAAGCTGCATAACATGAAGCTCATCTTCAGACAATTGTTTCCTCCTGATCGAGTAACCCATCTTTCTTCCATTACAGTACACTGCCCAAACAAACTCCTCCAACAGTTTCTTCTTGTGAGTCTTGGTCTCACTCTCTAGCGCTATTCTGACAATATCAGATGCCATCTCCTTTTGAAGTAAGCTGGTAAGCATTGGTAGCTCAATGACAAACAATGGCACGCAATGAGGATCATCCTGTATTGCTAAGCAAACTCTGCCTTTACGGTAGCCAAAAATAGTACCTGTTGTAGCACTATCCTTCAGCAAAGGCTTCCGGGGTCTACCCAATAGTGCAACCATCTTGCACCCTGATGTTAGCATAGGGAAGAGCTTGAACATACGCAAGAGACCACCACTACTGGACTTTCGTTGCTTCTCTCCAGGTGTAGGCCGGAGCAATGACAGTATTGCCGGATTGTCCATTTGGAAATATGGACTAGAGTGAACCGGTGGCATTATTGGACTTTGTTTAAAATACCCAATTCAAGAAGCTAGAAGAGAGCTATTCTAGTAGAATTACAAAGATCAAACTAAATAGAGGGAGAGAAATGGGAGGCTGGAAGGGGGGATCTGCTATAGGAAATAAAAGGAGTGAGTTAGGCAGGTGGTGAGTCACTTGGTTTTGATTGTCCTTGGAATCTTTGAGGTGGGGAAGAGAAGAGAAGAGAGAGCCTACAAGTTGGTTAAGAGAAGAAAAATGAGACTAAAGCTTGATGTGACCAAGTTTAGTGATGAAAAAGAGAGGGATTGAATGCGATGAGATAAGGAAGGTCGGACCAAAACTTGTGGGGAATGGGATGAAGAAAAAGAACTCTCAAAAAAGATGAAAAAAGGACTCTGGTAATGTTGGGTTTAGCATGTGCCTTTCTGATCATTACATAGGGCATCAACATCACCTTCTTTGTGCTTTTGCAAAACTCATCTCAAACTCTCACAAATTATTGAGGTGCAGCTCATCTTCCCTCAAATTTGCTACTGTTTACCGATGGAAATGGAAAAAAATTGTGCTTTTTTGTGTCAGACCATAGTCTCATTCGATAGAGTCATTTCAGGCAGTAGCACAACTGAAATAATGATCATGTTCTTTTGAAATTCCTTTAATTCTTTCTTGATATAATGCTACTGTTTTGGTATTAAAAGTGCATTTCTCATCATTTCAATTCCAAGCAACTCATCTCCGGTAGTTACATAGTAAATTTCCACATCAAGATTTTGAATTCTTCTCACATTTCCTGTTAATGATTGCTTAACAAAGTAATTCTACTTGTGTTTAGCAGCCATGTGGAAACAAGACAGGTCACTGTCCGAGAGGGGTTCATCTGAAAAAGACTAATTAAAAAAAAAAAAATAGACAAAACATCTTGTCTTAGCCATCTTCTGCTGTAATGTTAAACAGCAAGCTGCTGCTTTTCAAATTACAGAATAAGAATTATGTACATTTCTCTTCAATAATTGTGTGATAGCTAATCATGGACCCCTGAAATAAATTGCTCTATCTTAATTTGATAATAACACTTCAAGAAATTTGCTCAAGATTTAGAGATTGATATGCTTTAAATCTGCTTTTTGGTTATTGGCCCCCCAGACTGATTAGACAAAGGGTTACACTTCATATAAATATATATACTTGGCGTGTGAGAGTTAAATTGTAATACCCCAGCCCAAATAATAATTGGTTAGACTAATATTAAAGTCCATCAGTTTATTAAGATATTATTTAGTAAAAGAAAAATGGCTGAAGTATTAGATGAAAAAAAACCTAATTATCGTGAAATAGAAAGGAAATAGAGTTATTCTTCCTCATCTTCCTTAGGGTTAGAGAATATGAAAAATCAAGTTGGAGATTCACAATCAGAGGCTACAATCAAGTTAATCCCTTAAAGGTGAGTACATGTCCTCTTTTTATTGGAAAAGAAATATCAAGTTGATTGCTATTATTTGGAGTTAAAGTTTTGAGAGCAAAACCAAGAAAAATCATGAAATCTTTCATTAATCTTCATGATCTATTTGGGTGAATTACTGAGCTTTGTTTATTTCATGTTCTTAAGATTTATTGATGATTATTGAATGTAGTTTGAAGGCTGAAAGTAAGGATTTGAGTTTTTAAAGATTGAAGGAGAAATTCTATTTTTGGATGAGATGTTATGATTTGTAATAATGAATTAAAATAGAATTTTGCATTAATGGATAGATTATTGCTGTGATTATTATATATCATTGGAAAGCATGTTGAATCTAGTTTCTAATGAAACAAACGAAAGTCAAATATGAGTTTTTTATAAAGAGTTGTCTAATTTTAACTTAAGGATATGCAGGTTGTAAGACAATAGCATCAGGGTTGAATTACGAAATTCTTCTTAATCTGTATACAAGGATTTACAGATTAAGCCATATATGTTTGGAAAGCTTATTGAGTCTACTTTCCAATGAAACAAGTGGAATTGAATTTGGAGTTTTCTGTGAATAAATATATAGTTTTTATTAGAAGGTATACAGGCTGTTTGGCAGCAGTATATGACGTGGATTTCAAAAATTGTTATAATTAATCTACAAGAAATTATAAGGTGAGCCATATATGGTTAGAAAGCTTATTAAGTCTAGTTTCTAACGCATTAAGGAGATCATAATTCCGATTTGGATATATTGAGATATGACTGTTTTAATGAAAAGAAGTCAAGCTACCAGTATTAATTAGTTAAGTTAACCCTTATGTAACTTAGTTGATTTTTGTATAAATGATCTCAAAAAGGGTTGATTAAATTTTGATCTGTTGAAATGATCTTGGATAGGCCATTAATTATTTTGGGAGGAAAAACTAAATGGTAGAATCGAATTGAGGTAAGTAGAATCTCACACACTTTGCTTGTTTTCAAATCTATGTATATATATATATGTTTTTAATGAATGAATGTTTTATTTCTTTATTTTCGATATATGAAAATAGGATCAAGCATATGATTATTTTGTGTTTCTCTATATAAATGATGGATCATGCTTATGAATGAAATGAGAAAATAATTTATGATTAAAGAATGATTTTGTGATGGCTACGTTTTTTTTTACATCCCTGGGAAGTGGGATCATCAACACCAGAACTTAGTTCTACGACCCTGGTTAACGGGTAATAGTAGTTAGCGTAAGCCCTAGCTAACGGGTTATAATAGTTAACAATGATCATGAGAATAAAATTGTCGATACGGCCAATGTCATAGGTTATAGCAGTGATCGTAGCTAATGATTTGAATGATAATGATGATTTACGATGATTTTTAATGATTGATCCATGATTTAGTTTGATTATGATGTTTGAATGATAGCATATTTTACAATGATTTATGAAGTGACATATTTTGACATTAATTTATGAATGTATGAAATATTTGACAAAACGATGATCTTGAAATGTTTTGATATTATGATTTGATGAATGTTTTGAATGATCTATATGATGTGTAAGAAAACGATGCTTGATCTGATAAGGTGTGTGAACCTATACTTACTAAGCTGTGATTTGCTCATTCTCCTTTTACTTTTTCTTTACAGATGACTAAGTGATAAGTTTGGTTAGTCTTATGTGAAGCTAGAAGATGAAATGTGTATGATTACTTAATCGTTAGAGAATATGTTGGTCAATGAGATTTTAAGAGGCAGTTTTGTATTTTATATGGTTTGTATTTGGATATATAAAGATATATCATCAGTTGGATTAAAGATATGAATTTTACTTGGTAGATTATTTTATTAAAAATTTTAAAATATTTAAGAAAAAATGCTTCGTATTACTTTGAGATATTTTTTAAAATAATATGATCATGTTATATCTCGATTCGAGACGTGACATAAACAGCTCAACAGCCTGGGCTCCATGTTAGAGTTTGCTAATGGTATTTGATGAATATGGACTGCAAACAAAAATGCAAGCTAAGAAGCAGTCTCGACTGTGTTTGAAGATAAAATCACCCATCAACAAAGCTAGCTGAAATGATAGATATGATGTTTTCGGCTTGAAAAATATTGATTACATATCATTTGAAGACGATGAATGTTACTAGTTACTTTTCCCGTGTCCTAAATGTCCTTCATATGCTACCCTCTTTTTAGATTAAGTCAATTGACTTTGATATTATTATATCCAAATCAGGGAATTTCAAATGGATTAAAGTAATCTAAAATGATTCCACGATCTAAATACTTTGTCCCAGCCTTTTAATTGTTGTGCCCATGATGGGACTTCCCGTCCCATGTCCACTTTGCTTGCTGTTGTTCTACCTGACTTGTGGCTGGTCTTCGTTTATTTGCAATTATTACTTTCTGGTAAAGAAATGAACTCTGCCGCTGTAGTTCATTGCTAGTCCATGATCAACTCTCGGTTTAAACCTGTGTTAGAAAATTTAATTTGGTCAATTTCTAATGGCTTCAATATAATTATTCTTGATGATTGCTTAATCATGTTTAAATTCGGGTCCAGGAAAAGCCTAATCATCAGGTAGCCTTCCAACAGAAAAAGTTGGCAACAAACACAACTTCTGAAAATGGAAAATGGGCACCTGAATAATTTCTTTGATATACAAATCTTGATAGTTGAAACCGGCAAGGGCAAATCACACTGAAAGCTTTCAGTTTTTAGAAAACATAAGAAAGTATATGTTGCAAGCAATTCTATATTCTTCGAAAGGTGCTTCTTTTTGCTGACTTTAGAAGCTTTCGTACGCAATCATCCTACTGTGTTCAGAACCAGATGACCTGAATCTGGTGCTTTTTTCCAACATTTTGCTTTTGAGTATTTAATTGGAATATTTTTTATCTTACAATTTGCAAATGTAAAAGAGTATGATATGGTTATCAGATCTAGCATATTATACCCAAAAAACCTCATCCAAACTAATCAATTAATTATTCATCGGTGGATAGAAGCATAACCATAAGCCCCTCCTACTACCTAAGATGTGGCTTTGATTTAATGTTGAGAACTCGGGGACGCTGCCCTTCAAGCCCAAAACACCTCAGAATAAGCTAAGAAACATGCCATTTCCCTCTAAAGTTTTGAACTCCTCGTATGTTTGTAGCAAATGGTGCCCTAGTTGTACCTCACTAAGGAAGCTTTCTTGTTTAGAATTATGCTTAAAAAGTAAGACCATGACCCTCATGCAAGTTAGGCAGTCTTGGGCCCCCAAATGTGGTCTGCTGTCAGGTAATGGATCAAAACCTAATTTTATTTATGGTAAGCGGTTACTTTCTTTTTAAAGAGACATCAGCATGTGGAACTGCAATTTGCAAGGGATGGGCTCATGGGCAGACAGCAAGAGGCTAATACTGGCTATGGTCGGTTAACGCTGCCTTTTTTTCTATTTCCCACTTGCTTTGTCAGGAGGCAACAACTGTTTTCTGTTTACTATCTCCCAGGTTACAAATGCAAGAGATTAAGATAAATTCAATCGATTAGTATATTTCTTGACATGCCTCGATACTAAAATGCAACACAATAATATTATCTTGAAATAAAATTTAAAAGTAATATGAAATTTTTTTTTTAATTATTTTAAAATTTTTCAATAAAATAATCTGTCAAATAAAATTTATATATTTAATCCAACTAATAATATATTTTTACATATATAAATACAAACTATATAAAATACAAAACCATTAATAATATCTCATTGGCCAACATTATCTTTGATGATTAAGTAATCTTTTTCATTTTGATCTTCGAACTTCTTACAAGACTAATCAAACTTATTATTTACTCATATGTAAAGAGAAATAAAAAAGAGAATGAACAAATCACAATTCAGTAAGTATAGACTCATATACCTTATCAGATTAATTTTTATTTTTATACATATTATATAGATCATTTAAAAATATTTATTAAATTATAATGTCAGAATATTTTAAAAATCGTAATTCTATAAAATATTTCGTAAATTATAAATCAACATTAAAACATGTCAATTTTTAAATCATTACAATATATATTGTCATTTGAATACCATAATCAAACCAAACCATTAATCAATATCTAGAAATCATTGTAAATCATCTTAATATATAAATCATGGATCAATGTTTAAAAATCATCATTATCATGGTCAAAAATCATCATTATCATTAGTTTATCATTAGTTATGGTCATTGTTATAACTCATGACATGAGCCGTATTAACAATTTTATCATCATGATCATTACTAATTATTATAACCCGCTAGTCAAGGCTTTACACTAACTACTATAACCAGTTAGCAGGAGCCGTATGATCATGCATATGCTAACTACTATTACCCGTTAGCTAAGGTCGTAAAACTAGTTTTGATGTCGATGATCAAATTTCTCAAGGATATAAGAATGTAGTATTATAAAATCGTTTCTTAAATATAAATCATTTTCTCATTTTATTTATAGGCATGATCCATCATTTATATAGCAAAAACGTACAATAATCATATGTTTGATCATATTTTTATATATAAAAAAATAAAACATTTACTCATTTAGAAACATACACATGTATATATGTTCGAAAACAAGTAAAGTGTGCAAGATTTTACTTACCTTTTTTCAATTCCACCACTTAATTTTCCTTTCAAAATAATTAATGGTCTATTTAAGATCATTTCAACATATCATAAGTTAATCAACTCTTTTTGAGATCATATATATTAAAACAATTAAGTTATACAAAAATTAACTCAATTAACTAATACTAGCAGCTTGACCTCGTTTTATTAAAATGATCATGTCTCAATATATCCAAATCAAAATTAAGATCTCTTTAATGCGTTAGAAACTAAATTTGATAAGATTTATAACCATATATGGCCCACCTCGTAATTCTTGATAAATTAATTATAATAAATTTTGCAATCCACATCATATGTTGTTACCAGACAATATATATACCTTCTAATAAAAATTACATATTTATTCATAAAAGATTCCAAATTCAAGTTTGCTTGTTTCCTTTGAAAGTATATTCAATAACCTTTCAAACATATATTCAAACATATATAGCTCAATTTTTAATTTATTGTATAAAATTTAAGATAATTTTCATAATTTAACTCTGATGATGCTGTCATACAGCATACGTATCCTTAAGTAAAAAATTAGACAACTCTTTATAAAAAACTTAAATTTGACTTCTGTTTGTTTTATTAGAAAGTAGATTCAGCGTGTTTTTTAACGATATATAATAGTCATAGCAATATCTAATCTCTTGATATAAAATATTATTTTAATCCACTATTATAGATAATATCATCTTATCCCAAAACATAATTTCTCTTTTAACCTTTAAAAATCTAAATACCCACTTTAGCTTTTAAAATCTACTCAATAATCATCATTAAATCTTAATAATATGAAGTAAATAAAACCCAATAATTTACCCAAATTGATAATTAAGATTAATAAAAGATTTTATAATTTTTCTTGATTTTATTCTCAGAACTTCAACTCTAAATAATAACAAAAAATATGGTATATTTTTTAAATAAAAAATGACTTATACTTATTTTTATGAGATTAACCCGATTGTAATCTCTGATTTAAAATCTTCAATTTTTTTTAACTTTTAAAAAGATAAGAAAGAAGAACTCCTATTTTTTGTTTTTGTTTTATGATAGTTAGATTTTTTATTTAATATCTTAATTTATTTTATTAATTAATCTTTTAATAAATTTATAGATTTTGATGTTAGTCTAGTCCAATTATCGTTGGAGTATTTCATTTCTATAGTATGGAATTCGGCTCTTTCAATTCCCATGTATATGAATTTCCATGTAAGTTCTCTGCGATGACGAACAGCCCAAACTAGGCATTAAGCTTTAAGTAGAACGGGGTCTTTCATGCAATACATAACAAAGGGCTTTAACTGTTTAAAGAACGGCATCATGGATCAAACTTTGACAATGTTAGGCCGGATAAAATACTCGCATGTGGATCATGGGAGAAGGACGGATCAATCTTTTTCTTAACCTTTTCCTCCCACTCAACTCCAGGCTGGGCCAAAGTTTGAAAATCTTAGGCCCATTTAGCCATTCTACTAAAAAGCTCAAAATCTTCAGGCAGAGTTTGGGTTACAGTTCACCGGTGATGACAGGCCTTCCCTTCCCTTCCTTTCATTCCAATACTCAAAACTCTGATGGGAACTTTTCCAGTTCATCATCTAGCTATTGTATGTGGTTCAGCAGTCACCAAAAGAAAATGTTGATGTATTTGTACGTTTTCTAAAGGATCTTATAATTCAGGGCCACTGCCCGGCCTGGCACGCATGGCATGGCATGGCTTAAGTCAGTTCATTTTCATTTTTATCACAGCACTGCAGATGTTATATGGGTAAATCAATAGTAATAAATGAACTAGAAATCTAGAACCAACAAGAAAACTAAAGGCTTTGCCGCTTTAGATTTGGCTAAGTTATAGGTCTGACAATCACTTTGCAAAAGCTCGAACGTTCTTTGCTCCAATATAGGCTATAGCGGACGCATATAATCCACTAGGTCGTGTACCATTTGTGGGGACAGAAGTCAGGACCACCTTATTACCCTTGTCTTGACAAAGTTTTGATTCCACCAACCCTTCTTTTCCAGAGTTTCACAACTGTTGGACAGCACCGGTTTTATTATCATATTCCTACTAAAATCTCTGTTACTACGGTGTAAGCAACAAATATGAATGTATCAAACACGGATTATTCAATTCTCTGGAGTTTTCTATAAAAAATTTGAAGGAAATACCCTTGCTTTCATCTATATTTTGAATCGTTGATGTGTTAACGTGAATTCGACAGTGATATATCTAGAACATGAAGAATCAGAATAGTTTGGTTTAGATGTTGTGCAACTAAATGCTGATATATTCTCAAGGTTTGGTGGCAAACAGTCAAGCTCTCAAATTAGACTGCTAGAATTAAAACTTCAATTGGTATTGTTCTTAAATGGTTGTCTGAACAGGTCATAATTAGTGGTACAGCAGGAGCGAGCTCGCACATAAATGGTTCCTTGGCATGCCGTGCATTGATTAAATAACAAAGGGGATTGGAAAAAAACTGACCTGCTTCATATGGACCACAAGAGATAACGTTTGGTATTAGCAGGGTTTTCCTGTATCAAATATCAGTAGCTTTCCTTGAATGGAAGGCTTCATAATTTTAATTGGAATTCCAGTTCTGTTTCCCTTTCAATGAGCCATTAATGCATGCTAATATCTGATCATGCCAGTCAGAATATTGGGCTGCCAATGCTTATACCTAATTTTCTTGAATGAAACTTCAGACTCTTATTGAATTATCATTGTCAAGTAGTTGGCAATCCTCTCAATAACATTAAGAACATCATCCCGAGGAGTTCATGGTTCCTTTCTTTTCAATGAAGATAGCTTAAAACCTGGATATGCTATCCATGATAATTATTCAATTAAGAAATCTAGATCATCCTGTGATATCGTAGGCACCAAATGGAAAAAAAGGAATTCACCTTTTCGTATAGCTCTTCTCAAAACGTACTTATTACATGCAGAAATCCATTATAAACATTCCTCTCACAACTACTTACAATTAAAGATAGGAGACTACATTACAGCTTTAGTTTTATAGCATCTAATCTAAGACCGTGTACAAAAGCAATACTCCAACAACATTAGAACTGTCTAAGCAAAATTTTACGTGAAGCAAATAGTTTATTATGTGCATAAAAGGTACCTAAAGCTGAACTCATACGGTATAATTTGAACAAACTGTAAAAGAGACTCACTTTTAGCTGTTCCAAGATGCTTAATTGCCTCTTTTCCTAGTTCACTAGGTAATTGAAGGCAAATCCAATCGAGCAGCGAATCCAAGTCCTTAGCAAAGTCAAGCAAGTACCAGTCCAACAGCTTAGGAATTGCAAACTTGATTGATGAAATTCCAACGGCAGCCTGTAAGTAGTCTTTCTTTGCAACTTCCAATTCGTTCTCAACTTGAGAAGCAGTATATACTCGCACCTTCATTTGACAGAATTGATAAATCAATAACGAGTATTATGTAATGTTAGTTAGTGCTAAAAAGAGGAGAAAGAAGAAGAAAACAATCTGCTAATAATTTTAAAATAAAACAACATCCAGTGCCTGGGAATAGTGGTTCCTATATTTTGCCTACATGGTATACAGCTGGGTGATGCATACAGTCAATTATAAGATAACATTCAACTCAGGACCACTGAAAGACTTGTAATTATCACAAGAGTAGATGCTGACTAAGGTAGAGAATTAAATTAACCAAGCTTCTCTTTCATACAAAGTTACAAACTTACAGCAGGAGAGGACCAGCTTCCGCATGAGAGGGCAAATGTTACTAATGGTTCAGATAGTTCCAATCCAAATATGCTCCTGGCAGTCATTTCATCATTCTTGGCACCCTTTGAAAAGGTCTGATCAGAATTCAAGTATAAGAAATATGGCATTGAAGACTTGATTATCAAGCTGAATAAAGTTTGCAAAGAATTGAAATAAGGTAACACTTACAAATTTTGAGTGGTAAGGCAATCTGAGAATAAAATGTTCAATAGTAATTCCATTGAGCAAGCGTCCCCCAACATTTATGGTTGCCTGTTTCATACAAAATTTTGTATAAAACTACCAACTGCAAGCAATATGATAAGTTGATGTGCAGGCAAAATGACTTCTGGGAGACTTTAATCATCTGATAGAAGTGCTGCTGGGCCATCGTGGTTGAAAATGAAACAGGACACTATCCTACGAGTGACTGAAATGCAACAATATTATAACAAAACCATGTGGTCTGGGACATCCATACCTTTCTCATCAATTCCATAACCACCTCTGGACTCTCGGGTGTTCCATGTTCTAAGAAAGCCTGAATTAACATCATGTAATAAATGATTCCATCTACTAGAGTAAAGCAGCTATGGTAACAGAAACTAATTGCATTAAAAGATAGAGTACCACCATAAGAGAATGTGGGGTTTAAGAAATTCATGTAAAAGAAACTAGTATGAAATAATTAGTTTGGATTTTGATACATATTAAACCAACAGTTAATAATTAATACAAGCCCAAGCCTTTTCTGTTTATATTTCACAAAATCCTTCACATACATTCATCATGCAGGAATTGTAGATATTTATCCAGAAAGCAAGCTTCTGCTGATGGTTGAGGTTCTGCAAGTTGGAGAAGGCAAGTCTTTGCAGGAGGAGTCTGAGAATTCAACATAAAAAACAATCACAATTCTTTAGAATTTTTACAGACATTTGAATACCTTTAAGAAACAAAGAAAACTGATCTAATAACAGATGACTTACTTCAACCTGCGCAGCAGAAATAAACAATTTGATGGTCGATTTAGATTGATTGAGCCAGCATCAACTGAAAATAAATGCTTATATGGGCCAACATCTCTCCTTCCAAAAATTGAACAAATACCATAAGGATCCCGAAATTCTGTTTCTTCACTGCTTTCTTGCGACCCTAACATTGATAATGAAGCAAAACTTTCAGCAGTGGACTTTATCTTTATTGAGCTCATTCTCAAGAAAATGCTGGACAAGCATTTTACAAGTTCCTCAGAAACTTTATTCGGGCCATCATTTCCCAACGATCTCTCATCTGGAGTGCTTATATTTCTTGCTTCCGCATTGTCTTGGTCTCTCACTCGGAATTCTAGCTGAACATGTAAAACAAGTCATACTCATTTAACAGCAAATAAGTCGACTACAATTCTATAACTTGATGAAAATGAAACTGGTTCATGCCTGCAATTTTTGAGGATCTAAATGCTTCTCTGCTGGCTTTGAATCATTCGGAGGTCTCTTCACAGAAGTTCTTACTGATTGGCTTTTATGTACCAAGTATCCCTTATTGCTTTTTGTGGAATTAGTACAAGATTGGTTCTCTTTTCCTCTCGCATCATCTGAAAGAAAGATGAGGAGTACAGTTTTACTTTCACTTCAATACCAATTCTATAGGTGCATGTATCAAATGTTAATGGCAGGAGAAGAAGATTTAAAAAGACAAAAATCTTACCTGAAAAGGGTCGCAAATGCCTTGCCATGGATGCATTTCTTGTTAAAATTTTAGGTTGCTGAGGTTTAGGACTATTATCCAGGCAAGGCTGAATCAAATCAGCTGAATTCTTCATGTTCCTTTTGGACGATGATACATAGACTGCTTCTTGATACAAGTCCTGTCTAAAGTGCACGACCTGTTCTTCGAGCCGAACAATCTCCTCTTCCAGTACTGCCACTTCTGCTAGAAGCTCCACTGTCTGAAAAATCATAACCCAACATTAGAATTCCTGTTTGCGTTGCCCATATGTGACCTTTTTCTCTAATCGATTGTTTCTCTAAATTTTTTAATAAAAGGAAAAAAAAAAAAAAAAACAATGTGAGGAATCAAAAAGAGGTGCTGAATTACTAACAGAAGGAGGGAGATATGGAGGAAGACGAGGCAAAGCTCCCAAAGGTCTGTTAAAAGCCCTCTCCAGAGCTCTGTGAATGTTTTCTTCCTGTCTAAGCTTCTTCTTCAGTTTATCAACCTGACAAATATTGGAGTTTCAAATTTCAATACAATCAACAAAAGAGATAAGAAAATGAAATCCTACAGTAAATTGTGGTAAGAAATACAAAAACTTGCAACTCTGCTTAGGAAAAGAAGTCAATACATCTTGTTGTAGGGCTATTTTTCTCTCTTTGCTTGACGCTTGTCGATTTTTCATTGCCTTTGTGGCAACTGTTGGCCTGGTCCCCTGAATTTCAGCTTTCTCCTGCAAAAAGAAGAGAGTTACAAACAGTCAGCTTGATTAGGCACAAAGAATACGAAAATGGAAGAATCAATGAACTACTGATAGACTAGGACCGCACCACTGCCTACTGATGAATGAAACCAACTCACAATTGCCTGGAAAACTTCTTGTGGCAACTGAGAATTTAACAATCCCAGAGAATAGTATAGATGCTTTCTTTCGTTTAAGATTTCAATTGAAAAACCCCACCTTGGATTCCAAACAAAGTGCTTACTTTTCAAAATTTTCCTGGAGCTTTCAGCCCCTGGAGAGCATCTTCTTGAAATCGAAGATAAGTAAGGAATAATTCATTCCAATCTACAGTGCAAACCGTTTTTAAAAACAACATTGTATTAAAATAATAACCAGTAATCCAGGGACCCCAGTTTAGCCATTGATTAAAATTTTTTATAACTGTGATTAGTGATTACTTTTTCATGCTTCCCAGGAACTTTCCTTGACTGCAGGGACATCCTGACTCTGGTATTCATCTTTTTAACACTCCAACACCAAATCTGCAAACACCCAATTCGAAAACTTCAACAAAAATCACATAAACAACAATAACAATACATCGAATGCCAAAAAAAACAGAGAGTGATCAGATTCAGACCTCTAACAGAAAAAAGTTAAACTTTCCATTTACAAAACCGACACACTTCAACGCCTCCCTCCAAGCAAGTAAAGACTAAATGACAAAGCTTTCATATTTTAACATCATTGGAAGAAGCAAACACCCCAACACCAATTCTAACAAGAACAAAGGGAGTAGGTTACTAGGCTTGCAGCAGTGTCTTGTTTGAAAGAGGTATTATTATAATATTTAAAGCAAAGAAAGAGAGTAAGTGAAAGGTGAAGTGGAAGAAGAGGAGGAAAATGGAGGTTTGCAAAACGCAAAAAATGCGCATCTTGGAAACAAGATAGAACCGTACATAAACTCCACGAAGAAACACATCATGGATCAACGTGCGTCTTCTCCTTTTCCACTTAACCAACTACTACTACATTCTACTAACACATTCTTCAGTTTCCCTTTTAACCCAAATTACCCCTAAAGCTTGCTTTTTGTTTTTCCTTTCAGGATTTCAGAGATTGCGTGATTTTCTTCTTTCAGTTTGTGAAAAAGAAAGGAAGTGTTTGGTTATTATAAAAACAAATGGCAATGGCTCGATGATGGTTATTGCACTATTGGGGTTGACTCTATATATATAGATGGGAATGGGATTTCTTTTCTTGCTTTTCTTTCTTTTTTTTTTTTATGTTTGTGATGAAAAATAGGAAAAAAAAGGGAAAAGTTTTAATATTAATGGCTGAAAATGGGGTTAGAGAGGGTATTAGAGGTAAGCAAGTGTTGTTTTATGCTTAATAATTTGGAAAGTAATGGGGTGTTTTTTGTAGGCAAAAGCTGCACAAATCACATGTTTGTCAACTAAACATTTTTTGGTTTTCTGTAAGACTTGCTGGTAATATTAGTATAATATTTTGCACTTGCCTTTCTTTTGTCACTCACGATTACAAAGATTAATATAAATAAAATTGAACTCGAAGAGATTCTTTTTTTTTTTTTTTTAATCCATTTTCGATCTTTAAAATCTAGCCCACTGGAAATTTCTATGAACTTGAATTATAAACAATCTTTATTCCATTTATTGATTGAAAGTGAGATGATACGTACACATGGAATTTTTGCTAAGCTGGGAAAAGCTATTATGTTGAATGGTGGCAGAAGATGAGGAAAGAGAAATTAAAAGTTTTATCTTTGAATTTTGTGTTATGATTAAAATGAAATGGACGTAGCACCCATAAGCATGTGATGTGGACTCTCAAAGCACCAGTATGTTTAGATTCAAGTTAATGTTTCAAATCAGTACTAGCTGTGGAGCGAATTGATCAGCCATTTTTTAACAGTTTTATAATAATGCATTCAGCAGGGTTTTATTATTGTTAATTGACGAGATTGTCCAAATCATAATTACCAACTTTGAAGAAGCCAAATGGGCTTGGACAATTAATGCAAGCAAGACATTTTCCCAATAAAAATTTGAGTAACAAATGACAATGACGAATCCTTCCATACGAATCCCCTCTTTCCTCTTTCAATGTTAGGGAAGGATTGAGGTGAGGGTGGGTGGGTTTTTTAATTGATATTGAATTAACATGCTTGAATAACAGCTCAATTTAGAACATATGGTTTGAGATTCAAACCTTGAATTAATAATGCAGGAGGAATTTGGATTTTCTAGCTTTTAAGGGGTATAAAAAACACAGTTCTTTAATTGGATTTGAGTTACTGAACAAAGAATTTTAGTAACTGAGTTGTTTCATGGAAGTGTAATAAATAGAAGACCCTTTCTCATTCTTTCTTTCTTTGTTGGAACAATCAAGTAAAAGTATAAATGATATATTAGTATTTATAAATTATTCAAATTCGATTCGAATAAAATTCAAATTCGGTTTGATTATTATTGAATCGAGCTCGAATTTAAATAGTTCGACTCATCAATCGAGTCAAATTGAGTATTTTTATATCCAACTCGAATAATTTTTTAACGTAATCGAACTTTTATATTTAAATATATTTTTATTAGTTTAATTAATAAAATATTTCGAATTCAATTTAAATTTGAGCATAAATAATCGAATTTTTATCGAGTATATAAATTAAACTTATTTTTATATATTAATCGAATTTAATCAAACATACTCGAATAGTTCAATTTTGATCACGAATCGAATTCGAATTAAAAAAATAAAATTCAATCGAATTTCAATTAAATATCAAACTATGAATTAAAAGTTAAATTTGAACTTTAAATTTTTATTATATCAATTTGATTCAACTCGATTATACTAAGAGACATTAGGACAAAGTTGCAGGTATCAGCCAGGGCCACTGGATAAGCGGGGCTGACTAATCTCCCTGGATTAGATTATGAGATGTCAATCTCGAGAAAAGCTAATCAAATTGAAATTTCTGATGTAACATTGATTGTGCTGTCAGTTTAATGTTTGATTGAACTGGGGTTTACATATAATAAATCACTATTATACAAAAAAAAATGGTTCATTATTTTACCAATTAAATAATTCACTGAAACCACTGTCAGCATACACGACAAGTAGCTGTCTGCAAATTCTTTTTCTTTTAATTACGATTATTAATGTATGATAATAGTTTCATTCACTTCTATTGGATTAAAGCAATGAAAGGACAGAAATTAAACATCAAGATTTCTCCAGTAATTCTGTCTCTAAATCCTTATGAATCATCACATGACTGTATGGAGAATATTGGTATCAGCAATGAAGAACTCAACAGGGAAATAATCTCAGTTCCTGGATTGAAATTTTTGACATGTATAAGAGACAGCTACAATCATCTGTCACCAATCAAACTATTGGAAAAAAGAAAATGTCATTGTTGATTTCTGTAGTCTTCTGTGCAAGCAATGCTTTCAGAAACAAAATGCAGACAGTTTTCACTCAGGTGAACGCTGAACGCCGCCCGTGATCGTACGAGGGTGATCGGGAGACGATTTTCCATGCCTTATGGGGGCCATGGTGGAAACTTGAAAAAGGTTCTTCTTCAACATCATTCGATGGATATGTCACCAAACATTACTTTTTGTTTTTCATTATAAATCATAGACATTAGGACCTACCAAAGTACGTAGCAGCATCCCGTTTCTATATTCATATTTTCATTCCCTCCATAGATAAGCCATGGACGAATTAGGTTCTGTTAAAATCAGGCCAAATGTTTTGACCAATTCTAATTGTCTAGTAATTAGTTGGCAAGTCGTAATTTAGCAATTTTTGGAATCAAATAAGTGAAACCAACAATGATAATAGATTTCTGTTATAGATTCTCGAGTTGGCGATTAAATGATGTTATGAACTATGATAATTGAACATACTTGTTCATGAATTATTTGATATGGTAAAAAGGGTAGGATTGGAGTAAAAAGCTTGAAGAACTTTTACAAAATGTGTGAATTTGAAAGCGTGGGTAGGTCCCTGTTGAGCCCTTAAAAGAGAAATATAAGTAGGTCGATTGAGAGACAAAAGGAATCGTTAATACGCAATGAAAAATGTGACTCTCCACCAGAATCCACTCTGGTTTCCACCCCTCAAAATTTTCCATTGGTCTGGTCCTGGATTAGTACTAGGGCTTTGATAAGTTACAGAACGGTAGAGAGGGACAGATTGGTGGTCCGGAATCCATAAGGACGATACCCCACGAAGACATTGGCCTATTTCACTGTGGGCATTTTTTAATTTTTTTTGGTGATAATGAAATGGCATCAATTGTCATGCCTCCAAAATCATTGTACGTCTTTCACTAAAGCTGTCATCTTCCTTTCGTTTAACAGCTTTTTTCTTCCCTCTTAATTTTCCTTCATCCCATGTTCATAATTTGCATCATCAGGCAATTGAAAACGGTTTTTTTAATTAAGCAGCATCACTAACTCCAATGAGACAACTATCATTGCACTCAGTGGCCCTCGAGATCAGAATTTTTAACATTGGGTGAGAATATAATAGAATGATTGATGGTTGAAATTAAACAATAATTCAAGTAATGCACATTGATCCTTAGATATAGGAATTAGAGTCAATCTGAATGGCTATAGACACCATAATCTGGATGTGTTTATGGTTGAAGAAAACCAAGATTAAGGCCAAAGCCATCAAAGGCAGTGGTCCTACTATCTATAGAAGCTGGAGATCAGTTCATCCATGGGTTTCTGGAGTATAACTTTTTAAGTGGGAGAATCAGGCCAAAAAAGAAAATGGACAAGCAATGGACTTTGTGCGGTAGAGTCCTAAATATCATAAAAGGGCAAAAGCAGATGCATGCTAAAAGGTATCTCTTTATTAAGTGGCATGAATCAAAAGCCACTTTGGCTTGGGGCTCCAAGTCTGTTACGTATGATTACTTTTGCACAGCCCCAGTTTTGGCCTTCAGTAATATCATCATTTGAAGAGACATTCTATTATTGAATCCTGGAGCTTAATCATAGTGCTTTGATGTAAACGTAATTCAATTAGCAATCAGAATAAAGGAATGAGCTGGTATGATTTTTTTTTATTCAAGGTGTCCCTCTAGTAGAACAATCACTTGTGCCCCATCCTTGGCAGGTTGGCCTACCTTCCTTAGATATAGGGCTTGTCTTCTGATCGAAAGAAAGGAAATTTATTGCTATAAAATCCAAGCTATACGCGCATTTGTTTAAACAAACATAGATGAATGGCTTTTACATTAGAATGCATTGTTTTTTATCTCAAGGGAAGGTAAGCCTTATCCTCTTTGATCGTAAATGTGGTCCAAGGAAAAAGGAAACGGAAAATTTAGAGCCAAAAGTTTAACCACAGAAGAAACTGATGAGGTGAACCCACCACCATTTTGATAAAGATGATCGGTTAACATCTTCCGTTACCATTAACTTTTTCCCATTTCTTCAAGGGATTACCTTGGACAATTTTGCTTGTTCTAGTTGATCTAGTTTTACACCATGTGAGTCTCTAGAAACCAAGGAAAAAGACTCTTCGAGAGTAACCGGACCCCATATCTAGTTTGACTTACTTTAGCTTCATTTCTAGATATTGCTCTTCCCTTCACCCTTACATAACATCCAGATTCATTTTCCACTCTTGACATTATAATTCACAAGAAACAAGTCATTTTTTCCCCTTGAATCAGCCTTGTTTTACACATTATAGATGTCCAAGGAGAAAAGTGATCTAATCTTTCTATATATTGAAATTTAAAAGAGATAAACACGTTTTAGGATAGTTTGTTTTGGAATTGATTGTTATTTCCATTAAGAAAACAAACAACAACAATGTTCAAGTTCTAATTGTAGCATAAAATGCTACATTATCCAGAGGAAACATTGAAAGTTGAAAAGCTGAAGTATCTTTGTTAAGTCAAGAAGAGCAAAAACTTTTTAATTTTGGTTGTTTGGGAAAATTCCAGCTAATGTAGTCTCCCTTTCAGTGGCAGATGATGTTGAAATGTGTGTACCTTTAAATCTCTAAGAGTTACGACAAAGACTTGAGAATGGGTAAGGCAGTCCATCAACAGTCATAGTCCCTAGCTAACTCCCTATTGCTTTCGAATGTACACTAAATATAGTTAGATTAAACATCAAGGCAATTACAGCAGGGTGGATGGCTCTAAACCACAGAGCCCATGAATTTGAGAGTCAAATTTTGTGTTTCTTCTCTGGGCCTGTGTTCAATGTTATCATTCAAAGTGACTAAAATTCAGGAATAAAGAATAAAGTAACTTGATCGGTCAGTTAATGATAGTTGAAGCATGCCTGTAAGCCAACCAACTTCAAGGTCATTCTAGATTCTTGGGATCTATCTAAACTCCTGAGAAAACCATACACTTCAGATAATAGATTGTAGAGTTCATAAAAAAAAGCACAACTTAACTTATGGAACAAACAGAAGCTCATGTGAGCTCAAAGTAGCCAGAAGATTTTCTGCATTGCTATGATAATCAAAAATTGAAGAAATCAGACGCAAAATGACCAATGCGGTGAGCGTGGATCGAACACGCGACCTTCAGATCTTCAGTCTGACGCTCTCCCAACTGAGCTATCCCCGCACTACTTGTGCCCTTACTGAAACATTACTAATAAATTTATTACCATATGGTATGTTAAAAGCTCATTTACATTTTACTGTCATAATTCCTATAGGCCAGAGTGGTTGCTAGTTTCAAATTCTCAAGGAAACGGTGAATATTTCCTTATCCATGGCATTCCTGCAACATCCCTGTCGATATTCCGTTTTGGGGGATCGCTCTGGTAATCTCTTGTAGTTTGTCTCAGTAGTACATAACTAACCCCTTTTTCATTTTATCTCGATTGTTAGTCTTGGCGGTTTCCTGATAATTATTTCTGAAAACAGTAGAGAAACAAATCGGGAAAGATAAACCATTAACAGTGTTGCCAATCATTAAGGAGCTAATTGAAAGAGGAGTTCGCTTTTGGATCTACAGGTTAGTCATTTGAGAAAAAGCTCAATCTCAATCAATCTTTCACACAAGGGGAGGTAATAATTTGGACAGAATTTCACTAATCCAGTTATTGCTGTTAGACAATGAGTCTATGGTCGATAAAAGCTCATAAACTTGTTTGTCAAGATTGTAGTTGCCGCAAACTTAAACGTGGAAGGCTCAAATGAAATCCAAGCAGGGCAGAAGTTGTTTATGAACTTTTATTCACCAAGCACACTACCACACACGTCTGCCAATTCATCTATTCCAATCACCAAGTTTCCCCCCTAACTCACATAATAAAATTAAACAAATAATGAATCCAATCCCTAAAAAAAAAAAAAAAAACTACTTAAGGGTCAAAATTCAGTTCCACTCCACATTTGGAGGGATTTATGTAAGAATTCTACACAAACCAAGAGAGCTACGGAGTAACAACCAACAAGGCAGTTTGCTTTTGCCCACCTCTAGTGTGAGTGTCTACTTACTAGAGCTACAACTTCTTGCACTTGTTGTCTTTAATTTCAGCTTACTTGCTGCTGATGACTGCCGTAGATTGGATATGCACCATATGCGGCAGCTGCAGCAGCATACATGCCCGGGTCATGAGGTGATGGCAAAGCATATCCATAACCATCATACACCTGCCCTCCATAGTAAGCTCCACCCCACTGGTTACCATAATCACCTCTAAACTGCATTGTCCAAAAATAATAGATTAGATTTAAGTAATTTATTAAAGGATAGGAAGATTATGCAAAGGTTTGTTTCAGAAAATATCATCTGATAACCCCTAAGGAATGTCGTAAGCTTTACAAATATAAAATTTCACACTACTTTTGAGTATCTCTCATCCATTTCTTTCAAAGCAGTAGAAACAGCTTTTGTAATGCTGCAAGAAACAATTAAAGGTGGAGTAAAGGGGACAATGGGTAGACAAAGATACCTGCTTATTTGCTGGATTGCGACCCCAAGAAAGTCGCACTGTTTGCTTGCCAATTACTGTCCCATTCAACTTCTGCAATGCCTCCTCAGCATTGTTCCTGTTGAGACTCAAGAAGTTACATCAAGGTAGAAACTCACTAATGACTAAATTACACCTTTAAAATAGCAGTCTATTATAGGCAAATGGAGAAATAGAGCCAAAAATCTTACCTGTTGGCAAATTGTACAAAACCACATCCTTTTCCAACAGGTATTTTAACAGAGACTATTTCACCATACTGAGAGAAAGGTTGCCTGAGATCCTCCTCGGTGACATTTGGGTCAAGGCCTCCAACAAATATCTAAAATAAAATTTGATTAGCCAAGGGGCACAAATGGTGGTACTCCTAAGAGTTAAAGCCGAAACAAGAGCTGAAAAACTCACAGTTGTGTTTGAAGAATCTCCATCGGATTGGGTTGATGCACCATTTGATGCATAGCCACCTTCCAAGAACAAAAGAAAGCAAAATTGTCCAATTAAATCCTAAAAGCTTTAAACCATAACAAGTAATTTTTCCTGGAGAGGTTAAAAATAGATGGCGCAAGAATGAACAGCAACCAAAGGTTAATTCTGTGTAAAGATGCAGATATAAAACCAGGTAAATAAGCATCTGGATTTGGCAATGATCTCAGTACTGACATTCTTTTACAATGCCAATCATGCAACTACTACATTTACAAAAGCCAATTTTAATATTTAAGAAAGAAAAGAAAAAGGTAGCAAGAAGGTTACGTTTAAGATTAATTCTTTGAATAAGTTGAGATAAAAGGATGTTACAGTCATGAAAAAAATGATAGAAATTCTCAAACACAACTATAATCCAAATTTGAGATAACCAAATAACTTCTCTCATAAAAAACAATCCTATGGTGGTTTCAATTTGATAAAAAAAAATTCATGTGAATATATAATAATCTTTAAACTTCTTCAAATCCAACTTAAAAGGAACTTCATAATAACAGTTTCTGCACAAAACTAGTCCTTACCACAAGCAATAGATGATCTCAGCAAGTTCTGACAATTCCTAAGCTATTTTACTGCTCACAAAAGAAAATGCCAATAGCTGCTCTTGAAATTTAGTCATTGTCACTTAAAGAAGGAAGCAAACAACTTACATGACATTGCATAATAAAAAGACAGTGCTTATATAAACAGTGAACTTAAAAAGGCATAAGCCTCCATCAAAAGAGGCTAAACCTAGTTTCCCAATAGAAAGGGTAGAGTGGGATTTGTAAAAACTTTGTTACACAAAACAAAAACAAAAACAAAAAACTAGCATTTTATTGCCCAACAAGGTTACTATTTGATACCAACACATTCTAATAACCAAAGAAATGGCAATCAACAAACAAAAAAGAGGAAGTACGGACAATTATGAACTGTCTGAGAAGGAATCACCGATCTCCTCAGTCCAAAACTTTTAGTCATAGTAGAAGCAGCAGCAACAAATTTGTTTAGCAGGTGTATCAAAGGGGAAACGTGGAGGAAGAGTGAAGTTTAACATTTGCATCTAGAACTGAAGAGGATCCTTAGAGAAAAAAAAACAATCATTTATATGCAAAAAGTAAAAGCTACAAGTCAATAAAGAGGTAAATAATAAGCTTTAGCAATAAACATAAATCTTCAAATAAAATTTTAAGAAATTAGAAGTAACAATGCTTGTAAGCTTAAACACAATGCACAAACAAAAAGCAAGTTAAACAATCAAATACCTTGCTGATACCCAGAGGATTTCCTCGGAGTTGCAGCACCAATACGCATAGGCCTGCTTGAACAATATACACCATTCATTTCATTCATGGCTTGTGACCTCTCAGTATCATCCCCAAACCTCACAAAACCATAACCTTTTGATCGACCAGTATTAGCATCAATTACAACTTTTGCAGCTTTAACGGAAGGATATTTGCTAGCAAAAGTTTCATGCAATAGGCTATCAGTAACATCTGCAGCTAAATCTCCTACAAAAATAGAAAGATCAGGACCATTTTCTGCGCGTTTCTCTCCTGTGCTAAAAGTTGCCCAGTTCAGACGGAAAGGTTGTTCGGTATTAGGCATCAAAATGCCACTATAATTTTGAAGAACTTTCTCTGCTGTTGCATGTGAAAAAAATTCCACAAATCCATATCCTTCTGATAGACCAGTCTGCTTATTGCGAATGACCTTAATGGATGCAATCTGCTCAAACAAATTCCAAATTGTCAATTGAAGTTTGGTAAGCAACTAAAACCCTTACTCATATTTCTATCTTTCTTTAAGATCCTACTTTTTCTTTTTTAAGTACCTCTGCCATACTTGGTTTGAATTTATGCAGTCACTATCACTATGTGTGAACCCTACATTTAAGGCAAATGCAACAACCTTATTGCATACAACACAGGACAAAATGTCAGAAGATATATTTTCAATTTATCTTGAATTTAATGTTTAATTTAACCTCAACATTCATACAAATCCAGAATTATGTAAAAATAGTGTCTTTTCTAAGTAGTTTTTTTACATTCCAGGCTATATCTTCAGACAGGGAAGTCAAATTCCATAATTGTTAGAGGCTCTAGTCAATTAAGGTTTTCTCTTAATTTTATTCTTTTTAAATGCCTCCAATAGCCAAATGAGGAATTGACGTCACCCAATTTACTGGTTGTACTCATCCAATTCATGGCTTTAGATTAGTAGTTAAGTACACAAGTATGGGTGCTATGTATGCATTAATCATTGTACAAATCCTATCTTTTGATAGACTAATAATACCAACACAGATATAAAGACTCATATTTTTGCTACGGAATGCCCTAAGAATACTTGTTAAGCTTAATATTTAAAGAAATATTTCCGTCCAATACGCCATGATAATCATTTTAACAGTCAATGGAGATGCATTTAATTTGAAAATATTGCCATAAATTGTACTAAACAAGTGCCCTTATAGCATCCCTACATGGCTACATGTATACGAATAGATTAAAGAAGATACAGGCACATTAATCTATAATTCATGCTAACTATATTAATGACAGGCAGTGCCATAACTGCAGTAAACCACGAAAATAACAATGTAACTGCAATCACTCAATAATATAATTTGAAAACAAAAAAATAATAATAAAATATGAATCACAGAAAATCAGCCAATTAAAAAAAGCATCTAAATATTTATTAAATAAATATATTTATGAGATGTTGTTCAACCTCACTCAACAATGTAACTGCAATCACTCAATAATATAATTTGAAAACAAAAAAAATAATAATAAAGTATGAATCACAGAAAATCAGCCAATTAAAAATAAGCATCGAAATATTTATTAATAAATATATTTATGAGATGTTGTTCAACCTCGCCAGTGGAAGCGAAACAGCTATGAAGATAGTTCTCGTCCATCCAATGATGCAAATCACCAACCCAAACGGTTTTGTTCTCACCGCCACCGCCGGATCCCTGCTGCTGTTGACCGTGCTGCGAGTGGCCATGGTGATGCCGGTACTGGTGATGATGGTGGTTATAAGGAATGTAGTGCTGAGGAGGAGGTGGCGTCGCCACGAAATGCTGCGGTTGCATCATTTGATGCTGCATTACCATAGCTGCCGTCGGATACTGCATCGCCACCCACTGCGGCTGCGATTGCGGCGGTTGTTGAGATTGTTGTTGCTGCCGATGGTTCTGCTCCTGCGACGGTTGCGTATCCGAACCACTGTTTTGCTGCATCCTTATTACTATTTTCTTAAAAAAATTATAAATAAATAAGATTTGAATGTTTATTTGAATTGAATCTGAGTTTAATTTATTTTTTTTATTTGAAGGAAAGGAATAAAAAAAATGTTGAATCTGAGTGTTTTCAGGGGAACAGCAAAAAGAAGAGAAAGCGCGGCTAGGGTCTAAGCAGAGGATTTAAGCTAAGGGTGATGGGAAACATGAAACGCGTTCGTAGTTTGACCGTTGGATAAGAGAATTGATAGTATGATCTCAACCGTTGATTTTGAGAAAACGAGGTGGATATGCATGTGATACTGTTTTGTGGTCACTCTCACCTGTATCCGCCGCCGGCCACATTCTTTAGCTTTGCGGAATTCTATAGATTTTTTTTTTTTAATTTTTGAAATTTGAGGATTTAATTTATTATTGTTATGTATAGATAAAAATATTTTTTTCCTTATAAGATTCCTCGGAGGTTAGAGACTTGAATTATATTTGATAATTTAAAATATGATAATAATAATATAATATAAATAAAATATAAAAAAATAATATGATTTAAAATTTAAAAAAATATTAAATAAATTTAAAAAAAATAAAAATTTTATATTTTTATATGATATAAAGTATAATAAAATATTTTCATGTAAAATTAAAAAATATATATTTTATACGATATTGTGACACAAACTATCAAAGTCTACTTAGAATACTATTTTTAGCTTTGTTTTAATGTTTTAAAGGGAATTTATGGTTTTTCCAAAAAAAAAATTTATGTTATCTTAATTTGATAATCATGATGAATATTATAGTAAATGAATGATGTTATGATTAATCGTTTTATGAAGTGGATTGGATTGTGTGTATATAATAATATCTTGTTAATATAATTGTGAATATAAATAAAATAAAAATAAATACATATAATCGCCTTATGTAATTATATTAATTATTAGTTATTCATAGCATATATATATATATATAATGATAAAGTTTCGGTAAAAGAAAAATGTAAAACTTCAGTTTTATCCATTTTATTAGATTTCCTTATAATAGGATTTTACCATAATAGAATGGATCAGCTTGAAACAATTATTGAATATATCAATTTACATTTATGTAAATATATTAGTTTTCAATTTAATATAGAATGTTATTTATTCACCATAAATATATATAAAAAAAATCAATATTCAACTTGATTTTTTTTAACATACATGTTATTTAGAAGGTTAAAATTATTAAAAGAAACTTTAAAATTTTGCCATTTTATTTAGATAAACTCTTATATTTTTATTATACTCAAATAAGATCTTAATTTTTAATTTACACCAAAATAAACCCTTAATCTTTAATTGATATTCAAACAAGTCCTTAACTTTTAATTTATATCTAAATAAATCCTTAACAAAAATTAATCTTTCATTTGAAATAAAAACTTATATGAATATAAATTAAAAGAAATTATCAAATATACTATTAGTGTAATTTTTTAACTTCACAAATGGTGATTAACATAATGATACATGTATTTTATGATATATTTAAAAAAAAATCTATAAAAAAAAAGTAAAACATTTGTCAACATATTAATTTTACTTGCGAAATTAAAAAAAATTTAATACAAAAATTTCTCATAAATTAAAGAATAAAATTTTATTTAAAATGAAAATATAAAATTTATTTTAAAAAAATAAATATTTCGAGACTTATATATATATATATATATATATATATATTTTAGCCTATTTAGAATTTAGACCATGTTTTGTTTTGGAGCATGAATCAAACAGCACAGAGGCTGACGGCCCAATACCTTGAAGTTAAAGACAAAGCAAATTGGCCCAAATTTTCAAAACAATTTGGCCCAATAATACTAGGGATAAAATTAAACAACAATAATAATAAAAAGACATTAAAATGATATTATTAATGAAACTAAATGTTAAAAACTAATAGACTACTAGTAATAAAAGAAATTAAAGGTTATGAAACCTCGACTATTTTTTTGTTGCAACAAAAAAAAAAAAAAATAGAAGGCTTTTATTATTTATTTTGTCCAATAAAATTTTTGGTCCATAGCTCTAAATTGGCATTTTTTTTTCAAAAATTTATTTTAATATGTGTGTGCACTTCCTTTTGAAAAAAAAAAAAATGAGAAAGGAGCACATATGCGTTCAAATGATATTTTTAGAGTGCTGGATTTTAGGGTTTGAATAGGTATTTTCAGAATTTAAAGAAAAATATATAACCGCTAAATTATATAGATTAAGTATTTTCTTAAGCATATAAATTACTTCAAAAAATTATATAAATTAAGATGATTTCGAATAAAATGTTAAATATTTCAGCCGTAAAATAAAATAATCTTTTACTTAACTAATATATAAAAAAGGTGGCAATATCTTTAATAAAACGATACGCATGAAATGTCTAAATTTGCTAACAATCGTGTATCTGTTAATAGAATATTAATTTTTTAATTTCAATAATCAATTTTCTTTATCTAAAAATTTCAAATATAAAATATCTAAATTTGCTACTTTATTTTTTGATATAGCTAACATGGTTACGTGTATCAAAATTTCAAATAAACTATATTAAGTTGGTGGATGGCAATTTGGAATTATGATATTCGCCAACGATTAAGTGATTTGTTTGTAGAATATTAAACTTTTAATTAATTCTAATAATCATAATTTTCATTGAGATATGATTGAATTTATTTATTAATTTCTTAGAGAAAGAATTAACTATTTCCATTCCCCTCAAACGGCAAACATTTCTAATTTTCTATAACAATTTAAATTAAAAAAATAAACATTGGATTTGCTCATTAAATGACAGTATTATATATATATAATAATCTCATATAAGACCTTGAAAAATTCTATTTAATATTTTTATTTTATTTATTCATCACTTGCTTCTTTATCCTTAGGAAAATAATATAACAAATATTTTTTTGAATTCCCATCTAAATTCTTTCATCATTTGGATTGAATTTAGAGAAAAACATTTTACCTATAAATCTTATTGAAATTCAACAATTTGTGATTTTTTTTAAGATTTTATTTTTGGATAATCATCATATATTTTCACATCAAAATTTTTTTGAAGTTATATTTTTTTAATTAAAAAAATGTAATTACTTTTATTAAAATTTTATTTAAATTATTTTACTATTTTGGTTAAATTTAAAGAAAATTTCTTACTTAAAAATTTATTAAAAAAAATCAACTATTCTTGATTTCTTTTTATTGGGGTTAACTTTCAATTGTTTTTAAAGAAAATTTTATTTAAATTATATGATAAAAAAACAAAATTATTGAATTTATAAATTATTTATTTTATTAATTTTATTGTTAATGAACTTATGAATAAAAATTATTGATATATGATGTTTTTAATTAAATCAACTACATCTCTAATTAAAATTTAAATGGCCCTACAGCATATCACTAACAAGAAAGAATAAAAATACGATAGCCAAAACAAAAAGGTCTTATAAAATTAATGGTCTTTTGACTACGTAAATTATGTACAAGAAAACAATGGGCCACCACAATATCGTTAATATAATTGACCTGGATAGCAAACAATTGTCATCAACACAATGGCCTTTAGGAACAGTAATAAAGAATAATAGCAAAGAATGGCAGTTAGGAATAGAGAAGGCAAAAAAATTTGTACCCGACGGGTTTCGGTTTGACTCGATTTTTTAGGATCATATTTTGTTTTTTTGAAAATCGAGGGTCGGGTCGGGGTCGGGTCGGGTAGCATGAAGACAAAGTCGGGGTCGGATTTTAGGTAAACCCGATCCGATATATATATATAAATAATTTTTTTAATTAATTTTTTAATTATATATATATTTATATAATGATATTTTTAAATATTTATATTTAAAAAATAATATTTTATTAATTTCGGGTCGAGTCGGGTACGATTTATATAGTGCCAGGTCGGATTCGGGTTCGGGAAAAGAATGGGCCGTTTAGGATAGCTTACTTGTGACGACAATCTCAAAGCTTTTCTTTTTTTTTTTTTTAATTATTATTAAAAGCTTTTTTTTTAATTTTAAAGCTTTGTCAGCCGCTTCCCCCTCTCCAATTTCCTCCGTGGGTTTCGACTTTGATTTTTTATCTTTTTACTGATGATTAACAGGTTGATTTTTAATTTAAATAATGCTTTAACTCATATTAAACTCTTGATAGAATCTTTTGATAGAATATATCAGGTAGTTAAATTATGATTTTATTTTATTTTTTAAAAAACCTTTTATCCAACTAAATAAATTTTCTTCAACTAAGTGTATGTAATTTTTTCTTAAATAAATAAATAAATAAAATAAAATAAAATTTAAACCTCAAACAAAATCATTTGTTTATAGTTACTTTTTTTTATGTATTTTATATGAAACAAAAATTATGCAAAGATATATACATTCATTGTGTCCGAGTGTGGCATAACATCAATTATAAAATTTTAAAACTTCAAAAATTCACAATTTGAAATATTCAAGAACTTCACAATCTAACAATTAGTAATGCAAGTTAAAACTTAAATATTCACAATTTGAGTTCAAATAATCCCCATTTCAAAATTCAAAGGTTCACAAGGCTTTTAGATTCGCAATAATTTTCAAATTCACAATAATTTTAATTTTCAAGGATTTCAGGTTCAAAAGAATTTGATTCTCAAAATTTTCAGGTTCATAAAACATAAAAATTCGTAAGGACTCATATTCGCAAGATTTTAATATTGACAAGATTTTTTAGATTCGTAAGATACAAAGCATTCACAAGATTTTAAGATTCACAAGGATTTAAGGTTCACATGGCTTTCTCCAACATTTAAAGATTCATAAGAATTTTCAGTTTCATAAGAATTCAGATTTGCAAGATTCTCAGTTTCGTAAGAATTTTCAATTTCGCATTTAAGAATTTCACATCCAAAGTTTAATTTAGAGATTCGCATCAGAATTACTAAGCTCACATACAATATTTAAAGATTTACATTATAAAATTCTAGAGATTCACACCAAAAAGTTAAAGATTTTAATTTGAAAAACTTTAGGTATTCACTTTGAAGATTTCAAAGATTCTGATTCAAAAATTTTATTGTTTTACATTCGATATTTCTCATTTAAAAACTTCAAGATTTCATCCAAAATTTCAAAGCTTCTCATTCAAATTCAAATATTCACATTCGATAAATTGTAGAGTTTCATATCTAAATTCAAATGTTCTAATTCAAAAAATTTAAGGGTCAATCTCTAAAATTTTAAAGCTTCTCATTCAAATTTAAAGATTCATATTCGATAAATTTTAGAATTTCACATCTAAATTCAAAAGTTATCATTTAAAACTCTTTAATGATTCTCATTTAAAATTCAAAGATTTTCATTTAAAACTCAAAGACTCTCATCATTTTTAACATTAAAAATGCTTTAAAAGGCTTCATAACTTTAGAATTCTAAATGCTTTCTTCATAAAACAATTTTTCATTCAAGGATTCCCAACCTTATCTCAAAAAGCTTTCCTCAAAAAGTTTAAAATTTCTTGTCATAAAAATTCTCAATCTTTCATCAAAGTTAAAATTTTGTATATAAAGAATGTCATGATAATAATGCAAATGTAACAGTCTAGATTCTCACATTAATGCAAATTACATACTTTAAACCATGATACAAATGTTCACTCCATGATGCAAATGCATGGCCAAATCAAAGTTTTAAATATTCACCAAGTTATATACATGTATTGTTCAAACAACAATGCAAACACAATGTATGGAATGTAGATGTCACTATCATTAATGTCATAAAATTTTAATTAATTATGGTAATATGATTCTCAAGACTCCATCATCTCATTTTTTTCTTTTTAACTTCTTAGAACTAACCATTTTAGAATAAATTTTATCCATTGATTCTCATTATTTCCATCATCTGGCCACAACTCACATGTTATATTGATTAATTCATCACTATATTCATCACTTGATCACCCTATTTGTCCTTTCAAATTACATTTTCAAACTTCTTCCATCTTTTTTTTTTTTTTACCCTCTAGATTTCTTTTCAAAAGAATGCGTGAATCTTTTCTAAATATTATTATTCATTCATTATCATTTCAATTCTTGACAAATATAATGTAATCATATATTTCTCGATTTATTCTAGGATGTAAAAATAAGAGAGTACAAGATGAATTGAGAGAAATGTAATCAATACAAGAACGAGTATGGTAAAAAATAAATGGACAAAGAAATAAATTCAAAGCATATCACTAGAGATGGTATTGAATGGTACAATAATGTCCAAACAATGAATATTTAGACAATTCTTAACATTAATTCAAAATTCTTTTCCAAAAACTCATTCCATTGACTTTCAAAATCATTTTGAGCTCATCAAACTTTGCCCCAACTTCGAAAGTTCTTTAAATGACATTGATCTTTCATATATTGAACTATCCATCCAATACTCAACTCAGACATTTTTTTACCCAAATCGTCATTTCAATTTTCAATTTAATTTTTTATTTTCTCTCATTTTTTTCTTTTTTTCACTTTTCATTTTTTCACTTATTTATTTATTTTTTACTTTATCCATTATTGATATCTTCCACACATCAATCTCTAAAACATGAGAATATAGCATGATTTCATTACTCTATCACAAGCATGCCTTAGCCTAATACATAATCATTCAATTCGAGCATTCACATTTAATCAAAATGAACTTTTAAGGGTTGTAATGTAGGTATGGTGAGGGGTCATGAAAAAAATGGAATAAAATAGGCTCAAAACATATGTTTAAAAGGTTCAACCAAATGATCATTTCTTATCATATGATATAACTTGGCACTTTACCCTATTCCATATCAGTTCACTATTTTTTTTCTTTTTTTCATTCATCTTATTTCTCATAAAAAGATTCTCATTACTTTGTACTAAATTATTTATGACATTTATTTTTTTGTAAAGGGCTTTTTTTTTTATTATTCTCTATCTTTGAGGTTTTTGGCAATCTTTTACCTTTTTTTTTTCTTTTTAAATAGGTTCTTCTCAAAATTTATCTTCCAGTATGGAAGGTGATCTTTGGTTAGAATTTTTTTTAAAAAAATCATAATAGGCTCAAAAGGGATGGCAATAGATGGTTTTATGAATTGGTAAAAGAAAGACGATCATTCATCATCTCAAATATGAATACTTTCTTCGAAGATCATCTATTAAATAAAGATAAACTCGTGGATCATTATAAAGGATTACATATCTTTAAGACATTCTATTTTATATCTGTTAGCTATTGCTTATTTTGCTTAAATAGTCTTCATAAATCAATATGAATAAGTTCTCAAATTAAATCATAGAATTATTGTTTATCATTATCTAAACATTCATCATTTAGAATTTGAGAATGAGAATAAAATGACATGAGAAAAAACTAAGCATGGAATAATGGCTTAGTAAAAGAAAAAAATATAATAAAATGCATCAACTTGCCTTTTGTTAAAATGATAAAAAATAAAATCTTATTATGTAAAAAATTTTAACATTACTCTGAAAAAAATCTTAAAATGACAAACAGTATCTAACTAGCTTTAACATATTTATCTTTCTTAAAATTATACCTTTATATGATCAAACGAAATATTTTTATTGACATTTAAGCCCCTTGATTCGTCGAAGCTTACCAAGTCTTTTTAGATCAAACTTTACACCTTATGTTTAAAAGCAAGGCAAGTTTAAATAGAATAATTCACGTTTTTATTATGGTAATCGCATGCAGTATTAGCATCATACCATTTGGGATAGGGTAGCTTCAATGATTTTAGAATAACTGGAGATACCAAGTCATTCTTGACCAGTTCTAAAAATATCTCAGTGTAAGTTATAGGGATAGGATCAATGTGGGCTTTTTTTTTTGTTATTTTAAAATCTTTTCAAACTACTTACTTGGTTGTTAGGCCTTGAAATTGATGTAGTGATATGACTAGACCTATATATAGGTATTTAAAAGATTGATTGATAGGTTAATAAGTAATCTGACTATGAAACAAGTTGGTAAGGGGCCTGTACAATACCATTAACTGAAAAATGGTAAACAAGATAAATAGGTGGTGGATATGGAACATAGCTTCTGGATTATTACCCATCAAAATTCACAGCTTAGGTTTTGGTTTTTTTTTTCAAGGCATCCCTTTTTTCTTTATACTAGTTGTTTCTTCTTCCTTAAGCTTGTCACTTTTAATGGCATTTTTAATAATTTCTCATAAGATTATCATATCAACAAAGTTCTTAGTGGCATTTTCTTTCATCTTTCTATAATATGGTGCCTTTAAGGTATTGTAGAATAATATCTTGGTCCCTTTTTAGTCAGAGGTGATTGTGATTGAACTTGAGTAGCCATATCTCTTCATTTTTAGGCATATTTTTTGAAAGATTCTGTGACTTTCTTTTTATACTCTGCAAAGAGAGGTAGTCTAAAGCCAAATCTATGATGTATCGATATTGGATGATGAATGTCTTTGTTAATTTCTTCTATGAGGTAATATGAGTTTTATCCAATTGGATGTACCATCTAATAGTAGAACCAATAAGGTTATCTTGAAATACATGTATCAATAATTTTTCATTATTTTTATAAATAGTTAATTTTTAATAGTACATGATAACATAAATCATCGAACATTTTGTATCATCGTACTTTTCAAACTTTAAGACCTTGAATTTTGATAGGATCACTACATCTGAAACTAAGTAAAGGTCAATTGCATCAATTGAACCATAGAAACCAATTTTCTCCACTGCTCGTAATTTTTTCTTTAACAAGTTCATCTTTTGTTCGACTTTTGAGCCTTCTAAAGTCTCTACCACTTTCAGCCTTAGCTTTTTTTTTCTCTTTTGGATCATTCAAGTTAGGGACTGATATTGATTCTATTACCTTTTCAATAAAGATAGGATTTACATAACTCTAATAATGTCTTGGGTTTGATATCGATGGCATTTCGAGGTATGTATATCTTACAGGGTATGTAAACTGCTGTAGTAGTGCATCTTAAATGGATTGGGCTTGATACAACCTATAACCAGGAGGTATAAAGAGTCAGTCACATTTTATGATGGATGATCCTGCTGGCTAGCATTTTTTTTGTGACTTTTTTTTTATTTAACTTATTTAGGGCCTTTAAAATTTTACTCAATTTTTCTTCAAGTTTTTCTTGGGCTTTTTCTATTTTTTAGACGATTTGCATATTCCTGTTCTATCTATTTGGTTCAGGCTCTAGTATTATATTATTGAGTTAATTGTAAGGGGTTATTGATCGATAGAGTTATCCTTGAACTTTATGTACCACAATTAAGATGCTCATGTTACTAATCTAACCTTTTTTAAAAATCCTATATGTATGAATGAATGAATGCATAAACAATGTACGGATGCATATATTAACATGTCACATTATAATGCATGGATGGATACATATGTTAGTGATGCTGGAATAAGAATACAACATACAACATATAACAACTTAATCAATAAGAATCAAATAACATTATTCATAAAAGTGATATGAATGAAGCTCTAAAGGTCTACTTATATGTCCTAACTAAGATTATATTTTAATGATGGGTAAATATGACTCTAACGTAAGGTTGGCTTCTGATGTTTCATTACTTGTGATTTAGGTTAAATCTAAAGGTTTCCAAATTATTCTCACATCATTGTCTATCATAGACTAGTAAGACACTTCAACCCTCGTCCATCATAGTCTACAAATGAAAAATATTCAATTTGAGTGAGAGTATTTCATTAACGATTACGAAGATTATTATCTCACAAGAGTGTAGATGATTTATTTTCTCCTAAGGAAAATAGAGTTAGGTAAAAAGCTATGTAATACATATGCATGTGATAGTATGTGTGAAAAAATACATATATATATATATATCTTTATTTGCCATGTTCACAAGCCAAGTCAAAGAATAAAAAATAGATAAATAAATAAATGCAAACAAAAACGATCAATAATTTAAGATGAAGCAAACCAAAAAATTAGGATAATTTAAAATTAATTAATGGCCTGACTCTCAATGTCCCTAGTAGAGTTGCCAAACTATCATAACATATAAATCTATAAATCTATAGCTAGACTTTACTTTAGAAAGTCGCCACCAATATTTGTTTAGGTGATATTGGTTACCTAGGTGAATATATGCTTTTAAAGATATCCTAAGCTTGACTAAGCATCCCTAAAAGAATAAATTTTGGTCTACATTTCAGAACTAAGTTTGGGAGTTTGATTACATGTAAAAAATATTATAGCATTCCCACAATGCTCATCCTAAGATGGTGTCATTTAATTTTAAATTATTCTAACAATTATCTTGGTTCTAATGGTTTTTATTTTAATGTTAGAAATAACTTTTAAGATTTTTCATCAATCTAACGTAATTTTTAAAAATATTTCATTACTTTAAGAGTATTTAAGAATCATATTTATTTTATTGAAGAGACTCCATAATTAAAAAACTTAATAACTTATTTTTGTTAAATTTTCGTTTTATTGAAAATGTATCTAATTCTTTCATCATTTAGGCCTAAATTAAAAATATTTTCTTACCTAAAAATATCTTAGATAATCATCCATTTTTAATTATTAAGGATTTCATTCACGAAATTTATTTTTTATTTTACAAGTTTTGTTTCTAAATTTTTTAACATTTGGGACTATTTAGAAATATATTTCTTCTATTTATTCATCACTTACTTCTTAATCCTTAGAAAAATAATATGACAAATATTTTATGAATTCTCATCTAAATTCTTTCACAATTTGGGTTAAATTTAGAAGAAAACTTTTTACCAAGAAATCTTATGAAAATTCAACAATTTGTGATTTTTATTAAGATTTTATCTTTGGATAATTAGCATATATTTATCATATATTTTCACACCAAAATTTTTTAAAGTCATATTTTTAATTTTTAATTAAAAAATATAATTGTTTTTATTAAAATTTTATTTAAATTATTTCACTATTTAAGTTAAATTTAGAGAAAATCTCTTACTTAAAATTTATAAAAAAAATCAATCATTCTTGACTTCTTTTTAGTGGGGTTAACTTTCATTTGTTTTTAAAGAAAATTTTATTTAAATTATATGATTAAAAAATATAAAAATATTGAATTTATAAATTATTTATTTTATTAATTTTATTATTAATGAACTTATGAATAAAAATTATTGATATATGATGTTTTTAATGAAATCAACTACGTATCTAATTGACCTTTAAATGGCCGTACAGCATATCACTAACAAGAAAGAATAAAATTATGATAGACAAAATAAAAATATCTTATAAAATTAATGGTCTTATGACTACGTAACTTATGTAAAAAAAAAAACAATGGACCAACACAATATAATTAATATAATTGATTAGGAACAGTAGCAAACAATTGTCATCAACACAATGGTATTTAGGAACAGTAATAAAGAATGGTAGCAAAGAATGGTCTTTGGGAATAGCTTACTTGTGACGATAATCTCAAAGCCTTTTTTTTTTTTTTTCATTAAAAGCTATGTTGCCAGCTCCTTCCCTCTCTCCAATTTCTTCCGTGGGTTTCGGCTTTTATTTTTTTGTCCTTTTGCTTATGATTAACAGATTTATTTGTAGGTGGGAATTTTAATTCAAATAATATTTTCAACTCAAATTAAATTTTTAATAAAATTTATCTGATAATTGAATTAGAATTGAATTTCATTTTTTTTTTAAATTTTTATCCAACCAAACAATCGTTCTTCAACTAATTTTTTGTCATTTTTAATTTTTATTAAAAAAAATAAATAATAAATAAAATAAAATAAATTTTAAATTTCAAATAAAATGAGATATTTATAGTGACGTTTAAAAGATTTTTCTATACCTCAATGACGATCACTTTAGTTAATTATTTGACCAGTAGATGAAATTTCATTTTCATCCCAAAATTATTTTGAAAACTAATACAAAGAACAACACGCAGGGCTTTTTATATAAAGAAAATACAAAAAGATCGTTCTTTAATTAAAAGAAAACGAGTTATTAATTCAATGATATTAAAATTAATTTTAAAATTAAAAGTTTTAGAGTTTAAATTCGTAAAAATTAAAAATTAAAAAAAATCCTCCATTAGATGCATGGGACATGCAGATAGATACGAAAATACATGGGATGGAGTTGGAATTATGGTTAATGATCCGTGCCTTCAAATTAAGGTCATATACCAAAGTCTTAAGTCTATTAATACCCAGCTATAGGCAAAGCCAAATGGGCATCCCATCATTAGTTGCCATTTCCTCTTTAAGTCTTCAACTTTCTCTTTGATCTCTTCTCTTAGATACTCCTTTTGAGCTTAATTAATTTCATATCTGGTTTCTTATGGCTAAGATCATTTTCTGTCCTACCTTTCTCTTTGCTTTTTATTGTTCTCTCATGGAATCAGCTTCACTTACATCCATAATATTGTTGGTATTTTAAAGTTCTATTCTTTTACTACTTAGACAATCATTTGAATTGAAACATAGATATATAAAGTTGAAACCTAAAAATTATAGGAGTACCCATTAATTGTGTTTTGTCTTTTTCTTTTTAGATATTTTATATAATGGTTAAGATTATATTTTGAAAAGTATACATATTTCTTATTAATTTCGTTACTCATTACATGAAGTCAAAGATTTCAAAATTTATCAATGTGTATAGTATGATACGTTGGTAGAATACTGAACATTTAATTATAATAATCAAAATTTAATCTTTAAATTTGTAAAAATCTTAATTAAAAAAAATCAATAATTGATACATATATATATGTATATATATCATAGCTATTTGTTAATTGATTTCATATATAAATTCCTTTTTTATAGAATGGATGGATTTGCACCTTCATTAACATTGGCACATATATCCAATGCTCAAATTTTAAAAATAAAAGATGGGAATGCTTTCCTTGAACATACATGATGCGTACTTGATTAAAAAAAAGGGCCATTACTATTTTTCCTTTTTCTAGTATACTCATCATGCCCCCTCCCCTTTGACTTTGATATATGCTTTCATATAAGAATAAATGAATAATTCAGCCTTATAGCAATCAAGGAAATGGGAAATTATTCATAGAAATCAAGGACTAATAATTAAAACATTTTACCATTGTTAAAACAATTTGTCCAACTATTGTTATTCCATTTATAAAAAAAAAAAAATCTTTTTTTTTAAATATCCTTTTTAACTAGCTAGTTCTTGAATATAGGTTGCATTTTGTTTATATTTAAAGCATCAAAATTTAAATTCTGATCAAAATTAAGAGTTTTACACTCACCAACAAATTACACCACTGTTGATATAGTTTTTTTAGTAGCTAAAAAAAACTATGTTGCTTTTTTTATGAAGCTATAGCCTATAGACTAATTAATATATATATATATATGAATACTTTAATATACTTTAATAAAGTACCGAAATAATAACGCAAAACAAGAAGTAGTGGTCTAAGGGGCGCCGAATTTAAAAAATCAAAGTGCTGCTAGGAGTTGGAAACCAAAAAAGGCTAAAGGATACCATAGTAAGATTGTTGATACAGTAACAAATATCGTTTTCGTTTTTTTTTTTTAATGTGATATATATTGATACTAGTTATTTTGATATATTATTTCAAAATTTTTGATTTAGTATAAATATATTTATAAATATACATGAACTTGTCTATTATAATTCTATTAATAATTTACAAAATAAATATGCAATATCTTCAAATATCAAATAAATAAATTTAAGAGTATAAGAAATATTATCATAAAATTTTCATGATATTTTTAAATATTTAATATGATAATAAGATATTTAAATAAATATTTTTATGCAAATATTAATATAAAAACAAAAAGATGAAAAAAAAATCTTAATTTATGATTGTTAAACTTTAAAAATGGAGCACAATTGCTTTCTTGAAAGAGATTGAAATACTTATAAATTTTGGTTTTAAAACATAAAGTATAAAAGAAAACAAGATAGAATAAAAAAAAAATAGAAAAGCTCAACTTTTAAAAGTTATTTTGTCAATTAGACACATAAATCATGAAATCATCACCAATCTTTTTTATTTAGGTGTGATTAGTCACCTATATGAATCTATTATTTTTAAGGTTATCTTAAATGTAAACTAAAGGTCCATAAAAAAGAATAAATTCTAGTTTACATCAACAAAACTAAGATTCGATAGTTGATTACGTATAAGAAAAGTATTAACACATTTTTATGCCTAAAATTGATATTAAATTAATTATTTGTTATCTTATTTAAGCCTTATCAATATGGTTTTATCATGCAAATAAATTAATTCCATTCATTTTATTTATTTACAAAGCATTGTGATACAAAAATTTTATCAAAATATCAAGTAATTATGCAATCATGCAATAAATATTAAATCATACTATACAAAAATTATCATACAAATATATTATAAATCATACCAAATATCATGTAATAATATCATGTCTAAATCATGCTAAAATATTCATCCAAGAATGTCATGCAAATGTATTAATTATCATGCAATAATAACAATCATGTAAATATATTATATCATGCAAATATAAAATACCATACAAATATATTAGTAACCATTCATGCAAATATATAATCATGAAATCAAATATAAGCACATAAATATAATCATGCAATTATGCCCACAATATAGAAACATGCAATCAAATATCATTCATGAAATAACATATATCATGCAATAAATATAAAATCATGCAATAATAATAATAAATAAATAATCATGCAAATAAATATATTAATAATCATACAATCACACCAATAAATAAATCAATAATCATCAAATAGATATGCAATTAAATATATAAACATGTAATAAACATGCAATTTAATATATAATCATGCAAATAATAATATATAAACCATGCAAATAAACATGTAATTAAATATATAATCATACAAATAATAATATATAAATCATACAAATAAACATGCAATTAAATATATAATCATGCAAATAATAATATATAAAATATGCAAATATAATATTAGTTATAAAAATTCATGTAAAAAATAAAAATCATGTAATAACTATAAAAATAAGAGTAAGCAATTAAATATTATAAAAGTTATGCAAAAATCACAAAAAAAACAAATATTACTTTAATGGATCATGTATTTCAACAATTTTTCACCTTTCAAAAACTGATGTTTCTTACTACAAATCTTAACCTTCATTCAAAAAACTCCAACAAGATCTTGCAAAATTTTTTTGCTTGATTGTTTCTTCCTAGTTAATTCAAAACTTTACCCAAATTTTATCTTTTTTCAATGACCTTTGTTTGATGTTAAAGTGAATTATTGTGAGGCTCCTATTGTGATCACATATTCAAGGTCCTTATATAAGGATTGAATCCCTTTTAATTTGAAATGAATTAATTCAACAAAATATATGATTTCTCTCCAAAATTTATTCTTTGTGCAATATTTTCTTTTTCAATAAATTAAGCCCAAGTATTTCCTAAATTATTCAACCATTAAAGTTAAAATCTAAGATAGAATCCAAGAGTTGAATTGAATCTAAGATTTTTCATACAAAATCTCACATTTTTTATTTTTCCCTTTTTTTAATTTTTTTTACCAATTGACTTTGACTCTTTTGACTAAAAAAAATTAAACTAAAAAAATTAAAATACAAATAAAATTTAAGGCTTAATATTTGAGTCTAAAATTCACTTTTTCAATTAAGTTCTAATTGCACAATCAATTTTAAATTCGAAACCAAATGAATTTAAAAAAATTTCTAGATGAAATAAGATATCTATTCCGATACCTAATTCAGTACAAAAAATTATTCTTAATTGTACCATATTTTAGTATAACTAGAGTGTACCAACTGATATGTTAGTAAAATCAACTATGTATCATACCTTTTTAAGTGTAAGGAATATGAAGTCTATTAAGGATTCAAGGTCATTGTTGATCATACAAAACACCTTATTATGTTATCGCATGTAGGATGCGTTTAGTATATGACATTATGATAAGATAAGATAAGATGATATTAGAAATATAATTAAATTAAATAATGTCATCTTATCTTGTATTTTATGTATGCAAAGATTATAATAGAATAATTTATTTATTAGTTAAATTTATACTTTCTCAAAGTTTATATAATTTAAATTATTAATTTAATAAAAATATAAATTCAGTTCTATAAATTAAAAATAATCATTTTCATTTTGAAAGAATTAAATTATTTTATACTAAGAAGATAATTAATTATTCTTATAATTTTATCCATTTTTTAAAATACAAACTAAACATAATATTAAATGATTATTACTTTATCTAAATTATCATTTTATGTATCAAATATAATCATACTACGCTAAAATCAGGAAAAAACAATGACTGCCAATTTTGTTGTGCAACTATAATTGTTTATCTCCAAATTGAAAAAAAAAAAAAACCATAAATGCGAAGGATACAATTAAAAAAGACGACTCCAAACTTTATATTATATTTTTTTCAGCAGTGCTAATAAAATCATAGAATAGACTAGGAGAATGATTAAAATGGCTACGCATGACATATGACATTATTTCACACAATGGTAATAACTAATAATACCATATCTGTGATAAATCTAATTATTATAATTGCTGGCAGGTCCAGTAGAGTGATCAGCGCCGGGACTGTGGCCGGGAGTTGTGGGGAGGAAATCATGGTCATTTCTATAGGCAGCTGATGCATCTGCTAAAACGTCACGGTTCAAGTTTTTGTTGCAGCTGCTCGTCACATTTGTTGCATGGTTTCCGGACTCATCGAATTTATGACTTGCTTTCAAAAGCTGCCTTTCCTCAGCAAATGTGATTCCATAACCAAACAATAATACAAGGAGAAGGGCACCAGCTAAAATGAGGTTGTTTTTTGCCATTTGGGCGAGAAAAGAAAACTAGGAATGAATTCGGAAAAGCTCAAGTTTTTTTTTTTTTGGTCAATATAAAATTTGAAAATAAATAAGTTATTCAGTTCTCCAAGTCAATGCAAGATGTATCATATTAGATTGTCTAAGACAGATGGCTACAGATCATGTATTCGAGATAATCCCAACAAATAACAACCGGCAAAACTCAAATCTAAGACCTTTTCATCGAAAAGAATAAACTTAATCGATTGAACCAACTATTTGTTGATAAAACTCAAATTTTTACACCTTTTAAGGCCTTTTCCCAAACTTTTAGCTACTTTTAATATATATATATATATATATATATATATTAAATAAACTTAAATTAGTCTCTTCAAAACTAAAATTGTTTGTGTATATTAATATACAATTTGCATGTAAATATATATATATATATATTATGATAAGTTTTATAAAAAAATAAAATATTAATTAATCTCTTAAAATTAAGTGTCAATATTTATCACTGATTCTCATATTTGTTGAAATTTAGTGTGCTGTACTGTTATTTTCTGTTAGATTGATGGTCAGAAATCTTGAAAATTAATTTTAATTATTAATAAAATATTCAAAATTTTAATGATTTTTTGTATTTTATTTTTTTATAATATTAAAAAAGAAAGCAAATTTATTAGAAATAAATCTTTTTTTTTGTTTTAGACCTCATTAATTGTAAAAGAAATATTTACGTGTGAATCTTTTATAATATTAAAAAGTATATAAACATATCAAAAAATTAATCGTGTTTTGTTTTTTTTTAATATTCTATACAATGATTAATATCATATTTTGAGAAGTATATATATTTCTTATTAATTTTGTTACTCATTACATGAAGTCAAAGATTTTAAAATTTATCAATAAATGATCTTCTTATATGTGAATAAAATACTAAATATTTAATTTTAATAATCAAAATTCAATCTCTAAATTTTTAAAAATCTTAATTACAAAATAAATTCAATAATTGACATATATATATATATATCATATCATAGCTATTTGTTAATTGATTTCATATATAAATTCCTTTTTCATAGAATGGATGGATTTGCACCTTCATTAACATTGGCACATATATCCAATGCTCAAATTTTAAAAATAAAAAATGGGTATGCTTTCCTTGAACATACATGATGCATGCTTGATAAAAAAGCCCACTAATCTGTTTCCTTTTTCTAGTGTACTCATCATGCCCCCTCCCCTTTGACTTTGATATATGCTTTCATATAAGAATAAATGAATAATTCAGCCCTTTAGCAATGAAGGAAATGGGAAATTATTCATAGAAGTCAATGACTAATAATGTGCTATTATTCATGGAAATCAAGGACTAATAATTAAAAAATTTTATCATAAAAACTCAAACTTAATTTGTCTAACTATTGTTATTCCATTTATAAAAAAATTCAGACAAAATTTTTTTTTTTGAAATATTCCTTTTAACTACTTGTTCTTGAATATAGGTTAATTTTTTTTTAATATTTGAAATATCAAAATTAAAAGTTCCACACTCACCAACAGACCCCATTGTTGCACAACTATCATAGCTTATCTCCAACTTGCAAAAAAGAAAAAAAAAAAAAAGGAACTATGAGATCTTTTTTATTCACAAATTATATGTATAATTTACACAACTCTAAGCTAATTGTAAATATATTTTTGATAAATTATTATAATTATTTATTATTTCATAATTATCCAAATAAGATTTTCATTTATAAAATCGAGATTAGAATTATTTTAATTTTTTGGTGAAATTGAAAAAATTTATTTTTTCAAATAATTAAACAAAATAAAACTATTCTAATTTTTTTAAAAATTTTCACTCAAAATATTTATTAAAATAAACATTTTTATTTATATAGTTTATTATTTTATTTTAAAAGTATTAAAAAAATTATATTTCAACTTTTTTCTAAACTTATTTTTTACAATTATTTCAAATAAATTTCAAATTTCAAATATTTTATTTCTTCACACAAATTTTTTCTAAATAATTTTCAATTTATTTTTATTTTCTATATCAAAGTTCACTAAATTTTTTTTAAAAAAATAAAAAATAAATAAAATACCGATAATGACCCTGATCAACATTATGTAACGGCTCAGTCAACCGGCTTACGTCTACAGTCAACCAATTCAAACAGCTCGGCACGTTTCAGGCTTGGCTTGGTTGTTTAATCAAAACGGCGTCGTTTTGACCATGCGATTAATATCCCTAAAACACCTTTCTGCTCCTCCTTTTCTCTTCTTTCTCTCTCCTTCTCTCTCTCTAGACAATTACCGGCCGCCAGAGTAATTGCCGCCGTCGCCGACTGCTCCAGTCGCCGATCACTGGTGCGAGAAAATTCTTGCTAACTACCAGAATGCTCCTCTCCACCTCCTCTTTCAATGTAACGTTTAGATTTTCCAAAAAATTTCTTGTTTTTCCAAAAAATTGAAAAAAGACGAAAGCCAAAAACTCGGATCTACCGCCGCCGTCACCTCCGATGACCACCAAATATTTAGTGAATCTTCGTCTCACCCTTTTATAAGTTTCACCGTTGGGATTTCCTGAAAACCCTCTCGAGAATCCTAGATCTAAATTTTGATTCGAAACTTTAGGCCACCGGAAAATCACCTTGCCGCCATCGATGGGCCTGAAATTTTAGCATGTTGGTCCTCTCTCCATGGCCTTCCTACTGTCCTAAAATCAGATCCGAAATCCACGAGAACACCTTAAATAGGAGGAGAGAGAAAATCCTCGCTATAACATTTTTGGTTTCTTTTTCTTTTTCCTTTTATTAATTAAAAAAATAATAACATATATGTATAATAATTGAATCATTAAATATGATCAAAATATAAATATCGGAATGAAATTGCGACTGTAATTCGAATCCTTTTCAATTAACCCAAATAAAATTAAATGTCTACACAAATGTACAATTAAAAAAGGAGACTCCAAGTGTCTACACAAACATATGAGCAGTGTATGCCATATGAGCAGTGTATGACATACTGAGAGGAAGAAGGATCAGGGACCAGGCAACGTGTCCAAGATGTAACATGCAAAATGAAGCAGTCATGCATGCAATAAAGGACTGCTCATATGCTAACGAAGTATGGAATATGCACAGCTATCAGGAGACTGGCGAAATCTGCAGGCACCAAACATGAAATGGTTTTTTATTTGCTGGGCAATCTGGGGAAACGGGAACGAAGCAGTGAAGAACAATGTGATAAGGTCAGGCCAACGCACTATGGAGATTGTAGACCAGTACGTGGGAGAGTATAATCGAGCACAGGATCGACAACCAGTGGACAGAACAAGGAGAACGTGGAAATGGCAGCCGCCTGAGGGAGAAGTGGTGAAGATTAATTTTGATGGGGCTGTGGACAAGGAGAAGAAAGTAGCTGGAATAGGTATCATTGCCAGAGACAGCAGAGGGATAGGTTCTGGGATCAAGGTGCCAGATTATAAAGGGATTACAAGATCCAGAAATTATGGAGGGAACGGCTGCGGCAGGAGTAGTGGATTACGCAAGGATGATGGGTTTTCAGAGGATCACACTGGAAGGGGATGCACTCAGGGTCGTTTACTCAAATCACCAAGTATACTGCAAGAAATTTGTCTGTTATAGGAAACCTGGTGGAGGACACATGAGAGGATTTAACGCAGGCTGCAGAATGGAAGGTTTCTCATGTTCATCGTGAAGCCAACGGTGCAGCACACAGATTAGCAAGGCTTGCTGTTGAATGCATGGATTCCTTTTCTTGGTTAGCTGGATATCCAAATGAAATCAGTGACATTGTAATACAAGAGAAATTTGATTCAAATTAATGAAAATAGTGACTTCATTTAAAAAACAAGAAAACTCCTTACTTTATATTTTTTTCAGCAGTGCTAATATAATCATAGGATGGACTACAATGGTAATAACTAATAATACTATATAAGTGTGATAGATCTAATTATTATCTTTACTGGCAGGTCCAGTAGAGTGATCAGTGCCAGGACTGTGGCTGGGAGTTGTGGGGCGGAAATCAGGGTCATTTCTATAGGCAGCTGATGCATCTGCTAAAACGTCACGGTTCAAGTTTTTCTTGCGGCTGCTCATCACATTTGTTGCATGGTTTCCGGACTCATCTAATTCATGACCTGCTTTCAAAAGCTGCCTTTCCTCGGTAAATGTGATTCCATAACCAAACAATAACGCAAGGAGCAAGGCACCAGCTAAAATGAGGTTGTTTTTTGCCATTTGGGCCAGAAAGGAAAACTAAGATGAATTGGGAAAAGCTCAAATTAAGAGCAATGTAAATGTAGTACTTGAGACTAGTGATGATTGATGAGAATGAGATGGCCTTAAGCTGTTGCCTCCCTGGATATTTATAGTCCATCTCATTAGGAAAAGCTTAATTTTGCCCCCCACTGGGTACTACGTACGTATGCATTAATCATTGTACAGATCCTATCTTTTGATAGACTAATAATACCAACATAGATATACAGAAACATATTTTTGCTACCCAGTATGTTAAGAATACCTGTTAAGGTTAATATTTAAAGAAATATTTTCATCAAATACGCCGTGATAATCGTCTTGACTGTCAATGGGGATGCTTTAATTTGAAAATATTTCCATAAATTGTACTAAACAAGTGCTCTTATAGCATCCCTACATTACATATAGGGATATAAACAATATATTAATACTAGTAAAATATTTAGAGTCGACTCGAATAAAATTCGAATTTCACTCGATTGTTATTGAGTCAAGCTTGAGCTCAAATAGTTTAATTATCGATCAAGTAAAATTCGAATAATCTTATACTTGATTTGAGTAGTTAACAAGCCCAATCGAATTTTTATATTTTAATGTATTTTAATTATTTTAATTAATAAAATATCTCAAACTCGAATTCGAATTCAAGTATAAATAATCAAGTTTCTATCGAAAATAAAAATCGAACTTATTTTTATATATTAATCGAGCATAATCGAGTGAACTCGAATAATTCGATTTTTAACTAAAGTCGAGCTTGAACTTAAACTAAAAAAATAAAACTCGATTGAATTCTAGTTAAATTTTGAATATTAAATTTTGAATCAAGCTCGAAATAGAGTTTAATATTATATCAATTCGAATTCGATCAATTACACCCCTACTTACATGTATATGAGTAGATTAAAGAAAATATATACACATTAATCCATAATTAATACTAACTATATCAATAACAGACAGTGTCAAAATTGCAGAAAACCACGAAAATGACAATGTAACTGTAATCACTCAATAATATAATTCGAAAACAAAAAAATAATAATAAAACATTTTTAATTTTAATAACCATAATTAAATCTTAACATTTTTAATTACCAAATTTTTTTTATCATTTATCTCCCTTTTCTGTTTATGTCAATAAGGGCAAGAATATATAAGATTCCTTGGAGCTTGGAGACTCGGAATGCTATTTTTAGTTTGGTTTTAATGTTTAAATGTGAATTTGTGGTTTTTCCCCAAAAAAAAAATTTATGTTATATTAATTTGATAATCATGATGTATGTTATAGTAAATGAATGATGCTATGATTAATCTTTTTTATGAAGTAATTTTGATTGTGTGTATATAATAATATCTTGTTAATATAATTGTGAGTACAAATAAAAAAAATAAATACATATAATAACCTTTAGTAATTGTATTAATTAGTAGTCATTCTTAGCATATATATTAATTGTTCTATATTATTAGTTACAAACGTTTAATCTTAAAGAGAATATAAATGAGAGAATAATTTTATTTTTTGTTTTATTGGAGGTAGAGTGAATTATGTTTTGTTAGGTGATAATCAATAAAAAAATAAAATTTTAAACTTAATTCAATTAATTTATATAATCATTTTAAGATTTGATATAAATTTAAAATTTAATATTTACAAATTTTTTTATTCTTAAATTACAATTTTTTTTTTTATAAACAAATGAATAAAAGGTTTTCCATTAAGAACATTAGTTAAAAAAAAATCCCATTTACTTCAACTAATAATGTATATTTATTAAATTGGATTAACTAATAGTGCCTTAAAAAATAATAACAATTTTACATATAGTATAATGGATTAGCTTGAAACAATTATTGGATATATCAATTTACATTTATGTAAATGTATTACTTTTTCAACTGAATATGGAATGTTATTTATTCACCTTAAATATATATAAAAAAATAATATTCAACTTGATTTTTTTAAAAGCTTGACATGTTATTTAGAAAGGTTAAAATAACAAAAAAAAATTTAACTTTACCACTTTATTTAGATAAATTTTTACATTTTTATTGTAACCAAATAACATCTTAACTTTTAATTTGTACCAAAATAAACTTTTAACCTTTAATTAGTATCTAAATAAATTCTTAACAAAATTCAATCTTTCATTTGAAATAAAAACTTATATAAATATAAATTAAGAGAAATTATTAAATATACTATAGTATATTTTTTAACTAGTAAGTGATAACTAATAGGGTGACACATGTTCCTTAAAAAGAACTAATTAAAAAATAAGTAGAACATGTATCAACATGTTAATCCTTCATATAAAATTAAAAAACTCCGGTGACAATGTATCAAATAATATTTCATAAATTAAAAATAAAATTTATTTTAAAAAATAAGTATTTCAATACTTTTTAATATTTTAGCTATTTGGAATTTCGACCATGTTTTGTTTTGGGACATGAATCAAACAGCACAAAAGCTGACGGCCCAATAACTTAAAGTTAAAGACAAAACAATTCGGCCCAAATTGTAAAAACAATTTGGCCCAATAACACTAGGGATGAAATTAAACAACATTAAAAATAAAATTCATTAAAATGATATTATTAATGAACCTAAAAGTTAAAAAATCGATAGACTACTAGTAATAGTAAGAAATTAAAGGATATGAAACATCGACCATTTTTTTGGTGCAACAAAAAGAAAATAATACGGTTAATGATTTGTGCCTTCAAATTAAGGTCATATACCAGAGTCTGAAGTCTATAAATACCCAGCTATGGGCAAAGGCAAATGGGCATCTCATCATTAGTCGCCATTTCCTCTTCAAGTCTTCAACTTTCTGTCTGTTCTCTTCTCTTAGATATTCCTTTTGAGCTTAATTAATTCCATATCTGGTTTCTTATGGCTAAGATCATTTTCGCTCGTACCTTTCTCTTTGCTTTGTTATTGTTTTGTCATGGAATCAGGTTCACTGAGGAAGCTAGGCTTTTCAAGATTGAGAAAGACGAGTACCATTCGGGAAACCATGCAACAAACACCATGATGAGGATGAGCAGCCATAATGAGATCAACGTCAGCCATGGCAATTATGGAGAAGACCACGAAGCTCTCGCTGCCCCTGACAACTTAACTGCATTCGAATACGATGCCGATGATGTTCACCCCACAAGCCCCGGCGGCCACAGCCCCGGCGTCGGTCACTCTACTCCACCTGGCAAAAATTAATGACCATCATCACTAGCTCGAATCTTAGATCACTCGTATGCTATCTACTGCGAACTGCAAGTATAGATTTCTCTCATAATGAGTATGTATATTTATATATTTTGCTCTTGTTAATCTCTCTCTCATATATATGATGCTCCCAGAAAGTTGATTACTTTCCATCCAATGGATTTGATGTAAATATAAGTATAGGGTTTCTTGTGTGAGTAAGAAATTTCACCTTAATAGTGTGTAATGTTTCCGATCATATGTAAATAACAATAATTTAGCGTTATTGCCAATAAAGTTTGAAGTTGGGAGTTGTCTTCACCATTGCATCTCTAATTGAAGGCCATAGAGCTTCTAAAAGTACGAAAAATGCTTCCGTTTTTCACTTGCATCAACAATATTGTTGCTATTTTAGAGTTATATTCTTTTAATGCTTGACCATCAATTGAATTGAAATACATATATATATATATATATATAGTTTGATTTATAGGAGTTCCCATTATTCTTGTTTTGTCTTTTCTTTTCTTTCTTAGATATTTTATACAATGATTAAGATCATACCTTACTAATTTTGTTACTCATTATATGAAGTCAAAGATTTCAAAATTTATCTATGTATGATGATGTAATATGATGATAAAATATTGAATGCTTAATTTTAATAATCAAAATTTAATCCCTAAAATTTTAACAATCTTAATTAAAAAAATTAAGATTCAATAATTGATATATATAATTAACACATCAGAGCTATTTGTTAATTGATTTCATATATAAATTCTATTTCATAGAATGGATGGATTTGCACTTTCATCTGCATGGATGTGTGTGTGTATATATATATATCCAATACTAAACTTTTAAAAATAAAAAATGGGTATGCTTTCCTTGAACATAGATGATGCGTGCTTGACAAAAAAAAGCCCATTAATCTTTTTCTTTTTTCTAGTGTACTCAAGTCCCTTCCCGTTTGAATTTGACATATGCTTTCATATAGAATAAATGAATAATTCAGCCTTTTAGCAATATTGAAGGAAAGGAGAAATTATTCATAGAAATCAAGGACTAACAATTAAAACATTTTATCATAAAAACTCTGCTTAATTTGTCCAACTATTGTTATTCCATTTATAAAAAAAAAATTAAGACCTAATTTTTTTTTTAAGTATCTCTTTTAACTAGCTAGTTCTTACTATAGGTTGCATTTTTTTTTATATTTGAATCATCAAAATTTAAATTCCGATCAAAATTAAAAATTTGACACTCACCAACTCGCTATTGATATACTTCTTTTAGTAGCTAAAAAAACACTATATATATATAATTTTTGGAGGCCATAGACATATATATATATATATATATATAATGAATAACCCAAATATTAATGCAAGACAATAAGTAGTGATCGGTAAGGGGTTGCGAATTTGAAAAATCAAAGTGCTGGTGGGAGTTGGAACCCAAAAAGGCAAAAAGGATATCATACCCTTGTAAGGAATATAAAGTCTATTAAGTATACAAGGTCATTGCTGATCATATAAAACACCTTATTAGATCATAGCACATAATGCCTATGCTAAAATAAGGAAAAAGCAACAATTGCCATCGTTGGCAACTACATAGCTTATCTCCAAATTGCAAAAAACAAAAAAAAAAAGGGAAAGAAAAACTTAATGGTTGTACGAGGGACACAATTAAAAAAGACGACTCCAAACTTTATATTATATATTTTTTTCACCAGTGCTAATATAATCATAGGATAGCCTACGAGATTGATTAAAAAGGCGACACATGACATAAGACATTATTTCACACCGTGGTAATAACTAATATTATTACATATGTGTGATAAATCTAGTTATTATCATCACTGGCGGGTTCAGTAGAGTGACCAGCGCCGGGACTGTGACCGGGAGTTGTGGAGTGGAAACCATCAGTACCATAGGCAGCTGATGCATCTTCTAAAACGTCACGGTTCAAGTTTGTCTTGCTGCGGCTCATAACATTTGTTGCATGGTTTCCGGACTCATCTAATTTATGACCTGCCTTCAGAAGCTGCCTTTCCTCAGTAAATGTGATTCCGTAACCAAACAATAACACTAGGAGAAAAGCACCAGCTAAAATGAGGTTGTTTTTTGCCATGTAAATGTAGTAATTGAGAGAAAAAAGTTATACTAGTGATGATTGATAAGGATGAGATGGCCTTAAGCTTTTGCCTTTCTGGGTATTTATAGACTTTAGGAACCCGCATGCATGCCCGTGCTGGTTACCAAATATTCGAAGTTAAATTAACGGTTACAATTGTTGCAATCGAGTCTTATGGATTATTATGATCGATGTCCCCTTGAATTCCTTTGAAAGGACAGGTTCAGTATATTCCCATATCTGTTGATATCTAGTGAGCTGTAGTACTGTTGTTTTCTGCATGTCCATGCAACATTTGTTCCCCGTTCTTTCTATATATTTGACTTGCTAGAGAGCTGAAAAATTACATGTATGATGGTGGAGGAAACTTGCACGCATTCGCTACCTGAATGAGACATCTCTGAAATAAAACCAATATCTAGACTTTGCTTTGGTTTGCTCCTTTAATCTTGCCTTCAAAAGTTCCTGGAAAAATCCTTATCAAAGTGCTACTGCTACAGCCAACTAGCCAAGCCTCCTTTTTCATTTTGATTAAGAATTTAAGTACTAAAACATGCATTTCTTTATCAAAAATTCATTAGTAACTGATCAAATATAAGAGAAAGCGAAGATAAAGTTGGCCCTTCATCAAAAGATTCGCCAGCTAATTTCCAAGTTCAATTTTCTCTGTAGTGAGTAAGGAATGGCCACAACAGAAACATATAACAGACTAACATATAAAAAGAAGTATCAAAATTGATTCCAACTTGTTTTTTTCCCCCTTTTTGTTATCAAAGCACATAAAGTGGAAAATCCAAGTGTCTTCCAAATTTCCTTGTGCCCCTCAAACTTTCAAGCTTGTGATGAATTCTCCGCCATTCTTAAAATTTCAAAGAACCCCTGCATACCTTCTTTGACTTGAGGATTGCTTTCTCAACATTAGATGGTTGAAATACCATGTATTTTTTTTTCTACTGCTATACAAGTTAACCATAGTTACGTGACAAGCTAGTGCAGGCAATTTTTGTGCAATGTGTCGTTTATCATGATAAGAATCAAAGCAGGATTTGGTGGGGCTCCTACTGCCGACCTGAAAATCTTCACTAAAAGATTGCAAGATTTAAACATGCTTTGAACTTCAAACTTATTGATCTTACTTCTTAAAAGTAATTACATGAACTATTTAAATTTTAGATTCGAATTTATTTATATAAATTTCAATTGAAATACTACTATCTAGTATGTACTGGACCGTTCGAATACTAAAGTTGGCCAGGAAAAACCTTCGCCAACCAGGTTTCTCTGAGCTAGAACTGCCCTAATGAAGTTAAGTTATTACCTTATTTATGCTCTCTTCTTTCATTTTCACGTGTCACAAACTCAAATAAAGTAGGGTAAATTTCAAATCGGCTTGTAAGCGAGTGAGATCAAGGCAACCTTTTTTTTTTCTTTTGCTTGAAACGATCGTGAGGAGAGATACAGGGCTTTATGAAGGCTGGCCCTTATGGCTATTCCATAGGAGGTGAAACACTTGACTAACTGACTAGTTCTAGTCAAGACGACCCATATTCTAGCTGATCATCATGCATGAATTTGAATCTTTTGGTTAGTGGTTTAAGTATGTATCATTCCCGTAATTAAAATATGTAAGTGCGCAGGTTTTGAATTCAATCATCCGCGTGAGATTTTACAGTTCAATTGATTGAAAATCAACAGAAGCAGAGTACACAACATAACTTGAAACAACAGAAGGCAAAAGCTGGCAGCCAAGGCCACCGAGAACCAAATTAATTAACCAGAATACACATACGTGTTAGTCTTATCTCTAAGATTCGAAGGAGCCATTTTCTAGCATATATCTTACAGCAAGTAAAAATGAAAATTGTTCTTTGATATTCATCTAGATGATCTGAACCGACAAAACCACTATGACAGTGGGGAATTTGAAAATCCCAACAAGAGGGTAATCGTCATGCTGATTATTGTTATAATTAATTAAAACTGATCAAATCAGGGTTAAAATATTAAATGAAGATTTGCTGACAATAAATAGAGATGATATAATTGTTGTGCATTACTAAAAGTGCTAGTGATCGTGACCAAGTGCGCACTGCATTTTCAAAGCATTTACCAGTAAAAGAATGGCGTATAAGCCTTCGAGCCCCACACAAATCAACATCCATTGCTGTAAGAAATTAAAACTCCTGGAGAGAAGGATATTGAAGTCAAATGAAGCTAATGGTGTTGTATAGTTCCCAAAGCCTAGCTTCCATTATTTCAGTCTTCAAAATTGAAGGGAGGGGATGGGTTGCCTGGTTGGCTCCTCGAGTTGAGGAAGCTCTTATCATCCAATGAACACAGTTGGATCCTGGAGTAATGGGCTCCATTAGTCGCAAATGGTGATCATTACAAAGAACATGCGGTGGGGAATTGAGCTTTCAGAAAGAAGTCTAGAACTAGGAGAAGTCTGGGACTTTGGGCTTGAAAGAGAAAGGTGTATAAGTCAAAGGAATCTAGAATCTTTGCAGTAGGATTTGATGGTTATATTACTTAAAAATATGGGTTTGTAATAGAATATCTAGTGGAGAGATCATCATGGGGAATGTATGTGGGTGTGAAATTAATTTACAAAACAGTAAAGCAGTGATTACTTACTGTAAACCACGGTTTAATCATTAAACTCAAAATTTCTATCAGGTGAAAATTCTCATCCTTGTCAATGCCAACAAAGCAACAACCTTCATTCAACCTTGAAAAATGAACGATAAGTTGGTAAGAAGCACAAGCTAAACAGAAGATGGTCCATTGTTTCAGACTTTCAGCATATGAGCCGAAGGGCCTACTTTATTGGGCCAAAGCTAACGAGCTTCAGTTTGAATATTGCAGGCCTTTACAGTACAATGAGAAAGGCCGGCTTGATATGGGCTAAATGGGAAAGGTCGGTTCATGATTTTTGGATCAAATAGTAGATAATGACTATTGAGTAACGGGCCTAAAATTGGGGCTTCTCGTGCGGTCTTACGGATCCACATACTATCAAATTTGGCATTCAACCATGGTTGAAAGACATGTGATGGCTCCAAAATTAATACGCATTGTTATAATTGATTGCATGTTGCATGAAAACCAAACCCCCAAGAACAAGAAGCATCACCACTATCCAACTTGCTGTTTATTTTTACACATCACCAGTCAGTGGAGACACAAGTGACCACCATATACCTGGCATAAAAACAAATGCTGCTTCCTTTGCTGAGTGTCCAATGTAAAAATGTCACCACTAGAGGACATTAGTGTTCCTGAAGACATGACAGAGGTACTGTCACTCCATTTGCTAGCTGTCCCGACAACTAGGTGAATGTGTTACCCCTGGTGAACAGCAAGAAAACACACCTTATTCATATTAGCTGAAATAAAGAGCTTTGGAAAGCCAGGCTAAAGTTTGAGCAAGAGGAATTAATGTTTCTTTGTTTCCAGGGTATATCAACATATTTGATATCATCTTCCAATATCAAGGGCAGCAGTGCCAGGGAGGCGGTAGGGGAGAAAAAATAAGGTGGAATAGGTTATGGGCTTACAAATATACAGAGCGGTGATGCAAACCAATCTGGTTTGTAAGATGATCAAGCGAACTATCTGCCCCAAAAACTTGAATGACTTTGCTGCTTCCTCAATCATAGCAATATCAATCATCAACCTCTCCAAGCATGTTGAACTTCTCATGTAAACGTTTCAATGATTCTTGTACATAACCCTCCCATTTATAGATCTCCAGTTCCCTTTCTCCAAGGAACTGTTCAGAAACCTAAGGACAATGAAACAGTAGAAAAAGAGGATAGGTTTGGTCTGACGAAATCTATATTGGCAAAAAAAAAAATGGTTTTAGGCTCTTGCATTAATCTCATTTTAGTAAATGAAAATTCTTTTGCCTTCACTTTGTAAAGAGAGGCTGTTAGTGAGCACAATTCTCCCAGATTAGCGTTTCTCGAAGGACACAACATAAATCACACACAAGAATTCTTCTAATTCCCAAATACCAAAATAATAACGTTATAAAACTTTACAGGTTCAAATTTAGAAATACTTTCAGTGTTACCACTTCAAGCAGTGAAAGTAGGACAATACTACTACTACACAGCATGACCTTGTTGAAGCATGAGCAATGGCCATTCACGCATACCTGGCTTGCTATCACTTGACGACCAGCTATGTGTGAAAATTATTTTAACCAAGCCCATCAAGCCCAAATTGAGAATTATTATAACCAGGCTGACTGGGTCATAAATTTTTTCAAAGAAGCCCATATATTTTATTTTGGACCACTTGAGTCCGTTTCTTAAAATTGGACCCGAACCGAATGATGAGCTTCTCTATATATATGCCTTTGCAGCCCAAAAGTACTGAAGAGAGCAAAGCGTTTGTCTTGCAGCCGAAGTAAAGTTCCCAAAACGCCGATCAACAATGTCAGGCATGGAGAGATTGCAGAGGATGTTCGCAGGTGCAGGAGGCGCGTTGGGTCACCCGCCGCCGGATTCCCCTACGCTCGATTCGTCGGAGCAGGTCTACATCTCCTCTCTTGCCCTCCTCAAAATGCTCAAGCACGGTACTTTTCTATCTCTCTCCCTTCTTCTCAGTATCTGCTTTATAGTTTTGTTTAGAGAATAACAGAAATGGTCGATGGGCTTATACTACTTTGCTTTTGCAATTTGGGTGTTTTTCATTAAATAAAAATTTTAATTTTTTGATATGCTTTACATGTATTTTTCTATGGGAAACATCAGCTGTTTCGATTTCATTTTTAGGGTGAAAGAGTTTAAACTTAACCAAGGGTGGTTGTTTTAATTTTGATTCTGTGTTTGATTGATGTGAATATTTTATAGGAAGAGCTGGAGTTCCCATGGAAGTTATGGGTTTGATGTTGGGAGAGTTCGTTGATGAGTACACTGTGCGTGTCGTGGATGTCTTTGCAATGCCACAGAGCGGTACTGGTGTTAGTGTCGAAGCTGTGGATCATGTTTTTCAAACAAATATGCTTGATATGCTCAAACAAACAGGAAGGTATTATCAACACTCTAGTTTCATTCATATCAATTTGTGATTGTTGTTGGAAGGGACTCAAAATTTGAAGAGATGATACTTTGTATGACAAAATTAGATGATTTTGTAATCATTGATGACCTATTTCTCTAGATTGCATGCTGATCTCTTTGCTTGGTGTTGCAGACCAGAGATGGTGGTCGGCTGGTACCATTCGCATCCTGGATTTGGTTGTTGGCTTTCTGGTGTGGACATAAACACACAGCAGGTTGTGTTTAACATTTTTGCATGGTGCTGCATCATAACATGCTAGTCAACTTATTATGTTATTGTTGTTTAGAAGATTTTCTTGTTAGTCATGAGCTTTACTGTCTTTGGTTGGTGTTACCATACAAGTAATTAGTCACACCATTCTTTTCTTACAAAGAAATGAAAACATTTTCTACTTATCTAGCTCTTTATTTACTTTCCTGTTATTAATTGTTTTGTAGGATTCTTGTTCCTGTGCTTTTGAGTCCTTTCTTTTTCTTTGGTTGGGAGGGTGTGGGTGGTTCAAAGGTATGAGGATTGCTAGACAACTCTTTCCCTAATTAATAAAATGGTTCCAGTCATGTAAGGAATAGGAGGGGATAGGGATCATTTTGGACACTGCACTAACTTGTATCAATAGTGATACATGGTTTTTAAACACCTCCCCCCCCCCCCCCCAAAAAAAAAAAAAAAAATCTTCCACCTTTCCAGAAAAAAATGGATCTGCCATTATTGTTGATGCTTATCAGACCGCAGGTTTGGCTCATACATTGTGGCTAACAAAAATGATGCCTTGTACGATATGTCTGGAGCCTGGAAATATCAATGTAGTTTATTAAATATTGGGTACATATACATGGCCCAAAAAGCTTTGATACTTGCTCTTTTCATCCATAATGTGTCAATTAGTTAAAATTTTCCATTTCAAACTTTATAATTGAAGATCGGTTCAATGGTTTATATGGATTTGTTTCTCTTTAATTATTCTGGTTAATGAAAGCTGGTATATCTGTTGCTAACATCTGTCATTGCTTTTAGAGTTTTGAAGCTTTAAATCAAAGGGCTGTAGCAGTGGTGGTGGACCCAATTCAGAGTGTTAAAGGGAAGGTGGTGATTGATGCATTCCGTTTGATCAACCCGCAAACCATGATGCTTGGCCAAGAGCCACGTCAGACGACATCTAATCTTGGGCATCTTAATAAGCCATCTATCCAAGTGAGTGCCAAAATAATACTGTCTGAGTGTTTTCTTTAGCTTCTTTTATGTGGGGAATGATCTCATGTCATTATTTTTGCATTGCCAGGCATTGATCCATGGGCTAAATAGACATTATTACTCTATAGCCATTAATTACAGAAAGAATGAACTTGAGGAAAAAATGCTGTTGAATCTTCATAAGAAGAAGTGGACAGATGGATTGACACTTAGGCGTTTTGATACCCATTCCAAAACCAATGAACAGACTGTTCAGGTGCGTGAAGGCTTTCTGCAGACTTTATCATCTTATTGTATGTTGTTGGACTGTTGATTGTGTATTGGTAAGATATATATGACTTTATGTTGTCCCTCACTAATGTGAGGTGCTTGAAGGCCCTTGGATTGAAGGAGAAGAAAAACATTAATAAGTGTTAACTTGCCTTGCAATGAGTCACTTTAGGAATGCTCATCAGGAAAGGTTTATAGAAATGTGGGCTGTGGTTCTCAACGGTATATGAAGTTGCATTTAGAATGTTGCTCAAAGAGTTCTAATGTGAATCCCAAATAAATTAATTTCCTGTTATAATGAAGAATTGAAGATTGTCTTCTATAAGGCAAAGTCATGATGTTGGTTTATATTGATCTGTGCAGGAAATGCTCAATTTAGCTATAAAATACAATAAAGCAGTGCAGGAGGAAGATGAATTACCTCCTGAGAAGCTGGCAATTGCAAATGTTGGGCGACAAGATGCCAAGAAGCACTTAGAGGAACATGTCTCAAACTTGATGTCCTCAAACATAGTTCAGACTTTGGGAACTATGCTCGATACAGTTGTGTTCTAGAATAACCTTGTTAACCTTGTTCTCGACTCTTAGCATCTGTATACTCTTTCCAAGTTCAGGAATTGCATCTACATTGATATAATCGATTGTTGGTCAAAGCTCTCTGTTTATGTTATTTTCTGAAAATCCAAAGTGACTATCGAGTTTCCTCATTAAATTTGTGATGCCTGCTTCTCTCTCTCTCTCTATAAGTGGGAGGGTAAGAAAATTGTTGTTTAACTTGGTTTTTGGAAGTTTTTTGTGATTTTTCATTTGCAGTTTAGCTTACCCATTAAACTGGCTTACAAGAGAAATCATTTCCACAATTCTGAATGTTGGAACTCAATGTTCATTGTTTGTTGCATCTTTCCAAAAATAATTCACCTGAAATTATGTACTAAAATTAAGTTGAGTGTTTGAATTGTGTGCGTATGAAGCTTTTTGATAGTTTTCACACAAAGTTACAGTAATTGATTATGATTTATGTATTGCCATGGAGAACAGCAAGTACGATATTTGCCTCAAATAGGAAACACTTGTATCAACAAAAATTTAACTCAACTGCAAATCTGCAACCCCGTACAAACATCGTAACATTCTTTCGAAATCGTCTTGGCACAATAATAATTAACAATTCTTTGGCTCAGCATCACTTGATGACATCTAACTTTACCGTGCAATATTGCAAAAGTAACCAAGTCATGAGGAAAACAGGTGCACAAGCACAGCTAGAAGAAACTTGGCCAGAATCATCAGCAATCCAAATTTGAATGGATATGAAAGTTGAGTTTCACCTGTTTAGCTATAGCATCTCTATTGTGATCCAGCTTTCTTTTTTTCCTGTCTACTGATCAGAAGATAGTTTAAATAGTCAAATCTAAATCCAAGTGGTAAATTACCATGAAACCTTGCGCTCCTATAGCCCCAGAAAAGCTCTTAATATGGCACAATAGTCTCGATGCTTCCGAATACCCAAGGAGTGAGGCAATAACACAAAAAGAACTATGAAAATGACCTTCAAATCCTTTTGCATATAAGCTGAACTATTGTTATTTAGATGAATTGATTGATCCAAATTCAACTATAGACATTCAAATTGGTTTTAGATAAGGAGAAAGAATCTTATACTTGATTACAGAAATGCAAAAGCATCTACAAAGCAGCAATTTAATAAGTTAGTACTAAAGCAATCTTTTAACTGAAATTCGGGTGAAACAATGAAAATTAAGTTAAAAAGAATACCATAGCAATATGGTTTAGTTTGAAACAGGAGATTTGTGGAGTTGCTGAGAAGTGAGAGATATAACAGACTGAAGCTTGGCAACAGCAGGGGTTTTCTCAGGTGGGCATTTGGAGAGAAAAACATTCAAAGAATGAAAAGCTTCATCAAGTTTTCCAGCAGCCAATGCAGAACATCCAGCTTTATAATCCTCATCAGCCATTCGGGCATCATACATTGGCGATCATGACCCTTGTTTCTCGACAAAGATGAAAACGGGTAGTCAAAGAGAGGTGTAGCACGTGCATATTCAAGATTAATTATAGCTTTGTTGATCTCAGCCATGAGAGCCTCAGGTGTTAATGGAAAAGTCTCCACTCCATCAAAGACACTGTAATGAGAATTTCCTTCCCAAGAACCCATCTTCTTCCAAGAGTCTTTTAGTCCAATGACTTGGGTTTTGCTTTCCATTTTGATCTGCTCTTGGTCAACATTCAATGAATTCATCAACTCCAAATTGCAGAATTAAAAATCTTTAACGTTTATTTTTAGCAAAAAAGGAGACAAGTCTGTTCCGGAATCTGATACTGGAATCTAATCATGTTCGAAGAGGGAAAATATAATATTATAATAAGAAAGGGTCTAATTTTTTTTATCAGATGCCATTGTAAATGGGGCATCATAAAGATTTCAGTAGAACTAGAGTCAGCTGCATCTCAAATTGACTGTCCACCATGTCTTTGTTGATCAAAATTAGGTCATACACTAACAACACCAGATACCCAAGGAACAATAACAGGAGCTGTTGGGTGGCTATTTCTGTATGCTTCAGAATATCTGTCCTTAAAGGGACCTGGCTTTGCAAGTTTCGCCTGATTTATTTCTTATTAATTTTGTTGCTCATTCATCAAGTCAAAGATTTCAAAATTTATCAACTTATGACAGTGTGATATCTTGGTGTTATACCGAACACTTAATTAGTCATAATTCAATCTTTAAATTCTTGACGATCTTAATTACAGAAAAAAAAAATTCAAGATTCAATAATTGACATAATATATATATATATATAACATCATATCTATTTGTTAAGTGATTTCATATATTTTTCATAGAATGGATCATGGATTGCACTTTCCATCTACATTGGCATATAGATCCAATGATCAAATTTTAAAAATAAAATGTGGGTATGCTTTCCTTGACATACATGATGAGTGCTTGATAAAAAAGCCCATTAATCTTTTTACTTTTTCCTTTTTTTTTTTTTTGGGGATATATCATTCTCCTTTTTCTAGTGTCCTCATCATGTCCCTTCCCCTTTGACTTTGATATATGCTTTCATAAAAGAATAAATGAATAATTCAGCCTTTTAGCAATGACGGAAATCAAATGATTCATAGAAATCAAGAACTAATAATTAATGTGCTATCATTCATAGAAATCAAGGACTAATAATTGAAACATTTTATCATAAAAACTCAACTTAATTTGTCAACTATTGTTATTCCATTTATAAAAAAATTCAGACCTTTTTTTTTTTTTTCGAAATATCCCTTTTAACTAGCTAGTTCTTGAATATAGGTTTTTTTTTTTAATATTTGAAGTATGAAAATTTAAATTTTGATCAAAATTAAAAGTTCGAGACTCACCAACATACCACACTGAAATATTAATGCAAAACAGGAAGTAGTGATGGTAAGGGGCTCCGAATTGAAAAAATCAAAGTGCTGGAGGGAGTTGGAACTTAAAAAGGCAAAAGGATATCATACCCTAAGTGTTAAGGAATATAAAGTATACTAAGGATACAAGGTCATTGCTGATCATATAAAACAACTTATTATATTATAGCACATAATGCCTATGCTTACATAAGGAAAAAGCAACAACTGCCATCGTTGGCAACTAGCATAGCTTATCTCCAAATTGCGCCAAAAAAAAAAAAAAAGATGAAACCTTAAAAGTTGTACAACTTCAAACTTTATATTATATTTTTTTTTCAGCAGTCCTAATATAATCGTAGGATAGCCGACGAGATTGATTAAAATGGCGTCATAGTGCTAATAACTAGTGATAGTTATTATCATTACCGGCAGGTACAGTAGAGTTACCGGCGCCGGGACTGTGAACGGGAGTTGTGGGGCGGAAATCATCATTTCTATGGGCAGCTGATGCATCCGCGAAAACGTCACGGTTCAAGTTTCTCTTGCGGCTGCTCATCACATTTGTTGCATGGTTTCCGGACCCATCTAATCTATGGCCTGCTTTGAAAAACTGCCTTTCCTCAGTAAATGTGATTCCATAACCAAACAATAACACAAGGAGAAGGGCACCAGCTAAAATGAGGTTGTTTTTTGCCATGCGAGCGAGAAATGAAAATTAACAATGAATTGTGAAAAGCTCAAACTAAGAGAAATGTAAACGTAGTATTTTAGAGAAAAAAGTTACACTAGTGATGAATAACGATGAGAATGAGATGGCCTTAAGCTTTTGCCTCTCAATATTTATAGACGTGAGGAACCCACATGTTTTACGGATCTAAGTAAGAGTTTTGAATCTCATATCGAACATAATAAGAGGATCACTGAAATATATAAAAGTTTACACCCCCTCTGTTTTATGAGACGCTTTTTGTAAGATAAAACCGTGAAGTCAAGAGATCAGAGCGGATAATACCTCACAAGGATGTGAACTGTGACGGTTAAGTTGATCTGAGACACCGGATGAGTGGATGTCCAGGTCCTAGAGTCACTCGAGTTTGGAGCTTAAGTTTCGATCTGTAACAAGTGGTATCAGAGCCAGCCCTAAACCGTTTGATCTTGTGAACCGGATCCTGGAACCGTACGAATTCGAAGCTTAAATCTCGATCTATAACAAGTGGTATCAAAATTAACCCTAAATCGTTCGATCAACGTCAAATACCTCGAGGGAGGTAGATAGAATGATCAGTCTCCGTGACGAAGACGTCACGAAATTGAGTGGAGGAAAATGTCACATGCACTTGCTACCTGAATGAAGCTTTTCTGGTATAAAACCAATATCTTTTTTTTCTCGTAGTGATTACTAAGGAATGGCAATAACTGAAACATAGAAGAAACCAACCTGTTTTTTTTTTCCTTTTGTTATCAAAGAACATAAAGTGGAAAAGCCAAGCGTTCTTTGACTCGAGGATTGCTATGGTTGAAATACCATGTATTTTTTTTTTCTACTGCTACACAATTTGCTTTTGCTTTTGTTGTTATAGTTGTCAATGTTTTAAAGTTAACCAAAGTTGCGTGACAAGGAAATGCAGGCAATTTTTGCTGTCGGCTATTATGAAAAGAATCAAAGCAGGATTTTGTGGGGTTCTTATTGCCTACCCGAAAATCTTTAACTGAGTTGAACTCTGAATTGGATTGTCTTTATTTATGTAAACTTCAAATTGTAATACTACTAGCTAGTATTTACTGGACCGATGGAGCACTAAAGTTGGCCGGGAAAAACCCTCGCCAACCAAGTTTCTCTGAGCTAGAACCGGCCTAATGAAGTAAAGTAATTACCTTATTCATGCTCTCTTCTTTCATTTCACATGTCACAAACTCAAATAAAGCATGGGAAATTTCAACTAGGCTTGTAGACGACCGGGATCAAGACAACCTTTTTTTTTTTTTTCTTTTGCTTGAAACGATCGTAAGGAGAGATCCAGGGCTTTAAGAAGCCTGGCCCTTAGGGCTTTTCCATAGGAGGCAAAACGCTTGACCAACTGACTAGTTCTAGTCAAGAGGACTAAAATTCTAGCTTTTGCCTTGAATCTTTTGGTTAGTGGTTTCTAGCATTTGCCACAAGCATTTGCCTTGAATCTTTTGGTTAGTGGTTACTAGCATTTGCCACTAGCATTTCCCTTTAGCTTTTCCCTCGAATCTATTGGGTAGTGGTTTCTAGCACTTGCCTCTGGCATTTCCCTTAATCTTTTGGTTAGTGGTTTCTAGCATTTGCCACTAGCATTTCACTTGAATCTTTTTGGTTAGGGGTTTCTAGCAGTTGCCTTGGTTTGTGGTTTAAGTATATCATTCCCTTAATTAAAATATGCAAGTGCGCAGGTTTTGAATTCAATCATCCGCGTGAGATTTTATAGTTCAACTGATTGAGAATCAACAGAAGCAGCGGACTGCAGCAGAGTACCTAGACAACACGAGGCAAAAGCTGGCAGCCAAGGCCACCAAAAACCAAATTAACAAGAATACCCATACGTGTTAGTATTATCTCTAAGTTTCAAAGGAGCCATTTTCTGGCATATATCTTACAGCAAGTAAAAATGAAAATTGTTCTTTGATATTCATCTAGATGATCTGAACCGACAAAAATTCTAAGCAACACTATGACAGTGGGGAATTTGAAAATCCCGACAAGAGAGTAATCATCAAGCTGATTATTGTTAATATTAATTAACAATGATCAGATCAGGGTTAAATTATTAAATGAAGATTTGCTGACAATAAATAGAGATAATATAATTGTTGTGCATTACTAAAAGTGCTAGTGATTGTGAACAAGTGCGCACTACATTTTCAAAGCTTTTACAAGTAAAAGAAAGGCGTATAAGCCTTCGAGCCCCACAGAAATCCAAGAGGACCCGTAATGTATCCATTGCTGTATAAAATTATACTCCTGGAGAGAAGGATATTGAAGTCAAATGAAACTAATGGTGTTCCATAGTTCCCGAAATTGAAGGGAGGGGAGGGGTTGCCCGGTTGGCTCCTCTAGTAGAGGAAGCTTTTATCATCCAATGATCGCAGTTGGATCCTGGAGAAATGGTCAAAGGAATCCAGAATCTTTAAAGAAGGATTTGATGGTTATACTACTAAAAAAGAAAAGGGTTTCTAATAGAATATCTAATGGAGAGATCATCATGGGGAATGTGTGTGGGTTTGAAATTAATTCAGAAAACAATAAAGCAGCGATTACTTACTGTAAGGTACCGTTTAATCATTAAACTCAAAATTTCTAAGGTGAAAGTTCTCATCCTTGTCAATACCAACAAGGCAACAACCTTTATTCAACCATTCAAAGAATGAAAAGCTTCATCAAGCTTTCCAGCAGCCAATGCATTACATCCCGCATCATAAGCCTCATCAGCCATTCGGGCATCATACCTAGGCGAATCATGACCCTTGTTTCTTGACAAAGGTGAAGATGGGTAGTCAAAGAGAGGTGTAGCACGTGCATATTCAAGACTAGTAATAGCTGTGTTGATCTCAGCCATGAGAGCCTCAGGTGTTATTGGAAAAGTCTTCACTCCATCAAAGACACTGTAACGAGAATTTCCTTCCCTAGAACCCATCTTCTTCCAAGAGTCTTTTAGTCAAATGACCTGGGTTTCACTTTCCATTGATCTCGTCTTAGTCAACATTCAATTAAAATTTTGAAGACCACCAAGGACATTGTCCCCAACTACCGGTCCAATTGTTTTTGCCTTTGGGATTGGCTGATCCTCTTCTGCTCTTTTTCTGGCTTCTTGGCTTTGGTACTATGAACTAGCTTTAGAAAATTACTAAAGCCAAGGCTAAATGCTCTGTTCGAAGCCAAAGAATCAAAATATCCATTTGTTACTGGGAGTCTGGGACCAAATGCAATGTTACAAGTTCCATCCTCCTATGTCAGAGGAAGCATGTCTGGTTTTCACAATGCTACTCATAGAACAGCACCAAACATAATCATATTCTGATAAACATATTCTCAAAAATCATCAAGGAAACTTTCCTCAAGATTTTTCACTCAGTCTAATGCTACACGATACAGAATATCTTCAACTGTCCCTGAGGTTGTCATAGATGTCAGCAGCTTCACTTCATATCTAAAGCTTTCCTATGACAATTAAAAGAATAACTTGATCATCAATCAGATGTGAAAATGGAAAACCAATCACAAATAAGCTTCACTTGGAACTTTAATATCTGGATTTATCATCAGATAAACAAGCAATGAACAAGAACCACAAGGGAGAACAACTGATGCTGGTAAAGCATCAGCAAGGGTCCTTAAAGATATCTCAGTCCCATCCCTCAACAAAGTGCATCCCATTTTACCCAACTCCAAAGAATCAACTGAGAAGAGATCCCCACATCAGCACGGGTAAAAGAGCTCCATAACTTCTCCAGCATCTTCAATCATCATATCCTCTAAGCTGATGATACCTTCTGAGGCCACTATATCCCATCTTGAATTGCACAGCTCACTATTATCAACTGCACGTGACTTGGGGTCACCAAGGATTTCCCAAGCCTTATGAACGCTTAAAAATCTTTCTCCTGATTCATGAGCAGAATGTAATTAATCTGGATGAGAATTAAGGACAGCAGATCAATAACTTGCACGAGTTTCTTCATAGCTTGCATCTTCCTTCACAGACAGAATGCCATAATGGGTTTCATGAATGGAGTTACTTTCAAGAATCATGGTTCACAAGCAATGGTAACAAGACTGATATCACTGCAAATACATAAAAAATAGATTTCACAGAAGGTTATCACTTCAAATTTACTGAAAAGAAACCTTAGTAGAAACTATCACTCAATAGTTTAAAAGGTGGACTTGATGTTCTTCAATTTACAAAACACTGATAAAGGATGGGTTTTTTGCATCATGGAACCTCCCACATTCGCCTCCCCTATTCAGGGCATTGTGGACAAAATTGAAAGAATGAATGGTTAGTTCATACTACTTCACAATGACTTCCCAATCCAGACATTCACAATCAAATGACAGATCCTATTATTAGAAGCCATTATCCGAAACTCTTTTAACTGAAACTTATGTCTGATTTTTAAGAATAATATTGAACATAACATGTAATCATCAACAAAAAAAGCTCTTCAAGGAAAAAAAAACCCTTAAAAAAGCAGAAACTTTTCCATAAATTTGAGCATGTTGATGAAACAACAGCCAGTTATTAGGAGATTAAAACAACAAATTTTAAAAATCAAAATGAGATAAATTAAACAATAACGAGTAACTAAGAACATGAAATTCTCAGCCCAGTATAAATTAACCAATTAAAATAGCACTCGAAAGCCCAAAAAAGTGCGAAAAGCAAGAACATTGACCGCCAAAAAAGATAAATAAAATAAAGAGAAAAAGATTCATACCAAAATCAGTTAAATTTAAGGAGTGTAGTCCGGTTTGATAAACCCTAGGCGTATACAAACAGTCGGTTAAAGCGAACCCTTCCTCTCCTCTTTAGCTTATCATGGCGGCGCCTCCTAGAGCGGAGGACAAGGAGATAGACAGAGAAGGGAAAACTGTGGCACGTCGTCGTTTCAGTTTCATGCTTTTGCTTTTCACGAGTTTGGACTCATCTAGTGGTTTGGTTGGGGGAGCTCATGAAATATCCATGTCCATTTATATTTTAAAAGCCCAAAGGCCCGTAAACAAAAATTTCCCCCGCTTCCACTATGATTTTTTAAAAAATTTATGCAAATTCTTTTAAAATACATTTAAAAATTAATATAATAAAAAATAAGAAACAATGTTTTAGTCTCGTTGGGAAAAAAGTTTTAAAATACTTATTGATTATGTATGACATAATTCAAAAAAATATTTTAATTACTTTTATTTTTTTTTCACATATATTAATTTTACTCATCATCCAATGAAAATTTTAAATTTTTATTCAAATGAAAATGAAAATTAATATTATATTGTGAAAATGGTAATGTTCTTAAATTTTACTACATATAATATATCACTCATCCCCACTCATCCCGTGCTCTCGTGCCCATACTCTATATATATATATATATTATTATTATTATTATTATTATTATTATTAAATAATATAAATTATTATTTTATATTAATTAAAATTAATATATTTTTATTAAAAATATATAATAATATATTTACAAAAAATTACATAAATATGTAAGATAAAAATTTCTTTAAAAAGTTAAAAAATATATTTTTTTTATGTTTTATTTTTTTTTAAAAGTTATAAATGCGAAAATTATTCATATTCATTAAATACTCGTGAAGATGAAAATATATTTAAAATATCTATTGAATATGAATACAAAAATAAGTATAATTTAAAAATTCGATAATAATGATAGAAATGAAAAATACTCTACTCTCCCCATACCATATCCATTGACATCCCTACTTGATATAATTAAAGATGAAATGGACCAATGTATAAAAGTTATCAAAGGGCCTGCTCTCAAAGTTGAGATATTATAAACAGGTGGAAATTGAAGAAAATGCAAGTCTGTATTGGTCTTGATGGTGGGACTAACTAATGCAATCGCAAGCCAAGGTTCCCATATTCCAACTACAGAAATATCATTTTGGTAATCAACCAATCCAACTTCACCCTTACAAGAGATCCATTTTTCATCACAGACGAAAAGCTTTCCATGTCTATTACTAAAACCTCACCTCAGCAGCCACAGCACTGGGGACTTACACATCTTACAATCCATCAGTGCCGACACCAGCCAATACACCTTTCGTGGTAGAAAAAATTTTACTAGTTGTCAAAAGTCCAGTTTCCCCTACGTTTCAAGGAGACAATATATATATATATATATATATATATATATAAAGTATAATAATAAGAAAAGGTCTAATTTTCTTGATCAGATGTAATTGTAAATGGGGCATCATAAAACTAGAGTAAGCTGCATCTCAAATTGACTGCCCACCGTGTCTTTGTTGATCAAAATTAGGTCATCCAATAACTACACCAGATACCCAAGGAACAATAACAGGCGCAGTTGGGTGGCTGTTTCTATATGCTTCAGAATATCTGTCCTTAAAGTTCAGTCTCGGCTTCTCTGACTGCAATTTTGTTTTAATAAAGTTTTAGTTTTGAGTTGCAAACAGCTTCGGTTAGGTGCAAAAGTACAATGAAATGCTAACTTAATGGATACAAAAGACTTACAGATTTCAGCCAGCACTCCATGTGTTTGTGTTCATATTTATCTGGGGAATAGCAACCAGTCTCAGATGGACAATAAACCCATATGTTGCATTTCTTTTCACCTGGCTTTGCAACTTTAGCGTGATCTAAGCAAGCCTGGCAGCAATCAGCTGCACTTTCTTTGTGATGCGTAAGACCCCATCTAACAGCCGCACCACCATAATCTGTATGAAGTTCAGCATGGCATTCTGGTGGAAGACGTCTCCCAGCTAGAATTTGATCCTCATCTTCTGAATAAAAGAATAACACCTTAGTGACAGACATTTCTCACCACAAATTTTCAAACCTCTTCTTTGAAGAAGAGGTTCCAAGTTCAAATCCTTATTCCCAAAACTATATAAAAATATCATTTGAAATCTGCTATATTATCTTTATAAGAGAGAGAGAGAGAGAGAGAGGGGGGGGGTGGCTTCGATCAACTGGAGAAATTGAACAATTACCTGTATCTTCCACATCTTCCGGCTTATCATCATGTTCTTGATTACTGATTTCGGTGGGAATCCAAAGGCCAATGTCTTCCGACAGCACAGCCCAGTTGGACTCCAAGACTTTTACTAACATCTCTACAAAATAGTAAGTCAGACCGGTAAGCTTAACATTCTGTGGCATGTAAAAAATGCTTAAGCATTTCATCTCAATGATAAGCTAAAGAACCAAAATATACCACCTTTCAGATTATGAGTTACCTGCTTCCTCTTTCAAAAGAGTTGAATTCAACCCCTCTCCTCCAAGGGCCAACCTTTTGGCTTCTTTTATTTTCTCCTTGCGCCAAGTTTCAACCAATTCTGTTAATCCAAGAAGAATATCAACAAAAAATAAACTAGTAAATTATAATGAAATAAATACCCACAGCTGATTAGAAGTCCTTAAACATGAGACCTGCATTAACAATGACTACTTTCAAAGAACTCTTCTGACACACAGCAAATACTTGTAGGATAACTCTTACCTAATTGCCAAAATGGGTTTACTTGGAGAATTGGGAGTCTTGTTGAGGAATTCAAAGCATATAGTCTATAAGAGTCTATCCAATCCTGTGTTAGTTAAAAACAGCTTGCTGCTGATTTGGAAACAGCATTACTTAGAGCATATCAAGATTCCATTTCTATGAAATTATAAAAGTATGGTCTCTAGATTTAGAGCCAATCAGCTATGCAATCCTGTGATAGTTAAAAACAGCTTGCTGCTGATTTGGAACTGCATCACTTAGAGCATATCAAGATTCCATTTCTATCAAATCGTAAAAGTAAAGATCTTTAGATTTAGAGCCGGTCAGCAAGCAGCAACAAAATAATCCAGATTCCCTTTACAGAAATTAATATTGCCTGCTGAAAATGAAAAACTGAAAAAGGGTTCTGGCTCATAATAGTTCCGAAAATTATCAATAACTATCAGTTTTCAACCGACATACACATTCAATTTGGGCAATGTCAAATCCATGAAATGCACAATTCCCAACATAATATGTACTGTGGCCTCTTTAAGATTATTTCCTTGAGAGTTAAGCTATTTTCTTCCTATCTTATATTCCTAAATAGTCAGCAGGAATCCATGTAATGAGGTATAAGTCAAAACCAAAATCAGAACGTAAAAAAACTCACTCCTTCCTACACCAAAAGAAAAGGGAACAAAAAGATAAGTATAAATGGCTCTCCAAAAGCACCAGAACCATATAAAGACTCTTCTATGTAATGAATTATCCATTCTAAAAGTCATACCAACAGCAGAGGCGCATGGCTTATTACCATGGCAAGAGTTGAAAAGGTACTGCAGTTGTGTCTTCAAAGTAAGGAGAACAGAGGATACTTGGCTTCTAGGAAATTAGGTGCATGGAACATGCATAGCACTCTCAGACATCATGTAATCAAGTACTCAGCTCCAATTTATGTCATAAAGGAATATGATACCAGGAAAAAAAGTCACATGAGTAAAAGCATGATGTGATAAAATAACCATTATACGCTAAAATATTGTAAGAACTACACAAAATTTGGAAGGAGAATTTAATGAGCAGAAACCAATAAAAAACCTGATTGCTTTTATTTAATTTTACTGTTAGAAATATATTGCTATGAATCAAAACCCTTCTTCAATAAAGAATCATGATGCATAATATGTTTTTTCATTGATTAAACAAATAAAAGAAAGAAAAGAATCTTGACACATCATAACCCAGCACCCCACAATACAAACATTGCATTTCATCTTAATGCAATCAGTCAGTTAACCATGATCTTCTGCAAATTATTATTCAGAGTTAGCCCTCAATTCGAGTAACTTAGAAGTACTAAAGAATTTATCTATCCATCATTTATAAAGCAGGTCCATTCTTGGACTATTGGATGACATTAGATTGATAAGATTATGGCCCTTGATAAGATGTAAGAAAGAAAGTGGAAGCATAACATGTCATACCTAACGGAAATTAAGCAATATGAACCTAGAGGCTAGAGCATTAATGCACTTAAGAATTGAACTTCCCTATTTTTATGAAGCTTTTTGAGGTATTCTTCTTAGGGAAACACATCATAGATGACGGGAACAAATTTTCAAAATGGATTTCTTCAAGAATTAATGTAGATTTCCATTTGCCTTCTGAGAATATTATCCCTAAGAAGCTCATGTTCCAGCAGCCATAATCTTTCTACCAAAAATGTGCATAATTATCAGATACTAATCTATTTTGGGGTGAAAACAGAATAATCATGCCTGCATATCCACAGAATTAATTTTGCATGCATAAAATTTGCGATGTCATTATTTCATTTCTTATATCTACTACATGCTAAACCAGCTAATCACACATCTACAAGTTGCCATAATAAGAAAGCAGTTAAGACTTAAGACTTTGATTTATTCAATAACAGATTATTCATTAACTTGTAATATTTGTAGTTGCCAGCTCATACAAAGATTGTAATCTTTGAACTTACACCTAACAGTCCTATTCCTATACATCATAAATGCTCAAACTTTGTATAGCTATATTATAATAAAACACTACTTCCTAAATAAGAATAAATAGAAATAAAACATCAAGTTAACTTTAAACTGTAATATAATCGAACAAAACAATTAAAAACTAAAAGAAACTAAGGCAGACACCAACCTTGCTGCTCACTGATGTTGGCATTTGGTCTCAAACTTCTCAATCTCTGCAGGATTTCATCAGTTATCTTATGTTTAACTGCCTGTGGCAGTTCAGCCACTGATTCTTCACTCCAAAATTCATGCTTTAATCGCTTTACATTGATTTACAGACATCAAAATTCAACAGCATCAGTATAAATTAAAAACATTATCACCAACAAAATGGGAGGAATCCAAAATATATATATAAAAATAAAATATGGGTAATTTGCAAACCAATTTAACAAGCTCAATGGGTTCACTTGCTCTTCGAATCTTAATTGATTCTGCCATTTTCCTAATCTGATCTGGTGTATACTTTACAACTACAAAAAAAAAAAAAAATCCAGAAAAGTAAAACACTGATCAAGAGATTTTATCAAAAATAGGGGGCAAAGCTGATAGTGACTTACCATTATCTTTATTGGGATAAATGTAGAGAGAAGAATAGAGAGAACAAAGAACATAGAGAGCAATAAAAATGTTGATAGAGCAAACAATCAGAGTGATTCTTTTATACGAGCACTGACCCAAACCGGAACCAAAACCGCCCCATTTGGCTCTGCCTTCTCTGGCCATCTCCCTCTCCGTTTTGCCTCCTTCCTCCACTCCCTCATCCCACCATATCCCTTCTCTTTCCTTTTTTTGCTTTCCCTCCCCAAACAAATCGATCAAATGGGATTTACCACATCAAACCAATCAACCAAACTCCCTTTCTTCCCTTTAATCTTTCACTTTCCAAGCCACACAAAAATGGAAGCACCCTGCACCAGTGAACCGTTCTTTTGGGTATGGGTTTTCTCAAAGCTAGGGGAGAGGATGATTAATCATTTGTAGAGTGGGGATTAAAGTAATGATTGGATTTTAGCTTTTCGATTCAGATATATGTTGGTTGGTTTCGTGATTAAACAGTTTTAATTATGAAGCCAAAAAAGAAAGCGATTTACAACTTTAAAAGTTTTATATTTTTCGGGAGCCTTTGATTAAAAGTTATTTAAAAGATTTTTTTTTTTAAACCTTTTTGTCGGTAACCCTGTTGTAAATTTAGCTTATCTTCATTCAAAGCTGTATGGGATTTTCATATAAAATACTCCTCCCCCTCGCATGTTTTTATTTAATGTGTTTATGTAATTAAATTTGTTTTAATAATTTAATTATAACAAAAAAATAATTGTAATAAGTAGCAAATCATAATAAAAATATTAACAAATAATAAGAAAAAATATTATAAAGTAATAAAAACTAATAATAAATAAGATTAAATAGAAACATCAAAAAGTAATTCAAAATAAAAAAATTAAATAACACGCAAGAAAATATAAAGTAACATATAAAAAATTAAAACATAAAAAAATAGTTTAGCACATAAAAAATAATAAATCATTAGAAAGCAATAATAATAACACATAAAATATTTAAAACTATAAAAAATAGTAATACATTAGAAAAAAGTATTAATAAATAAATAAATAAGTAGTAACAAATAACAAAAAATAGTAAAATATAAAAAAATATAATAACAAATAAGAAAAAGTAGTAACAAATAATAAAAATTATAAGCCATAAGAAAAAATAGTAATATCTCATAAAATGTAAAAAAATCATTTAAAAAAAAAAGTTACTACACATATGAAAAGGTATTAACATTTTAGAAAAATTATTACATTACAACAAATATATAAAAATAAGAAAATAAAATAATACATAAAAAAATAGTAGTAACAAATTAAAAAATTAGTAATTGCTTTTATGTGAAATTATAAGAAGGAATATAAAAATTATAATAGAAAGTTTTATCATTTTTGTTTCAAATCACATATTTTAATGTTGCATTACTCAAAAAATTATATGACTGTGGTAACCAAAAGTTAAACAACTTTATAAAAAAGTTGTGAAAAAATAGTTTTTATCACTTTTTGTTCTCAATTTTTCAAACCATTTACGCTATGAGTGAGGTGGGCCTTTTGCAACAAAGTCTATGTTTTTTATATTTTTTAATTTTCAAGTTAAATATAAAAAGGGAAAGGAAAACGTGTATTGAAATCAATATTAAAATCAAATGGGACAAATCAAAATTTTATTTCAATTGATTTAAATAATTATTTTTAAAATATGATATTAAGTAAGTTTAAAATTTAAATATTAATTTATATAAATTTATTTATTTTAGATTGCAATCTTCTTTTTTTTTAAAAATTGTAAATAGCATCGTGTCAACAATATAAGCAAATATTCTTTTTGTATTTTGATCCGACATATTAAAAATTCATATCCCATTAACCACATAAATATTTTGAGTTTAAAATTTAAAGTTCAGTAAATAAGGAAAATCAATGTTTTATAATTCCACCTAATTAGAATTGTTATTTAGTTATTTTCTCATGAAAATTATTTTTTTACTTTTAATGTGTAAAGTATCTTATCTCCAATTTTTTTTGTTTACAATTTCTTATCTACGCGACAAATGTCCACTTTAGGACACAAAAGAAATTTATAGATTTGTTAATAATAATTTTGAATTTTCACATATAAAGGATAAGCTTAAACACTTATTATGAGAAATCTGTATTCCTTTTAAGATAAAAACGAAATTATCTCATTTGTTTTTATTATAGTAAAGTTTGCATTCAAAAGTAAATATCATGGGAGATAATGGAATAGATACAATCAGTTCATTAGAGAAAAAAAGTATTCAAACTGTCAGATAATTATTGGAAATAAAATAAAAGCATCTGTAAGTAACAATAAACATGCACACATGTTGACGTGAACATGTTTTATCAATTATTATGACTTTTAAATTTATTTTTAAATTTTATATTTAAATAAAAATATTATGACTTACATAATTTTATCTCTAGATTTTTATCGATGTGAACTGTTTATTTTAAGACACAAAAAGAATTTAATAAATTTTTAATAATATTTTTAAGTTTTTGTAAATAAATTATATAATCCAAATATCAATGGTGATAGACATATCTACCTTTTAGGATAAAAATGAACTTACATCCACTTATTTTTTTTAAACGTAAACCAACCATTCGTAGCCTTAGAGCTCCTTCTTTCGTTCCTCATTGAGTTATTGTTTGTAAGAATTTTTTTATTTTAAGCTTGAGGTATTTTAATAGGAGCACCAAGAAGAAACTTCTTTCATTAACTCAAAAAATCAATGTGGATTCGTTGATTTTCTTACAAAGCAACGATGTTTCATCTACTATGATTAAATTGTCTTGAAAAATTAAAAGATTCACGACCACCCTTTCGTTTTTGTTTCATTTTGCTAATAGAATCCTTGCACATTGAACTCAATTTTTAGAAAAGTGAAACCTTTCAAAATACTTTTTGACAATGATTTTTAAAGATATTGACCAAGTTGTGCCCATTTTCATGTATATACCTAACACTTATTTCTATTTATTTGATGGTTAATGGTCTTTTTAATATATAATGAGTTTGTGTGTAGTATCAAAATAAAAAATTTGCTCTGTTTGGTACATCATTTTTTCATTATAATGTGCAATAGCAATAGTTATTTAATGTTTTGTACATTTGCAAGTAGTTGTTATTGTTAACAATAAAGAAAAAAATGAAAATAAAAATAAAAATAAAAAAGACTCTGACCTAAGGTGAACTTTTTCTTCAATTATCTTCACTTGAGAACCTCATTATAGATATTTTTTCTTTCATTTTTGTGATAATCTTTAGTTTAGACCATTTTCAATTTTTAGGTTTATTTTAATATATATATATATATATATATATATTTATATATAGCAAAATTACTAGCAACTCAAATTTCTATCAGATATTAATTTGCTTACATTGCATTAATAAAATGCATTTTGAGCATGTTGATTTTCTTAAAAATAGAAGTGTTAAAGCAAAAATAATAATAATAATAAAAATAATAAACTGATAAAAACAAAAAAAAGATGTTTAAATTAATTCTTTTTTTTTTTTTTTGCTTATTATGGTAGGTTTAGTGCTTTTATTTTTTATTTTTTGTACTTTATTAAATTTATGCATATTGAGTATGTCGAGTTTACAATTGAACTTTATGAAAAGATGCATTCCTCTAAAAACACGTTGATCAATTTAGTTACTGCCCTAGATACCTTTTATATAGTAGTTTCATGCTTGCCTTTTCCCAAGAGCCAAGAAATTTTGTTATAGTTTCATGGTTACCTTTCCCCAGGGGCCAAGAAATTTTGTTATAGTTTCATGCTTGTCTTTAGTAAAAAATTTTGTTATTACATCTTTAGATCTCATCATGGAGGATTCAATTTGAGTGCTTTTTTATAATTTGTTCAATTTAATATTTTCTCAATTTAAATATAAGATTAAGTGTGTTAACTTATAGAATCATTTACAGTCACCTTACTTTGTATTTACAAATTTTGAAAAATATGGATATGATAAAATCATTTAAGATATTAAAAGTAGAGTCGCTAAATCCCATATTTTGTTTGTTGATATAACTCGACCAATTTTCTCCAGCAAAAATAAGTGTAAGAAAATGACTCTTGATATTTTATTGATTATAAACTTCTGAACGTTTTGTTTTCTAAAATGTCCTAAATCCTTATATTTAGGATTCAAGAAAAAAATAGAGTAATAGAAGGGAATCAGTGAATCTTGATATGGTGGCCCCTCCTGTACTAATAGAGGGGATACTATCAAAGTTTTGAATTAGTTTGGATAGTTTTAAATTAGTTTGGATAACTAAAGTGTTTTAATTAACTAATGAGTGAATGATTGAACTTAAAAAAGAAAAATAAAAAAAGTAAGCAAACTTTTTAAGATTATGATAGCAGGTGCTTAAAACATTTACCATAAGATTTTGGCCAATTACAATAAGATTCTAATTTATAGGATAGGTTTTTTAAAAAATAATGAAAGAAATTATGTTGAGATTTTTGCCATCAAAGAAGTTACTTGCATGCTGATATTTTTCCCATCAAATAAGCTACTTGTGATCTTGGAATGAGTGTTAATCTTTCGATGAAATAGGTAGACTTGATGTTGAGATTTTAAGAGAAGTAAATTCATTAGTAGATTAGGTAGACTTAGCCTTGAGATTTGAAAGGTTGAGTTTAATATAAGTAAAGTCATTAGCTAATTATTTGACTAATTTAGGTGATAATAGGATTGATATGTTTTATGTTTGGATTGAAAGGTTTTATTTTATTTTATTTTTTGGTTGAATTTGTTTCTAATAGATTATATTTTTCTACCCTTATATTGTAGATCTTTAACATTCTTTTATGAATAAAAATCATATTTTGGGTAAAAAAATTATTTATCACTCTGTAGATATTATATGAATTTTTAATTGAGATTTATATATTTTGTTTTTAGTTATCAAAATTATAAGTGTTTCCTTAAACTATCCTTTAAATATATTATTTGTATTTTAAGCTTTGAAACTCTTTATATTTAATATTTTAATATTGCGTTATGTAAATTCTTTTATATTTGATAATAATTTTTTAATATTAAATGATATAGATGTATATTATAATTTTTTTTTATTAATTCCTCATTGAAGCACAGATTGATTTTCTAGTAAAAGTGAAATTTGCTTACCGTTAAAGAAATTTAAAACCTATGTAATTTTGACTATTTCATTCCTTTTAAGCATTTGTGTTTTCATTTATTTTGATAAATATAAAATATGAAAATTAATATTTAATGAGTAACACTTACCTTAAATTCAATAATATAACTTAAAATCATTATTAATTATAGATTGTAATGAATTAAGAATATAAAATGAGCAAAAATTTAGTTATTGATATATTTTATATAAAAAACGTATTAATTGTTTCGATTTTGAAAATCAATCGAATCAAATTGAATAAAGTAATTAATTAAAATAATCAAGATTGACTTAGATCTATCTATTATAACTGCTCAAAAAATACACTATGTATATTATTTATAAAAATTAGTTTATTTTATATCATATAATTTTAAAATATTATATAAGTTATATTCAATTTATATAATTTTAAAATATTATATAAATTATATCAATTTGTTGTATAAAAATAAGAAAATACAATAATACATAAAAAAAGTAAGTAACAAATAAAAAACTTAGTAATTACTTTTATGTGAAATTATAAGAAGGAATATAAAAACCTATAATATACAATAAAAATTATAATAAAAAGTTTTATCATTTTTGTTTCAAATTACATATTTTAATGTTGCACTCAAACAATTATATGACTATGGTAACCAAAAGTTAAACAATTTATAAAAGTGTTGTGAAAAAATAGTTTTTTATCACTTTTTGTTCTAAATTTTTCAAACAATTTACGCTATGAGTGAAGTGGGCCTTTTGCAACAAAGTCTATGTTTTTTTTTGTATTTTTTAAATTTCAAGTTAAATACAAAAAAGGAAAGGAAAACGTGTATTGAAATCAAATGGAACAAATCAAAATTTAATTCAGTTGATTTATATAATTATTTTTAAAATATGATATTTAATAAGTTTAAAATTTAAATCTTAACTTATATAAATTTATTTATTTTAGATTGCAATCTCTTTTTTAAAAAAATTTGCAATTAGTATCATGTCAACAATATGGACAAATATTCTTTTTGTATTTTGATCCGATATATTAAAAATTCATATCCCATTAACCACGTGAATATTTTGAGTTTAAAATTTACAATTTAGTAAATAAGGAAATCAATGTTTTATAATTCTCCTAATTAGAACTACTATTTAGTTATTTTCTTATGAAAATTATTTTTTCACTTTCAATGTGTAAAGTATCTTACCTTCAAATTTTTAAGTTTTCATAAATAAATGATAGAATCAAAATATCAATGGTGGCATACATGTTTGCCTTTTAGGATAAAAATGAAATTACATCTTCCTATTTCGTTCCTCCTTGAATTTTTATTTGTAAAAGTTTTTTTTCTTAAGTTTGAGGAATCTTAATATGAGCAGCAGGAAGAAACTTCTTTCATTAACTCAAAAAAATCAATGTGGATTCGTTGATTTTCTTACAAAGCAATGATTTTCATATTTTATAGTTAAATTATCTCGAAAAATCAAAAGATTCACAACCACCCTTTTGTTTTTGTTTCATTTCGTTAATAGAATCATTGCATATCAAATTTAATTTTTGGAAAAGTGAAACCTTTCAAAATACCATTTGACAATGATTTCTACGTTTGATTTGCAAAAATTATTAACAAGTTGTGCCTAGGTATATACCTAACACCTCTTTTTGTTTATTCGATGATTAATGGTTTTTTTAATATATAATGAGTTTGCGTATAGTATCAAAATGAAAGGTTTGATTTGTTTGCTCTATCATTTTTTCATTATAATGCGCAATAGCAATAGTTACTTAATATTTTGTATGTTTACAAGTAGTTGTTATTGTTAACAATAAAGCAAAAAAAAAAAAAAAAACACTCTCATCTAAGATGAATTTTTTATTCAATTATCTTTGCTTGAGAACCTTCATTATTAGACTTAGCGTTGAGATTAGAAAGGTTGAATTAAAGAGAATAAACTCATTAGCAGATTATTTGACTAATTTAGGTGTGTAGAAAGGTTTTATTTTTTTAATTGAATTTGTTTCTAATAGATTATGTTTTTCTAGAGCTTTAGCCTTATATTATAAGTCTTGATTTAGCTTGAAGTGAAAGATTCGTTTTAGAATAAAAATCATATTTTGGGTAAATTTTTTTTTTTTATTGATGTAGATATTATACGAATTTTTAATTAAGACTTATATATTTTGTTTTTAGTTACTTATCAAAATTATTAGTGTTTCCTTAAATTATCCTTTGAATATATTATTTGTGCTTTAAACTTTGAAACTCTTTATACGTAATATTTTAATATTATATTATGTAAATTTTTTTAATATTTGATAATTAACTTTTAATATTGAATTATATAGATATATATTATAAATTTTTTATTAATTCTGCAGTGAAACGTGAGTTAATTTTTTAATAAAAGTGAAATTTGCTTACAGATAAAAAATTTTAAAACTTATATAATTTAGACTTTTTCATTCCTTTTAAGCATTTGTGTTTTTCAATTATTTGATAAATATAAATATGAAAAATTAATATTTAATGAGTAACACTCACCTTAAATTCAAATAATATAACTTAAAATCATTATTAATTATAGATGTAATGAATTAACAATATAAAATGAGCAAAAAATTAGTTATAAATATATTTTTATATAAGAAAAGTATTAGTTGATTCTATTTTGAAAATCAATCGAATCAAATTGAATTAAAGTAATTAATTAAAATAATTAAGATTGACTTAGATATATATATTATAACTACTAAAAAAATACACTATGTATATTATTATATAAAAATTATTTAATTTTATATTATATAATTTTTAAAATATTATATAAATTTTATTCAATTTGTTTCATCGTTAGTTTTGAATATTAATAATTGACTAAATTAATTAAATAAATAGATTTTTTAATCTGAATAAATCAAATTAAATTAATGCCTTCTCATTGATTTCAATCGAGTATATCAATTTCAATAGTTAGTACTCATCCTATTTTTGTGACGTCAATTTTCAAAGCCACATTTATTTTCATATCCATAATTTTTTATTATAATATTATAATTATCCAATAAAAAATTTTTAAATCGGTTCCGCAAAATTTTAATTAAAAAATAAAAAAATGGAAAATTTGAAGACAATAAGAAAAGGAAAACTGGGGGCGTTCTCCTACGGTCGGCTTCAACTGACCAAAACTTGACTTGAAAGTCAAACATAAGTACTCATCCAATTATCAACCGACACGGCAGGAAACCAGGTGTATTTCTGTTATCTTAAATGTATATAGACAAGTCGGTTTGGAAAAGCTAGCGGTTGTAGGAATTGAATGATATAAACGATCGCAGTAATCTATTCTAACATAAAATGTACGGTGACTTTACTGCGATGGAGGCTGTGCGTGTTTTAGATCAGTCGTCACGTACATGTGACAAGGCCTAATCGGGTTGGATTACAGACCTCGAAGCTTTGAAAGATGCAGAATAAACCTGGTTGATTAGACGTGGTGGATGCATTTTATATTAGATAAAAAATTTTAATTATTTATAAATAAAATAATTTTTTATTTAATTATTAATATTTTAAATAATTATATTCGTATAAAAATAATTATTATATGATAAATAGTTATATTTATTTTATTTGAATGTAATAAATTATTATTTATAAAGATCATAATTATATAAAAAATTATATGATCATTTAAATATAAATTTATATTTATTAATTTATTATATAAAATTTTTAGTTATAATCATTTTTCGTATTTTCGATTGTAAAAATTAAATTTTTATTATATTTTAAAAAGTATAATTACGGTTTTAAAAATAATATTAATTATATCCCAAAAAGTCAAAAATTTTTTAATATTATTTATTTATTTTTTCTAACAACTACTCTATTGGTTGAAGAGCTTGAACGTGATTAATAGTGTAATTGATCAAGTTAATATATAGCATTATAAACTCGATTTTTAATTTAAGGTTCGAAATTTAATTTGAATTTGATCGAATTTTATTTTTTTAATTTGAATTCGATTCAAGATAAAAATTAAATTATTTAAATTTGTTTGATTAGACTTGATTAATATAAATTTTTTTTTAATTTTTATATTTGAAAAAAATTTGATTATTTATATTCAAACTTGAGTTAAAAATATTTTATTAATTAAAATAATAAAAATATATTAAAATAAAAAATTTTGATTAGAGTGAGGAATTACTCGAGTTTAGTATAAAAATATCTAAACTCGACTTCATTGATAAATTAAATTATTCAAATTTAAATTCGATTTGATAATAATTCAGTTAAATTTAAATTTTATTCAAATCGAATCTAAATATTTTACAAATATTAATATATCCTTAACATTTCTCGACATGATAAAATGCTAGAAACTGATAAGAACACGTGCTAAACTTGATATGATTCATTAAGCCGTGAAAAGTATGGGATAAAATGGTGAGAGCAACCTATATTGTGTTTCTGCTCGTGCTGTGTACAACTCTTGCTTGCAGCATTACCTGGTGATGGCATCAATGAGGAACTGGTTCATTTCTCTGTGTTCACAACTATAAGTACCACTGATATACAATGTTTACCCTTGCAATTCCAAATGATCAAATGTATCATAATGAAACATTTGAAGCTCATTTGTATCAAACATCATTTCAGTTTTGATGATGAGTTTTCGTGTTTTTATGCTACAAATGAACCAATTAATTATCTATCAGAAAAAAAAAAAAGGACAAGAAAGAGATGAAATTGTAAAAAAAAAAATCATTTCAAATTTTGATTTTGAATTTGATCGACTCATTTAAGAATGAAATCTCTCAATCTCTCCCAGCTCTTTCAAGCTCTTCTTACCCAGTCTTTCAAACCCCTTCGGTTTGCTCTCTCTGCAATTTCTTTATCAATTTTTAACTTCGTACTAAGCATAAGCTTACTTTGGTAAGTTTATTTATTCCCCAACCAGCAGAAATAACAGGTGAAGCGTCGGACAGTCGGAAAACAATTGGTTGTGGTAAGGAGATCGGGTCATGTAGCTAACAAACCCGCCCCCGTTTACAAAGAGGTTATTGATTTCGTTAATTCTGTTTAATGGTTTTAATTGAAGTTAAAAAATTTGGCATTTATTTCACTTAGTTCTTTTTAATAGGTTGTTGTCGAAAAAAGTGATGATACATTGAAGGTATGCTGGTTGGAGTTTTTCACTTTTTTGTATGTTTGATTTTAGTTAGTGATTGAAACTTAGTACTATTGTTAATGATGTTTTGTGGTAAATGTAGGATATCTAAGATTTGGCCAACCGTATGTATGCTTCGGATGAAGCCAGGGCAGAGGCTTTGGAGAAAGCAGAAAGCTTAGAATCTGGTTTAGAGCCCGATTTTCCTTTCTTCATAAAGTCAATGCTTCAATCACATGTTACTGGTTGATTTTGTCTGGTTTGTCTAACAATTTAATCGAGGTTTTAATTGCTCTTTGTTGTTGTTGTTTATTCTCTCCATAGATGATAACTAGATAGCAATATCATAGATTCATTATGGCTAATGACTTCTGTGTGTTAATACATGTTTTTGAAAAATTTGGGTCTTTTGGCCTTCCTCTACATGCCAATAATCGAGATTAGAGAAGTTCTTAGTTCTTGTTCCACAAAATCGGATTTTGAAAACAAAATTATGTTTAGGGTAGAACTTGCTTATTCTTTATTCCAAAATTAAATAAAGAAGGAATTAACAAGATGATAACATAGCTTAGAAATCTATTCGTATATCCAGATTTGGTATATTGCATTTGTTTGCTGGTAACCTTTTTTTTTTTTTTTTTCCCTCTTTTGAACTGCTTCTACATCCAATACTAGAATGAATGACTTTCATTTGTGTTATTTGAACACTTCCCCTGATAGGCATGATCATAGAAGATGTGCATCATTTTTCACTTCTCATATCAGTTACCCCTAATTATAGAGTGTAGACTATAATAATCTCATTGCTGATCCATTGTTTAAAAACCGGTCTCCTATTATACTTTTGAACGTAATAAGAATCCTTTGTTAGACCAAGAAATCATGTGGTATTAGTTGGAAACTAGGAATTTTGAAAACTTTTCCTATATCTTTACTTAAGGTTAGTTGTCAGCTGATTTAGTTTGTGAGAGGATTTGAGATTGATCATTGCTGCTGATAGTGATGATATCTGCATGTTTTCACCACAAGAAAACTTGTTGGTTTTCAAATTTTAATTAGAATGAACAACACTTGACCTTCCCTTGTAATTTAGGTTCCATATGACATTCATCAGTTGGTTTTTAGAAATATGGTTTGTGATTGCAGTATACAACCCCTTTCTGTTGCCGTTGGTTTCCATATTGCTTTGACAAATCAAGGCATCTGCAATATAATGTGTGTGGATGTACAGCGTTTGATAAACCATTGGCTGTTGTATCTTTCCTTTCCAACAACATCAAATGAATCATCTTCTTTTGTTCTATATTTGTAAGACCACCCTTTGTCTATGTGGATGAGCTTTCTCTAGGGAATTATTGCAGTGAGATATATTGTGGTATATTGTTATGCTTTGATGTTTTCAAGGAGTCATGCTCACTTTTTCTTTTTGGTTTTTGAGGTTTACATCATAAGGGTGAAAGGTTCAACAAAGTACCAAACTATAAGCTTCAAACAATTGGGATGTTGGAGCCATACCAGCAGAGTTAGAGTTCGGGTAATCATTTTTGATGCATATGTACCTGCTAAAGCTAGATAATCATTAATATTTCTTAATCTCTTGAACTTTATTAGTGCTATGTTATGTAATGATTACCATCAAATTTTCAACAATTGTTATCAAATTAGAGTACGTGCAATAGAATCTTGATAAAGACATCCATCGATTCTCAAATCCACATCTTTTTCCTTGTAACTTGCAAAATGTGGAATTTGTTGCATACTTTGTTAGTCTTCTGGGTTTGGGACCTACTAAAGTTCTTAGGAATGAGACATTCACCTTGCCTCTCACTCTATTGACATTTCAAGTATGCCACATGATTTGCATATCAATAAATCTAAGAGAAAACCGAAAAGTCTATCACTGTTATCTTTTTCATGGGCCAGAAACTGGGATACTTCACTTGAAACTTCCATTTCAAACATCAAACAAGCTTTTTTAGCAAGGGAAAGTAAGACAGGTTGGATAAGAAAGGCTGGGATTGTGGTCTATATTTTGATGTAGTGATAGCTGTAGCAAGGATTTGCTGACTTAAACATGGGTAGACTCATTCAGTGCAGTCAATATACTATATCTATTGTTTTTTGCATCTACTTTGAAGCCTTCCAACCCTATGCCCCCACTGTTATTTCTTTATATCTAATCAACATTGGATTCACTTGTTTTTTATTAATTTCCCTGTTGCAGGTAAACAGGTTTAAAGGAATTCCCATTATTTTGCCTTTAAGGTTTGTCAAACCATATAGTTGAGAAAGTACTTGTCCTTGTTCATAAATTTACCTAATCCCAGGACCCGCAGATTTGTCTATTCCAGCTTTAAACTATTTTATTAACTATATATTAATCAAGTTATTATTGCGGTGGGTTTTTTAAGACAATAATTCTAGTATATATGATTGTCGATTTCGTATTTAATACGTGTAAAACACAAAATTATTAAGTTATAATTCATACTAACATATTAAATACAATTCATTGTTTAATTTTTATCGAACTTATTTAATATTAATTTTATTAAAATTTTAAATTATATCACTTTTATTTTATTTTTTCATATTATATCATTGTGTCACCTACCGTATTACGATTAATATCCTCATGTTTAACTTTTTAATGTCAGTTCCAACTTCCAAGTCCAAACACAGATAATTTCTCTTCCATATATCACTCCATAATTGATGCAACCAGCTAATATCATTCTTCTGATGTTTTCTTAGAACAAGGCAGCCCTGATTAATACATGTTGACAGGTTTCTTACCGATACAAACTCATTCCCCACATCACTCTTTTCCAGCCTTTCCAGCTTGCAATGCCAATAGACAGAACTCTTAGCTATCACTACTCAGCTTTCCATGAATCCAAAACACACCCAAAAACAAATATTGTCATTGACATCTTCATCACTTCTTTCTCACGCGCCATTTATTACAACTCTTAATCTTTTCACGCGTTTAAGAGTCCAATTGTAAAACGCAAACCCCAACGCGGTAGAGTAGAGACATTAAAGTTTTACAATCACGGGGTTACCTGCGAGTGGGATTGTTTTGGCTAATGAGATTGTTAATTGGCGCCGAGAATTTCGCGGTCGACCAGACGGACGTCGAAGGGTTAGGTTGGCGAAGACAGTGGACAGTTGGTTCCTAAATTAAGTGGGCCCATCGGTTTAGCCTGTCTGGTCCCCACCAATCTCACAACAACGTGACAATAACCGGCGGAAAAATAAAAGTTTCATTTTAAATTAAATAATATTATATTCTTTTTTCTGCTTGCTTCTCCCGTGTCGTGAGGAGCTGGAAAATTGACAAATTGACTTTGTCCCATCATAAGTTTTTTGCTATCATGCGCGTACGCGTAGGTTTGCTTAACTGGCGCCCTGGAAACGGGTAAACGTGTGACCCACGAGTATATCTCGTTGTGGGTCAGAGTCCACAAAAATAATTTCCTTATGATCTTTTGATTCTTAATCATCGTTAATCCAACGGTCAAAATGGCCCCAGCTAATGTGGGAGCCAACGGTCAACATAGCGTAACTGGATACAACGGCTTGAAAACGAAGGGGTTTTTTTTAGAAGCGCGCCGTTTTTGCCACGTCGGAAACGGCAAAAGACCAAGAAGAAAGCTGCTGCTGCATTTCCATACGAGTGTTGTTTTTTTTTTTTTTTAATCTCTTTTTTCTTTTCTCTCTTTCAGAAAAAAACTTTTCAATCAACAAAGTAAGGATTTTTTTCAGAACGCCGGGATCCGATTTTCTCGATCGCAGCGACTAATCCAATTCATCGCGTCGTCGTCTTTTCTCTTCGTGCGTAATCTCCTTCTTCCGCTGCTATCAGCCGTTTCTCTTCCTCCTCCTCCTTCCCTTCTCTTTATTCGCACTGTAATTTTCTGTTTTTCTTTTCCTTCCGATATCCGCATGGAGATTCATTTTATTTTCTGTTATGATTAATAGATTCGTAGGAATATTTGTAATGTGTTGTTGTCTACATTGACTCAGATTTTTTTTTAATTTAGTTTTTTTTTTTCGGTTTTGATGTAAAATCTGATCGTTTAAATTTTTTATGCATTAGGTTTCCTATTTTTTCGAAAATATCGATGTTTTTGCTGTATTCATTGTCGTCTAATCACTTGATTGTTAATATATAGTTTAAAACAGACGATCATTGATCGATTCAATTCTTTATTTGATGAGATTTGATTATTGAAATATGCAATGTGTATCTTTCAGGAGTTTTCAGTGCAATTCTTTGAGAGTTAAGAGGCATTGTTTTAGAGAAGGGGTTCTAGCTACGGGTGTGGAGTTTGGATTTGGAAATCTGGAAACAATGTCCTCGAAAGGCGATCATCAAACCGTGCCGCTGTCGGTTCTACTGAAACGAGAATTAGCAAACGAAAAGATCGAAAGGCCGGAGATTGTACACGGACAAGCGAGCCAGAGCAAGAAAGGTGAAGACTTTACATTGCTTAAAACCGAATGCCAAAGAGCAATGGGAGATGGTGTCACCACATTCTCAGTTTTCGGGGTATGAAGTGAATCAATGCTAATCACATACTATATGCTTTAGCACAAAGTTGCCTGCTTCACCATAAAAACTTTTAATTTGCATCAATGGAATATAAGGGTTTAGAAACTTTTGTCTGCTATGTATATTGGTGTAATTATCAGTACAATTTGTTTGGTTTCGCACAAATATACTTGTCGTCATCTATTTGCTTTTGGAAATTCTTGGAAAGATCATTTTCTAAAGTGATGCTTCTTTAATGTTCTTTATTGTTTTTTACTTTTCTCCTTTTATAGGTTGGTCATGCTAAACCATTTTTTGCAGCTCTTTGATGGACACAATGGGTCTGCTGCTGCTATTTACACTAAGGAGAATCTCCTTAATAATGTCCTAAATGCCATTCCGACGGATCTTAATAGGGATGAATGGGTTGCTGCGCTTCCAAGGGCTTTGGTTGCAGGCTTTGTTAAAACAGATAAAGATTTTCAAGAGAGAGGTATGAGATGTTTTGTTTTGCTTTTATGTAAACTATCTGAGTATAGTATATGTTTAATGGCATAACTTTTGGAAAAAAGGACTATTTGTCTAGATATAAATTTTAATTTTATTACGATTGTACTCCTCTATAATGGCTTGTTTGCTTATATCCATTAAGAGTTAGATTGTATCCTATTTCACTAAACTAACTGTTTTATTTTCTCAATATCATTCCTTTTGGTGCTGCTTTTTGCTTTCTGTGAGGTCCATCTAAGATGTGGAGTTTTACTGATTTATATTAAGAATCTCCCTGGAGAAACATGCTTATATGTAGGAAGAGTTGCAGTTTGGAAGTTGATCAATATTGTTTTGTGATAGTTGATTTGCATTATGTGTGGTTACTCTGGTGGTAAGTGTGTTAGCTATTTGGTTATGGACGTTATCTTGGAGATGTAGTGCATTCTCTTGTACAACAAAAAGGGGATAGCAGATTAGCAGATGTTTATCTCTAGATCAGCTTGTCTAATATACCTATGATCTTATTATAGAAGATCTTTAGTTTATGACTATTTTTTTCTGTAGTTAACTGATAGTGCTTGAGATGTCAACTTGAAATTGGTCTAGATATAGTGAAGTTGGCACCACCAATCAGTGTACAGCTTGATACTTTACCACCTATACAAACAGAAACACACCAGGCAGTTTCATCAATTAATTATTTTCCCTCTCTACTTATTTATGATGATTTTGCTTGAGCATAAAAGCTCACGTACAGAAGCATGTATTTCCTTCCTCCCATTGAGCGGGAATTGGGATAAAGAAGAGAAACATGTTTTAATTATGTATTTTCTCTTTTAATTTTTTTAAGTTTAGGGTAATAACTTCTTGTATTTTCTCCCACATGTTTAGCATTTGATATTTATGTTATGGTTTTCTTTCCAGCAAAAACATCGGGAACAACTGTAACCTTTGTGATAATAGAAGGATGGGTTATAACAGTTGCATCGGTTGGTGATTCCTGTTGTATATTTGAATCATCTGAAGGCGGAATATATTACTTGTCAGCTGATCATAGGCTTGAATGTAACGAAGAGGAGTAAGTTATTGACTTAGTGTTTGCTGGATTTTAAAAGTTTCCCCTAAATATTAAGGTCCTACTTCCTGTTTTCATCTTATTAGGAGGGAACGAATCACTGCAAGTGGGGGTGAGGTTGGTCGCTTAAATACTGGTGGTGGTGCAGAGGTATCTCCTCTTTTGTACAACTGTGCTTCTTGTTGTTTTTCTGGATTCTTAGCCTTTTCTTTCCAGCAGTGAAACTTAACACCCTTGAGATATATTTATGTGAATGGATGTGCAACCACAATACTTGGAAACACAATCTAGAAGCTAGTTTCAGACATTACAGGACTCTGTGGACAAGTATACCAGAAAGACATTAAAACTTGATAATTGATGTGAATTAGAGGAGTCCTTTGTAAAACTTACTAATTATAGCTGTAACAATTGTAATTAGCAGCAACTCTTTATGTATCTATCTTGTTTAGAAGTAGATTTAAGAAACATGATATTGACATGCTTGTAAAAGATGCTAAATAGGTTCTCCAAGGAGAATTTCGGTATCTGCAGTCGAGGAAAAAACTGTGCTTGATTAATTGTGTGGGTCAAAGCTGGTGACCTAATGGTAAAGTTATTTTGTAGATTGGTCCTTTGAGATGTTGGCCTGGAGGCTTGTGCCTTTCACGATCCATTGGCGATATGGATGTTGGGGAGTTCATTGTTCCTGTTCCATACGTAAAGCAAGTAAAGGTTTGTTTTAATCTACCTGCACACTCTATTTGATATCTGTTATTTCTTGATATAACTTTTGAGCTTAAATATTGTTTTTTGTACATTTCCTTTCAGAGCCCCTTGTGAATATATTTTTTTCCTTATGCAACTTTGATAAGAAATTGGATATGTACTTGGCTTTAATGAATTTCCTTGAACTTGGGACCAGTATCTTTTCTGAATTCATGATAGTTGAAGGACATAGTAGAGCTATTAATTTCATATCCTCCTGTGTCCCATACTCACACATTGAAGTGCTTTTGCATTTGGATTTTTTCTCTCTTAATATTTTTTTTACCCTAGTCGGCTAACTGTTTACCCGTGGTAGTGTTTTTCTCAAATTAGAAAACCTTTTCCTTGACTTCTATTGTTATTAATAGTGTATTTTACGTACTAGTTATTTTCTGCAGTTGTCTATGGCTGGTGGTAGGATGATTATCTCCAGTGATGGTGTTTGGGATGCTTTATCAGCTGAAGTAGCTCTTGATTGTTGTCGCGGAATGCCACCAGATGCTGCCGCTGCACAGATTGTGAAGGTACGTTCCTGAATTATATTTGTCTACACTATGCTCTTCAAATGTTGCTGCTGGGAGCACTATGCCCTTCTGGCTTTGCAATATTTAGTATCAACTGCCTTTCTTCATATGTTTTCTGATTCCTTGGTCTCCAATGAATAGGAAGCTTTACAAGCGAAGGGTCTTCGAGATGATACAACCTGCATTGTTGTTGATATCTTACCACAAGAGAAGCCAGCTGCTTCTTTGCCACCACCAAAGAAGCCCGTAAAAGGTATGTTCAGGGCCATGTTTCGCAAGAAGCCTTCTGAATCGTCTTCTCATGTTGATAAAGAATATATGGAGCCAGATGTGGTGGAGGAATTATTTGAGGAGGGATCTGCTATGCTTTCAGAAAGGTTTGTGCTTATGAGAATCCTGTATTTGTTGAAATATGAAATTTGTGCTTTGATTGTCATTTCAAGGATCAGACCATATATCTTTCATTTGCATCTGTTCTGTGGGGCATAGCTTTCTATGAATGAGGACAAGATGGTGTTGTTTGTAGTTTTATCTCACGAGGAACACTTCTGCTGGATACAGGTTGGATACAAAATATCCATTGTGCAACATGTTTAAGCTGTTCATGTGTGCAGTCTGTCAATTAGAGATGAAACCTGGAGAGGGTGCTTCAATTCATGCTGGCTCATCTAATTCAGTAAAGTTGCGTCTGTGGGATGGTCCTTTCCTTTGCTCTAGTTGCCAAGAGAAGAAAGAAGCCATGGAAGGGAAAAGACGATCAGGAGGTAATGACAGAACTCCCTCGCTCCCTCTCTCTCTTTCTTCTTTGCAAGTTTATGTTACTAAAAGACCCTTGAATTTTTTTTTCTTGTTTCTCCTGTTTTTCCTGTTTCCAGATAGACATAGTAGTGAAAGTGACTAGCTAGACGTCTCCAACTACTGTTGCGTTTTGTGTTCACTAACATTTGTTTTGGAGGTGGTCATAAATGGCAAAGATGACGCATTCTCACTATAGTAACTCCCTTCAATTTCTTATTGGGGGGCATCAAGTATTCTGCAACTGAGGATCCATTTGGATCTATACTCCAAGTCAGAAGAGCAGAGTTGAAATGTGTGTTTAGATTTCTGTTTTCTGGCTTCAGGAGTGAGAAGACTTGTGTTTACCTAAAGTGAAAATTGAAAAAGAAAATGAGAAAAGATAGGCCGGAGGTTTTGATAGACTCGGCAGTGCATAGTGGCATGCCTCAGAGGTAATTCTTTTTTCCATCAAAGTTCATCCTATTGTATACCAGTCACTCCAAATTTATAGAGCTAATGCTAAATGATTGTTGATTTCAGTGTATGTTATAATATATAGGGAGTTTGATGAGTATTCAATACAAAGAAGTTAGGAAAAAACTTGTGTGGGTAGTTTGCTGAATGAAATTTGTTCATGTTTCATTGATATTTGTTCCTTCCTTTTACAATTGGGAAGGTAATCTTTGGAATAGAAAAAGTTTCAATCCCATTATTTTTTAAGCAATGCATTCCTCTTAACTGGAGGCTTCTTCATCGGGATATATGCCTAGCTCAAAAATTTCTGGTTCTATTTTCAATTTATTTTAATTAGCTGTCGTTGGTTAATCTTTAGCGATTAGCCATGCACATGCTTAGTTTATGAGTATTATGTCTTGATGTTCTATGATGATACCTAGTAGCTGGATCTTGCCGTGTCTGAGGATGGATATGTTGAGCACAAGAGTGGTGGTGTGTGTTCACATGTCACAGTTGGGACCAGCTTTGCTGTGGGGGACGGCACGAGTAGACACCTCTTGGCAGGAGGATGTTGACTCAGTTAAGATACATGTGAACTCACTTTCCACGCCCCCTCTCTATAGCATTCAAGTTTCCTTAAGAAGGCAAGTTCCCTACTTCTTCCCTCATTGTTCACATTTTGCTTTAGATATGTAGAACAGAGGGAAACAGAGGGAGATCACATATCAGATATGCAAAACAATAGGAGTTTTCAGAACAAAAACTTTGCATAGAGAAAACATCCAAAGGATCACATCATATGAGTTTCTTTCTTGGTTGCATGTTTTTATGATAATAAGATTTTGAAAATCCGTAAGGAAAGAGAGCGGAGAGTGGGGAATTGTTGGCTTTTCTTCTCCCATTTGACTATTTCTGTCTTGGGGGGAGATATTGAGTGGCTAGCGGCAAAAGCAGAAAAAGGGAGAGCTTCCCCACCCAAGGATCTTTATATGGGTTTTGAACGTGAAATCTTTGTTTTATGTCCTGTTTTCTTCTTCCCCTTCCCTTCTTATCTCTAGAGAAACAGAATAAGATTTTGAGTGGCGAAGATGAGTCAGTCCACCAAAATAATGCCTCCATGATTGAGATGTTGACCTTAACTAAATGAACAAAATTCCTCCATAGGCAGTCTATTATGGAAGGACCACTTTCAACACGTGTGTGTGGGTCTACCATCTCACCTAACTGTGGAAGTTTTCTTCCATCTTTACTTTCCTTCCCCAATCCATCTTTCTGATTACACTACATCCCACACCCTCTGATCTTAATCCGACGCTTCGAACTTCTTGTCACAAGATCAAATGTTGACCAATCTGCACATGGTGGTTGTTCTTCCTAGTCTATATTCTTAAATTGACTGATGAATAAAAACCATTGCACCAACGCTGCTTTTACAATTTGCCCGTCATAACCAAGCCAAAGCTCTGTCACTCCTGTTGAGTTCCTGATCAAACGTCAATGGTGGGGTCGTCTTCTCCTCCCCTACAATGAAACCATTTGCATTTTACACAGTGCTAGGTCAGACCTCTCTGTTTATCTAAATTCTTTAAATAAATCTTCCACCAGGAATCAACTCTTAACTGCAGAAAATGTTGGATATGACGCGTAATGATCAAAATTAGCTTACAATAATGAATGTGGTATGTCAACTCGGGTCCATTCAAAGAAAATTTTGTATAAATGCAAATCAACATGATTAAGAAAGGGAAAAGAAGAACGTGTATTTCAAATTTGTTGAACCATGGAAGTAGACTCGGACTTTAAACATTTAAGACTTCAAAAAGTTGTTTGAATGACATCATTTCCTTGTCAAGATGAGCTTTTTGAAACAACCTCGTTTATCCCAAAACAACATACTAAATGAAATCTCAACTCAAAAACAAACTTTCCCATTGTTAACTTGCGTGCAAAAGGAGAAGATAGGTTACTCCCGGTAACAATGAAAGGAAAAAAGTGTTTGGTTATATATTCCAATCCCAACTTTCTAAGATTCCTCTTGAAATGAATGCACATCTTTCTGTGTATATTGAACATGACTCACTTTTCTATTTTTTTGGCCCCTCGGCCTTCCCAGTGGCAGAACAAGTCACACAAACACATGTATATATAGACATAAACCCAAGCATAAAAGTTTTGCTTTGCCATTCCATCTGCCTGTTGTGGGCAAATTTGGATTTGTGCGATCTAAATTTCTTTTGATCAGAAGTTCAAAAGCTGTAGGATTTGACAAGGACCCACCAACCCTTTTGAAACAAACCGCTAAACGTATCGTTTCATCTCCTTGGAGCCCCAATGGCCACCAGACCCTTTCTCTCTATTGAAGAATAATGCAAAAAAAAGTAACCAAATATTTATTTGTAAAAAAGACACGTTAAGCCCAACTGCAGTTTGACAACAAGCTCTCTCTACCCCCAGCACCTCCTGATCTCCTTATCCCCAACTCTATCTCAAAAGTTTTAATAATCCATAAACAAACTAACCCAAAGGGAGAAAGAAAAAGAGAATTTTATTTCAGATACTGAATCATTAGTCTTTTGGGGTAGCTTAAATTGCAACCATGGATACTTATCAGCAGCAAAAGACCTGGGAGAAAGTTGTAGACAGGAAGCATGGAGAAGGCAAAAATGAAGGTTCAGCAGATAAGCAGCAGTCATCAATATCCCTTGCTTCACCCCCTTCAGCATCTGCATCTTCCTCTCCTTCTCATGAATTTTCCTTTACAATCTCTCTCCACTCTTCCTCCAATACAGTCCCTGATAAAACCAAAACGCCACCTTCAATTGCAATCGATTTGTCTCCAGCAGATGACATTTTCTTTCATGGCCACTTGCTTCCTCTCCACCTTCTTTCACACCTCCCAGTATCTCCGCGTTCCTCTACAAATTCATTGGACAGCTTCACCCTTCCCATAAGAGAGTTGTTAGATGACCAAAAACCTGATAAAAGCAGCAGCAATTGTAGCAAAAGCGACAGCAATATCAGAAGCAGCACCTGCAGCAGCAACAAGAACCATGTCCATGACAGATTTAGGAACCATCATCATCAAAGCCACAACATTGAAGCAAAAGGTAGGAACAAGTCCAAATCCTTCTCTTTATTTAGTTTAACAAGATGGCAAAAAGAGCGTGACGTTAGACAAACACAAGAAAAAGAGAAGCACAAGAAAAAGATGAGATTCGACGTGAGTCATGTGTTAAGGAGGTACGTGAGGATAGTTCGTCCTTTATTGTTCTTCAGAAGAAGGAGGGAGAATCTCCAACTCCATCAACAAGCTTATTCATTTTCAGGTAATTTAAGTTTGAGAAACAAAAAACAAGAGTTGAGAGGAAGGAGAGGAGAATATTCAGCTCCTGCTTCAATGAGGACATCTCCTACAAATAGTGGTCTTCTTGTTGCAACCACAGGTTTTCCTTCTTCAACCAGTGACAGCACCATGGAAGAGTTGCAGGCTGCAATTCAAGCTGCAATTGCCCATTGCAAGAATTCCATTGGAGGGGAAGACAAACTCAAATGCTAGGCCTAATTTTGATAATTTTTCATAGTTATTCAACTTCTATTAGTTATATTACTTTTTTATTTTTACTGCAAAGTTATATTTTCCTGTGTATAAAATCGCACATATAAAGGATTATGAAAGAAATTAGTTTGAAAAAAAAAATTAAGATTACTTTGATAAATTTCTACATCTTAAAATTAAAAACTGGTGCTTTTCTAGACTTTACACTGCAGAGTCTGCCATAGTTGGGTGACAAGTAACAATTTGAATGACAAAGATTTGATGAGGATTCAAAAATCTATTCACATGATTCATTAGTTGCATTAAATTAATAAAGAAAGTTGTTCAATTCCCAGTATGTTAAATATGAGATGGCATTTATAATGCACAGTGAGTTTTCTTTTCCATTTTTTTTTTTTTTTAAATCCAACTACCCTGAGTTATATAGTCAATGGAATGCCGCTGACAGTATAACTCATTTTTTAAAATTTTCTTCTTAAATTAGTATATATTATAATCCTTTGATGAATTCAAAACAATGGGATTTTTGGTAACCTCTGTTTGTTTCTACTAAACTATACTAAATCATATTTTTCAATGATTAACCTTAGCACAGACCATGGGTCACAATTTTTTCAGTGAAGGGATGAACACATCATCACCAAACCTATCATTATTTCATTTGTTCATTTTGCTTGAAATTGTTCTTTCTTTAGCATTTTTCCATGAATCAAACTGTGTTTGTAAGAGCCCACAGGAAAAGGCAAAGTTAATATATGCTGAGAGTAGGGGAGGGGAGTAAAGCCAAAAAGAGCACAGTGATTTCTTTTTTCTTCAGTCCCTACAAGAAAAGGCAATCAAAAGGGAACAAAAACCATTTATGGTTGTAAGTGCCATAAAAAGAAGTGGTATCAATGGGAGTTTCAAAAGAGCTGTGGGACAACTGACCTGACAGCTTCAGAATTACACAAAAGCAACAAGTACAATAGTTTGCATATATAGCTATCAACAATGTTGGAGCTTAATATCAAAGAACATGATTCATTTGAGTGCTACAAGCATACAATTAAAATCCCATGATATTGACGAGGACGATGATATATTGTAATGATGGCAGCCATTGACTGAGTTCTTCCTTTTTCTCTTTTCCAGGGCCATTTTTATGATAGATATTTCATGATATACAGTAATGGAAGTGCTTTTCCTTATTGTTTAATCATCACGCCAAAGTTACACAGTCTATAGAAGCAGGAAAAAAAAAAGAGAGGAGGGGGGCTGAATGGCTGAAGATCTTCTTCCACGGGAGAAGATACTCTTTTTGGAGTATGTGTGCATGAGTTTACACACCTGCATGCATTGCTGAAATTAGTTAAACTAATTAATATTATACTTTATGGCAGAGATTTTAGATACAGGATGATTATATCTGAAATCATGGGAATTCCTTTTTTCAAACAGCAAAAAAAAAAAAAAAAGAGGCCCCACAAAAAGGTGATGGCTGCAGGGCTCAAGAAAGAAAAAAAAACCCATGATTGGAATTCTAAACAATCATGATGTGATTGGAATTCTAAACAATCATGATGTGCTACAGCCAGCATATAAAATTATACTATATATGCATGTCTATTCCATGCAATGTAGCTTCTTTAATTTCCTGAACACAAAGTTAGGAAAAGAAGCAGCCAACAAAAGAAGATAAACAGAAATGGAAACAAAATCAGATTGTTTCTAATGCTACCTGGATTTGTTTGTTTCATTGTAATTTTCCAGAAGAAAGTTACTGTAACATTATTCAATGAACATGAAACTTTTAACTCGAGACAATAGTAGCAGAGATACAAAATTCAATGAACATGAAATAAATGAAAGCAAAGGAGCATCTGATTGTGTGTGGTACACTTTCCCATCAATTATAAGGAAGAGAAAGACATTGAGATTGCTGTGATCATATGATGTGTCTATTTCATTGGACCAATAGGAAAATTTCATATCTTAAAAAATCTGGAAAAACAAGTGTTGGAGAAAATTTCATGGAAGATTTCCATTTGACCAGCAAATTCTTTCTTCTTTCTTTTCTTCCTAATCTTTCTAAAGATCAGAAACAATTTTTGATCATTTTATTATGTGTTTCTTTTGAGTTTTCAGAAACAGATAAATATATCAGAAGAAATGAGAGCTTTCTAACATATAGCAGTTGGTACAAAGTTCCAAAAAAAAAAAAAGGGTTGGATGCATTTAATCATTTGATTAAACGTCTAATATAATTTCAAGGCCTATTCATCAGATAATAACAACTAGCAGCTGTCAACCACATGTTTGAAAAATGATCACTTGGAGCACAAGATACAAAAAACCACAACCATAAAAGGCTCCATCTGTGGTTTACAATCTTGGCCTAGACTACTTACCTGCTTAGGAAAAATCATCATTTGGTTAATAATTGTACTATCTTGATTTGCTCTGCCTTCGAATTCGAACGCCAAAGAATAAGTTTATGGACCAATAGTGAAAGTTCCATACATTTTTTTGAGCGTTTTAATTCAGGCTAGCTAGGCTGACCCTGGCGATTTTAGGCTAGCTATATTGTTAGTTGGGCTTTTTTTCGTTTGATTTCTACTGCTGTTCAGAGCTCAAGGGAACCACACTGCCTATGAACTGGCCAGGTTGGGCTGGCCCATATATATACCCACAAGCCCTCTTCTTCTTCTTCTTCTTCTTCATCTTCTTCTTCTTTAATACTCCTACTGGCACTTTTTAATTGTCGTTATTAGATCCAAATGCCTTTTTCCAAGCTTAAACCTTCAAAAAATTGCCAGTATTCCATCAATAACTTACCAGTTGTTCTTACAAATGAGATTCGAACTTGAAACCTTCAATTCACTCCAAGATTCAATACCATTCACTAAAAGTTCATTCCAATATTTGCTTACGATTGTTCAAAATAAAATAGTAATAAACTAAGATATTTGCATAGTACTTAACTGATATGAACACAATCAGATATTTTATATCAGCCGCCACTGGAAAATGTTTGCTACTTTGAAACTTTGACGAAGAAATTCTTGATTACCACACATACACTGGCAATTAACCTATCGGCTCCAGCAACAACTTGTCTAGTAGTCTACTCTACATACTAACAGTTCCAAAATTTATCAGACAAGTGGCCGCAATAAGACAGCGATCCGCCTAGCAGCTTTCATCCATAAATACCTTGCTTTCGCACCTGTAGATGAGACGCCAAAATTCCAAAGTTAGCTGCTCAATTAGATCTTATCAAACAGGTCGGATCTATGGTTAGTCGACAACCAACGTCAACTTGTTAACCCATCATCAACATCAATATTTGAAAGGAAAACTCTACCATTTAAACTTTGGCTACCAATAGCCAGCAATTTTGATCCGTTTTCCGCGTTGTTTGCTGTCTTTACCAGTCATTGAAAAGGATTTTGATTATCCTAATGATTGTCATGATCATGTAGTTTCATTATTAGACTTTTCAATTTGTTCTACCATTAATGCCTTCATGCATTAGTTTCAATATTGCATTGTGATATACTCGGTATCTGCAACTAATTTGTCTTCACCTTAAATTTTTAATATTCTGACCTTGAGAATTTTGGAAGAAAATTAATTAGAAAATATCTTCAATTTTTTTTAATATTTAAAATTATCAATCTTTGAATTTTGATCGTTCAAAGTAAGAATCCAATCCTTTATCAAACTTAATTGAGAATTAAGAAATTTACCCAGAAATCTTCCATGCAATACTATTTATGTATTTATTGCAAGATGATAGAATTATAGAAGTGACCAAGCTAAGTTTCGGCCTGGAATGCAAACAGGGTTGGCCCATGTTGTATTTTCTGTATTTTTTAATCTATTCTATTCCTCCGCAGACCCATTTTTCCTTTTATTTATTTATTTTTTAATAATGGACACATGCATATTTTCCTTTATTGTTTGCATGACCCATGAGGAACCAACACATCAGCATCTTCGTTTATTAAAGTTAACAAACTTAGGCTAATACTCGAGTAAGAGACATCAATTCATCCTGCCATAAATTCAAGTTTTTAAAGCTCCAGGACCAACGGACACGACAGCTTAACCTTATCTGCTAGCTGGGCCCAGTATATTTGTAAATAGTAGTGTCTGTTTTCATTATTACTGATTAATTGAAATAAAATCAAAGTTCCCAACAACCAAGTGAGATACGCCACATCTAGACTAAAAACTTTTTAGGTAACAAGAATCCTATATATATTTATATGTTATAATTTTGAAAAAAATTCCATATATAATCATTGTAAAATTTTATTGTCTCAATATTTTTCACTACGTTACAAAAGTTTACATTTCATGCTTGTAAAATAATATATCTTGTTGGGGTTTGTTCCTAAATGCCAGTACCATTTCCTTGTCTACTGCATCCACAAGGTTTCTTTTTTGATTGTCTCAAATGGGATGTTATCTTCATCCATGAATCCATGTCATGTTTCACGTTAGGTGTTTTGTGTTTTTTGGTCCCGCAAGAAAGAGAGAACATTCTGTAAGTCTAGCACTCTTTACGCCGAACTCAAGGCTCTTGCTCTCATGGCATCTCTTTTTCTCTCTCTCGACATTTGGAAGTTAAAACACCAACAAAAGAAAATCTCTCTCTCTCTCTTGACACCACGAAACTGTTGGTCTCTCTCTCAAGTTTAAAGCCTTTCCCTTTTCCCAGGTTTATTTCATTTTCTTTTTGTTAGTTTCTGAGAGAGATAAAGTTTTTTTTTTATGTGCCTTGGGATTTGAATATGCAATAGTTTCTGGGAACATTCCAAGACTTGTAAAAAACGAATATGCTTTAATTCCGACACTGCCTTTCACCCTTTAGCGGTTGGTTTTTTATTTGGTTTGCTTAGCCACTTATCTGTTTCTTTTTTATTTTGTGTTGAATTTACAACTGAGAAACACACTAAAAAAAAAGAGAAAGGGCGAGTTTCTCAGCCTTTTTTTCTTCTTTGGTTATGCTTTTCTTGTTTGTTTCTTATTTTTGAGTTACTTTTAATTGAACAATTGCCAAATTTATGCGTTTCGTCTATGTTTACTTTGTTCATTATAAGGACTAAGGAGGTTTTGTCTCGTTTTAAATGGTGCGTTATTGTTTCTTCAGCTAAAAGAGCATCTGTGTTTACTCTTTTGACTGATTGGGGTTCTTTAATCATGTATTGATAATTGAGATTTTATAATCTGGCTATTTTCAGAATTTAAAGCTCTAGAAATTTTCAGTGAGATTTCCAAAATCTCACTTGTCAAAGGCAGGAGGATATACGCGGTGGGCAGGCTAGGTAGCTATATCTCCCGCGGTGTTATACTGTTTCTGGTCCCTTTCATCCCTTTGGTGTTGCTGTGGATATAATTGTAGTGGAACAACCAGATGGGAGCTTCAAATCATCTCCTTGGTATGTTCGGTTTGGTAAATTTCAAGGGGTTTTAAAGACAAGAGAGAAGGTGGTTAGCATCTGTGTTAATGGTATTGAAGCGAATTTCCACATGTTTCTTGATCATAAAGGGGAAGAATAATTTCTCAGGGAGGTAGATGTTGAAGAAGGGGAATCTGAAGCTGTATCATTTCCTTTTTCTTCAGGCGAAGAGACGGATGAGCCATCGTCTGGTAATAGGAGGCCAATGAAGTCCAAAAGTTGCAACTATGATGCTGATAAGTCAAGTCAAGTCAAGTTAATGTGAGCAATGGGAAAACTGTGGCTAGGACCAGTCCCCAACGATCACGGATATTTGGGTTTGTTTTTGGACAGAGGTCGAAAAAGGAGGGTGGTTACCTTGAGGGATGCGGTGGTGCTGGTGTAATGAGGGTAGGTTCATTGGAGCGGGCTGAGATTGCCGCTGAGCTGTTGGAGATGAAGTGGTCTACAAATCTCGCCTCTAATAAATCAAATAATAATGCTTCCCGATTTTCTTCTGCGAATGATACATTGGACAATAAGGGTTCTGAAGAGGAGATGCAGATTAATAATGAAGAAAACCAGTTTCACTCTTCTGTACTAAGGAGCAAACCGGTATTGATCACCAGACATTACTAGCCGAAACTGGCTTCTGTAACAAGCAAAACGTCAGCTATTCTCATTCTGGCCTTGAGAATGTAAAGTATTCTGTTGAGGAAGCTAGCATACGAGCGTCTTGTGTAAGCACCGAGCAACAAATTGTTGGAAACTCCTCGTTAGGTGAAGGTATGGAAGATAAATGCAAAGTAATAGCTAATTTATCAGGAACTATTGAGGATCATAGCGTGGGTGATAATGAAATGGGTGATAACAATGAGAATGAGATGGGTGATGTCTCAGGGATGAATGGTCCTGATCTGCAAAGTCAATATAAGCTGGAAGCATGTGATGAGAAGCAGTTTGATGAAGAAACGGCTGATAATGAAAGGGATGTTGTTTTACCAGGGTGTGACATTTCCAGTAAGGAGACTGCTTCAGAAAGAGTTCAATCTTTTGTTTATTGTGAAAGATCAGAGAGCTCATTAATAACATTGGATGGGTCCAGTGAACAAACTCATCAAACACTTTGCCTTTCTGATGTTGGATATGGGAAAGTACATGTTCATGCTGAAACACTGGTTACAACAACTGAGCTAGTGCCAGAGGTGAACTCTTATAAAAAATTTGTTATTAGTTGCAAGAGACATTTTAAACAAAATATGATCTTAAAGATATGAGTGTTTTTACAACTTATTTAATAATGCATTACTCTTTCGGAGGCAATAGAACTGCATTGAACTACATTAGAAATGATACTCAACCTAATTTTTTTCTTTGAATAATATTATCTTGATAATTAAAAAGTCTTGCCAAACTGATGTATTAGATGGTTTTCATCAGGTTACAGTTATCAAGCAAGCTGAGTACATGGAGTTAGATTCTGAAGGGGCATTAACAGCGTCAAAATCCGACTCTCAAAGGGTTAGTGTTGGACCTGTTGTTTGTTCAATGGAAGAAATGAAGTCAGATATCATTCACACCACTTCCACTGTCAGTGATTTAGGTGATCGAGTTGAAGACAAGAAAAGTACCAACGGTGTTCTCCATCCTTCTTTGGAGTCTGTTGATGATTCTCAAAACTTTTATGGTGATAGTGACCCAAAGAGAAGTGTTCCACCATCAGAGAGTTCGGAGGATGAACAATTCCTTTTTGGTGACCTTGATGAATTCAAACCCCATGGGCCATCATGTGTAAATAAAGATCTTCATCCCTCAATTTGTACAGAAAATGAGGAAGTAAACGGTTTATGTAACGAGAATAATAAGTCATATTTAATTCCCAACAAGTTTACTCAGGAGAATCCATCAATTGATCTGGAAAAATCTGTAGAAAAGTCAAGGATTATCTCTAATCCTATTAGTATTTCTAGAAATCATAGAGTAGCTGGTGAGAAAAATGGGTGGCAGGTAGAATCACTTCCTAATATGTGGTCTCCTGTTGCCAAGTTTGATGCAAGCAACCATTGTCCTCTAAGCCATTCTCTGGACTCAATTTCTGAAACCATGAAGTGGACATCAATCAGGAAAGATGATTCAAGCCGTATAAGGTCAGATCCAAAAGTGGAACAGCCATTAGCACATGAAAAGTCTAGTGGTGAGGAGAGTAAGACTTCTGGGAAGCTGGAAAGTACTCTTTATAATTGCTGTCGGTATGAGAACTTGGTTATGTTTTCTTTTCTTTTTCTCTCTGATAAATAAGAGAATTCGGTTATCATGTATTGTTTACACTTCTTGAGTTTACACTTTACATTGCTTTCTCACTTTTAGGGAAACGCCACTAATTAAAATATATTTCTAAGTCCCTTGTATTTTGCAAACTACAGTAGAAAATCATTCAAGAAATTTTTTTTTTACTTGATGGATAAATCCATAGAATCATGCTAAAGTACAACATACTATTTGTTATGATTTTTATTAATGTGGAAGAAATATTCTGTCTTTCTGGTGCAACTGCTTTTTAGGCTGTAACTTGTGGAAAGTGACATGCATTATGCTTTATGCAGAAATATCTCTTTGCAAACACTTGCTCTATGAAGGGATGGGGACTGAAGCTGCCTGTTAAGTGTTTGATGCTGAGAAACTGGATAGCAAGAAATTTAGTTCTTTAGGCCCCGCTGTTGTGAGGAATGATAGGCTTGTTGTTCGAATTGCTGGCCGTTACTTTCCGTGGGACGCAGCAGCCCCTATTCTTTTAAGTATGGTTACATTTGGAAGTGAAGAAATACTTGAACCCCAAGGCATGATACCTGTTGACAGAGTGGAGAAATCCATTGGAGGGGATCCATCAAAGGCCATAGTCTCCCATAGTGGAAGCTGGAGGCTTTGGCCTTTTTCTTTGAAAAGATTAAGATCTAGGAAAGCTGTGCAACCGGCTTCAGCTGACACTGGAGATTTTGATGTTGAGAAAGCTGCAGATGGTACTGTTGCTAGTGATGATAAAATTTTGCTTAAACCCAAGCAGGTGAAGAGGACGATCAGGGCAATCACTCCAACCTCTGAACAGCTGGCATCGTTGCATCTATATGATGGGATGAATCATATAACCTTCACATTTTCCACCGCTATGCTAGGGAAGCAGCAGGTCCTTTTTATTGAATTCGTACTTGAAGTTACATTCTCTTTCTGAATTCTTATTTAGTTTTTTTGTTGTTAAGATCATTTGTGATTTATTACTTTTAGTCTGGATGTGCTCACTCACAATCATGTACTAAACAGGTTGATGCCAGAATCTATTTGTGGAAATGGAACACTCGTATAGTAATCTCAGATGTTGATGGGACAATTACAAAGTAAGGATATTTCTGAGATTTACCGATGCAGAACACCATGTTATACTACATGTTTTAGATTGACTCATGGTTAAATTTCATTTTTACATTATTGAGTTCTCATTCTTGCAATTAAATGTCAGTTTTAGATAACGGCCACATGTTGCAAATGATATCTCAATGTATGCTTTATATTATAATGGGTAAAACATTAAATTGGTAATTAAATTTCTTTGGCCTAGGTGAGGTGCTGCTCAGCCTAGGTGGTAGAGCTTGTTTGCAGTTGATTTAGGTGGGGAATCTCCGTCCCAATTGAGCCATTCCGTCAATGGGATGAGTTTTGGGTTAATCACGTGAGAAACACAGGCATGCAATAGAAAAAACAAAACATAGATACGGACGCTAATCTGTTGGACAGGGTGAAACAGAGAATAAGGATTTGATGAATTGGTTATAAGATTATAACATATGCATAAGAAAAGGTGAAAAAACCTTTTGCAGAATGGTAGCATTTGGTACCCCAAGAAAGTGGGCATGGTTTAGATTTCAAGCTGTCTATACTTCTATCATTTTATTTATTTGAAATGTACTAGCTAGGAGTTTGAGCTTTATGGCTGCTGGCATTTTTCTATAGTTCTTAGTTTCAATCAGTTCTTTTATTATTATTATTATTATTATTATATGATAACCTGAGTAATATTTTTTGTTTTGTCATCAAATCTTATTCTTGGGCTCAAAGTTCATGGTTATCTTTTCTCAAAATTAATTCTGCTTGTTTGTCATAGTTCTACTCTTGGCCCACAAGGTATTGGAGACAGCTAGCATTACATAACCTTTAATTTTTCCTTGAAATTTTTCAGTAGGTTTCTTTTATAATCTGGTCTTTCCTAAGTTCTAAATTGCTGCAGACCAAGGTTTCTTTTGGTCATTTCTTGGTTCCCTAATTTTATGTTATTGTTACAGATCAGATGTACTAGGTCAGTTCATGCCTTTGGTTGGGATAGATTGGTCACAAACAGGTGTTGCACATTTATTTTCAGCTATTAAGGTAGGTTACTTTTCATCTTACATTTTAATTTTTCAGCTCATTATACTTTAGTCCTTCTTGCACAACCAAAAAACCCTTTAGTTTGTGAACCATGTACAATCTTAGTGAAGGCACTTGCATACAATCATCGTCTTATTTCCTTTGTTGGGATTGTAAGAAAGAAGCTTTCTAGATTCCATATGGACTCTAATGCATGAATATGAGTAACACTGTTAATATCTTTAATATATTAAAAATCTTCTTCTATATTGCAGGAAAATGGATATCAGTTGCTTTTTCTTAGTGCACGTGCAATATCCCAGGCATACCTCACTAGACAATTTTTGGTCAACCTTAAGCAGGTGACCTATGCTAGTTTGATGCTTTTCTTATGTTGAATTTTAAAATGAGAATCAAGAAATTCAGAATTTCATCTTTTCATTGCCCTCATTGGTTGTTTAACTTACCATCGTTGCTCATAAAAAAGCAGAAACTGTTTAACAAAAATATCTTCGTATCTGTAGGATGGTAAGGCTTTACCAGATGGGCCAATTGTTATTAACCCTGATGGGCTTTTTCCATCCCTATATCGATAAGGTAACTGTTTTGCATTTCAGGGACTTAATCAAGCAGCTTTCTGGGGTTGCTTTTTCATGTGCAAGATATGTAACTGTTATTATGGGCTCGCTTTTCTTATTCACAATATACCATTTTAATTTGCTTCTATCTTATTTATCCTTTTGGTTTTGTTGCATGAATTATGCATCTATAGTCTAATTAGGAGACAAGTTATGTTCTAGTACGTTAAATTAAAAAAAAATGTGGCATATGAGCATCTAAATTGCCAACCTTATGTAGGATAGGGCAAATGCCTGCTTTCTTTTACATTCACTTAAGTTGATGTATTACATTCTGATTAGGACATGGTGCAATGTCTTGTGGCTGCAAATCCCCATTATCTTTAACCCCTATAGAGATTTTTGACATTTATGCAATAACTAAGATGAGAAGCCATAGCTGTACCTATTAGGAAAGTGGGTCCAGCCTATGTAGTTAGTTTTGGATCAATTAAAAGCCATGAGCCTTGATCTTTCTTTTTACACAGAACACTAGCTACTTAATAAAAAGATGTGAGATTGTTTTAAGATGAAAAAAGAAGGTGGCGCAAGGAAAAAGAAACTAGAAAAATAAAGAGAAAAGAAAAGTCAAGTATTACAGTATTTTCAGAAATTTTATGTCATGGTAAAAAGGATGACAATGTTACCTTTGAAGTATATTCGAACTGATAATAGTGGGAAATACACATTTAAAAACATTGAAGAGTATTGCTCAAAGCATGAGATCAGGTATGAGATAATAAAACCTAGAACACCACAACATAATGGTGTAGCTGAAAGGATGAACCACACCATTATAGAAAAAGTAAGATGTATGTTGAGAATGATAAAATTACAGAAGTCATTTTGGAGTAAAGCAGTCAATACAGCTTGTTATTTGCTTAACAAATCACCATTAATTTCTTTGGCTTTGACATTCTAGAAAGAGTGTGGACAAGAAAAGATGCTTCATACTCTCATTTGAAAGTTTTTAGATGTAAAGCATTCATGCATGTGCCACAAGAGTAGAGGTCAAAGCTTGACAATAAAGCTACACTGTGTTTGTAGGATATGATGATGAGAAATTTGGCTACAGGATATGTGATTTAGTGAAGAGGAAGACGGTCAGAAGTAGAGATGTGGTCTTCCATAAAAAAAAACCATAACAGACCTCAAGAAAAATGAGAAAACTACACGAGTTACTATTGAGTGTGATATTTCAACACCAATGGGAGTTCCATAGGAAAGAGCCAAAGATGGTGAAAATGAGCAAGAAACAGAACTTGGGGATATGAATGAGCTAATCACAGTTAGTGATGAGCCAGATGCAATCGATTTTGAGTAGATGAAGCAATCTTCTTTGCTTGAGAGTGTTGAGTAGGGAGAGCTACCTTTAACATCAGATGGTATAGAGTTTCAGCCAAGAAGATCTACTGTAGAGCACAAGTTATCTATCAAGTATCCAAATTCAGATTTCATTTTAGTTACCAGTGAGAGAGAGCCAAAGAGCTTCCAAGATGTGCAGATTATCCAGGATAGGAAAGTTGAAAAGCTATGGTTGTCACAAAAAAAATATGTTGAACGGATGCTTAATAAATTCAATATGCAACATGCTAAATCAGTTACCAATCCACTTGTCAACCATTTTCATTTGAATAAAAAATCTTGTCCAATAATTAAGGAAGAGCAACTAGCTATATCTAGTAGTCCTTATTCTTATACAGTCGATTCTTTGATATATCTTAGGGTTTGCATATGGCCTGATATTGTTAATGCAGTTGGTGTAGTGAACATATTTCTTTCTAATCTGGGAAAGGTTTACTAAGAAGCAGTAAAATAGATTTTCATATATTTGAGGGGCACTTAAAAAATGTGCTTGAGTGATGGAGTTTCACAACTGGTTCTAAGAGATTTTACTGATGCTAACATGACAAGTGATCTTAATGGTAGAAAATCTATTTTAGGGTATTTGTTCACTTTTACAGGATGAGTTGTGTCTTGGCAGTTTAAATTGTAAAAGTGTGTTGCTTTGTTAACTACAGAAGCTGAGTATATTACAGCAACGAAAGTAGGTAAAGAAATGCTTTGGATGAAACGTTTTCTTCTTGAATTAAGATTGTATCAGAAAGAGTATGTGATGTTCTGTGATAGTCAGATTACTTTATATTTGAGTAAGAATGCTATGTACAATGCTAGAACGAAGCACATTGATGTTAGGTATCACTGGTTATATTCGTTGATTGAGGAGCAGTAGATGTTGTTGAAGAAAATTCATACTGATGAAAATGTAGTAGATATGTTGACTAATACACTTCTTAGGGAGAAGCTTGAGCTCTACAGTAACTTGGCCGAAATGGGTTCTTTGGCCAAAGTAAATTCTAAACGAAAATGCTATGGTGATGAATCTCCTACTAATAGGGCTGGAGGGGGAGATTGTTAGAAAAGTGGGGTCCAACCCATGTAATTGGTTTTGGACCAATCAACGGCCATGGGCTTTGGTCTTTCTTTTTACACAAAACCTTAGCTACTTAATAAAAAAAAGTGAGGCTGTTTTAAGGTGAAAAAAGAAGGTGGCTCCGCAAACTAAGAAAAGAAAGGGGAAAAAGAAACCAGAAAAATAGAGAGAAAAGAGAGAAGGGAGAGTTGGTTGAATAGAAATCGATCTGTGGTCCGATTGAGCTAAAATTTTGTCAACAGGTTTATGATTCAGAGTTCTGCATTTTGAATGGTGAAGATCAGGTTTAAAACTCTCTAGGAACAAATCTATGGTGTATTTGTTGAGTCACCTATTTGGTGAGATTTTTTCAATTGTCTTTTTAATTGTTGATTAACTCTAGTTTTAGCTAGAGAAGAACTTTATATATCTATTATTTGATAGTAGAGATTTTTCTAGTAGTCCGTAATTTTTTTTCTCTACATTGGAGGGTTTTTTATGTGAATCTTGATGTGCTTTATTTTTCTTGCATTGTTAATTATTGTCTATTGCTATGGATTTATTGCGATATATTACTTCTGCGTTATTGTATTTATTATTTCAGGCCCAATAGTACCTTCAAAAATAGATGCATGACTATTGCAATTACAACCTGAAAAACCAGAGTTTAGCTGTATCACACTTTAAGCTGCAATAAATTAAATGAAAGCTTTGTTCTATTTTATTTTGTTTCTATTCCTATTATGTGCCTTTTATGTAGGAAATTGAAAGCTTCCTATGTATGACCACTTTGAAATTTAAATCGAAGGTTAATTGGGCTTCACATCCATGGTTAATATGTTATTGTTTTCGATTTGGAGCATATACTTTTAACCCTTCAAGCATATTAGAGTTTCCAAGATATCTTTTCTTATCTGTCTTTTCCTCCCCCACCCCAAAAGATACCTCTAAACCACATTATTTGGACTGAAACATCCTATATATTTCTCAGTTATTAGAAGAGCTCCGCATGAGTTCAAGATTGCGTGCTTACAGGTTAGTTTTCTGCTCTGACATATTTGCTTCTGATATGGTATTTGTGCTGTTAAATAAATTATGATTATTTCTTGCATTTCAAGTTTTTATTTATATCCGGATGGGTTGTGAAGCAAATCAGTTGAATGGGTTGTGTCAAGTGTGAGAGGAATTTACAGCGATTTGAGTGATGTCTTACTTTATTGCTCTTCTCAAAAAATTGAGATTTTAATTGTTGAGTTATAAAAAAAATTATATTATTACAACTCTTGAATTAGCTTTTAGCTCAAAACACATAATTCCTTGTGAATTTGATCTGACTTAATATTGTTCATCACAACTTTTAGCTTCAAAATTCTTTATGGCTTTGTAAGATATTTTGCATCATACGTAGAGACGTAAAAGCTTTCTGATATAGATATGTAGATGATAAGTACGTCTAAAATTAGGAATGCTTTTTCTTTTATATCTTTTGACTTTTAGGAGATCATGGCTTTGTTTCCGTCTGATTGCACTCCATTCTATGCTGGTTTTGGGAATAGAGACACTGATGAAATCAGCCATCTCAAGGTCGGAATCCCAATAGGGAAAATCTTCATTATTAATCCAAAGGTAATCTAAGGCTTTCATGCTTAAAGAAAGGTGACCAAAATGCTCCTAATGTTACTTGACCGCACTTCTCTTCTAAGGGTTTCAAGTTTGCAGGGCGAGGTTGCTGTGAACCGCCGCGTTGACACAAAATATTGTAGTTCCCTTCATGCTCTTGTTCATGGCATGTTTCCACCGATGGCCTCCTCTGAGCAGGTTTTGTTACTTTTTCTTTTCCATTTATAACTCATAGAGTCACAGTGACTGGAGTTTGTTTCCAAAGCCATAGACTATGACTTCAAACTTAGTATCACTGGGGCTTCTTTGGGTATTTCTGTCTGAAAACATGGTTGCAAAAGCAAGTAGGCCGAGTTTTTCTTATACTCGTTTCATGGAAAGAGACCCAATTATTCCCTGCATTCTTCTAGATTTTCTATCCTTCAATTAGGTGACATCTATCATGCCGGGTCTCACTTTCCTCCTGATAATATATTATGTCTAAATTTTCCAGTTTTATTCAATTCTTTGTTGGGGTGTCTCAACTTTGTTTGCGCCCTTCCTTTATGTCTATTGATTACAGGAGGATTTTAATTCATGGAATTTCTGGAAACTGCCACCTCCTCTGATTGATATGTGAAGTTGTCAGCTAGAATATATTGCTTGAGCATTCGGATACTGAGATAGATGAATGAGGTCTGCGATCATTGTGGAGCTGTCCAGGTATATTTTGATGTCATTTTTGCGTATTTGTTAAAAACTCAGGACGGACTCTTATTAGTCATCTGAAATGAATTGTGTCAATTACATTCTAGGACCTGCTCGGAAATTTCGTTGGAGTTTGTTTTACCCCATACAGCAATCAATCTTAGACATGAAGCAGTTAAGTCAGAGTCCTTCCAGCTCTTTGCCTGCACTTTCTAAGATCCAATTAGCAATCGCCATTAAAGTTTGAACTTTTTTATAACAAGACTGCACTGGTAAATTACAGGTTATATGTGACCATGGCTGTTGGTAGAATTTCCACCATACTCTTGAAAGTGCAAGGGTGGCTGATTCTTGGTTGTCCAAAGTAATTTATATAAAATTTGCATAGAAAGGAAAGGCTGGTTCATATCAGTTCGATTTGTAATTTTTTATAGTGAATTATGTGATTCCACAAACAGTTCAAACATGTAAACATTCATTAAAACTCTCAGGGGAGAAAGGGTATCGTAAGTTTTTTTATACAAAATCAATCTTCATCACAGGAGTACATATATCAGAAAGTTTATAATTGAAAAGTTTTTTCCTTTTGATGAAGATTCTAGTACAAGTATTGAAAAGTTAAAGAAGATGAAAGGAGCTTACATACAGATAGATATTCAACTTGTAAACAATGAGCACATAGAAAGAAACTGAATGATTTTAGGGTTATTAACTTGAAAAATTCAACAAACAGATGAACACGTCAAGCAAGAAGAAAGGAATAAAGGGAAATGAACGAAATCAACACTTCATAAGAACAAAATTCTGACATTTAAGTGCTTCTCTGCAAACTCTGCGAGGTTTTTGATCTCATTGTCATCAATAAATCCATTGCCATTGGCATCCACAGATTGTATTCCATGCTTGCTCTTCCTCCGAGCAAACCATCCTCCCGATACTCGTATAGCGTCTGCAAGCTCGTCCCTGCTTATCCTTCCATCTTTATCTTCATCAAATTTCTTCAACCATCTTTTGAACTCATCCATTGTCATTTCACGCTTGCCATCAACAGTGTAGCTACGAGTTTTAAAGGCCATTTCTGATAATCAAAGCCCCTGGAAATCTGTTCCTTGCAAAACTGTTTTGCAGCGTACAGGTGTTTGAAGGCTTCTCAAATTTATACCATTCTCCCCCTCTATCCCTCGTGCTTTTGGCTTTTACAAATACAACATGGGAATTGGCTTAGCACAATAACATGCATGCGCAATAACCTGCATAGAAAAATAGGATTTATTAGTAGCTTTTGCAAACGTTGCCTAATATTCTGTTATTCCTTCTCAAAGTAAGATAAAATAAAGCTGATAGAGCCAAAAAAGTGAGAGAAAAGGTTACAATTAAGAAGTGATAAACGTCTGATGCTTGTTCAAATCCAAGGAACCAAGGACCACAAGTGGTGATTAATCTATGAAATTTTGGTTGTTTCTTTCTGTCGCGGCAATGAGTTAGGCCACGAAGTTAACAAAATCATCTTTAGAGTTGGTATCCTCAGAAAGGATCATAAAAAAAAGGACATCTGACCCCTTAAGGGAGACAAAACTGTACCAATGCATTTAACAGTTAGATCCCTGATGGCTTAATTTCTTAGATTAATGATAGTGTTATGTTATGGGACTTTAGATTGCGAGTTTAAGGGACCCGAAAGGATAGGATGAAGAAATGAGGAAGAATATTAGGCCAATCAGCAACTAGGATAGAGGAATAGAACTTAGAAACCAACATCGAATCTCTTCAAAAGAAATAGTATTGCGTTGCCAGGCCCATTTCTTTGCTCACTTTCTCTCTCTACATTTGCTTTCATTGAATATCATATACCCTTGTACAAATTATCCTGAAAACTTACACAATATATAACACAGCTTTAAATCTTCCTATACATAAATGACCAAAAATAAAGAATTAAAGATGTGTTTGGTATATAAGATTATGATAAAATATGATAAGATAATATTATAAATAGTATTAGATTAAATAGTATTATTTTATCTTGTATTTGATGTTTGTAAGGATTAAGATAAAATAATTTATTTATTGGTTAAAATTATCCTTTCTCAAAATTTATAAAATTTAAATTATTGATATAATTTTTAAGAGTATAATAAGATATGTAAATTCAATCTCATGGATTAAAAATAAATTTTTTACTTTAAGAGGACTTATACCAAGAGGATAATTAATCCTTTTTATAATTTTATCCCTTTTTTTTATACAAACCAAATATAATATAAGATAATTATTATTCTATTTTATCCATCATTCTATGCACCAAATATAACCTAAAGATATGTTTAGTGCATAAGATTTTCGTAGAATAAGATAAGATAATATTATAAATAGAATTTATTAAATAATGTTATCTTATCTTATTTTTAATGTGTATAAAGATTATGATAGGATAATTTATTTATTGTTCGAAATTACTTTTCTTATAGTTTATATAATTTAAATTATTGATGTAATTTTAATGGTATAATAGGACATGTAAGTTTAATATTATTGATTAAAAATAATCTTTTTTACTTTGGGAAGATTGAATCATGCTATAGAATGATTAATATTCTTTATAATACTAATCATTTCTTTAGATATAAACTAAATATAATATAAGATGATTATCACTCTATCTTATCTATCATATTATATACCAAATATAACATAAGATCATGTTTGGTATATAAAATTATGATAGGATAAGATAAGATGATATTATAAATATGATTAAATTAAATAATGTTATCCTATCTTATATTTGATGTGTGCAATGATTAGATAGAATAATTTATTTATTGATTAAAATTATCTTTAGTCAAAGTTTATACAATTTAAATTATTAATGTAATTTTTAAAGATATAATATAATACGTAAGTTTAATCCCATGAATTAAAAATAATTTTTTTTATTTTAGGAGAATTAAATCATTATATCTTTTTTAATTAGATATAAACTAAATAAATATAGAATAATTATCATATTATCTTATTCATTATCCTATATACCAAACATGACCTAAAACTATTAGATAGAATCATTGAGGGAAAGAACAAAAAAAAAAAAAATACTAGTATGATTTAGAAAGAGTGCAAGAAATTTGACAGACTCGTATAATGTAATCTGTGAATCAACTAAGAAATATTCACTTCTCCACATGTGAAACACAATCCCTGTACTTTCTTCCAAGCATATTTGAAACTTAATTTTGATGAAGGATAAATGTGAAATCCCATGAGCTAGAAATTTCATTAACCTTAAGCTCATATATGAGAAGATATTGGTCAAGACTCAAGCTCAACAAAAGGAGCGGTCAATAGTTGCATTAATGGCAGAGGCATCTTGTCAACTTGGCAGATTTCCTTGTGATAAAATTCGGAAGCTGAAATATATGGAATATTTGATTTCGACAAGGACGGTAGAGGTGAGGAAAAAAAGTTAGAGAATTACTTAAAAGCAACCCAAAACTAAAATAAATGCAAATCGCTCCTTCACAAATCAGAAACTCGAAAAATACCAAATTAGTGAACATGAAACGAATTTAAAATTGGAATCCAAGGTGTTTTCAGGTGAGGAATCCGGTTCTATACATAAGCACGTGGTGGACTTTTAACAGTGTTTATTCAATGAGACAAACAATGAATAGTGGTGACTTATTTTCATATCGAAGTTCCCAACGAAGAAGCTGAATCCCAAGGGCCCATTTCTAAAGTAATATGGAGATTCGCATTCCAATTGTTAGGCTTTTCCTAATAATAGTATTTAACAACATGATACAAAATATTAATTTTAAGCTAATTAAATAAGTTTTTAGTCTCTCTAATATACTAATAATTTTGACTTGTAATCTCTTGTGCGAAACATTGTGCATGTATGTAAGTTCAACAGTTAGCTCTCTTTAATCACCTTTCAAAAACATTAAATTTATTAGAAAAATTAATAATAAGGTTCATACTGATGATATTATCTATTTGGCCAAAATAAAAAGAAAATCTATACTCAATTAATTTATACAATCATTTTTAAATTATGAAATCGGTTGTATAAGTAATCAAACAACTTAGAACACATATCGGCAAAAAAGAAGTTATATATATATATATATATACATCCGAAAATCTGAAGAAAGAAAGAAAAGGGAAATTCTTTGACAAACAAAGATTGCAGTTCATTTGTTGTCACGAGTACAGCTTATACGCGAAAATAGACAGAGAGAAACTTATTTTTTCTTCAGCAATCAGTTAATACTAAATTGCTGTAGCAAGCAAACAACAACCGCAAATACGTACATAGGTGGTTTTCAAAGACCTTTTTTTATTTTATGGATATAGGAAGATATGCAAACACCCTAGTTAACGCCATATCCTTGTTTGACAGCATATTTGACAAGCTCTTCTAGCTCGTCTAAACCGATGGATCCATCTCCGTTTGCATCGGCATGGTGCAATGAACGACGAACTCGCCAGCCAGGGTTGCGGGAACCCAGTTTTTGGAAAGCTTTCAACAACTCCTCCTTGCTTAGACGACCGTCCCCGTTGGTGTCATGTTCTTTGAAGATAGCCTTCAATTGCCCTTCAGTTAGGGTAAGATTTATGGATTTTGGCACGTAAAGGGGCATGTTAGGCAAAGGGGCAGAGGTTTTGGAGCTTTGGATATATGAAAGATACTAGCTACTTCAGTTTGCTATATGATCATCAAAAGGGTTATCCGACACATCGATTTATATAGAAGTTCTTTGATTACCATACTTCACCACTTTCTCCTATATGTTATTCTATCTATCTTTTTCTTTCTCTAATTTCCCTTTCATATTCTTATTCTCTTCCTTTTATGGTGCGCATGACAAAAAAATTTAAAGATTAATATTCACAAGTGCTAAGAAAAGACATCCACAGGATAGCATCCATGTTTATTTGAATTGCATGAGTTTTATTCCTACTTATCAAGAAGCTTTTGAGTGGGACCACAAATAGTTAAGAGACAAAACTTACATAAATTTTTTAAAATGAAATTTACGAAAATTTTAAAAAATAATTTAATAAAAACTTTTAAAAAAATTTGAATCATTTCTCTATTTGTATGAGTCTATTTTTCCAGGAGGGATTATGCTCAATTTTTTTTTATATCATTTGAATTTTATGGAGGTCCACGAAATGATTAATTTTTGTGATTTTACTTTCTTACTAATACTATTTTTAACTAGCGAGATTTATCTTTAATAAATATTTTGTTTTCTTTCTTTGTTACATTAAGCATAATAAAACTTATATACTGTTTTTTTTTTTTTTAAGGAAGTTATGCACTACACTAATTTTTTTTTTAACAGAATAAAACTCATTAATAGAGCACATGATAGTAGTGGAAAAAACGAGGAACTCTACTATTGCGTAAAGAAAAAAGATATAAATTATTAATTAAATAAAAGCTAATGATTCTTTCAAAAAAAATAAAGGCTAATAATTAGTATAATTCAAATTATGACGTTGGTGGTTGACGTAAGTGCAACTGCATCATTTGATGTCATTAATGCTAATGGTGTAACTGCATCAGTAATGCTATTTTAATTGGTTTATTTTGCCATTTACAAAATATGGGATTCAATATATTTGAAATTTAATTTTAAATTTATATCTTCTTTTCATTGGTATCCAATCCTTGGTCGAAAAATACTATGGAAAGCTGAAGAATGTAAAATGCCCTTCTGAATAATAGAGAAGCTCAATAGAGTCAATAATGAGAAATCAGGCCTTAGTTATACATTTTATGTATTTTTCAATAATGAGATAAGGCTTTTTACATGCTTTTAAGTTTCGGAGATCTATTCTGCTAGTGGTCTTTCAAAAATTTTTATCTGAAGTACCCAAATTAAATAATAAAATATGCAAAATATGTGGCTAATGAATCTCATGATCATTGGTTAAGGTTTGTATTAATTAATCTTTAATCATTTTGATCACTACCTACATGTTGAAATACAAAATACATGAGAAGGAGTACGAAAACATCTTATATTAGTGGCATTTCAAGCAAATTAAGAGGCAAGAGGGCTATAGGCCTCAAACATTAGGAGAGAAACTGAAACTAAAACACTTGAAGACATAAAACATGCATGTGATTATTCTACTTGATTTTGTATCCAATTCTAGCAGCATATGCGATAAGGTCGTTGAGCTCCTCCATGCTGATGCATCCATCGTTGTTGAAATCAGCATGCTGGAGTGCTCTCCATGCTCTATAAGCAGGGAAATAGGCACCCAACTGATCAAATGCAAGTTTTATCTCTTCCCTGCTCAGGACTTTGTTGCCATCAATGTCGCAATCAAGGAAAATTTTCCGAATCTGATCCTCATCATAGTTGATCGGTGCAACTTTTCCCGTGCCATAGTAATAAACTGGCATTTCGTTTAAAGGATTTTGAACTGTTTCTCGAAAAGAAACGTACACTAAAGTTTTAGAAGGATTTTGGGCTGTGCCTGTGTATGATCCTGAAAATATGGAGGGCTGGGCATATATAGATCCTAGCTTGATATTACATTTTGCAACTACTATATTATTTATTCCTACTTATCAAGAAGGATTTGGGTAGGGCCAGAAGTTATATTGGTAGAGTGGAATCTGAAATTTGATGCTTCCACTTCATTTTCATGATAAGGTTCGACATCTTATTCCTCATTCGGCAGGAACGCGAGGATCCAACTTTGACAGAGTGGGATCGCTTTGCGCATAGGGAGTATATCAGGCTTTCAATGGAAGAAGATCCGAAGATGCCTCTAATGGAAGTGCTGAAGTATGGGATAAGTCCCTTGAAGCTCCATTTAAGGCTCCTTAGGTGAGTTTTGTAGGACCTTGTCAAACATATTTGAGGTCAATGGAGAAAGACTGGCTACATGGAGATACTGGAGATGGTGCCTATCGGCAAAGTTGATCCGCCAAAATATCAAGTTGGGCCAGATAGCATTTACGCTCATATTTCACCAGCAGGCTATTTGCTTGCCGCATACTGCGTTGCACTTAAGTTTGGCAATGAAATTTCTCCAGTCGGGAAAGCCAATTGCTTCTTTTGAAGGGGATGATCCCTGGCCGTAAATTAACATCACCCAGGTATCAACAGTCTGTTACTGTGTTAAAGGTCTTTGTTTTATTAATTAGTTAGACAACCAAATATTCATTCGAAAGATCAGAAGAAAGAAAGAAAAAAAGGGGAAATTCTTTGACAAACAAAGATTATAATTCATTGTTGTTATGAGTACAGCTTATACGCGAAAACAAACAGAAAGAAACTTGTCTTTTTTTCAGCAATCAGTTAATACGAAACTGCAGTAGCAAGCCAACAACAAGCGCAAATATGTTCATAGGTAATTTTCATATAGACCTTTTTTTATTGTACGGACATAGGAAATATGCAAACACCCTAGTTGACGTGATATCCTTGTTTGACGGCATATTTGACAAGCTCGTCCAGCTCGTCTAATCCGATGGATCCATCTCTGTTTGTATCGGCATGGTGGAGTGAACGACTTACTCGCCAGCCTGGGTTGCGGGAACCAAGTTTTTGGAAAGCTTTCAACAACTCCTCCTTGCTTAGACGACCGTCCGTGTTGGTGTCATGTTCTTTGAAGATATTCTTCAGTTGCTCTTCATTTAGAGGAAGGTTTATGGATTTTTTTGGCGCATCGGGAATTAGAGGCATGTTGGCAAAGGGGTAGAGGTTTTGGAGCTTTGGATATATGAAAGACGCGAGCTACTATGATCAAAAGGGTTATACAACACATCGATTTATACAGAAGTTCTTTGATTACCATACTTCCCCACTTTCTCCTTTATGTTATTGTCATCAGTCATCCCTCTTTTTCTTTCTTGAATTTCCCTTTTATATTCTTATACTCTTCCTTTTATCGTATGTATGGGCCGGATAACATGCATGGACATTATTATTCCAACAACATATTGATTGAATTGCCATGTATTTATTTTTTTATTTAATTAATCAATATCTTGAATCATAGTATATACATTTTTAAAATGCGTTTCTCACGACATAATTAAATAAAAAAATTTAAAGATTAATATCCACATGTGCTAAGAAAAAGCATCCAAAGGATAGCATCCATGTTTATTTGCATTGCATGAATTTTATTCCTACTTATCAGGAAGTTTTTGGGTAGGGCCACAAACAGTTATCTTTGATGGGTTTTTTTTTCAGTTAAAAATTCGAATCATTTCTCTATTTGTATGAGTCATCATTGTGTAGGGGTTATGCTAATTTTTTTTATATCATTTCAATTTTATCGACTTTCCCCCGAAATGATTATTTTTTATTATTTTACTTTCTTACAGATACTATTTTTTTTACTAGCGTGATTTATCTTTAATATATATTTTATGTGGTTCCTTTCTTTGTTACATTAAGCATAATAAAACATATGTACTGTTTTAAGAAAAAAAAGGAAGTTATGCACTGACCCTAATTTTCCTTTTTTTTTTTAACAGAATAAAACTCATTAATAGACCACATAATAATAGTGGAAAAAACAAGCAATCTCTACTATTCTGTAAAGAAAAAAATAAAGTAAATTATTAATTAAATAAAAGCCAATGATTCTTTCAAAAAATAAAGGCGAAGAATTTGAATAATTCAAATTATGACGTTGGAGGTTGACGTATGTGTAACTAGCATCTTTTGATGTCATTAATGCTAACGGTGGAAGAATAAGGGAAAAGAAAATGTAAATTATTGAGATTTTTTGTTCGAATCTTAAGTCTATTTTAATTGGTTCATGTTGTCATTAATAAAAAATAATATTTAATATATTTGAGATTTAAATTTTTATATTTGTAATTTTTTTTATTCTAAAAGTTGCAATATCTTTTATAAAAAAAAAAAAAAAAGAAGAAATTTTATCATTCATAGTTCTTTTTTTTTCCCCTATAAGAGATTAATTCGTGGTTCTTTAGTTGGTATCCAATTCTTGGTCAAATTGCTATGGAAAGCTGAAGAATGTAAAATGTTCTTCTAAAGAATAAAAATGCTCAATAGTATCACTAATGAAAAATCAGGCTTTATACATTTTATCCAATTTTTCAATAATGAGATTAGGCTTTTTACATGCTTTTGAGTTTCAGAGAGAATTCTATTCTGCTGGTCCTTCAAAAAATTTGATCTCAGGTACCCAAATTAAAGAATAAAATATACAAAATATGTTGCTATTTTTGAATCTCATGATCATTGGTTAAGGTTTGTATTAATTAATCTCAAATTAATCATTTTGATCACTACCTAGGCCAAACAAATTGAAATACAAATGCATAGGAAGGAGTATGAAAACATCTTATATTATTGGCATTCAAGCATAAGAGGCAAGAGGGCTATATGCCTCAAACATTAGGAGAGAAACTGAAACTATTACACTTGAAGACATAAAACTTGCATGTGATTATTCTACTTGATTTTGTATCCAAGTCTAGTAGCATATGCAACAAGATCGTTGAGCTCATCCATACTGATGCATCCATCGTTGTTGAAATCAGCATGCTGGAGTGCTCTCCATGCTCTATAAGCAGGGATATAGGCACCCAACCGATCATATGCAAGCTTTATCTCTTCCCTGCTCAGGACTTTGTTGCCATCGATGTCGCAAGCGAGGAAAATTTTCCGAATCTGATCCGCTTCATAGTCGATCGGTGCAACTTTATCCTTTCTATAGTAATAAAATGGCATTTTGTTTAAAGGATTTTGAGCTGTTTCTGGAAAAGAAACGTACACTACAGTTTTAAAAGGATTTTGGGCTGCGCCTGTGTATGATCCTGGAAGTATGGAGGGCTGGGCATATATAGAACCTCGCTTGATCTTACATTTTGCAACTACTCCAGTATTTATTCCTACTTATCAAGAAGGATTTGGGTAGGGCCAGAAATTAAATTGGTAGCCTGGAATCTGAAATTTGTTATTTCCACTTCATTTTTATGATAAGGTTAAGACTGATAATATTATTCGTTTGGTCAAAATTAGAAGATACATCACATTCAATTTATTCATGTAATTATTTTTTAAATTATAGATCAATTGTATAAGTAATCAAATAACTTTGAACACACAGGCAGGCAAAAAAAATTTTTCATATATATATTCATTCATTCGAAAGATTAGAAGAAAGAAAAAAAGAAAAGCGCAAATTCTTTGACAAACAGAGATTGCAATTCATTGCTGTTATGACTACAGCTTATACGCAGAAACAAACAGAGAGAAACTTGTCTTTTTTAGAGCTATCAGTTAATAAGAAATTACAGTAGCACGCAAACAACAAGCACAAATGCGTACATAGGTAATTTTCATATAGACCTTGTTTATTGTACGGACATAGGAATACATGCAAACACCCTAGTTGACGCGATATCCTAGTTTGACAACATATTTGACAAGTTCTTCCTGCTCGTTGTCGACTAAACCGATAGATCCATCTTCGTTTGAAACGGCAAGGTGCAGTGAACGACGAACTCGCCAGCCAGGGTTGCGGGAAACCAATGTTTGGTAAGCTTTCAACAATTCCTCCTTGATTAGACAGTTGGAAATAGTGACTCAAATCCTATAAAAAATTTATTTGAAATTAATTAGATATTACTTGATGGAGAAGACTTATAAAAATAAATTCTAAAAAGAAATAATTTTTTAATATGTAAATTTATATATTTATAAATAAGTGAAATTTCTATAGGGTTAAATATAAAAAAAAAATATAAGAGAATTGTAAGATTTTATAAGATAGACATCTTATAAAATTACTAAAAATTTATACTTTATGAGCATGTATGTTTGAATATTTGTGAGTGAATTAGAAAATATTGAAATGGTTCACATAAATATGAGTGCATAAGTGTATATTGGTATATGTTTATTTGGATTGAAAATATTCCACAGAACTAAAAAAAATTAAGAGAGCCTATGAGTATTGATTGTTGAATGCTGATTGATATGAGCTGTATAGTTGTGATTCTCTATAACTAGTGAATTTTTTCTCATCTGTGAACATAAGTCAGTTAGACTGAATCATATTAAATTGTTGTCTCATATGTGATTAATTAATTATTTGATTATATTTCTACTTACTTGATTGGATTAAAGCTTTTTTACCTAATAAGTGGTATCAGAGCTGTGGTAATTCTCAACAAGTGGTATCAGAGTTGAAGGTTTGAGCCATGAGAAGAGGCAAGTCTAGAAGAGTTCAACTCAAGAAAAATTGATTTACGTGAAGCATGAAGATACATAAGAAAATATGATTGTGAGACTTCAATTGCAAGTGAAGCCAAGTATGTCTAGCATGAAGACAAATGATTTGATAAAATTTGAGTTAAGGTAGAGATTGTTAGGAATAATGACTCAAATCCTATAAGAGATTTATTTGAGATTTGTTAGATATTACTTGATGGACAATAAGACTTACAAAAGAAAAATTCTAATAAGAAAATTTTTTTTAATAGATAAGTTTGACATGCAGAAAAAATAAATTTTTAATAGGCAAGTTAATTTGTATGCTTATAAATAAGTGAAGTCTTTATAGAGTTAGATATGAGAAAAAATGTAAGCGAGTTGTAGAATTTTATGAGATAGATACCTTATAAGACTACTAAAAATTTATATATTATGAGTGTGTATTTTTGAATATTTGAGAGTGGACTAGAGAAGACTGAAATGGTTCACATAAGCATGGGTGTATGAGTGTATATGGATAGGTATTTGTTTGGGTTGAAAATACTCTATAAGACTAGAAGAGATTAAGAGGGCCTATAGATATTAATTGTTGAATACTGATTGATATAATTAGTATGTTTGTAATTCTCTACAACTAGTGGATCTTTTTTTATTTGTGGAAGTAGGTCGATTGAACCGAATCACATTAAATTATTGTATCTTATATGATTGATTGATTATTTGATTATACTTCTACTGACTTGATTAGATTAAGATTTTTTTATCTAACAAGTGGTATCAAAACTATGGTAATCCTCAATATAGGTGACCATCCCCGTTGGTGTCATGTTCTTTGAAGAAATTCTTCAATTGCTCTTCATATAGGGGAAGATTTAAGGATTTAGCTTTTAGCAAGATAAAAGTTAGAGGCATGTTGGCAAAGAGGCAGAGGTTTTGAAGCTTTGGATATATGAAAGACACTAGCTACTATGATCAAAAGGGTTATACGATACATCGATTTATATAGAAGTTCTTTGATTACCTTACTTCTCCATTTTCTCCTATATGTTATTCTATTTTCTCTTTTTCTTCTTTAATTTTCCTTTTATATTCTTATTATCTTCCTTTTATCTTACGTATGACAAAAAAATTAAAGATTAATATTCACACGTGCTAAGAAAAGGCATCAACATGATAGCATCCATGTTTATTTGAATTGCATGAATTTTATTCCTACTTATCAGGAAGCTTTTAGGTAGGGCCATAAATAGAGACAAAACATGAAATTTTTTAGATAAAATTTGTGAAGTTTTTTTTTCAAAAATGATTTAATAAAAATTTTAATAAAAAATACAAATGGATAGATTGATAGAATTCAATAAGAATATCAATAATATATAAAAAAATTTATTAAAAATATTGTTTATAATTCAAATTTGACCTATATTTATTTAACCATAAAAATTCTGTTAACATTTTTATTAAAATTGTTTATTTAAAAACTATATAAAAAATTATTAAAATTTTTTTAAATTTTACATACTTGATCTATATAATGAAACATTTCAATCAATAAGTTTTGATTTTCAATTTTAGTTTTTATTTAATTATTTCTAGTAAGAAAATTTAAAACCTTCACCTAAAGGCGAAAAATTTCATGTGAATTTTTTTAATAAATAATTGTCTTTGATGGTTTTTTATAATTAAAAGTTTGGATCATTTCACTATTTGTATGAGTCTATTTTTTTGGGGAGGGATTATGCTAATTTTCTTTATATCATTTGAATTTTATCAGATGTTCACGAAATGATTAATTTTTATGGTTTTACTTTCTTACTAATATTACTTTTTACTAGCGAGATTTATCTTTAATATATATTTTGTAGATATGGTTTCTTTCTTTGTTACATTGAGCATAATAAAACTTATATACTGTTTAAAAAAAAAAGTTATGAACTGACCCTATATTTTTTTTAACAGAATAAAACTCATTAATAGGCCACTTAATAATAGTGGGAAAAACAAGCCATCTCTACTATTGTGTATAGAAAAAAAGGGTAAATTATTCATTAAATAAAAGCTAATGATTCTTTCAAAAAAAATAAAGAATAATAATTAGTATAATTCAAATTATGACATTGGAGATTGACTATGTGTAACTAGCATCATTTGATGTCGATAATGCTAATGGTGGAAGAATAAGGGAAAAGAAAAAGTAAATTATTAAGATTTTATCATTCGAATCTTAGGTTTATTTTAATTGGTTTATGTTATCATTTATAAAATATAACATTTAATATGTTTGAGATTTAAATTTTAATATTTATAAGTTTTTTTTCATTGGTTTCTAATCCTTGGTCGAACAAAGCTGAAGAATATAAAATGTGCTTCTGAAGAATAATAGAGAAGCTCAACAGTGTCAATAATGAGAAATCAGGCTTTATACATGCTTTTAAGTTTTAGAAAGAATTCCATTCTGCTAATGGTCCTTCAAAAAAATTGATCTCAAGTACCAGATTAAAGAATAAAATATGCAAAATATGTTACTATTTTTGAATCTCATGATCATTGGTTAAGGTTTGCATTAATTAATTTCAAATTAATCAGTTTGATCACTACCTAGGCTAAGCATATTGAAATACAAATACGTAGGAAGGAGTATGAAAACATCTTATATTATTGGCATTCAAGCATAAGAGGCAAGAGGGCTATATGCCTCAAACATCAGGAGAGAAACTGAAACTATTACACTTGAAGACATAAAACGTGCATGTAATTATTCTACTTGATTTTGTATCCAAGTCTAGCAGCATATGCAATAAGGTCGCTGAGCTCCTCCATACTGATGCATCCATCGTTGTTGAAATCAGCATGCTGGAGTGCTCTCCATGCTCTATAAGCAGGGATATAGGCACCCAACCGATGAAATGCAAGCTTTATCTCTTCCCTGCTCAGGACTTTGTTGCCATCAATGTCGCAATCAAGGAAAATTTTCCGAATCTGATCCTCATCATAGTTGATCGGAGCCACTGTTCCGCAGCTAGGTTTAAAAGCTGGCATTTTGTTTAAAGGATTTCGAACTGTTTCTGGAAAAGAAATGTATATTATAGTTTTATAAGGATTTTGGGCTGTCCCTGTGTATGATCCTGGAAGTATGGAGGCTGGGCTTATATAGATCCTAGCTTGATCTGACACTTTCCAACCACTCCATTATTTTATTCCTACTTATCAAGATGGATTTGGGTAGGGCCAGAAATTAAATTGGTGGCGTGGAATCTGAAATTTGATGCTTTCACTTCATTTTCATGCTATGTGATTCTTAATAAAAACTTCCCTTTTTTTTTTTGTTTCAATCGAATTGCATATGTAAAAATTTTAAAAAAAATTTATATTTAATATATTATTAATATATAAATTTTATATACTATCAATAAATTAAATAATAACACTTCATTAATAAATATTAATTTTTAAAATAAATATATAAAATAAATTTTTTTTAAAAATTTTACTCGTTAATAAAATATTATCTTATTCATTAATAAAATATTATCATTTGATTTATTTTATTAATGGATTATCTATTCTTACTATTAATACTCAAAAAATTTTACTGATGCTTTTCATCTCCTTTTCGACCCAAAAGGCAGATTTTTCGACCCTCAGTTAGGGACAATTAATGTTAGGTTAATTCGCGTATTAACTCTGCATAGATTCAATCAAAATCAGGATGATAATTAGACTCAACATATATATATATATATCAACCAATTATTGAAATGAAAATTTGTTTTGAGCCTTGTTTAAAAGTCCCCTGAGAGCATTTATTTATTAAAATTTCATGCTATAGATATACATATATATATATGGCAGGGGAGGAAATCAAATGTCAATTTACATGCTTTGCTAGATATTCTCAGTTCCATTTCAAATATGTGAGGACAAGAAAGATCGCTCGAATCCAATTCTTGGAGCAGCCGATCAAGAATCTCTCCATTTTAGCTGAGGACTAAAATTTTCTGAACAAAATTTTGTTCCAACTATTTTCAGATTTTTTTTTAAGTTTCTTCTGGCTTGGATTTTAATGGCATGTGCAAATTATTTCATTGGAAAACTTCTTTGATAAGAAAATTTCTACCTACCTTCCGGTTGTTGGATATCTTCGCAAAATGAATCTTTGAGCAGGTGGTTCAATTGTTTAAGAAATAACATTTGATGACAAGATTCCTAACTGATAAACTTCTATTCGGCAATGTTGAAGTGGTTCTCAACCACTTTCCCCTTTCTGACCCTTGACTGATATCCTTTATTATTATCGAAGGGAATTTTTTTTCTGTGCAACATGACCTGTAGATTCAAAGTAGAAGAGTAAGCCGAAAGCCCAAGCAAACTTTTGATAAAAAGTGTTTGTGGAAAGGAATTTTACATGGGACAATGAAAGCTCCCGAAGCAACTCAATATAAAATCTACTGTTTCGTGAGTTTTTTTTTAGGGTGGCTATACTGGTATCATATTTTGCTGCAATTTGAGCCTCTATTGATCATTTGCATCATTATGTGGATTGAATTAATCCTATACAAGCTCTCTTTCCCAATAACTTTCAATATAATTCAAAGTTGTATTGTGTGAACTTTGGACTCGAAAGAATCGACCCACAAATACTCCAATTTGAACTACTACTACTTGAGAAAAAAAATTTTCTAATATACTTTATATTATACACTAAAAAGTACACAAAGTACACACTCAAATCTCTGCAGCTTCATTTTGCTATCAGATGCAGAAGAAAAACTGCAGCTTAATCGCATATATAATAGTAGTATAGCATAAATTACTTCATGCTGTGAATTTTTCTATATATATCTAATTTATCAATCTAAGTTTTACGTTGCCATGGTAACAATCCAAGGCATATAAAACAAGTTTTTCCAGCTCTGCCTCGTTGATGTACCCATCGCCGTTTTCGTCAGCCATATGAAACGCACGTTGAGTTCTATAAGCCGGAAAACGAGATTGAAGCCTTCGGAAACCTGCCTTCACCTCTTCCCAGCTAAGCTTTCCATCGTTGTTGACGTCGCAACGCTTGAATAGGCTCATTATCTCCTCATATTCAGCTTTCAAAGAGTCTGCAGCTGGCACCTTTTTTTCATTTGATACTATTCTTTTACGGAAGAAAAATACCATTTCTCTTGCAGCAGATAAATGGGACAGATCAGAGATGTGAAAAAGTTACTCTCTTGATTTATGTTTAAATTGGCTCTCTGAATTTATGTTTAAATGGGCTAATACATTTGTTTATATAGAAAACCCACTCTGCAATCTTTATCAGATCTTTTATTTGTTTATTAATTTATGAGCTAGCATAGGAATTTTTCGTGGGTCCATCAATCTAGAAGTTCATTATGCTGTGTGTGAGTTAATCTTCATGAAGGAATCAGCTCCTACCTCTTTAATTTTGGTGGGATGACACATCATCTTTTCAACGTAAGAGAATAATTTTTTTTGCTGTCAGCAAATTACCTCAAGCTTTTAGCTCCTCATAGCCTGTGATAAATTGGGCATGAAGTACAATTTATCACTTGAAAGTGATAGCTAGCTGCCAAATTGATGAAGAGAAGGGATAATATTGTTCTGAATGACTAGAAATTTCTTTACTTTTGAATACAACAATCTCTTCATATATACAATTTCATCCCATATAAAATATTTCCTGGCTCTACCCTTGTTTGAGTAACTTTACTACATGAATGAACAAATTACAATAAAGATTAGTGAAAACTAAAAAGTGCAAAGAATAAAACAAATTCCACTTCCTTACTTTAAAAGAAAAACCAATGTTATTCAATTTCCTGTTCTGGATAATCTTTGCAAAAAGGATGTCGCTCTAAGTCCCGAGTGTTGAATTTGTAAAGAGCATGTGGAGACAATAGATCGGAGCATCTGTTTCCATTGTGCCCTGAGACCGAACCTGTTTCATTTCGGGGGTTGTTTTCGGATAACCAGAGAGTTTCAAGATTTTCTGAATGGTGGTTGGAGAATTCTGAGGGAAAAAGGAAAACAAGGCTACAGGAGAATAATCGGATAGTTATTCTTCATCTCATAAATTCCACACACTCTCAGAAAAGATGTTCAAAGCTGAAATTAAGCTCCATACATAAACATTACTACAAAATTTTCCTAATAAGAAGAAGGAATCATTTTAGAAAAGTTGTTTCCCATTTCTGGTTTCTAAAGAGAAACATGGAAGGATATTTAACTTTACAGCACAGAGACTTTTTCTACTAAAAACAAGTCCTAAACTCCTGATATACTTTGTATATATTAAACACCATGAAATACTCAAAGTACAAGCTCAAAGCTCCGCAGCTGCCTTTCGCAAATGCAAACTGCAGCTATTATACATATATAATGCTGCATGATTACCGAAATTACTTCACAGAAGATAGTAAAGAAAGTTGGATTTTTCTATAAATATATATATATATATATAATTTGAGCATCTAGTAAGAAATTCAAGATATTTCTCTTAAGTTTTATTATATGTGGATTGAATTAATCCTAAACAACTCTCTTTCCCATTGTCTTTCTATGTTGAATATAATTCAAAGTTGCAATCTTGTGTGAATTATGGACTCGAGAGAATCCACCCACAATACTCCAATTTGAACTGCTACTACTACTTGAGAAAAAAACAAGTACTAATATACTTTCTACTATACCCTATGTAGTACACAAAGTACATACTTAAATCTCTGCAGCTTCTTTTCGCTATCAGATGCAAAGGGAAAACTGCAGCTTAATTGCATATATAATAGTAGTATAGTATAAATTACTTCATGCAGTGGATTTATCTATATATATCTAATTTATCAGTCTAAGTTTTACGTTGCCCTGGTAACAATCCAAGGCATATAAAACAAGCTTTTCCAGCTCTGCCTCGTTGATGTAACCATCGCCGTTTTCGTCAGCCATCTGAAACGCACGTTGAGTTCTATAAGTCGGAAAACGAGATTGAAGCCTTCGGAAACCTGCCTTCACCTCTTCCCAGCTAAGCTTTCCATCGTTGTTAACGTCGCAACGTTTGAATAAGCTCATTATCTCATCATAGTCATCCTTCAAAGAGTCTGGTATCTTTTTTTCATTTTTACGGAAGAAGAAGACCATTTCTCTTGCAGCAGATAAATGGGAATATCAGAGATGTGAAAAAGTTACTCCCTGGATTTATGTTTAAATTGGCCAATACATCTGTTTATATAGAAAACCCATTCTGCAACCTTTATCAGATCTTTTATTTGTTTATTATTTTATGAGCTAGTATAGGAATTTTTCGTGGGTCCATCAGTCTAGATGTTCATTATGCTGTGTGTGAGTTAATCTGCACTGAAGGAATCAGCTCCTACTTTCTTAATTTTGGTGGGGGTAACACATCATGCTTTTAACGTAAGAGAATAATTTTGTTTTGCTGTCAGCAAATTAAACATTATGATAGGATAGAATAAGATAATATTATGAATAAATTAGATTAAATAATATCATTTTATTTTGTGTTTGAGGTATATAAAAATTATGATAAGATAAAATAAAATAATATTATGAATAAGATTAAATTAAATAATATCATCTTATTTTGTGTTTAATGTATACAAAAATTATGATAAGATAATTTATTTATTTATTAAAATTATCATTTTTTAAAATTTATATAATTTAAATTATTGATGTAATTTTTAAGAATATAAATTCAAAATAACCTTTTTCACTTGGTGGGAATTGAACAATCCTACACCAAGAGGATATTAATCTTCTTTATAATTATTATTATTTTTTTAAATACAAATTAAATATGATATAAAATAATTAATATTATATCTTATTAATAATTTTATACATCAAACATGAGCTTAGATCCTTATAACCTCAAATTTTGTGATAAATTGGGCACAAAGTACAATTTATCATTTGAAAGTGATAGCTAACTGCCAAATTGATAAAAGAGAAGGGATAATATTGTTCTGAATGATTAAAAATTTCGTTACTTTTGATTACAACAATCTCTTCATATATACAATTTCATCCCATATAAAATATTTCCTGGCTCTACCCTTGTTGAGTAACTTTACTTTATGAATGAACAAATTACAATAAAGATTAGTGAAAACTGAAAAGTGCAAAGAATAAAACAAATTCCACTTCCTTATTTTAAAAGAAAAACCAATGTTATTTAATTTCCTCTTCCGGATAATCTTTGCAAAAGGGAAGTTGCTCTAAGTCCAGAGTGTTGAATTTGTAAAGAGCATGTGGAGACAATAGATAGGAGCATCTGTTTCCATGGTGCCCTGAGACCGAACCTGTTTCGTTTCGGGGGTCGTTTTCGGATGCTTATATGGACAAAACCAGAGAGAGTTTCAAGATTTTCTGAATGGTGATTGGAGAATTCTGATGGAAAAAGAAAAACGAGGCTACAGGAGAATACATAGATAGTTATTCTTCATCTCATAAATTCCTCACACTCTCAGAAGTGATGTTCAAAGCTGAAATTAGGTTCCATACATAAACATTACTACAAAATTTTCCTAATAAGAAGAAGAAATCATTTTAGTAAAGTTTTTCCCATTTCTGGTTTGTTTACAGGCAGGGAAACTTTTTCTAAAGAGAAACATGAGGAGATATTTAACTATAACACAGAAACTTTTTCTACTAAAAACAAGTCCTAAACTCCTAATATGCTTTGTATTATATTATACACCATGAAATACTCAAAAGTACTAGCTCAAAACGCTGCAGCTGCCTTTTGCTATCGGATGCAGAGGCAAACTGCACCTATTATACATATATAATGCTGCATGACTACCTAAAGTACTTCACAAATAACAGTACAGCACGTTGGATATTTCTATATCTATATCTATATATATATCTAACTTATCAATCTAAGCTTAACGGTGCCTTCGTAACACTCCAAGGCATAATTTACAAGCTCATCCAGCTCTGCCTTATCGATGTACCCATCGCCGTTTTCGTCAGCCATCTGGAACGCACGTTGAGTTCTATAAGCCGGAAAACGAGATTGAAGCTTTCGGAAACCAGCCTTCACCTCTTCCCAGCTAAGTTTTCCATCGTTGTTGACGTCGCAACGGTTGAATAGGCTCATTATATCAGCACGTTGAGCTAGCAAAGATGTTGGTACATTTTTATTATCTTTACTACGGAAGAAAAAAACCATTTCTCTTGCCGCAATCAAAAGGAAGAAATGTAAAACGCTATTTTTTCTTGGTGTAAGTTTAAAATGGCTATAGCATCTGTTTATATAGAAAATAATTATGCAACTTTTAGCATATTTAATGTCCTGTGTGAGCTAGTAAGAACTTTTCTTGGGTACATCTCAATCTAGATATATTCATGTCCTGTGTGAATTTATCTTTAATTATTAAAAGTTTAGTCATAAAAGGCATCCTGCAAGACTAGAAAAATTCTCTAATCGTATTCTCGAATTTTCTCTGAACATTTTGTTGAAGGAATCACTAACTATTAATGAGGGTAGTCATCATTCTATCGTAAGAGAATAATTTTGTTTTGAAGTCAGCAAATTAACCATCTGGTTTTAGGCATCACAAATCTCAAATTCTGTGATACATTAAAGAGGATAATGTTAGGAAGGTACTTACATAAAAATTTTACCTTCCAAATATAAAAAAAGTGTTCATATAGGGAATTCAGATTGAAGATTTCCCCTGCATCTTTACGCAATTTCAGCTTATTTAGAATCAGTCATAAAACACATCTTCAATGCATTTGAAGCGATCCAATCGGTTTATAAACAGTGCTTGAGACATCGAAATCCACTGTTTTAGATAAGGATCCAAAAGTTAAAAGTGGGTTGAAAGGAACAGGAAAAGAAAATAAAGAACTGGTATTTTTGTAGTGTGCCACATTTTAGATTGAGCATTTTTGGGAACAGGGAATTTATTCTTTACAATCAAATTTCCAACATGTATTTGAACAGTATCCTCAATAGATGCATGATCCTAAACGTAGACTTGGAAAACTCAATGAAGTGTGTCTCAAAAATAAGATACACCAAAGACATAACTGAGTTTTTTTTTTTTTTACAGGAAATTATAATTACAGTACTCTTCTAAATTCCAATGATCAAACGCTGATGCCTCCTCAACGAAAGGTGTTGATGTCTAAATTTGTCGCGATTGTTCACAGAAGGATCATAAAAATGAAATCCAATTTTCAATCTTTACGCTTGGTATTCTTGGAACAAATAATATATGGTTTATAGCAGATATTTTGGATGGAAACGAGGCTTAACGGTGAATAAAGGCATCAAAGCGCGGTCAAAAGATGCGGTCCAAAGATTTGGGAATTCACTTTAATTACGGTGTGATTTTCACTAGGATATATATATCGAATAAAGTTTTTTTCTTTTTTTTTCGGATAAGCATATCCCGTCGATGGGATTTGATTAATGAAAAATGAAAAGCATATATCTTAATTTATCTTAACGGATGCGTTTGCAAAGAATAACTTTTTGATTGATTTTCAGTTAAAAAAGCAGAAGCTAGCCTCGCATCCGAATCTTACATAACACATGTTGGCCGGCCACGTGAAAATGAAAAGAACGTACAAACCTGCTCAACTTGGCCCAAATCAATACGGACTTGGATGATTATTTCATTCTGAATTAAGCTTATCTAAATGATGTGGGTAAGGTGGGACTGGTCGGGGGCTATACTTGTACTAGGGCAACCCCCCAAAAGCCAAGGGAAAGGACGTTTATGCTTATCAGTGGGGCATCAAAGACAAAAGGCATAGAGCTTTGCTTTTACCGTTCTAAATTAGTTAGGGGAACCAAAAACTATTGATATGTGGAATAAGGGAAGGTGAAGATATAAACCACCATTGCCTTGACAGAATATCCATCGTACTTACAGCTACTTGCTTTTACTACTAACAATGCAAGTGAATTTATTCGATACAATTGGAGTTCCAAGTCAGTCGGTCCAACATTTTATTTTTGTCAAATTCATATGAATAAAAAAAAAAAGATGACTCTTGAAAATTCTATTTAACAATCTTTTATTTATATTTTCTTTATAAACATCCTAATGATTAAATTTAAAGGTGTTCAATTAAGTTCAAATTTTAATAAGATATTTAAGATACCCAACCTCAATGAATTTTCACATTAAAAAAAAAAAACCCAAATTATTGCCTTTCAAGTACCTTTTTCTTTGAAAAATTCAAAGGTTAAGATAAATATTACTCTTACTTATAAAATTAAAGATATGTTTGGCATATAAAATTATAATAGGATAAGAAAATATGATATTATAAATAAGATTAAATTAAATAATATCATTTTATTTTATATTTGATGTATACAATATTTAAAATAAAAATAATTTATTTATTGATTAAAATTATTTTTTTTCAAAATTTATATAATTTAAATTATTGATATAATTTTTAAGGATATAATAAGACATGTAAGTTTAACCTCATAAATTTAAAATAATTCTCTCTACTTTGAAAAAATTGAATCATTTTATATCAAGAGAATGATTAATATTCCTTTTAATTTTATCTCTTTTTTTAAATACAAACTGAATATAATATAAAATAATTATCATCTTATTATATTTATTATCTTATACACCAAATATAATTTTATAAAATATAATATTTTCTCAAATTATTTATTTAATTTTTTTGATATTTTAAATTATAAAAAATTTAATTCTAATTATTAAATTTAAAATTATAATATTTTACTAATAAATCACACTAATATCATATATATATATATATATATGTATATATTATTCATTAGATTTCAACGGGCTTTGGATAACATTTTCATAAAGTATCATATTGGGCTAAAACCAGGCTAAAGCTCATAAATAACTGCCAAAAAAATCCATGAAATTGCAACCAATTGGACCGTTAACAAAAATAATAATAATAACATTTCAAGCTCTTTATTGCATTATTATTAATTTTTTATTTTCTCAGAAAAATGGAATTCCCAAAACCTCCTCCTCTTCCCTCAAACCCTCTCTTATCCCTCTCCGCCTTCATCCACCGTCTCGGCGCTTTGCTCTACCCCCGCCTTCACCACACTAACCGTCTTTCCAGTACCTTCACCTTCGGTTTCTCCCAGCCTTCCTCAATTGTCCGCTCTTCGCGTTGGTTTCTCAGCCGAAAGCTGGGACAGCTGCCCCTTGAGTCGCGAACAAGTTGCCAAAACACTAGCCGGAACCGCTGTGTATACAGTTAGCAACTCCAACAATGAGTTCGTGCTTATCTCTGATCCCAATGGAACCAAGTCTATTGGCTTCCTTTGCTTTCGCCAAGAAGACGCCGAGGCATTTCTCGCTCAGGTTACTTAAATTTTTTAAATTTATATCAAAATCCAAAGCTTTTTGTGTTGATTTGGTTTCATTTTATAATAGGTTTGATTACGGAGAAGAGAGCTGAGAAATAATGCTAAAGTAGTGCCGATTACACTTGATCAGGTGACTTAATGTCAACTGAAATTGGATTGCAGATAACAATGTTCATTTTTATGGTTACTGGTTTATCAATTATGCTGTAGGTATATTCACTGAACGTTGAAGGAATTGCATTTCATTTTCTAGCGGAGCCTATTCAAATAAAGAATGCGTTAGAGGTTAGTGTTTCATAAATGTTGTTTTTGAAAGAGTAGAATGGTCTTCCAAATCTCAGTGGTTGTAGGCATTGGACATTGCATTATCCCAAAAAATAGCTTAAAATTGATACTCAATGCTGCCGACTTATTTAATCTAGATTGTGTTTATTGTCATTTTCTTATAAGTAAAGTTTAAGGCAATGAAGAAAAAGGAGTTTTAATTCATGAATAAGAGAGAGATTATTGGGTGTCATTTTCTATGTGGATGTTGGGTAACTATGCTTAGAAGGGAGTTGCATCAATGATTCATTCATACTTAAGTGAAGATGTTATCTTTCGTCGTTGGACAGTTTTACACCATTACTTACAATAGTTTTTCGTGTTTATCATCTGTAAGCTGGTGATGCCAAAAGTGGCTTTGATGGAGTTCCTGTTTTCCAGGTACGCTATTTATTTATTAAACATATAATGCCCTTGAGAGTGGAAATATGACTAGAAAACATTTTCATCTTGGATGATCCTTTCATTTTGCATTGCATACAAAGCATCACATGAATGGCTTCCAAAAGCTTATTTATTCATGTCTATGGTTACTCATTGTGGCCATGTTGTATTTTGTCCCTTGAAGCATTAGCAATTTTTGTTGTATTAGCAATAGCATAAAGGTGTAGAGATTCTCTGATTGTTATTAAATAGGGGAACCACGCCCAACATATATTTTGATTTGTTGAATCATAACATTTGCTTTCTCTACAATTTCTGAAAGATATTGCCACTTTTGATATGCTATTTTTATATCAGGAGTCCATGAAGGAGCTGCACTGTGATAATAATTTCTATGTTACCACAAAACAATGTTTGATCTCACTTTTTTCTATTTAATGTTTGTGTCTACAGTCTGACCTTGTTATGAGGAAGAAAAATAAGCGCTTCTGCCCAATATATTTCAATAAGGTCTGCTTGATCTATCAAGCTGTTATATAGACAAAACCAGAGAGAGGTTCAAGATTTTCTGAATGGTGATTGGAGAATTCTGATGGAAAAAGAAAACCAAGGCTACAGGAGAATAGATAGATAGTTATTCTTCATCTCATAAATTCCACACTCTCTCAGAAGTGATGTTCAAAGCTGAAATTAAGTTCCATACACAAACATTACTACAAAATTTTCCTAATAAGAAGAAGAAATCATTTTAGAAAAGTTTTTCCCATTTCTGGTTTGTTTACAGGCAGGGAAACTCGATAACTTTTTCTAAAGAGAAACAAGGGGAGATATTTAACTATAGCATAGAGACTTTTTCTACTAAAAACAAGTCCTAAACTCCTAATAAGCTTTGTATCATGTTATACACCAAGAAATACTCAAATTACAAGCTCAAAACTCTGCAGCTGCCATTCGCTAACGGATGTAAAGGCCAACTGCACCTATTATAAATATATAATGCTGCATGACAACCTAAAGTACTTCACAGATAACAGTACAACAAGTTGGATTTTTCCATATATATATATATATATATGTATATATATCTAACTTATCAGTCTAAGCTTTACGGTTCCTTCGTAACACTCCAAGGCATAATTTACAAGCTCGTCCAGCTCTGCCTTATCGATGTACCTATCGCCGTTATCGTCAGCCATCTGGAACGCACGTTCAGTTCTACAAGCCGGAAAACGAGATTGAAGCTTTCGGAAACCTGCCTTCACCTCTTCCCAGCTACGTTTTCCCTCGTTGTTGACGTCGCAACGGTTGAATAGGTTCATTATATCAGCACGTTGAGCTAGTAAAGATGTTGCTACATTTTTATTATCTTACTAAGGAAGAAAAAAACCATTTCTCTTGCCGCAATCAAAAGGACGAAATGTAAAACGCTATTTTTTGTTGGTGTAAATTTAAAATCGCTATAGCATCTGTTTATATAGAAAATAATTATGCAACTTTTAGCATATTTAATGTCCTGTGTGAGCTAGTAAGAATTTTTCTTGGGTACGTTTCAATCTAGATATATTCATGTCCTGCGTGAATTTATTTTTAATTATTAAAAGTTGAGTCATGAAAAGCATCCTTCAAAACTACAAAAATTCTCCAATCGGATTCTGGAATTTCTTCTTAACATTTTGTTGAAGGAATCACTAACTAATTTCCATTAAAATGAGGGTTGTCATCATTTTATAGTAAGAGAATAATTTTGTTTTGTAGTCAGCAAATTTAGGCATCACAAATCACAAATCTCAAATCTCAAATTCTGTGATACATTAAAAAGAATATGTTAGGAAGTTACTTATTGAAAAATTTTACCTTCCAAATATAAAAAAGTGTTTATATCGGGAATTCAGAATGAAGATTTCCCCTGCATCTTTACGCAATTTCAGCTTATTCCATCTTCAATGCATTGGAAGCGATCCAATCGGCTTATAAACAGAGCTTGGGACATTGAAATCCACTGTCTTAGATAAGGATCCAAAAGGTAAAAGTGGGTTGAAAGGAACAGGAAAAGAAAATAAAGAACTGGTATTTTTGTAGTGTGCCACATTTTAGATTGAGCATTTTGGGGAACAGGGAATTTATTCTTTAAAATCAATATTCCAACATGTATTTGAACAGTATCCTCAATAGATGCATGATCCTAAACGTAGACTTGGAAAACTCAATGAAGTGTGTCTCAAAAATAAGATACACCAAAGACATAACTGATTTTTTTTTTTTTTTACAGGAAATTAAAATTACAGTACTCTTCTAAATTCCAATGATCAAACGCTGATACCTCCTCAATGAAAGTTGTTGATGTCTAAATTTGTCCCGATTTTTCACAGGAGGATCATAAAAATGAAATTCAATTTTCAATCTTTATGCTTGGAATTCTTGAAACAAATAAATATATGGCTTATAGCAGATATTTTGGTTGGAAACGAGGAGGCTTTATGGTGAATAAAGAGACCAAAGCGCGGTCAAATGATGCGGTCAAAAGATTTGGGAATTTACTTTAATTACAGTATGATTTTCACTAGGATATACATATATATATATATACACATATATATACATATAGAATAAAGTTTTTTTTTTTGGGGGGATAAGCATATCCCATCGATGGGATTTGATTAATGAAAAATGAAAAACATATATCTTAATTTATCTTAAAGGATGCGTTTGCAAGAATAACTTTTTGATTGATTTTCAATCAAAAAAGCAGAAGCTAACCTCGTATCTGAATCTTACAACACATTGGGCGGCCACTTGAAAATGAAAAGAACATATAAACCTGCTCAACTTGGCCTAAATCAATACGGATTTGGATGATTATTTCATTCTGAATTAAGCTTATCTAAATGATGTGGGTAGGGTGGGACTGGTCGGGGGGCAACCCCCCAATGTCAGGGGAAAGGATGTTTATGCTAATCAGTGGGGCACTAAAGACAAAAGGCATAGAGCTTTGCTTTTGCCGTTTTAAATTAGATAAGGGAACCAAAAACTATAGATATGTGGAATAAGGGAAGGTGAAGATATAAACCACCATTGCCTTGACAGAATATCCATCATAATTACAGCTACTTGCTTTTACTACTAATAATGCAAGTGAATTTATTCGATACAATTGGAGTTCCAAGTCAGTCCAACATTTTATTTTTGTTAAATTCATATGAATAAAAAAAAAAAAAGATGACTCTTGAAAATTCTATGTAACAATATTTTCTTTATATTTTCTTTATAAACATCCTAATGATTAAATTTAAAAGTGTTCAATTAATTTCAAATTTTAAAATAAGATAATTTAAGATACCCTACCTCAATGAATTTTCACGTTAAAAAAAATCTAACTTGTTGCGTTTTTCAAGTACATTTTTCCTTGAAAAAACAAAAGTTAAGGTAAACATTACTCCTTCCTAAAGAACTTATGGAATAAAATATTTTAACACATTATTTATTAATTTATTTAATATTTAAGATTATAAAAAAATTTTAATTTTAATTATTAAAATTAAGAGTTTCTACATAAATAGTAAATATACATTATTCATTAGATTTCAATGCATAGGAAATACACATTCATTAGATTTCAATGGGTTTGTGGGCTTTGGATAGCATTTTCAGATCCAGTTAAAGCATGATAGAATATCAAATTGGGCTAAAACTAGGCAATAGCCCATAAAATTGCAAAGCAATCCATGAAATTGAAACCCATTGGACCGTTAACAAAAAAAATACATTTCAAGCTCTGTGTTGCATTATTATTAATTTTTTTTTATTTTCTCAGAAAATTGGAATTCCCAAAACCTCCTCCTCTTCCCTCGTACCCTCTCTTATCCCTCTACGCCTTCATCCACCGTCTCGGAGCCGAGCTCGCCACCCGCCTCCACCACACTAACCGTCTATCCAGTATCTTTGCCATCGGTTTCTCCCCGCAGGCGACTATCCTCCATCGTCCTGTCTTTGCGTCGGTTTCTCAGCCGACAGCTGCGGCAGCTGCCACCTCGAGTCTTGAACATGTTGCTAAAACACTAGCCGGAACCGCCGTGTATACAGTTAGCAACTCCAACAATGAGTTCGTGCTTATCTATGATCCCAATGGAATCAAGTCTATTGGCTTCCTTTGCTTTCGCCAAGAAGACGCCGAGGCATTTCTCGCTCAGGTTAGTTAAATTTTTCTAATTTATATCAAAATTCGAAGCTCTTTGTGTTATTGTCGTTTCATTTTGTAATAGGTTCGGTTACGGAGAAGAGAGCTGAGAAGTAATGCTAAAGTAGTGCCGATCACACTTGATCAGTTGACTTTGTTTTTAACTTTAATTACTGGTTTATCATTTATGATGTAGGAAAAGATGTCAACTGAAATTGGATTGCAGATAACAATGTTCATTTTTATGGTTACTGTTTTATCAATTATGCTATAGGTATATTCGCTGTAAGGGTTGAAAAAATTGCATTTCGTTTTCCACCGAATCCTATTCAAATAAAGAATGCATTAGAGGTTAGTGTTTCATAAATGCTGTTCTTGAAAGAGTAGAATGGTTTTCCAAATCTCTGTGGTTGTAGGCATTGCCCAAAAATAGCTTAAAATTGATACTCAATGCTGCTGTCTTATTTCATCTAGATTGTGTTTATTGTCATTTTCTTATAAAGAAACTTTGAGGCACTGAAGAAAAGGGATGTTTAATTTAGGAATAAGAGAGAGATTATTGTGTTTCATTTTCTATGCGGGTGTTGGGTACTTAGACAAGATAACTATGCTTAGAAGGGAGTTGTATCAATGATTCATTCATACTTAAGTGAAGATGTTATCTTTCATCATTGGACAGTTTTACACCATTACTCACAATAGTTTTTTGTGTTTAATGATGTTATCTTTGATGGAGTCCATGAAGGAGCCGAACTGTGATATAATTTCTATGTTACCTCAAAACAATGTTAGATCTCACTTTTTGTATTTAATGTTTGTGTCTACAGTCTGACCTTCTTGTTATGAGGAAGAAAAACAAGCGCTTCTGCCCAATATATTTCAATAAGGTCTGCTTGATCTATCAAGCTGTTATAGATGCTGTTTTCTTGTTCAGTATGCATTTAAAGATAGTTGTTAAACATAACCTAGTTTCTTTTGTTTGCTTGTTATTGTACAGGAAGATATAGAAAAAGAACTTTCAAAGGTTTCGAGGGCATCAAGAGGAACCAGTGCTTCTCAACATATCATGGTGTCATATGTATAAATCTGTTTTGGGCATTCAACTTGTATATGCACACATTGATAAGTGATTGCATGCAAAGTGCATGGAGATTGCCTCTGCTCTTCTATTCCATTAGTACCTACATCAAACCCTCCCCCCTGCCTCTTTTCTTCTATTCTACTAGTACCTACATCAAACCCTCTCCCCTGTCCTTAACACTTTCAATGGTTCCGTCTTTCACACGTGCTTCATTAATGGAATGGTTTTCCTTTTTGATGTTGCACTTCATTGTATTCATTGGATCTGATCTGTTTGAGCAGGTAGGAAGCTTGGAAGATGTTCTGAAGAAAATGGAGGTATAGGATGTAATTGCTGAGTAGTTTCGTGTAATATGTATTAATATGCAATCTTGTTGTTCCTCTTTATTTTGATTCAGATGAGTGAGAAAAACTGGGGCTGGGATGATGTAATATTCATTCCACCTGGTAAAAGCTATTCTCAACACATCCAAGATGTGATGAAAGTATGAAGCTGTATGCATGTTACTTCCGACTGTCCATTTGATAGCATCAAAAGTGCAATTACTTCAACTCGAAGCCCTTGAATTCGAATTTGGGATGGGAGATATAGGATTTTTACGTCATAGAAGCAGGCTACCCTCCATTTGTGTAGTCCAAGATCCAGTGGGTTCTCCAAATGTTAACTAAAAAGAAAAGAGAAAAGGTAAACAGAAACTCTAGTAGCTGTGGTCATTGATATGCATCTATACTTTTGAACGAGTTAATAGCCAAGAGTGAGGAAACGTGGAAACGATTTTGGTTGATATACCGCAACTACTAGTTAGAATTGATTGTCTCTCGACTTTTAGTTATAAATATTGCATTTCTTCATCATCAAGAAAGAATGTTAAGAAAAAGCAACGGAGAATTTATTTGCATATTGTTTTCATAAAATGACTCTTAATTCCCACATAAATCAACTACAAGTAACCCATATATGATGCAAAGAAAGAAAGACCCCACTGTTTCTAATTCCTTTCATGCCTTTTCCCCTTCTATCCCTTTTGATTTGTTGGTCTTAAGTACTCATGCTTCAGGATCAGGGACGGCTTGGTCTCGAAAAGAAAATAGCACACACGTCTAATATATCAAGAATAGACAACCGCTTATTGGTCTACTTTTTGGATTTCCAATCCGTTAAATATTTGATTCAATACCTGTTCAAAGGATAAAGTCCGAATTTCATTTTTATTTAAATCAAGAAAATATTCGGGCCTCAAACGCCAGTTTGTAATTATCAACAACTGACATTCGGGGCAAAATCTTGATAGTTTACCTTTCATTTGGCTTTGGTCGTGTACTAAGCTGCCTTTAAAATCATTTCGGATGAGTTGTGATAACACCGATGGCCGACCTACATCCTGATTAAATCATCATGGATCATTTAATTATTGATTTATTGAATAAACAAGATATTGGTGGAACCTGGCATATATTTCAATAACGGCTAAACGAGACATTTCCAATTGCATGTAGGAAGTTGACAGGGCAACCAGATAGTTGTTAGAAGGTCTGCTTAACTACCCATAAAAAGAATTCCTGTTGTCATTATTCACCTAAATTTCTCACGACTTTATTTTTTTCTTTTACCCCTTATGTCGGCTTTATTTCCTCTCATATGCTCAAATTAAACAGTAGCTAAAACAATTGACAAGATAATTATACCCTTTTAGAGTAAAATTGAGCAAACCGGTTGCCACCTTTCATTGGTGTAATTTGAAAGTGAGAATTTTCTTGGATTTCAACTTTCCAAATACCATATTGAAAAAGAATTGGTACAAATTTATTGTACAAGTTTGTACTTAAAAGTGTCTCGAGAAAGGGTCTGTTTGGAAGTTTGGGAAAATTGTCTAGAAAATATGTGAGAACCAACAGCATGGGACTTTATTTGCTCCGACCTTCTTGTCTCAAAGGGAAGGAAACTCAAGACAAAGGAAACGACAGATGGAGCTTTTTAAGTGGTCCGACTTCTTGTGAGTTTTACTCTACATTTCACTCTCTTATTATGCTCTCTAACCACTAACTAACCCCAAAATTCCTTTAATTTTCTTATCATCATTTATAATTCATTGATGTGCTTTATTTTAAACTATAAAAAAGTAGTCATGGTTATAATTATGCCAACCTACATCTATATATGTTGAGCTTGGATTGAGGTAGGACAACTTTGCTTAAGAATGGGTGAAGGACTTGGTCTTCAAAAAATCATCCAAGCAACTCCTTCAAAGTCTTTGGTCATTAGAATCAACCTGGTTTTTCTTGCCTTATTTCTGGTTATCTATGCATCTCTTCTTTTGCGCCAATCTTCTTCAGTCTATTTTGAGAATGCAGCATCGCTTGTTAGATGCACCCTTCGTGAGTGCCATCACAAGGTAAGGTGAGCTGACTCAATTCAATATTGTTTCTTAATTTGAATGCAATGGATGTTTCCATGTATATAAGATTTGTGTTGATTTGTTCTCTGATATTTCATATTTGGTGAATGTGATTTCCATAGATGGAGGCAATATTGGAAAATACTGAAGCCCTTAAGCCAAAGCCTAAGAGAAATTTGACCATGTTAGAGGTGCCAACCTTCATTGATGAGTTTGGAGGAGGATTGAAGATTGGGATGGTGAACTTCGAAGATGAGGATTACAGTGAATGGGAAAAACATGGGGAAACAATTCCAGTCCTTTTCGAACGAGTCTCGGAGCTATTCGAATGGAAACATCTGTTTCCTGAATGGATTGATGAAGAGGAAGAAATTGATGGGCCAAGTTGCCCTGAGATGCCAATGCCAGACTTCAATAAGTACGACAACATGGATTTGATAGTGGCAAAACTACCATGTAAGTACCCGGTAGACGGATGGGCTAGGGAGGTGTTCAGGCTTCAAGTTCATCTGATAGCAGCAAATCTGGCAGTTAAAAATGGGAAAAGGGATTGGAATTGGAGGACAAAAGTGGTGTTCCTGAGCAAGTGCAGGCCAATGTTAGAGGTGTTTCGATGCAATGATTTGGTGAAACAGGAAGGTGAGTGGTGGTACTATGAGCCGGAAGTAGCAAGATTAGAACAAAAAGTTTCTTTGCCTATTGGTTCCTGCAGGCTGGCTTTGCCATTGTGGGGACGAGGTATGATCCTAATTCCTAGTTCTGTTTATACTTTTTGCATATAAAAGTACCGAACGCGCCAGGTAGGGGTCGAACCTACGACTTTCTGCTTAGGAAACAGACGCTCTATCCACTGAGCTACAGGCGCTGAACGGTTAATCGTGTTTATTTAACCAATATCTTTATCCAGCCTAAAGTTTTACTAAACCCCCTTTTTCTTTCAAAATTTCTTCACAATTTCTGTTAAAACTTTTTAAAATTAGAGCAACCGAGCCTTTTCTGCAAGTAGTTGAAGAAGAAAAGTTGGCAGACGAAAAGGAAAGAACAAAAAAAAAAAATGTAATTAAGTGTAGGAATTATTATAAAGAGTAGCTGGCTTACTGATGTTGATATGATTAGCTACTTCCAATTAAAACTTGACTTTGCTTGCAGACAAAGTCTAAGACTTAGTCGTAGTTAGGCTTTTGTTGTCTTCGGCAAATGGCAAATGCTCGGGCATCTAATGTGAAGCAGCATATGCGCCACTGCTGGTTCCAAAAACAATAAAGAATCACATGTTTCTACTTATTGGTTTCATTAGTTAGGAATCAAATCAATAATCAACTATATATAAGCCGATGGGGGACCTCTCCCAACAGATTTTTATGAGCTTTTTGTAACTTCGATTCCACCTACCACCGAGACCAGCTTCCATTTTCCATCATCATGAATATAATAATTTTCTTAGCATGCATTAACTCTCTTCAGCAATAAATGCCAATAATCATGTGGTTTATTGATGAAATACTGAATTTTTAGTTTCAGATATCAAATTCTAGTTAATAACAAGAAGAAAATGAAAAAAATTTCAGGAAACGATGAAGTGTTTGATGTCTCCAAGATCGAACGGGCAACAAGGAATGCCAAGCGTGAAGCCTATGCAACAATGCTGCATTCCTCTGAATCATACGTCTGCGGTGCCATAGCCCTTGCCCAAAGTCTCCTAAAAACCGGCACCAACCGTGACCTGATCCTTCTCCTTGACGGGTCCATCTCCGAAGCACAGCGCGATGCACTCAAGGCAGCCGGGTGGCAGCTCCGCTTCATCAAAAGAATCCGAAACCCTCGAGCTGAAAAAGGCTCCTACAATGAATACAACTACAGCAAGTTCAGGCTCTGGCAGCTAACGGATTATGACAAGGTCATATTCATTGATGCAGACATCATTGTTCTACGAAACCTTGATCCGCTTTTCCATTTCCCTCAAATGACAGCTACGGGCAACGATATTTGGATTTTTAATTCGGGTATTATGGTGATCGAGCCTTCAAATTGCACGTTTAAACTTTTAATGAACAAACGTAAAGAAATCTTCTCGTACAATGGAGGGGACCAAGGTTTTCTCAATGAAGTGTTCGTTTGGTGGCATCGTTTACCAAGGAGAGTGAATTTCCTCAAGAATTTTTGGTCCAACAGCACCGTTGAAATTGGCTTAAAGAGCCAGCTTTTTGCAGCTGACCCACCAAAACTTTATGCGATTCATTACTTGGGATTGAAGCCTTGGCGTTGTTACAGGGATTATGATTGTAACTGGAACATTGGGGATCAACGTGTTTACGCCAGCGATGCGGCCCATCAGAGATGGTGGAAGTTTCACGACAACATGGATGAGAAATTGCAGAAATTTTGTGGGTTAACAAAGAAAAGAAAGAATGATTTGGATTGGGATAGAAAAAAGGCTAGAGAGGCAGGGTTCAAAGATGAGCATTGGAGGATCCATATTACAGATCCAAGACGAAAAAATTTAATGAAATAAAATTGGACAAAAGTCAGATGAAATTTGTACCTGACATTCCCAACAGGCATAAGGTTACGCTGTACAATATTTGCAGCAGAGTAATGAAAAATGATCGTTATTCAATCTCAAAAATCTCAATCAACTTCAAATTTCAGAACGTGACCCAAATTTCAAAAGGCCTAATAATTGACATGATCTCTTGTCGACAAAATGATGATGAATTTATTCCCATGCACAGTTGTTAATATATTATATGGAATAATATAGAATGGACAATTCTGTATGTATGAGGATATATTACGTAAAGACATCAATGAGAACAACATGATTAAATGGCAAAATCCAATAATCTGCTGCAAAAATTAAGTATAATTAGGTCCTTTTCACAAACGAACTGCTCTGCTTTAATTTATTCTCTTTGATTGCTTAGTCTCAACCACCTGAGAAGTTGTCCTAGAAGAAGCAGCATTGTCTCAAGAAATTTTATTATTTGGGTTCAAGGCAAAAATTAGAGATAATGTTGATATATCAAAGTTTGGTGTAGCAGATTTACGTAGGTTACACCTAACGAAGCCATTTATATGGAATTTTAGGACCCATGGAAACCGATGTCAGGGGTTTTCTTTTTCAAAATGGGACTTTATCAATAATCAAGTCCACAAATGGATTCCACCCAACTGCTGATGTTGGGCTTGTTGGGGCAAAGTTGCAACTTGAAAAAGCATAAGCAGCCAAAAAAAAATTCTAATCTTTTTTGCGAGATTTTGGCGCGAGGTGCGCTACATACAACGTCGAATTTTATTTATATAAGTTCAATTTTTTTTTTGAAAAAATACTCATATATTAAATATCAATTTTAATTTTTAATAAATGATAAAAATACTTTTAAATAGTTTATACGTTCAAAAACCACCTCATGTTTTTCGAAAATAAATTTTTGAGTGTTATATTATGCTCTCAAAAATCTATTTTTGAAAAAATAACATAATTTTTAAAAATAAATTACTGAAAAAAATACATCTCTCAAAAATTCATTTCTGAAACTTGTATTGCTTTCTTAGAAATGGATTTTTTAGAAAACAATGTATGTCTCAAAAATCTAATTCTAATAATACATTAAAATTTTTTAAATTATATTTAATTATATATTATTGATAAGAAAATTTAAGATTTCTAAGGCTTTGTTTGTTTTGTAAAAAATAATTTCTAGAAAATGTTTACATTTTTTGAATTGAATTGAAAGAGGTTTTTTGTTATTTAGATAAATTAATGAAAAATATTTTTCATTATTTGGTTTTTTTTTTATTTTTTCCAAATAATATTAATATAACTATTAAAATATATTAAAATTATTTATTATTAAAATTAGTAATATTAAAAAATAATTATATTTTAATAATAATATTTAATATTAATATATTATGTTAAAAAATAATTATATTATTTATTAATAATATTTATTAATATATTATATTAATAGCATATTATTTATTAATATATTATTATAATATTTATTAATTACATTAATAATATCTATTATTATATTAGTTATTAATATAATATTATTTATTAATATATTAGAATATTATTTATTAATATATTATATTAATAGTATATTATTTATTTATATAATATTATTTATTAATATATTATAATAATATTTTATTGATTAATATAATATTATTTATTTATTAATATAATATTATTTATAAGCAAATTTATGCTCAAAAGTATTAATAAATAGTTCAATTCATAAACAGCTATTTTCCAAAAAAATATCTTTTTTTTTTCAAATCTGTAAGATAAATTTCAAAAAAAAAACTTTATTTCATTAATCAATAAGTCATTTTTTGTTAATCAATTAATTTTTTACTAAATAAGCATTTGAAAAGTAAGGAAATTATTTTCCAAATTTCATTTTTTTAGAAACAAAAGGAACCTAATATTAACACCATTGAAAAATATCAACTCCAACATATGAAATGTATAAATTCGACAATAAAAACTCTTAATCTTTCAACCGAACACTATCTGATAAATAATGTTCACAGCATTTATCTAATTTTATAAAATGTGCATTTGAAAAGAAATCGCTAATTGTAAAGAACACTCATGTAAGTAGCTGTTGTACTATATGTGATGAGATAATCACACTTTTATTGCATATGATGCAATGGCCAATTTGCATAAAAGGCTTTTTCATACTTAGCAATTCTTTTTATATACACATTTATCAATTTTGTAAAAATGTTACAAATATAATTGAATAACGGTGTCTAGTGGCCAAAATATTGGAGATCTTTATTGATGAATTTATCTTGTCCAGAAAATCAAGAACTCAAAACTTTTTGAATATAGAGATCTAAAAAATCTCAACTATCTAATATCTATTTTTGAAAAAATTAAAGATTTTTTTAAAATTAATTTTTAAAATTTATCGAATATTTATTTTTAAGAAATTTTAAATATTTTAAATATTTATTTTTGAAAAACTTAATGTCAAGAAGTGAAAAAAGAAAAAAAAAGGATATAAATGAAAATGATCAAAGTGAAAGATGAAATGTATTTAATTAAAACAAAAAATAAATTTCAAATTTAAGATGTATATAAAAATAAAATATATACAATATTAAATGAGGTGCATTTAAAATTTCCCCGGGAATTCTATGTACCTCCACAGCTCCCTAGCTGCCCTCTCTGCTCTTTACCCAAAGATTCTTTTTTTCTTTCTTTCTTTCTTCTGCCACTGCCAAAAAGTTTCTCTGGGACACCATAGCTTCGGGATTCATGTTTGTCAGATCTCCAGACCAAACAATGGAAGAAGCTTCTTAAAATCCTTAGGAACACAAAACCTTTTCGATTCCATCCAACGTTCCTAATTTGATTTTCTCAACAGGTCGCCTCCTCCGCCTCTGACGTCATATTTCGGCCCCACTTACCTTGAAGGGCTCTTCCGTCATTTTATCTCCCGTCTTTCCTCGTCAATGACTTTGGTCGACGCATGATGGACGGTAACTTTTACTTATCTTTAGAAAGAAGCAAAGCAATTTTTGAAAAGCCAGCTGAGTCGAGCTAAGCCATCAAAGCCTTTTAGCCTTAGCCGTGAGATTGTGGTCGAAACTCAAAATAGGGAGTACAGATGGACCTTCTGTAAGAAGAGGCGAGAGGCGCGAGACAGTCACGTGTTTCTCTCCCTTTTTTTTCTATTTTTCTAATTTTAGCGTTGAATTTTCTCCACCCGTATTTTTATTATTAATAATTATTTTTAATTTAATTTCCCCCCTTAATTTTCATGTCTTAAATTTTCAGAGATCATTAATAATTGCCTCAATTCCACTCTTCTTCTCTTTGTTTCTGGTTAATCCGGGTTAGTTCCTTTCATTTCTCTCCTCTCTCTCTCTCACAATTTTTTAAAAAAATGAAATTTATGAGTTAGCTTTCCATTAATACGCTTTAATTATGAATTAAGCGGCAAATCGTGTGTTTGTGTTTTTAGAATGAAGCTCTGATAATTTTGAAATTGCCGGCGGTTCAGTTGGATGAATGCATTATAACGTTAGCTTAACTAATCAAGCTTACTTTATTGATTTCTTTTCGTTTTTGCTCTGTTCAATTGCAGAAACAATCGAGAATTTAAATCAATCATGGCTTTTTATTGAATAGATTAGCTTCCTTTGCCTGCTGCGAGCCTTCATTTACCTTTTTTTTAATTTAATTTTCCTTTTTTTATATTTCGCAGAACTTTTTGCAATTAAATTCGGGATTAGAGAATTTTCTAGATAAGAATTTATCTCCTTATCTCGGAATATTGTTATGATTAAAAAAGAATTAAACTTTATATTTGAAACTACTAGAAAAAAAAAAGTTAATCATGATTAGCATGTTCTGCCAAAATGGCTTATCTGTTAATAAGAAAATAAATAGGATTGAAACTGGAGATGCTTCTATTTATGAATTTGGATGAATTTTAATGCATATTAATTTGTGAAATTTTCGGGATCAAGTTTGAATTTCATTCGAGGTAAAGAAATATATTTTGTAATCAGATATATGAAATTTTTTATTGTGTTCTTAGCAGATGAATGATCTTAGAATTGTTTGGTTGCTGATTAAATCACTAGTTAGTATAATTGGCAAACCCTCTAATTTGCGGGCCTGAACTTAGATTGCATCATTTAATGGGGTTCTGGTTTTGACGTTTGTAGAGTGTTTTTTTCCATTTTATTGAAAATTTTGAATGAAATTAACTAAAAAATGGGCCTTTAGCATGAAATTAAATTTGATGTGCTGTTGAACATCTGCTTCGATTAATGTTTTTTGAAATTTTTGGTTCATTTCTTGATGTGATTAACCATTGTTGAAACCTCTGCTGGTTGGATCTGAAACTAAACATCTGTGGTTGATAAGAAATGGGACATCTAAACTAGTGTTAGCTTAAACACAGAAGGAAAACAAGTTTGAGATGGCAAATTGTACTTGTTTTCCAGATAATTGTGATTTTTAATGCTTGTTTACTCTTGCATTGCTGATTTCTTTGGTCACAACGTGTTTCCCACCTCACATATTTGCCTTAAAATGTGGAACTTAGATGGTGCTCAACTTAAATTGAGGATGTACCATAGAAGAATGCAGTTTTAGACACTAATTTGTTTTTGGTGAAATTTACTCTGTATGTTAAACATATAATTGCTGATTTTCATATTAGCTTTGTCAGGAATCAGATGGATTAGGCAGTGATTTCTTGTGAGTTTTTTTTTTCCATCCCTTACGTGGTTTCTATTTTCTTGGTTTCAGACACCTTGGTAGGGCTCCTTGCCATTTTCTCTCATGGAGAACGTAAAAACAGAAGAGATATCTCATTCAGAATCTTCTTTATCCTTTATAAAAACTGACCATACTTCTGGTGAAGTTCCAACAATTTCAATTATTAATGGAACAAAACAACCTGAAAGTCATTTGTCAGTAATGCAAAGTTCTAAACCAGCCTCTTTACAAAATGCTTCTGATAACCCAACTAGAGGACAAGAAGACCAGATAACAGATAGTGCAGCATCAACTTCATCAGTTGTCATTGATGAAACTGAGAAAGATCATCAGGGTAGACTGAAGGAAGATTCTAGGACTGGGGGAATACATGACAGTTCTGATGATTGGCTATCTCAAAATACTGGCTCTGGTGGCATTTCACATATTCATATTGAGGACGTAATTGTTCCTCCTGCTTCCAATCCGGTTGGAGATTTTGAAAATGACCATGTATTATCACCCTCTGAGCTTTGTTTACCCCTTATAGATGTCACAAGGGTTGCTGTTGAACCTATACATGGAGTTTCTGATGGACAGCAGTCTCAAGAAGCCGATTCTATTGTCAGTTCTTCTGTTGTCAATGGTGACATGATTTTGCCTTCCACTTCCTCCCATGAAGTGAAATCGAGTGAGCTTATATTGCCCCTTCCTGAGCTTGGCACCATTACTGTACGATCCATTCAAGATACTTCTGGTAAACGACAATCTCAAATTTCTCATTCTGCTTCCTTCGATTCAAAAATTAATTACCAAATAACACCACCCAATGATTCTACCCAACCCCGTCTTATGGTCACCACTGTTGCTGTTGGATCCTTACATACTTTGGATGGACAGCAGAGTCAAGGTGCTGGTTCTCTTAGCAGTTTTCATGTTCATATTGATGGCGTTAGTTCCTCCTCTCCCAAGGTCAATGACTCTAAGGCAGGAGATGTTAAAAATAGGAATCATGTAGCCCAAAACAATGGTCTTATTCTGCCTCATCAAAAGATTATCAGTTCTGCTGTTGAATCCCCAAAATTGATTAGTCCTAAACTCATGAAGCAAGTTGATTTGAATAGAAGTCTTATTGATACAGCTGCACCTTTCGAATCTGTTAAAGACGCTGTTTCCAAGTTTGGAGGAATTGTTGATTGGAAAGCTCATAGAATGCAAACCGTGGAGGTATGTTAGATACATTTATAGAGGTGTTAATGTAATATATGCTGCTGCAATATACTTTTGTCATGTCTAGTGAATGCTGTTTATCATGAATTTTGTTTTCTGTCTATCAACTATTAATGACCATTGTAGTTCTCTTTGCTTTTCTTTTTTTTTTTTCTCTCTGCCTACTTTGTTCATGTCCACTAAATGTAACTTCAAATTTCCTTTTGGGCTATAGAGACGCAAGCTTGTAGAAGAAGAACTTGAGAAATTACAGGAGGAGATGCCTGAATACAAGAAACGGTCAGAGGATGCTGAAGAGGCAAAAATACAAGTATTAAAGGAGCTGGACAGCACAAAGAGACTAATAGAAGAGCTAAAGCTAAGCTTGGAGAGAGCACAAACTGAAGAGAATCAGGCAAAACAAGACTGTGAACTTGCCAAGCTCAGGGTAGAGGAGATGGAACAAGGAATTGCTGATGAGGCTAGTGTTGCTGCAAAGGCACAGCTTGAGGTTGCTAAAGCCAGGCACGTAGCTGCAGTTTCAGAGCTGAAATCTGTTAAGGAAGAGTGGGAAGCATTGCAAAAGGAATATGCTTCTTTAATGACTGAGAGAGAAGTAGCTGTTAGGAAAGCTGAAGAGGCTGTTTCTGCTTCGAAAGATGTTGAGAAGACAGTGGAAGAATTGACTATTGAGCTCATTGCCACAAAGGAGTCCTTCGAGTCTGCACATGCTGCCCATTTGGAGGCAGAAGAGAAAAGGATTGGAATAGCCATTGCCCGAGACCAAGACACTCACCATTGGGAGAAGGAACTAAAACAGGCTGAAGAGGAGCTCCAGAGACTCAACCAGCAAATCAATTCAGCGAAGGAGCTGAAATTAAAGCTAGACACTGCTTCAGCCCTGCTACTTGATTTGAAAGCTGAATTAGCTGCTTATATGGAATCTAAACTTAAGGAGGAAACTGACGGACAATCAAATGATGAGTCACAGACATCAGAGAAAAGAACTCACGCTGATATAGAAGCCGCAATTGCTTCCGCAAGGAAGGAACTTGAAGAGGTGAAGCTCAATATAGAAAAAGCAACTGCAGAGGTGAATTGTTTGAAGGTGGCTGCTATTTCATTAAAATCAGAGCTTGAAAAGGAAAAGTCTGCTCTTGCCACCATTAAGCAGAGAGAAGGCATGGCTTCGGTCACTGTTGCTTCTCTGGAAGCTGAGCTGGAGAAGACTCGGTCGGAAATAGCTGTAGTCCAGATGAACGAAAAAGAGGCCAGAGAGAAAATGGTGGAGCTGCCCAGACAACTGCAGCAGGCAGCACAAGAGGTAGACAAGGCCAAGTCAATTGCTCAAATGGCTAGTGAAGAACTGCGCAAAGCAAAGGAAGAAGCAGAGCAAGCAAAGGCTGCTGCAAGTACTATGAAGAGTAGATTACTTGCAACTCAAAAGGAGATAGAGGCTGCCAAGGTGTCAGAGAAGTCAGCTTTATCTGCTATCAAAACACTGCAACAAAGTGAATCAGCTCAAAGCACTGATAATGTCGATTCGTCAACTGGAGTAACTCTTTCCTTAGAGGAGTACTATGAGCTCAGTAAACGTGCACATGAGGCAGAAGAACAGGCAAACATGAGGGTGGCAGCTGCCATTTCTCAAATTGATGAAGCTAAGCAATCCGAGTCAAGAAGCTTGGAAAAGCTGGAAGAAGTAAATAGAGAGATGGCTGAAAGAAAGGCAGCACTAAAAATTGCTATGGAGAAGGCTGAGAAGGCCAAGGAAGGGAAGCTAGGTGTAGAGCAAGTGTTGAGAAACTGGAGGGCTGAACAAGAGCTGCAGCGAAAGGCTACTGATTTGAGTCATGGAGGAAGCCCCCGAAGGGCAAGTTTTGAGGGAAAGAAAGAAACAAAGAACTCTGAACCTGTACCTGCTGCTCCTGCCCAAACTCTAGGAAGCCCGAAGGCAAATGTGCATGGGAATAACACAGAAACCGAATCATCCCCGGAACCAAAGGTTGTAAAGAAAAAGAAAAAGTCATTTTTCCCAAAGTTTTTCATGTTTTTGGCCAGAAAAAAGTCACATTCATCCAAGCCCACTTAAGTGTTCAATGAAGCGCTGCGTTATCTTTGCTGTTGTGATTTGACCTCCCTTTTTCTGGGTTGTCACAGCTGCTATAAACGCTGGATAAGAATTTGACAGATTTTTACTCTTGAGTGTAAATTCTGGTGATTATTTGATGTATGATAAAGTTGAGAATATATTTTTGCCTGCTGGATGGAAGGGTTGTATGGCTGGAGGGTCTGGAGGAAGCAATAAAAGATGGTTCTGTATAGGCTTTGAGACGCCTGGACGTCAACTCTTGTAAAAGTGATGTAAGGCGTATGATACGGGAAAAGTTGAATGCTTATTATAAATAGCGGTCGATCTGTTTCATACCTATTTCAGCACCCAAACCCGGGAGTAAAATTAAGACAACTAGCCCCTTATAAGATGGCTTTCAGGTTAGTGATACGATAGCGTTTTTCCGGAGGGTCAAAGTTTCTTTTCAGTGTTAATTTCGGAGATTCCCCAAGATTATTCCTTTCTACTCTTATCTGCACTATGAAATGAAGTAATGAACTGTCCAGATTTCACAGGACTTTCGCTCTTTTTTTTTTACAAAATTTTGGACAATGGAATTCGAAATGGATAGTATTGCCTTGCAGATGCAGTCTGAAATTCTGAATAGAACCTTCAATTAAAAGCATTAGCTTTTTCAGCAGTTGATCCCATACAAGTTACTGCCTTTCTGCAATTATCAAACATGTTACTCTGAAGAAAGCATGAAATTTGGAGTAGCTGCTTAACTTTCAATCGTGGACCAATAGGTTCTGCTTAACGAAATCTTGCCACTTGACATTCGCTTTTGTGACATAGGAAGCAATAACTGCATTTAAAACTAAAACAACAGTGATAAGTGTTAAACACTAGGAGTCACACAATAAACTCCTATCAAATAACAGTCTTGCCAGAAAAAACTTGCAACACAGCTAATTTGACAAGGAAAATACAATCGAGAAGCTCTAAAAATATTAGTCGTGACATAATATTTGGTAAGTGACCAAATAAGGGAAGAGTGGTACTCGAGCATGTCACCGCCTGCTGGATATGCTGAATGAGCTGACTTTAAGGGGGGTTGCAATAACCAGTGGGGCTTCAGGAGAATCAGTGACTGCAAACTTATCATGCATGAAACGGCTATCAACAATGGAATCATCCTTAAGGACTATCTTGTAACAGTAGCAGCTCTTCAAGCCCTCCTGATTATGGTAACATTCATGAGACCCGTTCTTCACCTGTTGGAAGTTCCATATTACACTAAACTTGCCTACTGTTGCAACCAGATGGCGCTCCTGTTTCCCATTCTCGGTGACCTATGGAATGTAGTGGCTGACATGGTTAAAATTTTATTCATGGAACTAAGACAATCACAGAGAACAGTTATCTGAGTCCTAAAAAGGGGGGAAAAGTGTGGCAAGCAAAATGGTAACATTGGTCAGTTATCTATTAAGTAACAATGGAGTGTTTCCATACTCTTTTCCGCTCACTTCATGCCTCCATCACCCTTTGTTGGTGGCATTCTACAAAACTTAAACTTAAAAAGAACTTGATTAAAGAGATGAAATGAGGTGCCATCCATGCTGAGATGATATCATGTTGCAGAGGCAATCGGATTTCCAGGGAATAAAGCAGCCTAGCTCCTTTAGTTTTGCTTTAACTAGGTATCACTCACTTTAGTTTTGATATTTAACCAAGTAGGACAAAAGAATGCTACAAATTGGAAAGTATCGTCCCCAAACCAAGTTAATAAATCAGCATCTGGAGAACCCCAAAATCAAGTTAATGATTCAGCATATTAGAGAACCACGTGCAACAAACTTTAATACCATGTTTCTAGCAGGTGAAAATGAAATTAAGGCAAGATGTGCAATTGGAATATCCCGAACCACATCAGTTTTAGACCCTAAACCTGTTCAAATAACTCTGGTTACATTCTACCAACAAAGCTCTTCATTCCAAATTAGATTGTCAGTCATATCTAAATCATGTACATGAATATGAAGCTCAGCAGCTAAAAGCACAAGTATCAGGCAGTTAACTATGAATAAGAGAATATGTATTCTTACCCATGAAAATTGAGCATTGCGGAACTTGTTATTAACCCCGGCCAAATGTGAATCCAGGGGAGTCAGCTTTAACAACCTCGGAGCTGCAATTCTGTTCCCCATACGGCCATTAAAACCTGTCTTTGTCTTACCATCCTTGTCAGTGAAAAGGGTGCAGATAAGAATCAAATAGGTATCAGTTGTACCCAATATCCACTTCCCATCAAAGGTAACATCAACATGAGTGATAGGCGATCCAAGGCCAGGAAAAGCTGTTTTTGCCTGTCTCATAGAATTGGTTGAATACAACCGGATCTTCCCATCAAGAGACCCAACAACAATAGAGCCATCCCCAGTGGTTGCAAAGCACTGGAAATTAGTCCCTCGTGAAAACTGATGCCCTTGTGCCCAGTTCAGAACAGGGGTACTAGTAGCAAGATTCTGAACCATCCCGTTTCGGTCTCGCATATCCCACCTGCAAAGCCTATTATCATCTAATCCTAAAAATGTGGCTCCTGATGGGTCCAACTGCGCTCCCTTGCTATCATTAGTAATATCCCTCATTGTAATATCAGTCCCGTCTTTTCCAAACTTCCACTCAGTAACAATCTTCCCCGTCTCAATATCCAGCTGATGAAGCCCTGTTGTATGAGGCTTTCCCTCAGTCATAGGACTCATGAGCAACATATTCGTCTCAGCTCTCATAAGAAGCGCCTTCTTTGGTGTCGAATGTACCAAACTTGAAGCACTCCTCTGATTCCCACGATCAAAATTCACATAAACACCTTTACCATGAATCCCATGAGCAAAATTTTTAACAACTTGAATACCTGAATCACCCACCAAGAAACTATTATCCAATGCCCCCAAGGCCAAGCTTTGTATTCCTCCATTTGCCACCTCTTCAAACTCCTCTCTCAGATCCTGATTTGCCCTCACCGGGGTTGCAGATTGAGGACTTTTCAACAAAGCATCCTCAGCATCTTCCCAAATAGAATCATCAGCTGCTTCAGGCTTGGCCCACCCAATAAAATCTTTACCATAAACCTTAACCTTGTTAGCATCATTCGACTCGATCCCGTAAGTATTCTCAAACAAACAACTATTAAACTTGCTAACAAAGTTCCTATACTCTTCATCACTAAAAAACTTCATTGCCCAAACTCCCTTCGCCACGAAATCAGCCCTACGTTGATCTCCAAAAGTTTTCAACTGCATTTCCACCCCGACTTTCACTTTAATTTTGTTTCCAACCTTCAAAACCCACCAAGCTTCCCCATTTTCCTCCTCGTTTTCACTCTCTTCACCATCTTCCTCTTCATCCTTGCCGTTGATTTTCGACGTTTTGATAAAAGAGTAAGATGTGAGCTTCTCGGAAGTGACCCATTTGGCTTTAGGGGTGTTACCGCCGATGTGAAGATAGAGCTTTACGGCGCTTTTAAGAGATAGGTTTTGGGTGTTGACTGACGGGTATTTGAGTTTCAGGGCTTTGAGCTTAGCCTCTACTTCATCGAAAGAGGACGGCGTTTTGGATCTTCGACCCGAGGAAGATCTTTCCGGAGTCTCATCTTTGGAATCTTGGTAATTTTCTTCTTCTTCGTTCTCTTCTTCATATTCTTCTTCGTCTGAGTCTGAAATCAGATCCTCGCGACTGTGAGCGCCACCCATTGTTACTGAAAGAGAATTGAGACTTTGGTAAATGGGTTTCCTTTCTGAGAATCGAAGGAGAAGGGAAATGGGTTAAGCAAAGAGCGCCAGCTTTCGAAATTTGAAATTGCGAGAGTTGCGGTTTAAGCCTTTTCACTTTCCATGTTTATTAGAGTTCTGAAAAGGAAAGGATATGGACTACTCAACGGGCTATTTTACAGGTTACCGGTTATTATCGCGTAAGTGCATCAACGACCGTATGGTTGACCGTTAACTGTGGACTGGGTGAACTTGGGTTGCAACTAATCCAGGCCCAGACCAATAGCCTTGGGTCTTGTCATAATGAAAGTCATCCAAGTGGCCTGGAACGGCAAGATTAATTTATGCATTGTTTTCCATTTTCCTCAAATGAAGTCAACTCGATTGGGCTAGCTCCGGAACAGCCGTCCCATCCAGTCTCCTTCATCATTTGCCTCACTCTTGCTAGTTGCTACTTCATATTCATACCACGACCCTTTAGACGCAGAAAGATTTGACGTCAACACATAGAGGCCACCATTTTTATGATCCAAGAAAATACAGTTTCTTGGCTAAATATTCCCCAAGCTTTGACCTCTTGGTGGATGCAACAAGCACTGAGCAAAGCTCCCCACACTGCAGAATAACAATGCTTCCTCAAGAAGCCAGCACGACTAAGGAGTGCATCGAAGCTTGCATAGTGTTGGAGACTTGGTGCCATTCCAAATTCTTTTGCCATAACCTGGAAATATCTTCTTCCTTCATCAACAACACTACCACCCCCCCCCCACCCCCCCCAAGAATGTGATTTTAGTAAACCGTCATTCACACGAGAAAAACTATATGCATGCTGCAGTTGCTCTATCTAGAATGCAAACCAATACTATTTAGTAAACGAAAATCTTGAGAAAAAGTTTTCAAAAAAATGTAAACAATGGCTATTTCATGCAATCATTCAAGCTGTTAAGGAAGGAAAAAGAAAATGGTGAAGTTGAAGTTGTAAAGAATAGAGAAAAGTGATGTAGATCATAATTTACTTCAAATTAATAGATAATCATAACAATTGCTTGAGTTTCCGTCCGAGATATTACAGAAATACGAGATAAAATCATACCAATGCAATAGTACATTGGCACAATGTTTTTTATACTTTACAAACTTAACTTTTGCAACCAAAGAACCTAATACGATAGTACATTAGCATCTCTGCTCACATCTTTGCAGGCTTCGCGAAAATGTCAAGACTGAATTTCTGAGCTGCATTCAAGCTCCGCTTAATCTTCATTACACCCCTTCACCAATATCACCATAGTAATTGCCAGACACATCTAAACCCTCCCCCCAACCCAAAAAAAATCTAATAATAAAAGGGTAAAAATAGAAACTTGAGATTTTTACCTCACAAAAGCAATCTGGGGATTCATCTTCCCAGCGGCAACCTTTATAAAATCATCCTTAAAGGAAAACGTAGCATCGGCCTCTCCGCCTTCATATTTACCTAACTTTCGGAGCAATAGGATAATGAACAACTTTATAATGAAAAATTCCAGTCGTTTTTTTAATGAAACTGTAATACCCCAGCTCAAATAATAATTGAGCTAGACTAATATTAAAGCCCATAAATTTATTAAGACATTATTTAGTAAAAAAAAAAAGGACTGAAGTATTAGATGAAAAAAAACCTACCTATCGTGAAACATAAAGGAAATAGAGTTCTTCTTTTTCTTCTTCTTTAGGGTTAGAGAATATGAAAAATCAAGTTGGAGATTCACAATCAGAGGCTACAATCAAGTTAATCCCTTAAAGGTGAGTACATGCCCTCTTTTTATTTGAAAAGAAATATCAAGTTGATTGCTATTATTTGGAATTGAAGTTTTGAGAGAAAAATCATGAAATCCTTCATTAATCTTGATGATCTATATGGGTAAATTATTGGGCTTTGTTTATTTCATGTTCTTAAGAGTTATTGATGATTATTGAATAGAGTTTGAAGGCTGAAAGTAAGGATTTGAGTTTTTAAAGATTGAAAGAGAAATTTTATTTTTAGATGAGATGTTGTGATCTGTAATAATGAATTAAAATAAAATTTTGTATTAATGGATAGATATTGCCGTGATTATTATAATCATTGGAAAGCATGTTGAATCTAGTTTCTAATGAAACAAACAAAAGTCAAATTCGAGTTTTCTATGAAGAGTTGTCTAATTTTAACTTAAGGATATGCAGGCTGTAAAACAGCAGCATCAGGGTTGAATTACGAAATTCTTCTTAATTTGTATACAAGGATTTACAGATTAAGCCATATATGTTTGGAAAGCTTATTGAGTCTACTTTCCAATGAAACAAGCGGAATTGAATTTGGAGTTTCCTGTGAATAAATATATAGTTTTTATTAGAAGGTATACAGGCTGTTTGGCAGCAGTATATGACGTGGATTTCAAAAATTGTTATAATTAATCTACAAGGAATTACGAGGTGTGCCATACATGGTTACAAAGCTTATTATGTCTAATTTCTAAGGCATTAAAGATATCATAATTCCGATTTGGATATGTTGAGATATGACTGTTTTAATGAAAAGAGGTCAAGCTGCCAGTATTAATTATTTAAGTTAATTCTTTGTGTAACTTAGTTGATTTTTTGTATAAATGATCTCAAAAAGGGTTGATTAAATTCTGATCTATTGAAATGATCTTGGATAGGCCATTAATTATTTTGGGGGGGAAAAACTAAGTGGTGGAATCGAATGAAGGTAAGTAGAATCTCACACACTTTGCTTGTTTTCGAATCTATGTATATATATGTGTTTCTAAATGAAAGAATGTTTTATTTCTTTATTTTCAATGTATGAAAATAGGATCAAGCATATGATTATTTTGTGTTTCTCTATATAAATGATGGATCATGCTTATGAATGAAATGAGAAAATGATTTATGTTTAAAGAATAATTTTATGATGGCTACGTTTTTATATCCCTGGGAAGTGGGATCATCGACACCAGAACTTAGTTCTACGACCCTGGCTAACGGGTAATAATAGTTAGCGTAAGCCCTGGCTAACGGGTTATAATAGTTAGCAATGATCATGAGAATGAAATTGTCGATACGGCCAATGTCACGGGTTATAGCAGTGACCGTAGCTAACAATTTGAATGATAATGATGATTTACGATGATTTTTAATGATTGATCCATAATTTGGTTTGATTATGATATTTGAATGATAGCGTATTTTACAATGATTTATGAAGTGACATATTTTGACATTGATTTATGAATTTATGAAATATTTGACAAAACGATGATCTTGAAATGTTTTGATATTATGATTGATAATTAATATCTTATATTGAATGATAATCTGCATGTGTAATTGAAAACAATGTTGATTCTATAAGGTGTGGACAATTTACTAGATATGGTTTGCATTGCTTCTTTTATTTTTCATTACAATATTAGGCGGATAACTTGGGTATATTCTATGGAAGAGAAGATAAATCGTAGTTAAGATTACTTAATCTACTGAGAATATATTGGCCAATGGATTTTTAAGAATGAAGTTTGTTTTTATATAGTATTGAATATAAAGATATATCTCAATTGGATTAAAGAATGAATTTTATTGTAATTATTAAGAATTTTAGAATGTTTGAAAAGTTTCGTATTACTTTTCAAATTCCATTAAGATAAATAAACCATTTATGTCTCATTCGGGCGAAAAAGGAAGACCCAATTCATGTAATCATACTTGAATAGCCAAGAGCATGTCACCGAGATAAACACTAACCACATACAAATAGAGCAGTCATAATTTATCAATTTCATATGGACAAAAAAAATTGCTGAAACAGACAGAAAATTTTATCTTTAACATAAGAGCACCATATGTTAAAGAGAGTTAGGACACCCCCTCACCTGCTATTTGGGTGAAAATTAATGGCTTTGCCATTGAACAGCTAGTAATAGAAAGCAGCGCAAACTGACAAAGAATTAATAGGACTTGTACCATAAAAAAATGGTGAAGCGTTATTGAAATAATGAAATGGGGTATGCTCTGCTACAATTGTCATAGAGAGAGTTGAATAACCGAATAATGATGATGGAAAAGACATATCCAAAGAGTCCCAACTGGATACAAAATTTATATCCTAAGTTCCTAGCTACCAGCAAGGGTGCAATGGACTAGTTGGCAGATGCTGGCAAGCAACCATTTCAATATTCGATAAACGATAAGCCTTTGTATTGTAGCTAAAACTTCTGCAGAATGAACAATTTAAAAAAAATACAAACTTCAAACTCTTATTCCATAATTGCTATGGAATTTATTCAGAGCCAGAGCAACATAAACAAACCCAACCAAGACACACACACATATACAAAATAAAAAAAGAACAACAACAACAATATTGAATAAGCAAAAATGGGATATGTCTCGAATAAGAAAAGAAGCATGAAATTGGGCTAACCTTTGGTAACTTCTCCTTTCTTGAGATCAACAACGTAAGAAACCTCGTCAAACCCAATTTTCTATAAACCATGAACAAAACCTAGAATTAATAACAAGCTTTTGAAGTCAGAAGAACAAAGCATAAAGTGTGGACCTTGGGGGCAATATTAATTTGGTAAACGAGGCCGATCTTCTTGGTGAGCTCTTTACCAGCATCACTAGCCAAGTATATCTTCATCATCTCAAACAAATTATCAGATTTCAACTCAGTGTTCGCCATTATTACACCAAAATTAGAGAAACCGAGCAAGAAGAAGTATCTACGGGAATTGGCTTTGGCTTACGAATGAACTTGTTTGTTCGTTGCCGATACGAGACTGTTTTTGTTATGTAGGCAGGAACGGGCAAGGTCGCCAACGTGACTCGCATTCCCATAAAACGTATTTTTATTTTGTAAAAAAAATAGAGAAAAATATTTTCGATCAAAAAATAAAATAGAGGAAAATCTTTGTCTGATCGTCCGATGCTGTTGTTTCCTGTTTGTTGACTGACTTTAGTTTTCCGACATGTGTCAGATTGATGACTTAAGTTGCAAGTTACTTTACTGCAAGAATGTTAGCGGGGAATCTTAATAAATTTGTGGACCAGCATGACGTGGCTTGTACACGTGGGATTTCTTTGGGCAAGATATTTTCTAGTGGGCAAGTTATATTAGTTCCTTTTATATTGAAGGTAGATTTTGGGCCTTTTGGATTTTCTGTTCAATGGGCTAAGCCCAACATAATTTTCTTAATGGACCTCATTTTCTCTTGTAATTAGATTTTTATAAGATACACTATTAATTCATAAATAACTAATCCTAAGTATTAATTAATCAAGTCCTGTAAATGGCCTAAAAAAAAAAATAACTCCAAAGTTTTTAAATACAGATGGTTAATGTCATAAAAAAATAACAAACTTAATAAAGTTAAATAAGTTTAACCAAGCGTCAAATTTAAAGAATTTCTTAAATATTTATGGATAAGAGTAGTTAATGATTTAAAATTGTTATAAATTGTGATTCTTTCAAATTTTACTTGCTTATTAATAAATATTTATATACTAAATAACCAGCTAATTAGCTTAGTTAGTTATTAAGTTGAAATCCTTAATATCTAATTTCAATATCTTTATTTAAAAAAAATTAGATAAGGGACAATTACTTTACTTCATTTCAAGGTTAGAATATATTACTGGCTTCAACAAAAAATTATATTGAATTTACAAATTATTTATTAAAAAAATTACTGAAAATCAAATGTAAATTTTGCAAGTAAATATTCTATTTTAATCGGTCCCCATTGAACATTTTCTTTATCATTAGTAGATACTAATAAAAATGTGATTTCAATGAGTTTTTTTTTTTTTTTCAGTGAAACTTCACTCAAGAGCTCTTTTAATTTAGAAAAACAATATCAAAATCAGACTAATTAATTAAGAACGAGGAAAATACGATTTTAATTTAATTGGAGCAGCTGATTGGCATGTGCATTAGATTATGTGTTCGTACTACATGTGCCTTAGATTACGTTTAGTACAATAAATTAATAGTGGTTGTTGGGGCAAAAATGGAAAAGGCCGTTCCCTTTAGACAAATAAAGAAAAAATGAGACCCTATTCAGCAAATAATGATTTGTGGGCAAGAAAATAATAGTAATAATGGTTTGAAGAGATATTTGGATAGAGTATGGGACGTGAAAAGCAGATTTGATGGTGGCGTGGCCGTTTCTCATTTGAAGCTTCTTGAGTGATCGCCATAGCATGTCACTTCTCTTAAAGTCATAACTGCCGGGGGTAAGCTACTGATCTTTTCTTCAAATTCTTCCATACAATATGAAAAACAGTCTCCTAGTTAGTCTTTGCGGTAACTTGTAGCTTTGTTTGATACCAAGTTTATTAGCTTCAGCCGTTGTTCTTGTCGAAACCCTGTATCCCCGTTGATTGAGGTTTCTCAAAATCTCTGACGACTGACGAGTATTTAATGAATTGCAAACTGTTTAATGTTTTACTTTGTAGCGTTGGATGGACAAGTTTTATGATGCTTATGCTTAACAGATAAAAACAGAACTGCTGTAATAAGTTTGGGTTTCACCGAGAAAGTGGTCAAGTGGGAAAAATGTAAAAGAAAAGGAAGAAATGAAACTTGGTGTTTGATGGTTTTGATCTTTGAATTGCTAGATGTTTACTTCTTTTATGGAACATAATCTTTTTGCCTTTGAAAAATGGCTCACCTATATTTTGCCTAGTTTCTTGCATTGCTTGAAAGGGCAATAGCCCTTCTTTTGGATTTTAGTGTTTTTGGAGGGGATAAGATAACAGTCAAAGCATAGTCACTAATACAATTCAAATGATTCACAGTTATTTTCTACTTCTGATATAACTTGGGAATATGAGTATTGAGTTTAGAAAAAACAAATCCTATCATACCTTCTACTTTTTGTTTGTCATCTTTCTTTTATTGATTCAGTTTTAGGCTTATTGAATAAATAGATAACTAGATAACCATGAATCTGTGGGTTATGTATTTAAAGAAAGAGCTCAACTTTTCAACTTGGACAATCTTCTGATGTTTTATATGTTCTGTGTCATATATATATATATATAGTGATGGGATGGCTGCCTGATTGATTACCTCTCACCTGATGGAACCAGATAAGGAACAAGGGATGCTTGAAAGATAACTGCTCCATCCTGCAATATATTAACCCATGTATCTCAATTCTCATGTTTATCCTCTAAATCCATAAATTTTAGGTTTTTTTTTTTTTATATATATATTTCTGTTGTGGAGGGTTTTCCATATGCTGTCATGCAAAAGCAAACAATTCTCTACAGTAAGGCCTCTTTCATTTTCAGAAAAAATCTTGTTAGACGGCTCAATTATAGAACTCACTGTACTCTCCCTCGAAGACATGTTAATTCATGTCTTATGGGGGCCAAAATACCATCTATGACTGTAAGTGCGGGCTTGGACACTTTGCAAATTAGCCACACATTACAACCTAGATGTATCAAAAGTGTGGCTGATGAAAATCAAGGTGAATTGTCTGACGAAGACGACGATCTCTGCCCTGTGGACTGTGTTAGAGAATTTAAGACTGATGAAGATTTCTTGAAAATTCTTGAAAATGCCCAAGAAACTAACTCTTTAGTTGTGGTAGATTTTTATCGAACTTCGTGTGGAAGCTGTAAGTACATAGAGCAGGGTTTCTCAAAATTATGCAAGGGTTCTGGTGATGAACAAGCTGCAGTAATCTTCTTAAAACATAATGTGAGTATCTTACACAAGCTAAACTGTGTTGATTGTAAATTATCCCAAATACAAAGAAAGTTAAGTACGTTGAATATTACCTATAATACATGCATCTTCTATCCTATATTCAAGTTCAGAGGTGCTGTCCAGCAACGAAGAAATTAAGATGGAATGTCAGCTTAACATATCTAAATTAATTACACTTACATTCCAAGAGATCGAAAAAGGTCTTTCCAGAGTGATAATCTGATATTTATCAGAAATGTGGGTATTGGCTTTGACCATTTTAAAGATGTTATTCATGTTAGAAGGCTTAGATCCAAGAGAGTTGACTTATGGTTGATAGGAGGGGATTTTGACCCCCCAAAAACAAAAAGATTGTAGGGTCTTAGTTTGCATCGGCCACTTGGTCAATGGTCGTTAGTCTGAGGACAAATATTCCTACAAACCATCAGCAAGACTTGGGTTTCATAATTAAAGTTTTGGAGTGATAAAAGGAGTTCTCATTATATGTTTTCTTTACAGGTACTCGATGAGTATGATGAACAATCTGAAGTTGCTGAAAGACTTAGAATCAGGGTAATCTCTATTCAAGA